>CM057141.1:21839157-22439157 GCA_029964075.1 Patiria pectinifera | reverse complement strand
ATGTACACAAACATAAGTAATTCAATTTTTTAAATACCGGTATTTGTAAGTTGTGAATGATGCATATACATTGTACATGTATAGCACGTAAGTTTTTAATGCGATGAAATTCACAAAAATACCACATGTGGCCCATTAGGAAGCATTTCACATTATTAGCTAATGTACATAAAAAATCACATACGGTACATTGTATTCATGTACATGTATACAATAAAATGAATTGCCACCAACAATGTAATCTGTTGACACAGATGCACACAGCGACACACACACACAATGTAGTGACTGCAGTATGACATTAATTACGAGTACACGTTTGTTCACATAATTTACAATGACATGAACAAATACACGGATGTAGAACACATCGATATGAATGAATAAGTTATCAACATGCTAAGTTCCATACAGTGTATACCATAATTTATTGATAATTCCATTCCAAGACCGCATGATCCAAAGCATGAATTTCTGACATTATCCCTGACGCCCTGACCATTCACAAAATGCAAACAATGCAAGGAACGTTGGGTTGACCGTGCACAGACGGGGAGCAATGGCATCGGTCTGACTCGCTCCTACCACAGCTGATGCAACGACGTCATCGTCGGACCTCCTGCCATGAGGCTGAGAGCAAGTCATCAGAGCTGAGGATTAGAACATGTCTAGCTAGGGATGATGAGACACGATCACGTCTGACTTGAGAGCTCCAAGAAGATGATTAGGGGATGCTGAGGATAATTTGTAAAAACAGACGGTGAAAATATTTGTCCATGTCAGGCTTTCAAGCAGACCCAGGTGAAGAAGAAGGAGAATTAAGTTAGATCGAAATTTAAAAAAAAAAACCGACAAAAGTAGGACTTTGGAAGACAAAATCGGTACATACCGGTACAATGACATCAAACTACGTATAAAGTCGTGTCTTCATTTATTTATTCATTACATTTCTTTACCCGGGATATGCTCAAACAGGTTAAAACTGGTTTCCACTAGGGCTCTGCTCTGCATACTTGTAACGTATACTTTGTACATTACAAATCATCAAATAAAGTAGCAAAGTGAAAATTACAAGGAAAAGTACACATGTGAAGCATTCCAGCTAGTATAAGGCACAAATTGCTGATTTCATTCCTCGATGCAAGTGCCAGGGTTGCCACGCTAGCTTCTCGTTCTGAGGTCAGAATACTTTCATTTCTACCAAACAATTATTCTCTGCATGTTATTAGGATTGGTTATCATGACTAATTACCATGTAACTCATTCCCAACATGTGTGCATCTCACATTACAAGCTACATGTACATACGGGTACGTACATGTTCTGTAAAGTAACACTCATCTGGCAGTATAATTTGCTGTACTAACAAGCACCCCAGATTATGATTTAAAGGCCAAGAAAAAAAATATCTGAGTTTTTGGTTACCTCACTTAACATAGAAAATCATACAGAACCTAAATTTATATTTTTACTAAAACAAATTATGGTGCCGCCCCCACCCTACCGTACCGGCAATTTTTGCAGACATCATCCTGCATTTTTTTGACCTTTTTATTTGCATTTTTTTGCAAGGTGGTCGGAAGTGCGAACAGTTGTATGCAATTTGTAACTGTTATGAAAATTATAAACATTAAGAGGGTAAACAAAAAAATTCCCACCAACCCACTTTTTTATTTATTTTTTATTTGAAAAACTATATTTATTCTTGGGGCAGGGAAGGAGAGTGCAATGGCTACGCATGCACTTGTTTGTGTGGACTTCAACGTTATAAACTCCCCTCCAAGCGGCAGAACTGTGCCTGAAATATTCTTCAGTTTTTGACACATCACGGTCTCCGTAATTTGAGTAGATACGCCTCAATCATGCAGTTTAAGGGTAAAGGGAATATACAACATTTGCAAAAATCCAAAAACAAAACTACCAAATTTTTACGAAATACCTTACTAGGATGTTGGCAAATGATAGTCTAAAGCATCCTGTAAAATTATGACACCTGGTGTGAAATCATTTTCAAGAAAAGTGGCATTTTTGTATAAATTTCCAACGGTGGTCGGCCGACCACCGTTGGAAAAAACTATTTTTGAACTACTGCTCCCAATTAAGCAATTTGTTTTCATTTCAAATTTTGTTTGCTATTGGTTACATGTTCATGAACGGGTGCAGGCCAGCTAGACTGGTTCCCTTTACCTTACAATTTTCCGGCATCTATAAATTGATCCACTTCATCTCTAGTGGAGTCAGGGAACCAGACTACTTGAACATTTTTATTTTCTTGGTTTTTCCAGCATTTTCGAATACAAAACTTCAAACATATCAGTGTAATATTTGATTTGTTATACCCATCAAAATAGTTCATTTCTGAAAATTACAGCAAAAGCCAATGATGTACATATTCCCTTTAAGCCTGTCTTGCAACACATGGATTACACACAATATCCAATACACAGCGTTGACATATGTAACATGTAGTACAAATACATGTACATAAATGAAATACCAGTAGCTCATTTACATGCTTAGGGCTTATGATAAAAATCAAGTCCTATAATTTCTATATCATAATTTCTGCCCCAAAATACACCACCGGAGTAGTACCTAAAAACACAAAAGGCTATCACATCTATCATGTCTATGAAAAGGGTCCATTCAGAAAATAACACTAGTCGGAGGCAACCCTTTAAAGCCATCAATCGATAGTGTGTGATTCCACCTGATTTCAATTCCGGTGTCCTTCAGCTCAGATCGGGCTTTCTTAATTGGCCCTGTACATGCCCACCCCCTCCCTTTCCCTCCTCAGCCAGTCCGTATAGCCTTCCCACGATGCCTCAATGTCCATCCTAGTACCAGGATCTACACTTGGGTTGTCTCTGCTCCTGGCTGTCCAGACCATCAGGCATCATTGTCACCACGGCAACTGACTGATCAATGAATAGTATGTTTGCAGTTGGATGAGAGGTTTGCCCTTAAAGGGGCTTGCAAATTATAAATTCTATTCTCGCTTCTCGCAAATTTCTCTTCGTGATGTTTCCTCTGTAACAAATTGTAAGTGATTTTTTTACTACATGCTTGCACATGTATTCATCAATGGTAAAATTGTGGGATTTCTTTTTCTCGAACAGTGTGTCTCACTTTTTAAACAATATGAATCTTAGGATTTCAAAACCTGTTAATATTTTTTTTTTTAAGACATTTGACTAGATTCTGGGACTGGCCATAAGTTGTTTGGAAAGAAAATACGGCTTTCTAAATGTTACGGTCATAAATTGTCAATGTCCTTTGACGATAAAAAGGACAATGATGAATGATGGTGACAATCACAATGACAACATTGACAAAGCACCAAAGACACGTGACAATAATAATGATAATTGACATTTGTACAATGAATATTAATTAAACCCATTGCCGCATTTAAAGGCTTCCAACAATATTTGTATATATATATTTCTTGCACTGTCTTCAACGATAGTTATTTTCATGAATGAATTAAACTGCTGCAAACTACTAAACTGGATTGACCTGAAATATTCATTTGATTCAACAAAATTAGCTGGCTTAACGTTTGGTCCAAAGCAAGACATAATTTCTCAAAGGCAAAAGGGATGTCTATTTTCCTGCACCATCTCCAACACTATCGGTATTTATTTACTTTTCTCGCAATGTCTGCTCTGCTACCGACTGATCTCCAATCAACAAGGAGAAATAAGAAGCAGTTGTTTGGACGACTTCGAGCCACGTCACAGGATTGCTTCCATCCTGTGTGTCACGTAGACCACTCATTAAAAAAATGCAGCTCATCCCCAAGTCAAAAAAAATAAAATATATGGATTACCAACAGGCCAACGTCAAGCGCCCGTGACAAAAACATTCAACTTTCATTTGTCTGCCTCACTTATCACTCTGTGAATGTCGAATGTGCTGCTGTGCATTCCGCACACGTGTAATATATGAATCATTTGTTGGCTTGCATTTTTCACAAGGACTTCCTAGTAAATTGTCAACATGTTCATTCAGAACCTTTTTTTTCTTCTGACGTCCGGGCAATGGTGTACATTTTTTTCTTTCTTTACAAGTCCATTATTAATGACTTGTGCATGAGACATGGGATGTAATGCATGCGCAGTCAAGCATCAAGCACAGGGACGTAACTGAATTGGAATGAATTTCTTGACATCTGCAGAGCTCTTAATAAATTGTTTGACTGTTGAGGTGTCCAATAAAAGTGAGGCCTGTTTTTATTTTTTTTATTTTTTGACCGAACATATAAATTTTCATAAATTTATGAAAGTGGAAAATTCTATTCTTAATTTTGCCATTTCATTTAAACCTTCTATGTATCTCACTGCCAGATCAATTTTTCAATTATACAAATTCTATATTTATGCACAAATAATGATAAAATGAGACTGCTGTGCAAGTATTTTATGTAGAGAGACATTTTGACTTATTTTTGTAACTGTCTGGTAATTTCACCTTTACATTTGTAATAACAGCAAAAATTAAATACAAATTGAATTCAAAAGGATATTTTCAACATTTCATATGATGCGTAAATTGTAGCATCCATGCATTAAATTGTCAGTATGTACATTTACATGTATACACACCCACGTTTGTTTATGGTGTACAAAATGTAAATCAAGGATTTTTCTATTGTTCCTCTTCCCTTTTCCTTTGTTTATACCGTACTCTAACTTTTTTGCAACAGCTCTCATTGGTTTTGTACACGTTTTCTAACCGAGGAGTCCTCGATTTGGTTCCTGTCCTTGATTCATTGATGATGTTGCACGTGTGTGTCCTCAATTTACACCATAAACAAACGCAGCACATACGTGCGTACGTGTACATGTACATGTGTGCGGTACATGAACATGTACAATGTACACGTACCAACTAGGAAATATAACTTGCCTGGTTCCAAGTGACCAAGTACCAACCTCTTGAGCCGTTTATTGCCGGGTGATAATTGACCCGTTCATACAACAATAGGAGGACTAATTAGCGGCTGACATAGAAGGGGAGGACAATCAATAAATGAAAGCCATCAATACTACACCAGTTGCATCCGTCATCATTAGGCCACATAAATAAAATGTTGTCTCTCTGGTAACACTGGCAAAATAAGAATGGGTTAGGAGGTGTTTTTTCCCCCTGTTTTTTTTATTAACATATTTTTGTACATGCCGGGTACTTGAACATTGGTATTGTATATCATGTGCTTGGATACTGTAATTTCAATGGTCTAGAAAGGCCGCGTACACGTCGGGTCTAAAAATGCATGTCACACACTTATATCCATTTTTAGGTGGAGATAAGTGATATATATCACACTACGTTCATTGCGTGCGTTGCACGCACCTAAACCTGCCAGCACACAACATCTTCGCGCAATGAAAACTGCAACGTCAATGTCTGGCAGGACATCAAAACTTTCAGTTTTCAAAGGTTAGGCCTACACGTACATCGCAGTGATTTCATTTATTTCTCACACAGCAAGTTACAACCATTTATCTTTTGAGTTATTGGTATGATATAACAAAACAATTGTTGACTGCTGTGATGTGGGATATATGCCGTTTTTAACCCCCTAAAAAAACCCCAGCATTTTTGGCCTTACGTACAAAAATAACAAATGTGTTATTAGAAAAACTATTCAAAACGAATACCAGATGGTTTTTTTTCTTGCCAAGTATGGTGTATAACAACCAGTGGAATCTCAGAAGATGAGAGGATGTTGCCAGCTCTCATCATTATTGAATTATAGGTGTCTATAATCCTACTGGTATGTCAACTCATGGCTGCCACTTATGATACAGCCAAAACATTACATGTTCGTGAGCTGCTTGGTGCAGATATACATTTGTAATGTAAGCGATAGGCCTATATATGTACATGTACCAGTACAGTATACATCTTTCCAAATATGGTTTTATTATCTTATTCAGTGATATCAACTCATGATAAACTCATTGAAAAACTCACTGAAAACAAAAAAACTAGAAACAATACACACTGGGCATCATTTAATTTAGCCATCTATACATGTACGGTCGCAAATGCCTAAAAAATTCTGATTTCTATTTTTTTCAACTGACTGACTGCTTCAGGTGCAAAAAGTACGAGAACCATACAATAACCAATAGGGTTACCATTATCAAGAGGAAACCTGTGTGAAACAATGAACTGTGTCCGATTCAATTTGTTCAACGCGAAACCTTTTAATGGACACTGTCCAACAGATGTTTGAACTTTCCATGTATTACTATAACGATGACTATATAACATGTATGGTTTCTTGTTTTTGTCAAAACAAATTCAAATCACAATGGTCTCTGAATATTCAAAATAATTTCCCACATTTTGAAGTAATAGGGGCCTATATGGCTCATCAGGCTGGTGTTTATCTCAGGATTCAGTGGCATGAAACAACTGAGAATATTTCTGCCAGTCCATAGAAGGTAACTCCCCAGCTAATGCCGGTACCCATTTATACTCCTGAGTGGAGAGAGGCAAATGGGGGTGAAGCGGCTTGCCCAAGGACACAACATATGGCCAGCAGCTGGATTGGAACCCCTGGCTCTCTGATCATGAGTCACAAATTCTAGCCATCAGGCCACACTCCCACTTGCCACTGTATTTAGTCAGCCAAAAATGTCAGTGACGGCTTATTGTTTTTTATCCACCTGTGCCGTGTACGTGAGCACCTAGCACCACATTTATTGCTTGAATAGCTCAGTCAATTGCACTATATGTTACGAGTGAAGCTCTATATACCAGCATCCTAAACTTTAACTCAACTGTGTACTTTTCATCTTTTTTTTACTGGAAATTTATAGTCTTTGACAAAGGCTCTCAATATGAAAATTAGAATAATTTGCTGGTACTTGTGACGCTTTAGTCACATGTACTAGGTGTAGCAATAATCAGTTTAGTCTTTAACTAAAATTTGCTCGGCAGAGAGCAGTTTTGCTAAGCAGAAGCAAGTGACCAGCTAAATGCCCCCTTTTCCTGTGTACTTTCACTGGTTCTCTGTGGTTTTTTAACTAAGAAAATACAACGGTACATTTGTTAAGCAATTCTAGAATTTGTTTCATTGTTGTACTGGTTACTGAAGGATGAAATGGTACACAATGCCATGTCAACAGTTTTAATCAATGTGTGTACAACATGCGACTGCTTTGTTCAGCGTTTATTCTCATACACATACATGTAATAGGCCTAAACCAAGTTTGGTGTAATGTTTTACTTGACTATATGTATTATGCAGTCACGTACTATTAGCACTCAGAGCAAATGACATTTTGCCGTGAATGCTATGCAATATTTTACCTGTTGTACTATGAAGTGACATATGTACAGCATAATTTTTTATGTGGAGTAAATTAATTATGAAGTGACGTATCTCGTGTAGGCCTACAATCCAAATATGCAAGTTGGTAATATGTCATGTCATGAGACTGTCGGTCCGTGCTGTGAATGATTAATTTCATTGCTTACCTCCATCGGCGTACGTTTCCTGTCCGTATCCATCTTGTAGCCCGCTACTCCACGTGCCTTCATACCGGGCCCCGCTAGCCAGGCTCTGTATCACGCCATATTTCCCCTTGTATCCCTGCGTCCACTCCCCGCGGTACACCCAGCGACCTTTGTTCTCCACCCCTAACCCATGACGTCGGCCGTGCTCCCAATGCCCCTCGTAGGTGTTCCCGCTCGGCCACGTGTAGACTCCTGTCACCTCGAAGCCGTAGTGCCAGGATCCGTTATACTCCCCTTTACCCTTCGGCCCGGTGCAGACCCCGTGGCCGTGGGCCTTGCCTTCTTCCCAACCGCCGCAGTAGGAACCCCCATCGTCAAAATCAAAACGCCCGCCGTTCATTGGGTACCAGTTGTTGTGGGCCCCGAGGGCGCCGTTACGCGCTCCTTTGCCGCGGTCAGCCCGGGGGTCGTGCCGTTACACCATCGGGTGTTGTGATTGGTCCAAGTGATCAGCCCATTGACGAAGGATGCAAGTCGCGGCTGTCCAACATCATCTGCGCAAAGGAAAACACAATCTTATCATGACATAAAATATTCCACTGTGAGATCCGAGAAACTGCCACATCTACTCACCTGCATGTACGCAAGTATGGTGTAAACACTATCGCATAAGTTAGCCTGTCACGAGCCTCTTCCCACACACACATACACACCCAATCCAGTGCCAGGCTACTCGTATTGAATCAATTCAAACATATGAATACAAACTGAGTACACAGCACACACAGTCTGGAAATGAATACACATGTGAAAGCAGTACAGATAAAAGTGACACACACTTCTCTGCGCACATGTTGACCACGTACGTGCACTACTGCAGAAAACTGCAGGCAATTTAAATTTACAACAGCTAAATCTGAACACGGGTTACTGTGTGGCTCACACTTCGAATGATATGTACATATGTACCTGAAATTTCACAGCGGCACTAGTCACCGTACGATCTCATATGTGGCCATAAGCAAACCTAATAGAGTGACGTCGTGCTAAAGTCCCATGTGCATGTACCCGTGCAGCAAACCAGCCAGACCGTCATGTATGCATTCCACTGACAGTCCCTCCGAGCGGTCAAAAGCGCCAGGCTCTCGTTTGATGGGCACAGCATGTGCACGCTGCAAGCACGTTGCTGAATATCAAAATTGCATCCGGTAACGACTACACGATGTAATCGCTCCAACTAGATAACTAAAACCCTACATAAATATGAATATATCTACACCGGTAACAATAGCATCTCTTGAGTGAAGGGTAAATGCACACCGGCGTGTGCGTGTACTACTTCATGTATTATGCACATTAGTAAGAGAGCCATTGAGAATTTTACAACCTCCAATATTACAATGACTCGAGCATTTGGTAATATTTAAAGCTCGTTTCAAGACAGCACGCCAGCATGTGTCCATTTTAATGATTAATGTTACAAAGCAGGCAATTGTTCATCCCTTCTTGAACAACGGCAAATAATTTCCAGAGTTTTTTTTTTAATTTGATAGTTCCGCAGGTGACACGATGGAAACGGAAACAGACGTACATGTTTGTCGGAAGTAAATGAGATTGCAGGCTGTTGTAAACCTAGATTTATGAGACAGACCGCTTTGCATAATTAGAAATTGTCACTGTACAAATGATACTGTAGGCCTACGCCTGAAATCAGAAAGTTCAAACGTGCTGTATTTTTATGACAAATTACAATGTATTTTCCAAGGAGACTGCGTTGGTGTACGAATCACTTATTATTTATCATGGAGGACCTTTTCAAAATTTGGGGATTCTTTAGCACAAATTAAATAAATCTTTTGAAAATATCTCCGACAGATAAAAACCGCCGATGTGAAGACAATTGTGAACCAGACAATTGGGAGTTTATACCTCTGGTTCTCTTCAGAACCATTCTCTTAGTTGAGAAATTATTCGCACATGGTGTTTCCGCAAACCCTTCATTATTTAATTGTGAACCAATTTCTCTACATACCGCTACATTGTACTTTTCACACAAATTGTAACTTACAAATTTTGGGAAAAATTATTGTAAAATAAAAGCAAAAGGTATGTTAATGACATGTGCAATGTGTAGCTGCACATGTACATGTACATGATTGAATCATAAAAACATTCTTGTACAATTAACCTGCTTAACAATGGTAACAATCATAACAGTCGTTGGACATGTCTAAAATAGCAGAGTCGATGTAAGCAGTACATAAGTATACATACGTACAATGTACCTTCCGAGTTAAATTAAGACATCTGACAACCTAGAACGTTCCGTGATGATCCGTGACGATCAAAGAAAAAATTAAAACACGGCCGTGAAGGCACTATACCGGTACATGCACAAATAATACAAAACTTGCTGATCCTTGTTGGCTATCTCCTGCTGATGACCCAATGATGAAGACACATGAGGAGTGTTGTCCTGGATCTTGATCACCTCAGGTGAAGCAGGTGTCGGAGTGAAGTGGGTCCCCCCCCCCTCCCCTGTGGCTTCTCGCAAGTTGTCGTATTTCACAGCTTGTTTTTCACCTGCCTCCCTGTCTACGGTTCCCTGAGGGATGTAAGACCTTATTTTCCAAGTTTTTCCTTTTTTTAGTATGAAAGAGGAGAAGGTGATGAAACGGACGTTGGAACAACTTCAAGGTGAATGACTCTTGCACGTGTTTGAAACCGACAATTGTCAATATTTCTGATGACTTTGGAGACAAATTCAGCATCATTTTGTTTGGCAGGAAGTTAGATGTACATGTACATATATGTATCATGCACAAAAGCGTGTTTTATACATGAGGCGTTGCCTCGCCCACTACTCAGGTGAGATGGCTTCATCCTCTGTCACCTGCATCTTGAAAAAGTCACCTGCTTTCGTTTGTGAGAAAGTCGCCCCTTGAGGGCCTGTTGCCCACTTTGCAAACAAGCTACATGTAGTCCCCATTTGGTGATCACGAGGCCCCCTTCAATGGCAGAAACATTGTGAGTGCGAATTTTGGGCTGCAACAGCAGTAACTTGAGTTTTCTGCCTGAAATGACATCACAATTTTGTCATGAATGTATAATATGTAAATTGCATTGATCAGCATAAAAACTAAAAAGGCACCAAAATCCTTTTAAAATGGCAAACAAAAAATTGAAAGTAAGGTGAAATGGGACACAAACTCACAAAGGTGTGCACTTAAAAGGACTGAATTAAACAAAAACTAAATTACACAGGTCCTTTAGATTTGTTCACCTTCTTCCAAAACCCAAGCTACTGACGGGTACTGCTTGCATGTTTCATGTAGTATATGCCCACAACATCCTACACATCAAATTTCCTCGGAGGAATTCTATTATTTGGCTGGTAAATTCATGAATTTTGTAAAGATGTATCACAATCACACACTTCAATGTGTTGTTTCAGCAAATTCAATTAAAAAAAAACCCAGTTATGCAACATTGGAAAAAAATATCTTCCAAAATATGAACACAAAAGGGACACGTGTACAAGAACGCACGTGAAGTAAACAATTTGCACAATCATTGTAAAACACGTGTCAATCTCACCCATGCACCATGCTTGGTTTGAATTTTTTTTGTTTTTTTTTGTTTTGTTCTGTCTTGCTCTGTTTGTTTTTGTTTTACTTTGTTTTCCTTGTCTTGTCTTGTTTTTGTTTTGTGTAGTTACGTTTGTTGTTTTGTTTTACTCTCCTTTTGTTCTCTTCTTTTTGTTATTTTGTTTTGTTGTTGTTTTGTGTTTGTCTCAAGTATATACACAAAATTTTATCTTTTTTACCAAATCTGAACGTTTTAATCATCAATTGCAAAAATCACTGTTTTTACCAGAAATATATATTTTTTTTCAATTTCGTTTTTTGAACTGAATTCCCCATTTAATTTAGGTCTGGAAAAAGTGCAAAAAATGTTTAATATGTAAATATTTATTTTTGACATTTTTTGCTCTCCCATGGAGAATTGCCCACATACAGTACATGTATCGATGCTGTACATTTTTAACTCACAAAGAATAAGTAGGGTATACCTACAGTTTGGTCAACCTATTTGATAATTTAAAGACTCCATGCAATGAATTTTTCCTTAGGAAGACAGCCCTAACAGTCCTGAATCCTCCAATTTCAATACGATTTTGCACACCCCTAGGGAGTTAGGGTAACCTATTAAATGTATGAAAACTGTTTGACATCCCTTTTTGGTTAATCTTAAATTGAAAAGTGCCTTTCTTTAAACATTTAAAATGATCATGTTTTTCCTAACAAATGAAGGCGCTATTGCTGTGATGTCATTTCAGGAAGACACTGTTCAGTTTAGGGGTTTTCAGTTGAAATGTGAACCTAAAATTTGCTCTTTGTAAACATTTTGTGAGAAAACTTTGCTCATTGGCCTACCGTCAGTGCCAGAATCACCAACGAATCGAATCACCAAAAAGAAAATAGAGGAGAGCAAAATATCCAAAATTCTGGCAAATTTTTGTGCTGCAACAGCAGTAACATTGAGTTTTCTGCCTGAAATGACATCACAATTTTGCTCATGAATGTATAATATGTAAATTGCATTGATCAGCATAAAAACCAAAAAGGCACCAAAATTCTTTTAAAATGGCCAAAAAAAAATGAAAATAATGTGAAATGGGACACAAACTCACAAAGGTGCACTTACAAAAACTGAATTAAACAAAAATTAAATTACACGGGCCCTTTAGATTGGTTCACCTTCTTCCAAAACCCAAGCTACTGGTACTGCTTGCATGTTTCATGTACAATGTAGTACATGCCCAACCTCGTCTCCAGGGTGTCGAGCAGTACGCGCCCACCACTACCTGCTCTCTCACCCTGGTATTGGATCATTTGCATGTGCAAGATTTTTGAACACACATGCAAATGAGGAATAGTCTGGTGCCTGCCTGTGCGTTACATTTGCGAAAGTTTTTGTATGCGGTGTCTGGGGTAAAAACAGAATCAATTCGTTGCAGCGCGACCATGGCGTGAGTAGCGAAAACACAATTTTATTTTAATTAAACTGTAACAATCTTAACGAGACAACATACAGTATCACATGTCATATTAATATTTACAAATTGGAAAGGAAATGAATATTTTCGAGAATGCGTGGACGAATGATCGCGAAAACACGCACTGCACGGTGTGAATAACAAAACCAAGTACACGATATAAATCCATTTCTAGCAAACTGCGGTATCGAATCAGGATACAGGAAGAAAGTTTCCTATCCAGGGTTTACTTTTGGAAACGTGGTTGGAAATAAAGTAAGCACTGGGGACGAGGTTGGAACATGCCCACAACATCCTTCACATGGTAAATTCATGAATTTTATAAAGATGTATCACAATCACACACTTCAATTTGTTGTTTCAGCAAATTCAATTTAAAAACTACCCAGTTATGCAACATTGAAAAAAAATATCTTCCAATATATGAACACAAAAGGGACACGTGAACAAGAACGCACGTGAAGTAAACAATTTGCACAATCATCGTAAAACACGTGTCAATCTCACCCATGCACAATAGTAACTTGTCAGAATTTGAACCTTGGAGTAAAATAACACCTGTAGCGTTTCAAGCCACGTGGAAATTGTTTATCACTTTCTCTGAGAAATTATGTTTTTTTGGCAGAGGTGGCAGCAAGTCATTTTTTGCAAGTCCAAGTCAAGTCACAAGTCATTGTTTGCAAGTCCAAGTCAAGTAACAAGTCATTAGGTCCAGTCACAAGTCAGGTCACAAGTCATTAGGTCCAGTCACAAGTCAAGTCACAGGTCATTTGGTCTAAAAACAAGTCAAGTCACAAGTATCTTTGTCCAAGAACACGTCAAGTTGCACATTATTTTGTCCAGCTGTAATAAGCTAAAAGAATTAACCTGGCGTGAACTTACGAGTTATTTTGAACATGCCTCCTTAATTCCCCTTTTTCAATGTGTTGCAATTACTATTCTTGTAGTTTATCATATCTGTCGGATATTAGCCCATTGTATACTTTAATAAATTTATTTTACATTGTAGAAAATAAATGTTGAGATGACCGTGAAAAAAAGACTTCCTCACTCGATTACACGTATACTAACACTTTATTGTTCAATTTTCATGTATACTAAACGCCTACCAATGGGTTAGGTTATCCGGTATTTTACATGCAATTGAAAAAGGCCTGCTTTCTTTTCATGAAAGTTTCCTTTCAAAGTTTGTTCAACCAATACATTAAGCAAGAGACAATTGGTCATTGAAAACTGTAGTTTGTTGTGACAGTCTTATTAAACACTTTTTAAACTAGTGGGAACTATTCATTTTACTGGATTCAGTCACTGACAACTGAGGTCTATTTTCTGGAATGAAAAAGCTAATTAAAAGTATAATAGCTTAATTAAAGTGTATTGGGTCGCTCGAGTAGCGTCTGACTTGGGTTGGTAACAAGTCATTTTTTGCAATCCCAAGTCAAGTCACAAGTCATTGTTTGCAAGTCCAAGTCAAGTCACAAGTCAAAGCTGGTATTTACAAGTCAAGTCACAAGTCAGAAAAATAGCGACTCGAGTCCGACTCGAGTCCAAGTCACATGACTCGAGTCAGCAACTCTGTTTTTTGGATTTATGGCAAGTTGTTTTTATGTACAGTGCAGCACTTCTATTACATTGTACATGTGGCATTCACCAATAAAAACACACTTTAATTAATAACAGGATTTGCACACGCACGTTGGTATACGAAACTTAGTTCCTCTCAAAATTAAATTTCCAGGAATTCTGTCTCCTCTGATGCGGGATATCAAATTTAAATTTTAAATTACAAAAACTGTAGAAGCGTCCCGTGCAGGACATATTTCAATCTCTGCTTACTAAACCTAGTATATTTTTTTAGAATGTAAATACCATCCAGAGTGAAGTATGTGTTAAATATTTAAACAGACAGTTTTCTTTAGTTGTAGGGCCTACATGTACATGTATCTGTTAATTTTTTTAGTAGAGCAGGATAATTGGATTTTCATTTTTTTCCCCGTACACATGTGTACATGTACATACACATTTGTTTATATGGTGTAAATCGAGGATTTTCTATTGTTCCTCTTCCCTTTTCCTTTGTTTGTACTTTTTCGCAACAGCTCTCATTGGTTTTGTACACATTTCTGTCCTCACCGATAATGTTGCACGTGTGTGTCCTTGATTTACACCATAAACAAACTCAATATATGTACTACATTTATATAAGCATTTTTTTGTTTGCATTTCACTGATTCTCCTGTGACATATGTAAACAACTTTAAAAGCCAATATATTATCAGCTCACTACGAGTGTTGACAGGACGAATACTGTTGATTTATATTGAACATAGCTTTTTAATGGACCCATCTATATCTTCCCATTCAACATGTCTCACAGACACTTTGGAATAAGCGCTCTGATGGTATTGTGACGCAAGCAAAAGCATGCACACATGTGCACACATGTAAGTATGAGCATGTTCATCTATGTTTTCAAACCGTGGAGGAAAAATACCAGAGAACAAAAGAAGAACATTATCGTCCACAACTCCCAGCATACATCCGCGATTGGGGTCGTGTACAAAACCTATGGGAGTCTTTCTAAAATGTTTAAGTACAAACAAAAGAGGTACAATCTATATAGGACGTGCACGATGGACGGTGTGAACACGACTGTCTGCTTTTGCTTGAACACTGAACACAGCTAGTAAATCACAAAAAATTAAAAATGGCAACAGTTTTATTTCTGCCACAGCAAAAAATGGGAAAAACACAGAATGGTAGCTCACTGAAAAAAAAATTAAAGTCAACTTTTGTACTGGAAATTCTTGTCCATCGTTATGCATAATTTACACACATGTACATGTACGGTAAATGACAAAATCGGTGAAAACAAAATTGTGTCGAAGATAAAGAAAATTCTACATTGTTGTCCTGTTGTTCAAATGGGGTTGATATGGCGTTTATGATATTGTCACCAATGATTAAAGGAAAACCCTGGCTGAAGATATATAATTAGTACTAATTGATCTGTGCTATTTTCATAAGGGAATAAATACATTTTAATACGGTTTAAACAAGTCTGTTTAAATAAAACAAATTAGGGTGGTCTATTAAATAATTCATCCTTAGCCAGGACTTTTTCAGAGGTAAATGACCGAGGCACACAAGTCTGTTTAAAACCGGCTAGGGGGCCTGGATGCAGATTTTGCCTCGGTCATTATCCATGTCAGAGGTCCCTAGCCTGATTTAAACTTACTGGCCAAGCACATATTCATTCCCATTCATAAACCTTTCGGTAAAAAAGTCAAAACAAGTGAAACATTCACAAACATCCAACATTTTTGTTCAACAGTTTTACTTCATGTTGAATGAAACACCCCTATGTGTATGGTATGTGCCTCGCCCGCGTGCGCAGCTTGTACTGCGCGATGTGGCGCAGAACGCAGCGGTGTTTTACCAGTGGTGTAAAAACCACACATGTGACGGGCTCTTGACCAATAGAAATTGGTAAATTGTCTCAGGTATTTATGCATTAATGCAACACATGCTCTCAGTTTTTTCATGGTTGAAGATGATGCAACCTACGGTACATGTATGATGAAAATTCTGTGTTTACGGTAACGTCCTAAAAATTAAACTAAAACGTAGGTAGGTTGTAACTTTTCAATGTTTCGCTATCAGTCTTTTATCCTTACTTTGTTTACTTTAAGTACACGTACATGTGTGTAACTGTGTACCTTTAATGGTATTTTTTATAATAAACCTGGTTAAAAACCACAAGCATACAAAAATGGCATCAGGAAAAAATTTGTATTTTCGAAATATATATTATTTTAAATTTGAGGCCAATGTGGCAATAAAAAGTTTGAGGTCGACAATTTGGCCACAAAAAATTGAGGTACGCCAGGTTATCGTAAAAAAAAAATTTTTCAGCCTATTGTATTATAACAAATTATATACATTGTATCATGGATGACCAGCAAATTTCACCCAATGTTCATACTTGATCGGTTACAGCTCAATAAAAGTCAATTGTCATATTAGATGCGGTCAAGCGTGAGATCCATTTGACTTTATGGATTGGCGTCCATTTAATAACAGAATGAGCCACTCACGGGAACCAGTCAAGGATAATATATTGGTTTCTGAGTGAAATTGATGCAGAGTTTTAGCACAACTGAAGGTGTACCGTGTATGAATTTTGAAACGTTTTGGGTGTCACCGTGTGAGGTATTAAAAATTTGGGCCCATGCAACGTTATTTTTTAATGCAATCCTTGGAAATGCACCTTTGTGTCCCATTCATTCCTATTTTCAATTTTCGTTTTGACATTTTCAAGGGTATTTTGGTGCCTTTTTGGCTTTTATATGCTAATGCATATTTCCATATTCATGAGCAAAAGTGTGATGTCATTTCAGGCATTTCCTCAAAGCTACATTATACAAAATGTATTCAGCAATTTCTGCACAAAAAAAGATACCCGAATTTTGGATATATAGGCCTACCGGTATTTCGCTGTTGAATAGTTTCTTTCTTTGGTGATTCATTGTTGCGTCAGTACATGGCAATAAGCCAATATCAAATTTGTCTCACAAATTGTCAATAAGCAAATTTTTGGTTACACAATTTGAACAAAAACTGAACAGTGTCTTCTTGAGATGACATCACAGCAACAGAGATGACATCACAGCAACAGAGCCCTCAATTGTCTGCCGCGTTAGGAAACACATTGAAAATGTTGTTAAATGTTTACAGAAGTGCACTTTTCCACAAAATTTACCCAAAAAGGGATTTCAAACATTTTTCATATGTAAGAGAAGTAGAAAATCGCAAAAAAAAATTGTTCCTAAGAAAAAAGTGAAAACCTTCTCCCTCGGCACTCAGAGAACTGATGTCCAATTCAGAAAATGATGTCCCATTTTAATTTTTATACCAAAATTGGAGCATTAATTCACTGTTTCCTTCATAAGCTGTGTAAAAAATATTGACGAAACAGCCTGTTTACAAATGACACATTTTAAAAATGGAACACTGAATCATTTGGATACAATATCATACATGTACATGTACTCCTACATATGTACAAATTATGCATATATAGGCCTACTGTATGTACTCGAGTTGAGGGTAGGGTTAAAGGGACACTTACATGTAGGTCCTGGAACAGTCCAATTGGGCTACAAAACGCGCTTTGAACGAGATGCTGATAATCGGAAATAACTTTTAAAAGTAGGATATAAACATCCACACAACTATCCTTTCAAAACTGGGCGTTTTTGTGTTATTCCTGTATTATGCGTGCGAGAACGAATTTCGGGGTCCACTTTTGCGACCCCATAAATTCGAGCTGTTTGGATGCTAGTTGTGATTTCGCCTTTCGCGAACGTTGAAGAAACCACAATTTTTTGCATTGGTGATTGGTCACCGCGCGCTGTTCCCGAGACACACAACGTGTATAGCGTACATGAGAACGACACGAAAAACGTATTCGTACTCCGTTATGTCCGATGTAAACAAGCGGTTTTTTTTCGTCTTTTCTCGGAAACGGTAAGACATTAGGTTGGTTTCCTTTCAACCAGATGTTTGAAATAGGCTACATTGTAAGTAAACAATCCAAAACATAACATTTTCGGGGATTTCAGGACCTAGTGCCCCTTTAACTAAACTCCAGCTCCAATGGCAATGCTCATGGGGAATTCGACATTCAAGCATTGGAGCTGGAGTTTCTCAAGCTAGGTACTCAATCTATCGAGGGAGTATTGGCAATATGGGCGATTCACAATGCAGTGCGCCACCAAGAGTTTGCCATGGAGAGTCAATTTTTTAAGTTTTCGGTCGCAAAACATGACCCATTTGAATGAGTGCCAGTAGATTACTTGAGCTAATACAGTATACATGTAGCTTGGGGCATAGCATTCTGCCAAAATTTTGCAACCTGACGCCACTTCCGCGATTGTGTACAAAAAGTATGGAGAGTCAAGAAATTTTTTAAGTATTTCCTAACAAAATTGGAAATCAGTCCCAGAGTCATGTCTTATCATCATTTTTGCAATGAATGACCTTCATTGAGATGATATATGAAGAAAAAAGTGGCGTCAGGTTGCAACATTTTCCTTCCCAAAACACGTATTGATAAAAAGAAAAGAAAAGGGCAAACAGATCCTCGAATCAAATGCTTACGAAGCTATAGTACTGACCGGAAAACTAACAATTTCAAATGTCCCACGCTGCGAATTTGTCGACTATCTCCCACAATGCACTGGGAAAAATGAACTCTCCGCGGCAAACTATTGGTGGCGCACTGTCTTGTGAATCGCCCGCAGGGAAAATTCGGCCAACCGATCACCACTTACCTGCCGCCAAACATCCAAATTTCATCACCTCACCTTGTGATTTCAACCAAGAGGAATCCAGGAAAGAGTGGACATGCGGAAAAAAAATTAGTAAAAATGTGTTTTTGGAGCACATTTTGCATGCACATGTAGTGCAGATCTGAGTTGAAGCAGCCGGTCAAAACTGATTGAAGTGTCTGGAACAGCGGTACGTTATACGCATGACATCGATAACCATGACGTCGCACGAGACGTCGCATGAGCCGGCCAATGATAGTGCAATACGTCATTATGAATATTTATTTTCTCATGAATATTTAGTTTATTTCAATGGTTACTTCAAATACGTCCAAAGATTGATCATTGCAACAGCGATCGTGCGCAGCCTAGCGGTTAAGAGACTCGTGTATCAAGCAAGCGTCCGAGGTTCGAATCTCGATGAAGTGAGCAACTGATTGATAAATAGAAACTAAGGAAAGGAGGGGGTGAGAGTAAAGGAGGGAAAGTGGAGGGAATAACCATAAAAGAGGTAACTTTTGGCGCTAGAAAATTAATTGAAAAAAGTGGTGATCGGATAGCCGAAGTTTTCCTAAATTAGGTATGTCAAAACAAATAAGATAAGAAATAATGTACTAGTAATTAATACCAAGAGGTGCAGGGGACCCACAAAAAGCAAGCTTGTCCAGTGCGAGTCCCCTGAATAACAAAAACACAATTTAACAAGGTACACAATAACAACAAACATAGACAGTACATATATACACATAGACAATACGAGAATATCCATGAAAATGTTGATTACAATTTTCCATCTTAAAAAATTCAACAGACAGAAACACGAACGCACCCATCCATACCCTGTGTTAGTGTTACAATGGAGGTATGGTGTTTTTATACATGCTGCCGGAGCTGCCGGAGCTGCCGGAGCTGCCGCGCCTGTGTACGGTAAATGCAACACCCGCAAGATGCAGTCTAGTTGCAGGCCTACTAACTGAACATGAAAGCATTTTATTTTCATCAAAAACTATAAATGTTAATGCATTGAAAGCTCCATCAACTGTAAACCCTTTTATTGAACACTCTTCGCACAAATCGGATCTTGCACAGTCGAGAAAAATGAAGAAATAAATAATGAAAATCTGCTCTTACCCGATCATGATCTGTCTGCGGCATTTCCAAGATTGTCAAATGATACATGGACGGGTCCATTACGTCGCAGGTAATAGAGGGGAATAATTATCCCTCAACTTGTACCTTCCCCTCTCCAGTTAGTGGCGGGGTCCACACGGGTGTAAAATCAAAAGGGGGATTCCCCAATTATTTTGTTGTGGCGGTCGGGGGCAGGGTAGTCTTGAGTATCACCCGTTATCCAACGGAGCACTTGTCTGTCTCCTAGCTATAATGCAAGGGGATATTTCATAGACTAGCGGCCGGGGCCGGGGGAGGGAATATTTTACACAGACGTAGAAAGGAGATGTGAAGTTTATTTTACATAATTAATAAACATCTATTCATTTAGGGCTAATCCCAACCCTACGCATACTGTGAAGAGATTAGATTATCTTGTGGTAGTTTCAGTGTGAGGGGCTGGCTCCTCCACACTTTCCTCTGTAGCCCACACCTCGAGTGGCCTTTGGCCTTGTGATGGGCGATTTGCATAAAAAAAAACAAGAAAGATCAGTAAAACCTTACATTTTCCCATCAATTTCGACTCGTATCTCAATTTGCAACCATTTCTCGTGTCAATAGAAGCCAACTATCCACTTTCAAAACAGACACGAACCGAACACATCAAACAAACTGACAACCATAATACTGAATTTGTGTTTTGTTGTTACTTTTCACTGTTTATTCTCTCCTTTTTTTGGCATGCTGATTTCTTTTATAACACAGACATGTCTTTACATGATACAATATCAGTGATAATATATTATAGTCGCAGAAGCTTCCTACCCCTTATCTTCCAAAACTGTTTGAAAGTGGAACTTCAGCACATTTCGAAAAACATTTGAGCCAGTGATTCCCAAATAAGTGTCAATTTGTGGTATTTCTAACAGGCCTGAACATTACAATGTGATCCTTTATCAAATGAGCAAAGGTGAAATAAGCAGAAAATGAAAAATCCACCAAAATAATCAGAAGAAATTTTGAGAGCCACTGGGGCCACAAAGCAATGCAGCGTCAACGATACATGTTTGTATTTACCTAAAGGCATCCTCTTTTTCTATATAAACCTTAAAGGTGTGGAGACCTTTATGGTAACACCTCACAAATTCCAGATTTAGAAATTTTGAAATCATGAAAAAAGTCGGACAAATCTCACCCCTACATGAGATATTTCATACAAGGTAAGCGGCAACTGACACTAGATATACATGTACTGTGTAAATATACAATTTCAATAAAAACTGACGCGCATCTGAGTATATTGACTTCTTTTTGTATTACCGTGTGAAATACGATCCCTGTTGTCACTTCCTTGCTGATTAAAACTACTAAAAAAAACAATTCCAAATGCGGTACCCAAAATTTACATTGAGTTCTAGCTCTTCGTGGTCAAAAGAAATAAACAAAAAATGCAGACTTAGTTAAAAAAATATTGCTTCAAAAGACTGAAGTGATGTATCAAAGAACACGAAAATACAAAAAGGATCTACAAAAGTTACCCAAAAAATTTCCTACAACTCATTCCAGTTGCATTCCAAAATAAAAGGCTGCATATTGTTTTAAAAAAAAATATGTACAAAATACACCTGATTTACGTAAAGGGCCAAGCACCAAAGGCTGGTGGGCATTTCCGTAATTAAGTACAAAGCATGAACCAAAATATATACCATGTCACTGAGAAATGCAAAATACAAACTCCCTGGTTACAATAAAAACTGAATAATGCATTGTATTTGAGAAACATATCTCTAGGTTGTTTATGTTGGCAATCAAAAGTAACAGAATCCTTGTAGTAATCCTGGATAATATTTATTAAATATTTTATTTTAAGACTTTCTTATTCTCTCTTCCATTTTTAACATAAAACAAGGCAAGCCGAGCTGCGCTGAACGGAGATCAGTCTAAGGCCATATCTGAATTACTGGGCTACGGCTTAAAATTGCACACATGTCTATGGTAGCGGCTACATCCACTTCTCATAGACTCATGTGTAATTTCAAGCCATAGCGTAAGTCACAGCGCACAAAATTGTATTCCATTGATTCAGAGCGGCTATTCACTGGAATATTATAAGATGGAATTTTGCGCCGGGGTGATACAAATCAAATTAGGTTTTTACCCTTCACCGACGTTTAATCACTGTATGCTCAGTGTTTTACCTCCTTATAATAGTTTATGCGGTACCCGCTGCTATGTACAACAGATTCGAATCAGCCAACCGATCCCGTTAGCTCGGTGGTCGAGTGGTAAGACATCTGCACTAGAAAGCAGGAGGTCGTGGGTTCGAGTCCCACCCAACTGATTTTTTTAACTTTCACTCGGGAGGTAACACACTGAGTATAGTGTTTAAACGTCGTTGAAGGGCAAAAACCTAATTTTTTTCTTGACAAAATCACCATTTTTACCCGATTTGGGTTTTTTCTCTAATCTGAGGCTTTTAAGGATTCAGTGTTTTCAAAAAGGAAATAAAAGTCTGAATTTTATTACATTTGATTTAATTTCTTTTTTTTTCTAATTTTATATTTTTCCTAATGGTTTTAAGAGAAGTCAAGTCAAAAACGTCATATCGTACACCAAATGCGAATGTCTTTTCGAGTAAAAAATTCGCAGCCCGGCCCTCATCAGTTCTGGTTTTTGTGGAGAGTCCTTATAGGCAAATCCAGTGTTATGAAAGGAAGTGTAAGGTTCATGACAGAGCCAATTAACAGGCATGCAACTGGGAAATCACAAAAAAAGAGGAAATTCAAATTTTTCCCAGACTTTGTACAGTGTTTTTCTATTTTCAATGGCACACATGGGAAGTAAAAAAAGAGGAAATCAGCTGATCCGAGGAAAAGTTGCATGCCTGAATTAACCATATCTAATTAATGATTCAGAGAAATAATCCCAAAGCCCTGTAATCTCCTTGACCATTACTAGATGATGGATGTATAAGATTTGAAAAAATACATTTTCAGGTTAGTCACTGAGCTCTTAGAAAGTCTGTCACGGACATTACATAACGCTGGAATTTGGACTCAAGTCACACTTTGATTTCAGAGCGAGTCGTAGTAGAAGTTGTAATCTGGGGGAGGTGGGGGGATGGGTGGGGGTTCGGATGGGATGGGAACGTTGGCCGTGTCTAGGAGACGCATCTTAATTTCCATACTCAGTAGCATCTCGAGATCCTTGTCTAACTGCTTACTGATCATGGGTTTGCCGAGTAGCGCGTTGATGCCGTCGTACCACATGTCAAACTGTCAAGAAGAAAAAGAAGAAAGATAGAATGAATGGTACTGACAGTCCAGAGAGACTAAAAGATATAAGATTTCAAATGAAACAAACGCATTACACAGCACAATTAGATAATCCACCAAGCCAGTGATCACAGCTTATGGAATAAGATGGCAGCCATCCAGCTTCGATCTTAGTTTATTTGCTTCACATCTTATGTGTCCATAAGTATATTTTGGCTTTTTAAATTTTGGTTTTTGAAATGTGGTCGCCAGCAATGCAGCCGAATGATGATGATTTCACAGGAAATGTAAAGCATTGTGGGTAATTTATCAGAATGCACGCATTGACCTGAGGTCACGGTTAACAAAATTATCCATCCCATGACAGCTCAGAGAGATTTGCCATTACCAGCCCCCTTGGGTAGGGTAGGGTGGTGTTTATTAGCAAATTGTTCACTTCACTTCACCTAAATGCAAAATGTCAATTGAAGAGTTTAGTTTCAAAAATTGCGATATACCTGTTTGAAAGAAGTGAAAAATTTTGCCGGTTTTTGAAACTTCAAAGGATAAAAACAATATAATATCTGTTTCTATAACTTCAGTTTTTAGTTTATTGTATTCTCCAAATGAGTTTAACCCGATACCAGCTATGAAACTGACTTTGGGCAGCCAGAGAAGAGCAGGATTCTAAAAGGTAACAAAATGGCAATTTTTGAATTTTGGAAGTATACTTTTCAAATTTGAGGTACAGTCGAGTTATGTCAGAACCCGTAGTATTTTGGAAGGTAACTTGCTTACAACATCTGATATATGGAGTTTGAGTCCTGTCCAAGCATTTTTGGGTTTTCTTTAACAAGCTCTCAGAAAGCCATGAGTGTGTCAGAGAAAGGCAAAACCGAGCTTTGAAAAAGTCACTTAAAGCCCTCTTTTCTTTCATATTCCAAATTGTCTGAACTACTCACTGCCTCTTGATCTGGTGCCACAAAGTCCAGATGTTGATCCACGTGATGATGGATGGAGAAGGCTAACGTGACATTGCCCTAGAAAGAATGTCAAAGGGTAAAGGGCGGAGGTTAAAATTACACCATCACATGTCCATACAACAAATAATTCAATAAACCATAAGAACATATGTTTTTGTTTGTTTGGCGAAATCATAGAATGGTTTGACTAATGTTACAAAATGCTTAACCGAACACTTTATTGAATGCTACTATGTGATAATTGGACAAAATAGTTTTAAATGACAGTATTTCTTAAAGACGTATTCTTCAGTGGAACAAACGATAAGAATTGAAAGGACTCGATTTGTAGTCAAACTGCTCACAATCGGGAGTTAATCATTAATAAACATAACTGAAGTTTAAAAAAATGTTTGAAAAAAAATTTTATCAAAATCTCTACTCAGTGTTTCTTAGTTGGAAAATAGCTCCATCAATGTAAGATATGCACAGCAGTGGAAAAACCATACAATCTTTTTTATTTTATTTTTGAGTCGAGCAAAAACAGTGATTGAAGCGCAATTGGAAACAGGGGTTGCAGGTTCAAATCTCTTTCAGTCAATCGTAACGTTCTATCAACATTTGACCTACCCTGATCTGCTTGACATGAACACAGTCCTTCCCAACCAACACATCTTGGATTTCCGCAACTGGAACTAAATTAAAAAAAAAAGATAATTTGCTTTTGGTTATAACTTTGACAACGTCCATAATCCCTATGCGCATTTCTATTTCTGAGTGAAGCCACATTTTCTTATGAAATCAGTATTAAAGTCACGTATGTTGCAAGGTTTGGAATGGTTTTGATATCTTACGTTTGTTTTGGAGTGACTCCGTAGCCGGCACCGTGTTCTCATCAATGTCCCCATAGTGAAGCATCTTATGATTGGGAGACAGACGACAATACCAAAACTTGTCTACGAGGAAAAAACAGAAATTTGTAATCCATATTTAAAATGCACAAAATTTCTGTTGATTATTAATTACGTTTATATTAGGCCAAAAAAAAAAAGTCTCTGGTTTCTGGTATGGAGCTTGCCCAAAAAGTGTTTTTTTTTTAACCTGTTTGTTTTTGCTTCAAATGTCGGCTGATGACTGCAAATGGTGCCTGACTTAACTTAGTGCAAATATATGGGAGTCCAGAGAGGCCACATAAAGCTTATTCTCGACCATAACCCACTCTAAAAACACGTTAAAATTGTGCAGCAGCAGGATTCCAGTCAAACCAGTGAGTTTGGTGGTTTTGAGACATCATCTTTCATTGAAAAAAAAACTTTTTCATTTTGCCAACGCGCATGGCTACGGCGACGCGCGCATACCAGAAACCGGAGATTTTTTTGGGGGGCCTAACAGTTGCTTTCTACATGCTATTTCACCACGAAAAACAGATTTTGTTTTTAAAGTGCTATTTTTCCAGCAATGCAATAGTTATTCACTTTTGATTGCGACATCAAACATCCGCCCCCGTTTTGTTACGGAATATTTACTGTACAATTTTGAATTATTTGTGGTCCAACAATAATTCAGGGAATCTTGTTTGCACAATGGGCGCAAACGCAACCAAAAAACAAAAGCATACAATCCGAGGGTCCAAACGTCCACAATAGAGAACAAGCTCGATCAGAAATATCTCGGAAGCCGTGAGCCAACGAATTCGTGTTCATGCATGAGTCACGTGATTGTGCTATGTAATTTCTGGAAGGAGTTGTGTTTTTAGTTTCAAAACAATCAGTTTTTTGACCCCAGTGACCCCATGATGACCTTTGACCTCAGTTTGGTCATGTGACATGTTGGGGCTGGGCTACTGATACTTTTGACAAAGTTTGGTTGAAATCGGTCAAAATATGTAGGAGCAATAGACAATGTCAATGTTACTAACTGACTAACGGAGAGACATGATATTTGATCCTTTCTAGTTCTGTTTAAAGAAATATAAAAATTTTAAAAAGGAGAAACTTTAAACTTCAAAAAGCTAAACGAAATGGACAGGGCCAAAGGCACGATAATGTGACAGATTCGGCTAACATAAAGCTAAATATCTTGATTAGTTGATAACAGTATGACAGGTTCTGCAGGTTTGTAGGTTCGAATCCCTCTGGAGTCGGTCCCAAAGATTCGTGTACCTTTTGCCCTTCCCGCTTTGTTGTACTTGTTGTACTGCGTCCCCTTGATGAGAAAGTTCAGTCTCTGTTGCTTGATTAGATCCACAATCTCGGGCTTGATCTCTTCACGCAGTTCCCTGAAATGTGACCAAAAAATTTAAAAATCAAATATTTATTTTTGCCGCAAAAAGCCCATTTGCATTTTATCCCGAACGTAACCTACCAAAATTATTATCAAATACTTTACTTGGATTAAAGATAGTACTGGTACTAAACACCCCTTGAAAATATTCCGTCTGGCTTGCTGTCATTTAGAAGAAATCAAGTAATGTAGGTGATTTCCAACGATCAGTCAATTGACTGATTTTTGGAAATGAAGAGTGCCATTGGGGAAATCGTGTTTCATGATTAATAAACGGTTGTGCAAATGTTTCAGTATTTTCTCATCTGAGCTGAAACTTCAACAGGTTAGGTTTTGAACATTTTTCTTTGGATTTTGAGTGGTGTTATTATTGGAAATACACAAAATGCATGAACAGCAAACGATCCTATATGCCTTTAATACTTCAAGGTAAAAGTGACCGTGAAGAACATTTCTTGTCATAAATTTACGTTTCTCTGTTCATCATTACCCTAACAAATTGTTTTCAATCTGAAATTTCCATGGAGTACAAACTGAGCTTTGTGTGCGTTTTTAATTTTTTTTGGGGGGGGGGGAACAAGTGCTCAGTAAACAGTGTCCTCCAGAAATGAATAATACATGTAGCTAACCAAATCCAAGGGAAAAAAACATTAAAAAACTTGGAAATATTGTCATTGTGCATAACAGCCCCCCCCCCCCTTCATGATCCCGCCCCTTCCACAATCAGCATTCGGTAAGTGAGACTGATGTAACCATATGTATCAAAAATTCTGAAAACAATCATACGAATAAACATATACTGACACAACGGGCGTGGCCTGTGAGTTCCACTCCTCCTTATCGGAGCGTTCCTGCTGTCGCAGTTTCATGATCATCTGGTAGTCAAAGTACTGCAGCTTGGACCAAAACTGATCCATGGAGGGAGGACGGGCCAAGAGCGATCTCTCTATCTGCTCCTTGACCACACTCATGACCTACAAGCAAGAAAAGCCCAAGGGTAAATCTGAATGTCTGAACACTGCCTTAATATAGCCATGTCAGCCGCTACCATAGATACATGAGTATCTGAGTCATAGCCAAGTACTTCAGACACGGCCAAATTTAGGTAGTATTCAGACATTCAACGAGTGACAAAGTGCCTTGCCCAAGGGCACACACACCACAACCCAAGGCTGGACTCGAACCCACAACCTGCAGAATTACCCGCAAACCACGAATTCAACGCTCCAGACAACGAGGCCACAGCACTCCACTACTAAAGACAGTAGGCCGGCCCTCTGAGTCAAGCACAAAATAGATGAGCATACTTGTAACATTTGTGTGCAGACCGCACGTGGTGTGCGCTCTGCGACATTATGACATTGTTGAGTTCATCTGGTCTGTTGAAGCAGCAAGTAATGTTTTGAGCAAGCGCCATGAGCGCTTTCGGCGCTCTTTCAACGTTCTATAAGACTGTTGTTGTTATTATTACGGAGCTCTGGTGAGGGGTCATAAAGCGCCCTCTAATGTTCATTAACGGAGTCCGTACCTTAGGGAAGTCCTCAAGCTCAGCTCTCATCTCCTTCCAAGTTCTGTTGAAGAGTCGGATGCACTGGCAGAAAAACTCCTTGAAGGCGTTGTCGCAGGAGAAGAACATTGGAAAGTAGTCTTGTCCAGTCTCAGTAGCTATTGGAAAAGAAAAAACAGAGAGAAAGGTTTTCTTTACAAAATGAGATAAACATGCTTGATTATAGGATGAACCCTAGTGTCTCAAGATCCTCCAAACTCCACCATGATGTTTGGGAGGAATTTGTAAGATTTAGGATGGTAGAGTCAAGCCGCAATGCCCCATGAGAGTACAAAAATGTGCGATTCGGCTCCTGAGAATTTTTTAAAAAGTGAGTTTGGGTTAAAACATTTTTTTTTAAACTCAGGTCTTTTTATATAGCTTGAGATTTGTATTTATTTATTTTATTTCTTTCTGGTAATGAAACCAAGGGTCCCTCAAAAGTGCCTTAAGCACTGTAGCCCGGAAGCCTGAAGAAACCTGTAGAGAGAAGACAATGAGGAGAAATTACAGTTTTAGAGGTGGGAGGAAAAGCCCAGAGGAATATTCTGAGGAAAACCCACGGAATCAGGTAGGGACTGAAAACCCAATCTACATATTGGCCCGGGCAGGATTCGAACCCGGGTCACAGCGGTGGAAGGCGAGGAAAGTACCGCTACGCCAACCTGACTCCCTATCACTTTTATCAAAGTAGCTTGTAACTTTATAATTCACTGATTTCTCAGTCATATGTTTATTCTAACATGTCTAATGTCTGATGGATTGCAGCTAGCAAATAAAATTGAGGCAACTGAAAAATAAATCAGATCGGTCATCAGTGACACAAGTTGCAGTTTTCTATGATAAGGAAGATTTCATAATGGATTTATTCTTTTTTTTGGCTTACGTGCTTCGCCAACTTTCAAGATCTCACACAGGATTCTCGTCAGTGCAATGCTGGTTCTAGCAAATGGACACTCGTGCTCATCTGCCCGGCAAGAATTCTCCAAGACCACCTAATGAACAAAGAAAACAATTTTTAATGTTAGTCTTAACTCTTTCAGTGCCAAACTCGTACATGTACGAGGTATATTTGTTAGTACAAAAGCGCCAACCTCGTACATGTACGAGGTAATGTTTGTAAATGTTCGTACTTAAAATTGCCAAACCTCGTACATGTACGAGGTAGAGTATATATGTTATTAAAAGGGGGCGCTCTCGCTCTTTCTAATGGTACCATTTTCATGCATGTACGACCTGTATTTATTTTTTCATTCGAGTTCCTGCGAGAGGGCGCAGCACTAAATCTCGTATTTTCTGCGAAAAGTGCGGAATTCCCCTGTGTTCAGGCCAGTGTTTCAGGGTGTATCACTATGTTTGTGACTACTTTTGACTTTCCAATATATCAAGGATATACCAGAGAGCAACAACAACAAATTTAGTGAGTAAAACTTATTTACTTTTTTTTTTACAGAATTTCGAACAATTACAACAAAACGCTCGAAGTTGGGCACTTTAGGGTTAAACTTTTCAAATTTCGCGGGCACTGAAAGAGTTAATTTTAATTACTGCCCTTCACTAATGTGGGGCACAATCTCCGAGCCTTTTGTTTTTTTTCCGGTTGGGATTCTAACCCCAGACCTGTTCTTTTCAAGTACAGACGACCTATCCACGCTCCATAATCTATTTTGCCAGGGTCAGCTATATACCGTAATTTTCGGAATATAAGCCGCGCGGCGTATAAGCCGCAGCACGCAAAAATCTGCAAATTAAGATTTGAAGTCGGCGTATAAGCCGCACCGGCGTATAAGCCGCACCAACGGCAGCGGTTTCAATTTTGTAAGGCCTCCAAATTCTAGCCAAAATGCTCTGAACCAGTTCCATGTACACTACAGAAGCTATAAAAAGGGCCACAAAAGTTGTATCAAATCATTTACAATCGATACTCTCACAAACAAATGTGGAAATTAAGTAACTTTCTTCGAAAATAGTCAAAACGCTGCTGCCATTTTCATGGACGAATCCATTAATTTTGTAAGGGGTGATGTAGTCCCTGTTTCGAGGTTTACATCGTTTCTTGAATACATTTCAAGTACAAAAATTATATTGTGACGTTGAACAACTGATTATCGAATAAGAAATGTTTCGGACACCATAAAAAGTATTATTCGTCTTTTTTCTTTTTTTAAACAGCGGAAATGTTGGTAATTATTGTTTCCAAGATAGTACACCCCTATATTACCTCAAATGGTGTGGTCCGCTGGGGAAAGCATGCTGCATGCAGCAGCACTAGAATCACGTACGGCTTGTTGCAAGCGTCGATCGAAGACAGCTTTCACCGTACTTTTTACCGCTCGGTACCTTTACGTGGCACGTGGTTTCGGTTCGTTAATGACTTTCTTAATTGATAATTCATTTCAGCAACATATCTCTTCTTATACCAGTACATTAAATACACATGTGAATTTCATTTTTATTCTTCAAGGCTCGGCGTATAAGCCGCCCTGTGTATAAGCCGCAGTAAACATTTTCATGGGCAAAATGAACGTATAAGCCGCGGCTTATATTCCGAAAATAACGGTAAGTAAAATCTGAACCAGTCACAACTACTGAAATTTAGTATATGTATTTGTCCTACAGAGCACTGCTACTGTGTGAATGGGTGATGTTCTCCATGATCATCTTTGTTGCCAAATCGTGTCAGCGAAAAGAACCACTATGAACCGCACAACCTAATGTCAGGTGGTGTTCAACGCAAATCCCCCCTTAACTTGTTCTTGAGAAATATTTGGCTATTTCAGTGCCCCTTGTAATAAACCAGAGGTTCCAATCGTATGACGTCACAAAGTACCACATGACCATCCCGTTACCCACATGATCGGCCAGCATTTGGCTAGCACTAGACAGTAGGGTTTTATTCATGTAAAATAACAACAACTTTGTTGTCAAATGACATAATGGCCACTACCTTTGCCAAGTACGGTTGTCGTAATTGTGCCGACCCAGCACTGGGTGCTAGCACTGGGTGCTGGCTCCGCGTTTTTTCTCACAGTTTTTGCCATCCATCACAGCTTTGAAGGCTTGCCTGCTACCTACTGCCCGCGGCGCTATACGATCTTTGCCTACTACAATGGCGACGCTGAATTTCCAGTACCCGGATGTAGGCTGGGTCACGTGGGTCAGTGACAGCGCCCCCTATTGGCAATTTGTGATGACATTACCCCATGCAAACAGATCTAAAAGGTTTCAACTCATCTTAAAGCTATAGTCCATCATTTGCAGCCATCCGAAAAGTAACTGGCGTAATTATTGTTGAAAAACATACTTGGTTGAAAGATAGTAAGTGGACTAAACTCCCTGTGAAATTATTCTTTCTGGCAAGCTGTCATTTTGAAGTAATTAACGAAAGAAGGCCTTTCCAACGGTGCGTCTTAAGACGCGCCGTAGGAAATTTAAATTAGTAGTTCGTTTTGTTATTCGGCGAAGCGCGCGCAAGCATTGGCACGAGGCACACGTGCGCGCCCTCTATAATTCTTCGGATCAGTGCACGACATCGCGTACAGCTGCAATTCAAAACAATTCAAAACATGATTCAGCAACTTTTGATTTGAAATTGAGATCCTAGAATGCTGTTTTTCTCGGAATATACCGTACAGCTGAAGCTGAGCTGAAACTTCATCAGGTTAGTTGTTCAGTATCCTTCATTAGATTTTGAACACTTTTGTTGCTTCAAATGAACAAAATGCACAAATTACAAATGATGGACTATATCTTTAAAGGTGTTCAAAATGAGCACTTGTGGCTTATTTACCTTGGTGTAGCTCTCGTTGTGTGAGGTGGCAAAGTAGTACATACAGTCTAAAGCTAAGATCCCCGGAGGAACTGCCATGAAGTCTAAAGTGGGATTGCCGGTGTTCTGGGTAAAGAACAAAAGAAAACAATAATCAAAATCAGAGTCCTCCATAATTTTGTTCTCATAAAACCATTGGCATGATGCAGCCTCCCCCACCCACAAAGAAGGAGTCACTATTCTGGTCTTAGTTGTTATGAATTTTAAAGGCAATGTACATCATTGGCTTATGCTGTAATTTTCAGTAATGAACTATTTGAGGGGTTAGTATAATAGATCAAATATTGTTACACTGACATGTTTGAAGTTTTGAGTTCACAAAGGCTGGAAAAAAAACCAAAAAACTAAAATGTACAAGTAGTCTGGTTCCCTGACTCCACTAAAGATGATATGGATCAATTTATAGATGCCTGAAAACTGTACGGTAAGGGAACCAGTCTAGCTGGCCTGCACCCGTTAATGAACATGTAACCAATAGCAAACAAAATTTGAACTGAAAAAAAAGGTAAATTTGGAGCAGTAGTTGAAAAATAGTTTTGGACTCGGGAGAGGTGAATCGGACTCACACTCGAACTCGTTGTTTTGTGAATTGAATACAAGTCTGAAATGTGCCCTTATGGCAGCCCATACAAAATGGCCTTCAATGTTTACAAATGAAAGGAAGTTCCATAAAGACTCCTTGAAATTACTTGGCTGCGGCTGGAAGTAAGGGTCTATGGTAGTGGCTGCAGCCGCTGCCATAGGCACGTGTGTAATTGCTAGCCATAGCCAAGTAATGATTGACCTATCGCCGTTTGCGAGTTAGCCACGCCCCTTAGAAAACCCTATGGACTTTTGTACATTCAGTTTTGCTTGTCTCAGATTTTGTGCGTTCCATGTCTATTTGTGTATCATGTAATTGGACAAAAACACAAGCTGTGTTGACGAGATTCTACCGCGACAGGTTAATTGCTCATAAAGTCTAGAAAACCAGGCAAGCTTTTAATTACTGAAGTCTTGTACCCAATGGTCAATTGTTATACTCACCGTGAATCCCAGTTTCTTGTAGTCATTAGCTGACACTGACCCAGAGCCTGGCTTGCGAGTGTCTGAGTCCGTACCAAAGGCAATCCGTCGCAGATCTATGATGTTCTCTCTGTGTTTCTGAGGTCATAAAGACATAATTTAGAGTTTTTTAATTTATTAATAATTTTTACAAGCACTTTTTTATGAGCGCTGTATCCTCACAAGGGCGGATCCAGAAAATTTTTTGGCCCCCCCCAAAAAGTGGGTCCAAAAAATTAGGGTATGGGGTTCGGGACCCGCTCAAGGGCCCCGAAAAATGTTTGGATTGTAGATGCTCCATGGTGCGATCTCAGGCAATTTCTGACCACTTCAACCCAATTTTATGAGGTACAGATGATGGTGTACGCAGTGCGTGCCTTTATTGTGATGTCACTTAAAAAAAAAAAAAATTGGTTGGTTCGATGGACTGACATCCCATCCACGGGAAATAAAAATATTTCTCAGTCCTTTCTTGCTTAGGAAACGGGAGATAAACGCCGCCCTGCTGGGTCATATTAGCTTGTGACAGACTCCAACTTTTTTTATTTTTGACCAAAAACAGAGGAAATTTCAGCATTCCTTCTTTGAGTTCTTGGGGGTTGATCAAAAAGAAAACTGATTACATTATTGTCCAGCTTGCCTAGGGTGACCACAACGACTGGGTGAATATTTTCTTCGGAAAGTTACTATAAGCCTGCCCGTCAGGGGTAATAATATCACGATTGCATTTCGGCGCGAATATGTCTTACGTCATTGTTGGAATCAATCTTGGTGTTCATCTTCTTCTCCAAAAGGTTAAAGGTCAACTGCTGAAAGACATACAGCTGGTGTTGCATCTCTGTGCCGACGCTCTGTGAACGCACAATTTTCTGTAAGACAAGAAAAGTATTTGGAATAATCCAACTTCTATTGATCATTGTTTGTATATTTGTGAGGCGTTTTGGCAAAATGAGACAGAACTGGGCAGAGGTTGTAATGAGGGTTTGTGGGTATTAAGAAAGAAGAATAAAATTCTCCTTACAATACTGTTTGTTGCACTTCAATCGGACATTCCGTTGACGACTTATGGCTGTTTAAAGTTTGCATGTCTAAAAAGTAAAATACTGAGAAAGAGGCCTTTACAGTTTCGAGTTGTGTATTCGTGAAAATGAAAGATGCCAATTATTTTTCCTTAAAAACACTTTTATTCCACGATTGTTATATTATTTCTTTAAAATATTTGTGGTAGACATATCAAAGATTACAAATATCAAAAAATCTGAATATTAAAAAAAATCACTCTCAATTTTTAAATTTTAAAAAGTGCTCTACCAAAACTGAAATCCAAAAAAAAAAAAAAGCTGAAATCAGCTTTAAAGCTGAGATTTCACACCCCTGAACATTAGCACTGCTGCAGAAAGGATACAGCTTGCTCTTGTAAACTTTTCTTGGTTTATTTGAAATATAGCATTTGTTTATTACCTCCATGATCACTGTTCTGATCTCCTTTGAGGACAGGGAATCCTCCAGTTTCTAGGGAAAGGAAAAGAAAACAAATGATGGACTTTACTGTAAAGACTGCATAGACTATGGGTTCTACACACAAGTATCCCCATCAAGAGAGAAAATGTGCAATACTTATTTTTTTTGTCAACTTTCCTTTTGGCAAAAAAAAAAGAGACCAATAATTTCTAATCAAGATATGAAAGAGTATGCCATACTTGAAATTAGGACATTTTGGATTCTTTTTAAAAGCTGGAAAAACTGAATGGACATGACAGGAGTCAGGTTGGCGCAGTGGTTTCTTTCCTCGCCTTCCACCTCTATGGCCCAGGTTCGATTCCTGCCCTGGTCAACAGGTGGATTGGGTTTTCAGTCCCTGCCTGATTCCATGGGTTTTCCCCAGAATATTCTTCTGGGGTTTTCCTCCCATCGTAAAACTGTGATTGCTTCTCACTGTCTTCTCTCCACAGGTTTCTTCAGGCTTGCGAGCTACAGTGCCTAGGGCGCTTTGAGGAATCCTTGGTTTTATTACCAGAAAGAAACAATAACAATAACAAATAACAATAACAATAACTCCTTGAAAGTTTTATTTTTCATATCTAAAATGACTTAACAAATGATCTCCCAGGAAACGATTATGAGTTTTTCAAGGGTCATATTAAAATATGGAGAAAAAAAACCACTTATGATTTGGGGATTGGACGGTCTGTTTACCTTTTTCCGATCCTCTGGCGCCCTCAAGCACAGAGCATTCATCAGGGCCAGACAGTATTGCTGAATAACTGGGTGCTTGTTGCTGATAAACAGAACAAGAAACATACACTAACTCGGCTGAATGATGCTATTTTGTCAATATTTTTTAGCCCGATCTTGTGAAATTAATCAAATGTCTAAATAGCAGGTTGCCCAAATTAGAATACAATTATGTCATATTTCCTGTTAAAATCACGCCGGGATTAATTTTGCCGAAATTTTTGATTTTCGCCAAAGGCAAAATTTTTCAGCCAACCTCTCATATACAGCCAGAATTTGAACGATATTTCTTGCTGAAACCTCATATGTTTCAATACTCTGGGGTGTAAATTGTACAACAATAGGCCGTGCACAGCGGCAAATAAAAGATCAACACACGGTCCTTCTCCACAGACTTCGTGTGTGTGTACAAAAGACACAAGGGATTAGCGTGTTTAGACGTCACCCGGAGGTGAGTCGAGGCAATCTTGCATCTTAACCCGTCAGCCGTGTCTGTGTATAAAAAATTTTGAGCAGCTGCAGTTGTTGTTCATAAGAATTTTGAAGGAAGATTAGGACTAATAGTTTAAAACAAAAACAAAAAAGTGCATATTTCATACCGACTGTGGGTGCACATGCACAGTCACATGCAGCAGGCATTCTCTGGAGTATTGGATCCAAGTGTGAACTCTCCTGTTGGATGTTTATTTACCCACTCCCTCCTAGAACCTTCAAAAACACCAGGCTTTTTTTAAGGATTTTGTAGGATTGAGGAAGGTAGAGCAAAGAGTTGACATGACATGGATAATTTGTCCATGACTCGAGTCGACTTGAGTCATTATAAGCACACGACTTGAATCAACTCAACTCAATTTACTGCGAACCTATAACTACCTGACTGAAATATCTTCCCAAATGACTCAACTCACCTTGCGTCATCAACATGTAAGTGCTTAAAATTTGAGAAATGATTCCTTAACTTTCCAAAGTTGAACAAAGCAGGGCTTGAACCTGCGATCTCTGGATTGCTGTTCCAGCACTCTACCAACTGAGCTATCTAACTCTTGGATGGCGGTTCCCCATTTTGTCAATGTCTTTGTTCAAAGTGGGGCTTGAACCTGCAACCTCTGGATTGCTGTTCCAGCACTCTACCAACTGAGCTATCTAACTCTTTGATGGCGGTTCCCCATTTTGTCAATGTCTTTGTTCAAAGTGGGGCTTGAACCTGCAACCTCTGGATTGCTGTTCCAGCACTCTACCAACTGAGCTATCTAACTCTTTGATGGCGGTTCCCCATTTTGTCAATGTCTTTGTTCAAAGTGGGGCTTGAACCTGCAACCTTTGGATTGCAGTTCCAGCACTCTACCAATCGAGCTATCAAGCTCTTTGATGGCGGTTCCCCATTTTGTCAATGTCTTTGTTAGGGCGCTAGTTTGAAGCCATTGACGGAATGAGGAACCACCAAAATACATCTGGATAGCTCAGTTGGTAGAGCACTGGAAAGGCAAGCCAGAGGTTGTAGGTTCAAGCCCCGCTCCAGGCAATTTCTTTGTTCATCATTAAAAAAAAAAACTTTATAATGCACCGAGTCAGCTTCCCTTTGTGGTATATTTGAGAAATGAATTCAACGAAAATTTACAAGTTACGCCTCCAAAACAACGAATCATGCAGTTGAAGAGTCAGTTTATTTTAAGAAGGGTAACTTTGAAATTCTCTCAAGGAAGTGACCCCTCTTTGTAGTTGATGCAAGGATATTTTTCAGTGAAATTGTGACACATGCACACTAGTCCTCAAGTGTGCCAATGAAAACGACTGTATGAGAATGCCCATGACACCGCATGGGGCAATTTCTTTGCCAACAAAGTTTGGGTATCAATGCACTTGAACGGGAATCTCAAAAAACAAAATCCTCATATTCTTTCAGCCAATGCAACGCCCTGCATCATGCAAACATCAGTCCTCTACTGACCGTGCCTCATGCATCATCCGACTTACGAGACGGGCACGGGCCTAGCCGAGGATGAGGTGATGACAGCCCCGCTCCTCCCGAGGGGCGGGGCATATTTTGCCTCATAGGCGGAGGAGGATTGGTAAGGGAGAGAGTAAGATGAAGTAGGGTAGCGTTGGGAGCAAGCAGACTTGATAGCTGAGGAGTAGAGCGGGGTGCGGCGATGCAGGTCCCTGATGATAAATGGGCCGACAAATATGAATGGGCTCAAGGACGAAGCAAGTTTGATAAAGCACCAACTACATGTAGTAGTTGGTTTATGAAGTACCTACCACCTGTGTCCTAAATTTTAAGAGAGAATGTTACCAGTTGGAACTAGGGTCAAATGTTATCACTGTACCTGCCATTGTGATATGTGTGGCTATTTGTAACCAGTGGCACAACCAAACTTAGTCTGCTTGTCAAGTCAACTTGTTAAATGATGAAGTCTCCTGAAGACGGACAGGGCATACTGTTTGAACATCGAGTTTAGCAAACCGGTTCTTTTCAGAACCACACAAAGTCACAAAACAGATTGGACTACACTACTGTAAACCTCACACCATGCAAACCTTCAAGATTTACTCTGTTAGTCCTTTTTCACACTTTTTCAGACATGAAACACGTAGGTTAGAAAATGTAATCGGCTGAATGAGAATGTGTTCTGGATGCTGATTTCGGGCGCAATTCAAAATATGACTTGGGCTCGGCAACCTTTGAATTACAATCGAGATCCTAGAATATTGTTTTCTCGGAATATACAGCATTCACAGAGCTAAAACTTCATCAGGTTACAATGTAGCAGTGATGTAGTGCCTTGATGCTGGGCCTTGGCCTTATGGCTGGATTTTAGGGCCTTGGCCTTGGCCTCCAGGCTTGAGGACAAAAGCCTTGGCCTTGGCCTTGAGGGTTCAGGGCCTTGCAATTTTGAGTCAAGGCTCTTCAAGGCCCATAGATTTTTGCATTTTCCAGATAAATCTGTTCGAAATTTTGCTGTTACCATTTTAATCGTATTACGATGGAGGAGGGAAGCACCCTATAGATTTGTGTGTTGGGCACACTTCCACTTTTATAGCATCACATGTTGTTACCATTGTAGTAGATTTGCTGCAACGATATTCCGTACACTTGTGGGGCCAATGAGATGATCACTTTAATTGCATATAACCATGGAATAGATCTGATTGGGTGTATATGTCTCCCTGGTAAGTGCTAAAGATTTGCATGTATCTGTTTTAGATAATGCTGATATTTCTGACCATGTTGGGCCAGCAAATAAAATTTCCAAAATCAGTTTCTTGGATCCCCCTTTTGTTACACTTGGGAGAATTGTGTGTCAATATAAAAGTAAATCATTATTTTGTTTAGTTAAACCATATTGAAGACCTGAACTTATACTTTAATTGATACAGTGCAGTCATAAAACGGTGTAGGCCTGTGCGAGCATGTTGATTGCAATTAAAGAAATGTTGTTCTTCGTAATGAGCAATTCGTGATGATAATTCGTGATGATAAGGGCGGATCCAGGGGGGCCAAAAGGGGCCATGCCCCCCCCCCCCCCCAAAAAAAGAAACTTTTTTTCGGGGCCCTTAAGCGGGCCCCGAAGCCCAAGCCGTAATTTTTTGACCCATTTTTTTTGGTGGGGGACCAAAATTTCTTTGCCCCCCGCAAATTGTGTTCTGGATCCGCCCTTGCGTGATGATGTGTCACTCATGTGACTATAATTAGTTCTATATCAGTGGTCATTTCATAAAACAGGGCCTTGGCCTTGGCCTTGGCCTTGAGGGTTAAGCCTTGGCCTTGGCCTCGAGGCTTGAGGGTCAAAGCCTTGGCCTTGGCCTTGGCCTTGAGGGTCAAAGCCTTGGCCTTGGCCTTGAGGGTCAAAGCCTTTGCTCCAACACTGCAATGTAATTGTTGAGCACCCGTCTTTAGATTTTGAGCACTTTTGTTGCTTCAAATGAAACAAATTCACTACTATACCTTTAATTTGGTGAATGACAGATGTGGGAATGACAGATAAGACATGGATTAAACTGTTAGGTTTCTCTAGGTTCTCTAACAGTTGCATTCAGTGGTTAAGAGGTAGGTAATTTGAGAAATGACGAGTTGCTATAATCTTCGGCCTACAAAAAAATTTTAGCATCTAGATTTATTCAATCCACTCCAAATATATTACCTGAATATTTGAAGGTCTAATGATTATATGTACAAGCTGAAATAGTCTAATACCACAGAGAACCAACGATGAAAACTCACCTCTCCAGGTGGGGTACCAGATTTTGGAAGGTGAGCTCATTGGCAATGGTGTTGTACAGATCAGCACTGGAAAACACAAGAAGAAAACTCAAGTTAAAAGGAAAAGAAATTCCCCACTTCTGCTATGGCACGCATTTTTTTGCTGCCCAAAGTAAATATTGCTCGCTTTTCTACCATGTCCTTTAGGCTGCAAAGCAAAACTTGGGGAAAGAATTTGGGATTTTTATGAAGCTGTAGAAAACCACTGCATTAAAGCTCTCAGTATTTTGAAATGTGTTTGGCTTTTTGTCCTTTATGTGATAAACTGAAAAACACAAATGTTTGCATAATATCAGTACAAAAATCCACACCAAATGAAAAGCACATGAAAACATGAAAATATCTTCACACACAATAAGGCACAAATGAACTCACGATTTCTGTAAAATGTGTACAGTCATTACTAAATACGTACCAAACATGAAATAATCCAACAGAAAAATACTTCGGTCAAATTTCAGGGGGGGAAATATTTCTGAATTATTTAAAAGAAAAAAAAAGTGCAATGCTTTTTATTTAATTTTTCAGCTCTTCCATAAATCATATACGTGTGCAATAAAAAGGTGTTAAATACATCAAACGCCCTCAGGTATTTACAACATTGCTTTTTTGGGCTAAATCAATTTCCAAATTTGAAAATAAAATCTACACTTTTTTATACGCACCTAAAATCTACACATTATTTGTGTATCTATGCTACAGAAACAGAAACTATTACTTGAATACGTACCAAACATGAAATAATCCAACAGAAAAATACTTCGGTCAAATTTCGGGGGAAAAAATATTTCTGAATTATTTAAAAGAAAAAAAAAGTGCAATGCTTTTTATTTAATTTTTCAGCTCTTCCATAAATCATATACAATAAAAAGGTGTTAAATACATCAAACGCCCTCAGGTATTTAGAACATTGCTTTTTTTTGGCTAAATCAATTTCCAAATTTGAAAATAAAATCTACACTTTTTTATACGCACCTAACATCTACACATTATTTGTGTATCTATGCTACAGAAACAGAAACTATTACTTGGCGAAATCTGCCGTTTCTAAACATACGAAAAGGTTACAATACAACACAAGAAAAATGACAGCAAAATAATGAGTAAAGAAAAACACTACACAGACCGGATTTGTTGCATTTTGCGAAGAAAATTTAAGGAAGTATCTCTTACCAAATATCATCATTTTCAACTCTCAAAAATAAACTCAAAACTACAAATCAAAGCACTGAAGACTAACACTAGAACAGAGTTTTAATTACTTTTTTTGTACTAAAGCAAGATGTAAGTGTGGCAATGTAAAAAAAAAAAAAAAATGTGCACAAACCACAGGAAAAAAACACAAGTGCGGCAACAAATTTTGTTATTTTGTTCTTTCTGTTACCATGGTTTCACTTACATGTACATACGTGATGCACATAGCATCGCCTGTCGTCTGTTAACAGACGCAAGGGGTTAAACAAAAAACAGAAAACAACTTTTTATTCTAAATTTGACAGGAACAGTTGCGACCGTCAAAAAGCATTAAAAAATGAATGAATTAACGGCTGCATCTATCTCTTGTCTGGGTCTTTGCTAAAATGTCTTTTATAGACACAGTCATCTAGACACCAATTTCAGACACAATTTACTTGAACATCCAAAAATGGAAAAAAAAAAAAATTATATCAAAAGTCCTAAAGGAGAACAGCAATTATATTTAAAAGCGCATGAGATAATGAGGTTTTCCTGGGTATTATTAGAAAACATCTTGGCATTTTAGCATTCAATGACAGACCTTATAATCCAAGCTTTCCAAACAAGAACTGACTCTTTGCAGCAATGCAAACCAGTTGGAACCCTTCCACATACTTCCATAAACCATACTGATTAGACCCAAGATACCCCACCCCCAGTCTCACCTCATATCACTCCCACCCCAAACCAAACATGCCAAAGCCCAACCCTACTCCCGCTCCCACCCCACCCCCAACCACATCACATCCATTCCCTTCCCCTACCCCTACCCCTGAATTCATCCAAACCTACCTGCTAAGGATCAGACTCTCTAGTATAGCCAGCGCCTTAAGAGTGACTGTACTATCACCGGGCTGGAGGACTGCCGAATGGGTGCGATTGACATAGGATGCAATCTAACATCAAGAAAGAAATACAGACAAAGATACTCCACTATTGACAGTGTTGTAATCGAGTCCAAGTCTGGTCACAGGTACACCATGAGTCCATTCATCAGTCCGGTTTAAGTAAACGTGGATTATTACAATAACAAACGAATACATTGTATCTGTATCTGTTAGCTGCTGTACAAACGCCTGGTGTGGCTATCGCGTACAGCCTCATGGTGTATGTATGAGGATAACTGCCAGAAACACCGGGGCGAACCCCTTCTCTTCGCGATAAGTGTTTGCTGGGTTCTTTTACGTGCATTTATACAACAGACGGGACCTACAGCTTTACGTCCCGTACGAAGGACGAAGCAATAATGGTTAAGTGCCTTGCTCAAGGGCACAAGTGTCCGTGCCCGGGCTTGAACCCACGCCACTGTTGCCTCTGAAACACCAGAGCATGAGTCCAGTGTTCTTAACCGCTAGGCCACCTCACCCCCTTGAATGACTTGTGATGGACTTTCAAATGCAACACTAACCCTCCTGCTATTTAGACAGTCACAGACGGTCAAAATTCACTTCCACTTCCCCTGCTATACTTTTAACAAAGGCTAGTCACAGCAGTCAGATCATATGTCGAGCAAGCACTGTGACTAGTCAAACTGGATCAACAGACAAAGCAGGCAAGTTGTGGCCACAGCTGTTTTATCACTCACCCGGAGTCAAAGCATAGCTGCATCAAGTTACTTAAAACAGTCCCAGCCAGCCAATCCTGCCTTACGTAGGTTGGGACAGTTGAAAACTGTCACTTGTTTGATTTTGACTGAAAGGACTACTAGGCACAAAAGGCATGTTTGCCTAGGAGGGTAATAATGGCCAATAATTTCAAAGGGTTTCTTCTCAACTACTAACTAGTGGGGAGTGTGGCCGAATGGTTCAGGTTCATGACTCATGATCAGAGGGTCAGGGGTTCAAATCCTGCTGCTGGTAATATGTTATGGCCTTGGGCAAGCCAGTTCACTCCACTTGCCTCTCTCCACCCAGGAGTATAAACGGGTACCGTCATTAGCTGGGGAGTAACCTGCGATGGACTAGCATCCCATCCAGGGGGAATAGAAATAGTCTCAGTCTTTTCATGCTACTGAAACAGGAAATAAACGCTGGCCTAATGGGCCATATTGGCTCATGGCAGACTTGACTTTGCTCTTCTCAATTTACACTCTCATTCTATACTGCTTCAAAATAAAGACAACATCACTACATACCCTCTTGATAAACTTCATGGTGATGTTTTCCCATGGAATAATGGAATGTTCCATGAGCTCAAGAAAACTTGCCAGTGTGAAAGCAAGCGCTTCCCCTTGCCTGCAAGAAAATTGTAAAATAAAAGGGATTTATGATGTATTGCACATTGTTCACTTAATAAGAAGAATTATCACCGAATCTTATGTCTATCACAAACCTTCCTAGTTCCTTTAAAACCCAACCAGAGGTAGAGCCAAGCCACTTTCACTTTACATGTACAAAGGAATGGATACAAGCATGTGCCACTGGTGCCCTACCCATTGGTAGATTCTGAAGGATTTAGGAGAACTGGGGCCCTACACTTTGGTAGATTTGAAAGGATTTAAGACAACTGGGACCCTACGCTTTCATAGATTTTGGAGGATTAAGGACCACTGGGACCCCACATTTTGTTAGATTTTGAAGGATTGTAAGGACTACTGAGACCCTTCACTTTGTTAGATTTTAAAGGATTTAGGACTACTGGGACCCTACGCTTTGGTGGATTTTGGAGGATTTTCGGACAATTGGGACCCTACACTCTGGTAGATTTTGTAGGATTAAAGTAGGATCCTAGTTAAAATGCCCTGAGAAATGCACATATACTGACCCACTGCCTTCCTCTACCATTCCGATGAGCAAATCTCCTCCGCCCCGATTGCAGAACTCCTGGGCAAAGGTAATGTCTGCCGAGGCCTTGGACAGTTTCTGCAATGCCTGCTGGGTATCCTCGGGATTCTCCGACTGGAGATTGCTGAACACGTCCTGTGCAGTTTTACCCTGCGTTTTTAAAAGAAGGGGCAATTAACACGCAGTTCATCATAGAGCAAGTTCAGGCAACGACCATTAGTCGTCTAATGGTGATTTGTAACATGAACTACGCCAGCAGTGCACTAATAGCAACGTGCGAACGCCACTAGTCAAATGCTGGTCAAAACATCGTCATGAAACTTTGCGGTCTTGGCTCTCTGCTGTGATTCATGATGCGCACGGCTATTGGTAACCAGTGATGGAACTGTGGCCCTTGGTCTGCTTCCAAATAGTCGACAAGAGTGGTCCAACCAACCTTTGTTTGAGCAAAGTTAGTCAAACTATAGTTCGCACCCAAACTTACTTGGTAGGGGTCCGCATAGCAGCACGTGATGGGAAAAGTTAACACCCGTTTTCAGACACGAAAAATTAGCATTCATTTTGCACTAGATGATGAGTTTTGGACAGATGTAATTTTACTTGGATTTTTTGTGTGTGTGCAAATTTCTTTGATATATACATGTAGTACTAAATGTTGCTTATTCACAACATAATTTTATGGATGAATTTTACTGTTCAGCGTTATAACTGAATCAATCGGCATCGGGAGTCATCACAAAAAATGACAATCAAAAGTCAATCACAAGCCAGTCACAAGTCAATCACAAGTCAATCACAAGTCAATCACAAGTCAATCCAAAGTAAAAGAAGAAGAACAACGCAGTAATGCCTTGTGATGGCTTGTGATGGACTTGAGACTGACTCAATTACAACTCGGGCTCAGGGTTCTCAGGTAATTATCAGAATGATAAATTAGGAACAGAAATTCACAACAATCCCGACTCACCGGAGAATCAGTCAGCTTCAGGACAATGCCGTTTGTGAGCTCACTGCGATTGTCTTCAGTGATGTAGGTCAGTTTAACGTCAGTGTGCTGTAATGCATAGTCTCCAGGATTGCCAATGTTGTACATGTGGCACACCTCCTCCACGATAGTGGTCAGAGTTTTGTTCTGTAAGAATCATGAACAAAATGTAAACAATTCATGACATTCTTAAGTATCTGGAACAATAATCAATACACATCAATCAGAAATTACAGTGACGGTTCTGGTAGCCAATACTGGGACACTACCGTTTCTTACTTTTACTAAGGCGCCGTTACATGCCATCGGCTCAAGCACATTGCAGCCGCACCCTTCGCAATAGAGTGCAAAAGTGTGACGTCAGCTGTAATTGTTCTGGCTCACTCTGGTTCGCGCGCTGATGTCTTAACACACACTTTAGCTGTGCGTTTGGAACGGAATACACAGATTAAGTTCAATTCAAATTACAGAAAGCCAAAGCATCTACGCGGCAGCGTCAGGCGACATCGGAATGCGTTCGTATGTCACTCGACCTGGTCTCCCCCAACTCTCCTTTTCTCACCGTTGAGGGGGTACCGGAGCCCAAAGAAAAAACAGTCTTTAGAGATTTCAAATACAGGAAAAAAAGACTTGTAGGACATTTTGCTTGTAACTGGTCAGTGGCTCACAATACTGAGAAAGTCCAGTATTTGTGAGGCACATTGATGGGGTTAACTTGTGCTAGACTTGACTACAGCACTTTACCTGATGCTGACATTTTGTTAAACATCGTTAAACAGACCCACCTGGTCCCAACAGTAGAGTTGTCCAGGCTTTCCTGGCATCTCCACTGCCAAACGGATGATGGAAGGATCGGCCCTCGATGTATCAATCAACGTTACACTCGTCATCTTGAATGTATTCCTTGTCTAGCTGGTAATCAAGTCATAAGACAATGCAGTCAATTTGGGCCACAATGACTGGTCCCTCTGCCTCTTCTGGAAAAACCGGCCAGATTCTCCGACACTTTGAGCAACAGAATTAAAAAAAACAAATGATATTGACAATAATGCACCCAATTATCGTATCCCGAATGAGGTTTTTAAATTTGACAAAAAAGGGATGGAAAGATCCATCAGTAAACAGTCCACCAAAACTGACAACTTGTACCGACACAGCGCAGTGTATTCAGCGCACCAAAATGACGTACATCACGAACATGTATGTACTGTTTCGCGATGCAAAGCATGCAATCCCCCCTCCATCCCAAATGGTCAAGCCGAATGTAGAGTCGACTTGCTGAGATCACGCGAAGATCAGCGCACGCGCAACGTACATAAACACACATGAACATGACCAAGCTGTATTCGTCGCATCGGAAACACGCGGCTGGTGTGTAAACACTCAGATCTTCCACCCAAAAAACTGTCCCATGATCCAAATGTCAATCGTTCTAAAACATTTCAGAGTTACAGATTAACCAGCTCAACTTTTTTTTGGTGGATTTGTGTTTCAGAAAGTGGCATTTCAGACAAAGGTATTTCGTCTATCAAAGGGCATTTCCAAAAGCCATAGAGTGCTGACCCCCGAAAAATCACCATGCTAGAAGGCTGACGGAGTAGCTGGAGTTACCCAGCCCTGAGTTTTATCATTGGGTTGTCATCTAGGGCTGGAGCTCATTTTTCTCGAAAACGATAGTATAGGCAAAAAAAATTTGGAAAATGTTGAATTTTGTACCCGTTACACACTAATTGCAACTGCAACTCACCCCAAACTTGCCTGGAATAACCATTACACAGGTCCTTGAAGTAAAAAATGATCCACGATGAAGATTCAGCCTACAATTGCAGTGAAAACAGGAGGAATAACCGCTAACCTGACAACCTTGCGAGCATGGCCAGGATCGCCAATGGTTTGTGCACAAAAAAAAATTGTGTACAATGAAATGCATATAATGCGATGACTGCTTCGTGCACTCATATTAAGTTTACCATTCGCATCACGGCTGCGGTACTGGAACCGCAACCGATAGTGCACGAAACAGTCATCGGGTGTTACGCTTCCGCGCGACGTCATGCGCCAACAGCCAATCGCCAGCCGGCAAAAACGACTAGTTGACAGCCTGGTACCGGTAACCGACCGCCATTCATTGTACACAATTTTTTTTTGTGCACAAACCATTGGCGATCCTGGCCATGCTCGCAAGGTTGTCAGGTTAGCGGTTATTCCTCCTGTTTTCACTGCAATTGTAGGCTGAATCTTCATCGTGGATCGTTTTTTACTTCAAGGACCTGTGTAATGGTTATTCCAGGCAAGTTTGGGGTGAGTTGCAGTTGCAATTAGTGTGTAACGGGGACAAAATTCAACATTTTCCAAATTTTTTTTGCCTATACTATTGTTTTCGAGAAAAATGAGCTCCAGCCCTAGATGACAACCCAATGATAAAACTCAGGGCTGGGTAACTCCAGCTACTGACGGAGAGAGCTTTCTAATTCTAGAAGTAGTTCTTTTACCCCATAATGCCAGTTACTGAGTTAGTGCCATATACTCCTAGCATCTATGAGGCTCACTACGTGGAGCCTCATAGTTCTAGGAGTAAGTGCCATAATTTCCCTCAAAAATCGAAACCCTGCCCTGTTTCCACAAAATTAATGCTGCAGCAGTGTGCAGGTATTCAACATTAACATGGTGTTATCGCCCTCTTCTGAGTCCCAAAGTTTAGAAGTAGATTTTCGTCAAGTTATAGGAACGGGGTCCGCAACTTAACTACACAAACGCCTAAATCATGGGGTTGACACTGCAGTGACACTTTATTTTAATACGAAACCCGGAAGTGCCAGGACATGAACAATTATTTAATGATCATCTGATCATGAAATATCAGTCAATCAATTTTAAAAGATTATCCCCAAAAAAGGCTAAAATAAATAAAAAGCACGATAAACTGAAAAATATAATGATACATGATTACATCAACTGTACCTTATTATAAATCTGCAGTGGCAGGTAAAGAGTTGTGATTCTGAGTTCTAAATTGTGCTCATCCTCGGACTAGCACACACAAACATCTTTTTGTACATGTACAGCGCCCGATGAAACGCTATAAAAGGGCGCCCCTAGCGTTTGGTGGGTAAACGCGCTTGTTCGCTCGTATGGGGTAGTCTGGTTCCCAGACCAAAGGATTCTGCCTATTCCCAACCTCCTCCCCAGTGCTTACTTTATTTCCCACCGCGTTTCCAATAGTAAGCAGGTAGTGGTGGGCGCGTACTGCTCGACACCCTGGGGACGAGGTTGGCCTATTCCTGATGACTCTTTGTCGGGGGAAATTGTCAGGGAACCAGACTATCTATCGTACGGGGGGCGCCCTAACCTCTTCCCCAGTGCTTACTTTATTTCCAAAATCATTTCCGATAGGTAGTGGTGGGCGCGTACTGCTCGACACCCTGAAGACGAGGTTGCTGGATGAGCTGCACAGAATCTTGTGAAGGAAGCAACTTCGTCCCCAGGTGTCGAGCAGTACGCGCCCACTACTACCTCAACCTCGTCCCCAGGATGTCGAGCAGTACGCGCCCACCACTACCTGCTTACTATTGGAAACGCGGTGGGAAATAAAGTAAGCACTCGGGACGAGGTTGGTGAAGGAAGTGACCTATGTATATAAAAGCATCTGGCTGCAGCTGTTGAAAGATCAAGACCGGATCGCAGTTAGATAATGCGCACAAAACTATCCGAAAACCTTCTATAGAAATGCACACATTCCATACCGGATGTGATTTCTTTTTCATTGCGGACCATGTGAACAAATTTTGAGCGTCATACGCAATTGACCCTTCGAAACGGAGCCTGAGCTACCCTTGACCATTCGCTCGTACCCCTGCCCTGCAAACAGGACGCTGGGATACTCTGATGAGCTTCACAGAATCTTGTGAAGGAAGTGGCTATGACCTATGTATAAAGCATCTGGCTGCAGCTGTTCAAGACCGCAGTTAGACAATGTGCGCAAATGCTATCCGAAAACTTCCCACGTTCCATACCGGATGTGATTTCTGCTTCATTGCGGACTATGTGGACAACATTTTGAGCGTCGCATAATGCAATCCGACCGTTCGTGATTCCAAACGGTATGAAGCCCGGGAAGGGACAGGGTGGATTTTTTTTTTGGAGTTTGCTAATTCGTTCGCACGAATTACTATTTCGTTCCCACGAATTCCTATTTCGTTCCCACGAATTCCTAATTCCTTCGAACGAATTAAAACGGAGCCTGAGCAAGTGACGGGAATTGTAAATTTACAACACGGATAAGTTTTACAGAATTTCCTACATTATTACGCTTTTCAACGAATAAAAACATCTCTAAACTGGAATAAAAGAGTAATGAATCAGTCTTAACGGCCGTTTCAAACCTTGCAGAGTCAAAACCGTGATGACGCGCAGGTCACAGGTCACGCAAAATCCAACCAATCAGGCTGGCAAACTGGCAAGTCTTGCGGCCAAAGACTTTTGGAAAAACTTCAAGCTATAGACCATTTACGCCTCAATTTGTGCAGTAAAAAATCTAACAGTAATGTCTGTCCTCGCCAGCGATACTTGCTCTCTATATCGCAGTACCTTCCCATGAGAAATTCTACACAAACTATACTTTGTTCGGAAGCTTATGAGTAGGCCAACAAGCTGGCAAACGGGCAAGTCTTGCGGCCAAAGACTTTTAGAGAAAATCCAAGATATAGACCATTATGCCTCAATTTGTGCAGTAAATCTAACAGTAATGTCTGTCATCGCCAGCAATACTTGCTCTCTATATCGCAGTCAAAAAGTACCTTCCCATGAGAAATTCTACACAAAACTATACTTTGTTCGAAAGCTTATGAGTAGGCCAACAAGCTGGCAAACGGGCAAGTCTTGCGGCCAAAGGCTTTGGGAAAAAATTCAAGATATAGACCATTATGCCTCAATTTGTGCAGTAAATCTAACAGTAATGTATGATCGCCAGCGATACTTGTTCTCTATATCGCAGTCAAAAAGTACCTTCCCATGAGAAATTCTACACAAACTATACATTGTTCGACAGCTTATGAGTAGGCCAACAAGCTGGCAAACGGGCATGTCTTGAGGACAAAGACTTTGGGAGAAAATTCAAGATACAGAACATTATGCCTCTTTGTTCAGTTAAGCTGCAGTCTTGAGATCCAAGAGTTTAGGAGAAAATGTAAGATGTAGGACATGATGCCATCATCAGTTACCTCTTTGTGCAGTAAATCCAATAGTAATGCCAGTCAGCGCCAGTGATGCTCTCTATATTTGCGGCACATGGGAAGTTCTACACAAACTATGCGTTGTTCGAAAGCTTATGAGTAGGCAACAAGCTAAGGTGGCAAACACAGTCATGTGGTTGCTAAGGCAAACCGTCTGCCGTTGTTCATCAAAGTTAAGTAGCAAATCCGATAAGTACTTAGACGCTTTAGCAGAGCAGTGAAATTCATGCAGCACAAGAAAACATGGCCTTTTGAACGTTGTGTTTCTCAGAAAATATGCTCAGTACGATTGAAATGTTAATTTATAACGGAAGAAGAAATTCTAAACTTCATGTCAGTGAAAAATCGCCGTCATCGATGCCGAAACGTCAATACTGGTTACTGATATAGCTGACCTTCAAGTCTGGAAGAATTCGTTCGAAAACTTCCCCAAATCTAGGTATTTATATCAATTGCTAGGAATTTCTCCAAATTTCACGAGTAGTTGAAACACTTGTATCATGTAAGTATATTCCGAATTTCAGTTTAATCTGTTGTTGCAAACGCTAGTGTTACACCTTGAACTATCTCCAAGGAAAATTTTGACTACGATTTTCTGACGTTTCAACCATTTGCATTGTTCAGCAAAGCGCTGTAGGCGCTACGGTTGACCGATTCCGGCCAAGCAACACAATAACGTATGGTAGATTAGCATATTCATTAGCGTCCCTCGGCGTGTTTTGGCCTGGGTTTCGGTATCGACCAATGGAAGCCGGCAACAAGGGTGATACATATTTATTAATAACTCATGAAGGAGGATTTTCTCCAAATTTTACTGCACAACAATGGATAGGAATCTTATTAATATTCGTGAGGCTTTAAACGATTGACAAATACATGCATTGCAAACGCCAGTTACAACTTTCAAAAATGCACGTAGCCAGGCATATTTTTCTAATTTCAACGAAAAATAATGAACATAATCACAACGATTTTAGCACATACTTGGATCATTATTAGGGAAATATATTATGAAAGTTACCTGAAGATACTGTCTTCCAAACTGCAGAAATTAATTTTCAAAGATTTCACCCGGCAACGTGAACATGTCTGTGTACATGTACTTTTATTCAAAATAAAGTGTTACGTAACCTTTAGAAATCGCCCGTCACAACCACAAGGCTGAACAGGAAAGTCTCGAGACTCAAGATTTTTGGAGAAAATGCAAGACGTAGTACATGATGCCACTAGTTACCTCTTTGCGCAGTAATTCCAATAGTAGTGTCTCTAGCGCCAATGATGCGCGCTCTCTATATCGCAGTCAAAATATTAAGGTAACTTCACATGAGAAGTTCTACACAAACTATGCGTTGTTTGAAAGCTTATGAAAAGGCCAAGAAGCTGGCACACAGGCATTTTGGAGAAAATGCAAGATGTAGTACATACCACTAGTTTTCTCTGCGCAGTAAATCCAATAGCATTCAAATATTGACTGCTTCGAGTGGTGTAGTAAAACTAGCCTCCCGAGGTGATCCATGAAGCATTCTATTTTTCCCCCCGAGACGAATTGACGAGGGAAAATAGAGTGTTCCACGGATCACCGAGGGAGGATAGTTTTACTACACCACCAGATAAAGCAGTCAATATTTGTTTTATAACACCTCTCCCATAGATTACGCTTGATTTTAGGACGATAACTGATTACTTTAATCTGAATATATAATATAAATATAGCATCTATTTGAATACGAAATAAGTTGAAAATGAACTTGAACGTTTTATAATTACCCCTTCAAGAAATGTTTGAACCAAGCTCTGTAGCGCGCAATAGGCAACACACACACCCCTATGCATTTTTTAACAACCTTGCGTATTGTACTTTGGTTGCGATGGTTATACATGTAGTACTTTTGGCCAGCACAGTACTGAAAGATAGCAAAAAATAGAAAGTAACATGTGACTCGCTCTCAGCCAATCAAGACACAGAATCTGTGGGTGAGGTGTTACAATAATGCCTGTAAGCGCCAGCGATGCGCGCTCTCCATATCGCAGTCAAAAGGTACCTTCACATGAGAAGTTCTACACAAACTATACGTTGCTCGAAATCTTATGAGTAGGCCAACAAGCTGGCACACAGCCAAGTCTTGAGACCCAAGATTTTTGGAGAAAATGCAAGATGTAGCACAAGATGCCACTAGTTACCTCTTTGTGCAGTACATCCAATAGTAATGCCTGTAAGCTTATGAGCAGGCCAACAAGCTGGCAAACAGGTAGTCTTGGCCCACGACCAGCTTTGTTTTATTTTCGTCTACGTGCAGTTGGTATAAAGTGCGTGCTGGCAAGCACAGCCAAACGACATCAACATAGAGGGCGCTATCGACGAGACTAACCAAATCAGGGGCAAGTTCGCGCAAGGACTATAGTTAACCATTGGTAGACTAACGCTTGCCCGAACTCTGTCTAGTCGACGATGGTTAACTACGCTAGTCGACTATTTGGAACCAGCCTACTGGGGTTGGTTGCTTCGCTGGTAACCATAGCCGCGCACGTTCATAACGTACAGCAGGGAGCCAGGATCCAGACGTTTTGCAATGACATTTTGACCAGCGTTCGACTAGAGACGTTCGCACTTTGCTATCAGTGCGCAGGCGTAAGGTACGTCACAAATCAACCACTAGTCGACTAATGATCCTTGCCCGAACTTGGCCCAGGATTTGGTTCGTCTTGTCGATAGCGCCCTCTACCGTTGATGTCGTTTGGCTGTGCTTGCCAGCCAGCGCGCGCTATATACCAACTGCACCAATGAACTGCACGTGGATGAAAACAAAGCCGGTCTTGGGCCAAGACTAGTGGCGAGATGGCTAGGTGCCAACTAGGTGCCGAGTTGGCAAGGTGCCGAGTTGGCACGTGCCAAGTTTTTGACACTCCCAAAATTTCCTTCCATTACAACTGGTACTCGGTAATCAGCATTACATCGTGCGTTGTGCTGAGGAATGTCGGCATCTTGCCAACACGATGTAATGCTGATTACCAGGTACCAGATGTAATGGAAGGAAATTTTGGGAGTGTCAACAATTTTTTGGGGGGAGGGTGTGGAAGCAAGTCACTGAAAAGAAGGAAAGAATGTAGCATCCAAACAACACTTCTAATGTTGTGTACAAAGTCTATGGAGAGTCGAGAACATTTTCAAAGTATTCTAACAAAATTGGAAATGTTTCTTAGTCCAAGATTCATGTCTTCAACCTTTGCAATGACTGACCTTCATTGAGATATATAATGAAAATAAGTGGCGTCAGGATGCAACTGCTTTCTCCTATTCCCCAATCTGAATTTCACAGGAGCAAGACAGACATCCAGGAAATATCTTTCACTTTACATTTTTAATATTTGTATTATAATTAAGATCCTTTTCACAAAGTTTCATTTGTAATTACACACAGTGAAATTCAACTTCAAAAAGATCACTGATTTTGAGTGTCTCGTTTACCTTTGGGTGACTTTAGCAGAGCAGGGTTGATTTTGAAAAAGGCAAAAACTTGCACTGTAAATTAATTTCTTACACACAATATGAATATTTGAAATAATGTTTACATTACATAATTACATTTGACCTTTTTAAATACAGGTGTGACCCAAAAGCCTCAATTTTGCGATACAAAACAAAACAAAAATCAAGTATCTATTGCAAAAGTTCAAGACAAACAAAAGAAAATCGGACACTGTCCCCCCTCCACTATTTGAATTTCACACCAAATCAAAATTACACCCTCTGTGCATTTAAAAATTTGGTAAAATTGAAAAAAAAACCACGGTTTTGTGTTAACTTCACATATGACTGACATTACTATGTCGTGAATTGTTTGGATTTTTTCCCAAGACTTCAGCTTCATCTTCTCCCATCGCCTCCATCATGAGACAGCCAGGCATTGGTTGACGACCTCCAGTAAGTGGTTGTTCTCCAGTGCGGCTGCCACACGCTCCTTGTCTGCAAGCTGCTTGTTCACTGATGAAGAAACACAGATGAAGAAACTAGACGTCACTTCATCTACTAGCTAGTGTCGATAAGAATTGTTTAGACTTTGTAGATTAAAGGGAATAAACAACATTTGCAAACATCGAAAAATAAAACTACCAAGTTTTTACGAAATACCTTACTAGGATGTTGGTAAATGACAGTCTAAAGCATCCTGTAAAATTATGGCACCTGGTGTCAATTCATTATCAAGAAAATTGTATTTTTGTATACATTTCCAACGGTGGTCGGCTGACCACCGTTGGAAAAACCTAACTATTTTTGAACTACTGCTCCAAATTTACAATTTTTTCAGTCCAAATTTTGTTTGCTATTGGTTACATGTTCATGAACGGGTGCAGGCCAGCTAGACTGGTTCCCTTACCTTACAATTTTCCGACATCTATAAATTGATCCATTTTATCTTTAGTGGAGTCAGGGAACCAGACTACTTAAACATTTTTTTTGTTTTTTTGTTTTTCAAGTATTTTCGAACACAAAACTTCAAACATGTCAGTTGAACAATATTTGATCTATTATACTAACCCCTCAAATAGTTCATTTCTGAAAATTACAGCAAAAGCCAATGATGTACATTCCCTTTAAGAAAACAACTAGCTTTTTGAAATGTACAAAAAACAAGGAGCTTTGTGAAGTATAAGGCATAATATCAAATTTATCGCAAAGAACACCTTTAACAGCAAAAGCATTGTGCTAGCTATTGTTCAGATGATCTGCCATGGGGCAATTGTTTTGTACAATAGCATGCACAATGGTTTCTCCATTGAAGGGGGTCTCGTGAGTGAAGAGTGTTCACGTGTCCGGATCTGTCTATACTGAACTGCTTTGTTATCCATGTTTGACATTTTCCAATCAAAAGGAGATCACAAACAAAAGGAAATGACATCTAAAATCCTCAAAAAACCTGATACCAAAATTGTACAGTGTTCCTTTTTCTTTTGTTCTCAAGATCATGCAATAAATGGGATAAAATTCTGAACCAAACCAAAGCACAGAAATGGAGGGGGGAGGAAATTCTTTGATTTAAAGGTATATTCAGCGTTTGCTTTCGATGTAATTTTCAAAAATGAACGGATTTGGGGGTTAGTATTTTACAGCAAATATTGTCACACGGACCTGTTTACAGTTTTGTGTTCATAGATGCTGGAAAATCCAAGAAAAAAAATGCTCTTCGTGTAGTCTGGCTCCCTGACCCTACTTCAGACTATACATTATTCGGATAATGTACAGTTCTGAGCGCCTAACACGCAGCTCGAATCCTCTCCAAAACATCATCCAATATTATACAAATAATGAATGTTTGTGAGTGCAATGGTAAGAATAATTTCATGAGGTGACAGATGAAATGTTTCATTCCACGAGGCGAAGCCGAGTAGAATGAGACATTTCATCTGGCACCAAATGAAATTATTCTTTCCATTGCACGAATGTGAAACATTCATTTAATCATCATTATTTGTTTTATATAACACCTGAATAAATCCTTGTTATCTGATTGGATGACTTTTAATAGCCAATATATTCGGGTTAAAAACTGTTTGAAAGTTTGACAAGTTCATATTTAATTTATGCAAACTGTTCAACAGGTTGAGAACCATCATATTAAATTTATCTCGATTTATAACAGCGCCACCACCGGCAGCAGTGACACCATGCAATGGAAGTTCTATTCACCGTGCAATAGAACTTCCATTGCAATGTGCGCTGCACGCCGCGCGCGCGCCATGCGTTAGGACGAATTATTCAATAACATGTGATCAACGATCCAATCTGGAATTTTGCGATCGGATCAGCACATCCTGGGTAAGATCGCATTTGGCAGACATTTTCTCCACGTAATACTCAACTGGACCTTACCCTCCCACCTCCAAATTTGGTCGACTCATTTACATCACGTTGGCAGCTTTTCCACTGACTTCAGTTCACGCTAACTGTCTTCCTCTTCATCAATTGTATTCAACATAATGAGACTGTCGCACGCTCTATTGTGAGGACATCACCACGACACCTGTTTTGTAGCAGGTACTATGGAAGAATCCCCTACTATAGTCAACCTTTCAGTTGCAGTTGCTCAGATCAGGGCCCAATTTCAAAGCGCTGCTTAACAGCCGACTTTGTGCTTACCGAGCCTGCCTGCATCTATTTCATAGGGACCGTTAATCAGTAAGCACAGCAAAAGCACGCTTAACCCCAGAAGAAAACTTTGCTTAAATCAGTGACGTAACAATAGACATCTCCATGCACGCACAACCGTCAGCATGAAATAGTGCTTAAGCAGCAGTATGATTTTCTGCTACCTTTTCTGCTTACTGTTAAGCAGTGCTATGAAATTGGGCCCTGGTGATATCCAACCTAACTGAACACACAGACAACAGTACTGAATACACAGACAATGTGATCAAGCAACAACAGGACCATCCCATATACAGATATAATCAATCTAACCTGTTAAATTGCCAAAGCTGCAACCATCGCCTTGAAAAGACAGTGTGGTCCACCATTACCTCTAATGGTACCCAAGCCAAGAGTAAAACACGGAGAGGCTGTAAAGGTGGTAAACGTAGGCGCTCAAAATGTACCCCAACGGCTGAAGCAACCGGTCATGTCAAACAAGCCCAACCATCCCGTTGTTACTTTGCACTCTGGAATGCACGATCATTGCAATCAAAGATCCCAATGATATGCAATCTCATCATCTCGAATCAAATTGACTTGTTCACAGTAACTGAAACATGGTTAAAATGCAGTCCGCTTACAGCAAGCATCACAGTTGTGAAACGGCCCTCCTCTGAGTCTATAATGACCTGCTTCTGGCACTAGATGGCGACAAAGAAGCCATCTTGTTGCTACTGGACTATTCAGCAGCATTCGATACAATGGATCATGAAATACTATTACAGCAGCTTCACCAAAGATTTGGCTTCAGAGATAATGCATTCACTTGGCTTAAATCATATCTTTCGGGTCGAACTCAATCAATTACCATTGGAAATCAGACATAATCATCTTACTCCCCTTGATTAGGCGTTCCTCAAGGCTCAGTTCTAAGACCCACACTCTTTACCCTGTATTCCTCACCACTGAAAGATGTCATCAAGTCACACAGTATTTCCCATGCCATCTATACAGACGACACACAGATACACAATCCTTCAACAAAATGTGGAGTCAGTTTAACCCAACCTGTAAGCCTGCTTACAGTAAATCAAAACATGGTTCACTGTAAATGGGTTGAAACTTAACGATGCAAAGACACAGCTTCTTCACATATCATCACGGTTTAGGAAAAAAAGTCAACTCCAACCCATCCGCTTAGATGACATGTCTTTACAAGCAACAAAGTCAGCAAGAAACCCAGGAGTAATCATGGACGACAATCTCACAATGACAAATCACATCATCAAAATCTGCTGTACATGTTCATGTACGTCTTCTTATGGTCTATATAAGATTGGAAAGATAGGACGTTTCCTGAATCCACACACAACCGAAACATTAATTCACGCCTTTGTATCCAGCCATATTGACAACAAGCTGGTTTACCCGATCATAGATCGGGTAGGGCGTAGTGTTGGGGATGAAAATGTGGAGAGTTAAATGTAAATGGGGGATATAGTTGGGGAGACATGCAGTTAAAGAATAGCAATTTCTGTGATGTGATCTGAGGCAATTTCTGATCACTAAAACCAATTTGAGCAAAAGACCATCTGTGAAAGTTTTGAGTTTTGAGTAATTGAATCAGCTACTTGTATTCTGAGCAATAGAATTTTTTTGTGAGGCAGTCGCATTTGGAAAACGTAGTGAAAAGGTTACTGTAGTACACAGGCGAAGGCTGGTTGTACAGTTTGACAATAAATCATAATGCAATAAAACGTGAAGGTGTAAAAATGAAAATGTTGAGTGTTACCAAAAAATTACGAAGGGTCTGAATCATGGAGGAAGGTCATAATTAAGTTTCAGTATTGGTAATTTTGAGTAATTGAATCAGCTACTTGTATTCTGAGCAATAGAATCATTATTGTAGGCTACATGTACAATATTTTTATTCGGGGAAGAAAAAGTTTGGGGGGGGGGGAGACCAAACAATGTCCCCCCTCAAAATGTGTGTGTGTGTGGGGGGGGGGGGTGGGTCCCCCTGTCCCCCGTCGATTTACGCACATGATAATTATCTACCATGGCAACTGTCTGTAAAATTGCCGTTGGTCTGTTAAATAGGCTTTTTGTGAGGCAGTCGCATTTGGAAAACGTAGTGAAAAGGTTACTGTAGTACACAGGCGAAGGCTGGTTGTACAGTTTGACAATAAATCATAATGCAATAAAACGTGAAGGTGTAAAAATGAAAATGTTGAGTGTTACCAAAAAATTACGAAGGGTCTGAATCATGGAGGAAGGTCATAATTAAGTTTCAGTATTGGACTCTTCAACAAACTTAAACTTGAACTTCTTACAATTTGCGAGACCGTCTGCGATTCAACTTTTATTCAAGTTGGTTCAACCATCTATATATAAGAGCAAGTTTTACTCGGCCTCCGAGAAATGTTTGCTTCTGAAAGGATCCGAGACCGCGGCTTCACGTCCGTGGAAAAATGTGGGTGTCTTCCGCCGGGTCGGACACTTTTTCGTCGATTTTTTTGTGACTCCGTTTAAGATCGCGATATTTGAAGCAATGCATCGATCCTTCGTTGACCCCAAACAGGCCCAAACAGACCCCAAAACAACACTGAATTATACGTGGCGGGCAGTGAACTCACAACGCTCAGCCGGCCTTGGAGGTGGAAGCATGGAGCTGTAAACACATTATGGAAGCAACAGCACTCTATCACGCGACGTCACATGCTTGCGCTTTAAATAGCGAGCACCGTAGACCCAACCTCGTTTGCAGGGTGTGGAGCAGGCTGCAATACGCGTTGCCATCGACAGTTTTGCATAGCCCGGAAATACTATGCAGTGTAGACTTTCGATTGGTCAGACCGCGCAAGGCATACTAATGTGTAGTCCTCAAGCTGATTTACCCGATCATAGATCGGGTAGGGCGTATTGTGTTGGGGATGAAAATGTGGGGAGTTAAATGTAAATGGGGGATATAGTTGAGGAGACATGCAGTTGTATAAAAGCAATTTCTGTGGTGTGATCTGAGGCAATTTCTGACCACTAAAACCAATTTCAGGAAAAGATCATCTTTAAAAGTTTTGAGTTTGGAGTAATTGAATCAGGTACGTGTATTCTGAGCAATAGAATCATTATAGTAGGCTACAATTTTATTCGGGGAAGAAAAAGTGGGGGGGGACCAAACAATGTCCCCTGCTTTAAAATGGAGGGGGGGGGGGGTTCCCCCCTGTCCCCCGTCGACTTACGCACATGATAATTGTGCACCCATGGCAACTGTCTGTAAATGTTCCCGTTTGTGTGTTAAACTGGCATTTTGTGAGGCAGTTGCATTTGTGGGAAAACGTAATGAAAATGTTACCGTAGTACACAGGCGAAGGATGATTGTACATTGTTGACAATAAATCATAATGCAATAAAACGTAAAGGTGTCATTTGAAATGGAAATGTTGAGTGTTACCATACAATTACAAACGGTCTGAATCATGGAGGAAGGTCACAATTAAGTTTCAGTATTGGACTCTTCAACAAACGTAAACTTGAACTTCTTACAATTTGCTAGACCGTTTGCAAGGAAAAAGTCGATTCAACTTTTATTCAAGTTGGTTCAATCATCTATATAACAGCAAAATGTGGTATTAAATGTAAATGAGGGATGTAGTTGAGGAGACATGCAGTTATAAAAGCAATTTCTGTAGTGGGATCGAGGCAATTTCTGACCACTAAAACCAATTTGAGCAAAAGATCATCTTTTAAAGTTTCGAGTTTGGAGTAATTTAATCAGCTACATGTATTCTGAGCAATTGAATCATTATTGTAGGCTACAATTTTTATTCGGGGAAGAAAAAGTGGGCCACTTTTTCTTCCCGAATAATACAATAAAACGTGGTGTCGTTTGAAATGAAAATGTTGAGTGTTACCATAAAATTACAAACGGTCTGAATCATGGAGGAATTATAAGGTCATAATTAAGTTTCAGTATTGGACTCTTCAACAAACGGAAACTTGAACTTCTTACAATTTGCGAGACTGTCTGCGAGGAAAAAGTCGATACAACTTTTATTGAACTTGGTTCAACCATCTATATAACAGCAAGTTTTACTCGGCCTCCGAGAAATGTTTGCTCCTGAAAGGATCCGAGACCGCGGTCTCCCGCGACGCCAAAATGGCTCCAAGTCCGTGGAAAAATGTGGAGGGTGTCTTCCGCCGGGTTGGACACTTTTTCGTCGATTGTTTTTCGTGACTGCGTTTAAGATCGCGACATTTGAAGCAATGCATCGATCCTTCGATGATCCCAAACAGGCCCCCAAAATTATAACGCGACACTGAATATTATACGTGGCGGGCAGCGAACTCACAACGCTCAGCCTTGGTGGTGGAAGCATGGAGCTGTAAACACATTATGGAAGCAACAGCACTCTATCACGCGACGTCACATGCTTGTGCAATACCGAGAACCGTAGACCCAACCTCGTTTCCAGGGTGTGGATCAGGCTGCAGTACGCGTTGCCATCGACGGTTTTACGCATAGCCGGGAAGTACCACGCAGTGTAGACTTTCGATTGGTCAGACCGCGCAAGGCATACTAATGTGTAGTCCTTCTGAGTATTCGTTGCACTCGGCGCAGGGGCGGCAAGCAAAGCACAGGAAAGATTGGAACACTCGGTGGCCACGCACCATGGACAAAAAATATTTTGCCAAGGTCACCCCATACTAACGTTTGGTGAACGCTTTTGCAGTACGGCCGAGTAGAACACGTAAACGAAACCCCTACGTTGACCTCGCTGACCTCGCACAGTCTAGACACGCAGAAAAGCCAGCACAGGGGGCGACCAGGCAGTCAACGTGAAAGCGCACACGACGGCAAATTCCTGCGAAAAAAATCCTCACGAAAAATCGACGAAACGGATCGCCGGTCCGTACGGGAAAATCAGGACGACCCGAAGTGTCCGACCCGGCGGAAGACACCCTCCGCATTTTTCCACGGACGTGGAGCGATTTTGGCGCCGCGGGAGCCCGCGGTCTCGGATCCTTTCATGAGCAAACATCGTCTCGGAGGCCGAGTTAAACTCTCTCTTATATATATAGATTGTAATAGCCTCTTGTATGGATTACCAGAATCACAACTAAACAAACTCCAACGCATACAGAACTCTGCAGCCAGGCTAAGGCCCCCCAAAAAGTCTCCTGTTTCTGGTATGGAGCTTGCCCCAAAAGTGGTGCGGCGACGCGGCTTTTTAATTATTTTTTTTCTTACTTTTTCTTACTTTTTTCTTCTCCAAATTTCGCCTGATGACTGCAAATGGTGCCCGACTAAATTTAGTGCAAAATGTATGGGAGCCCAGAGAGGCCACATAAAGCTTATACTCGATCGTAACCCCATCTAAAACCACGTTAAAATTGTGCAGCAGCAGGATTCCAGTCAAGCCAATAAGTTTGGTGGTTTTGAGAAAAAAAAATGTTTAATTTTGCCGACGCGCTTGGCTATGGCGACGGGCGCAGACCAGAAACCGGAACATTTTTTTTGAGGGGGGGGGGGCCTAATAACCAAAATGCGAAAATACGAACCTATTACCCCAGTCTTACAACAATTACATTTGTTACCAGTGAAGTCCAGAATCATTTTCAAACTTTTATTGCTCACCTATAAATGCATCAATGGACTGGCCCCAGATTATCTCCATGAATTAATAACTGAATATGAAATCTTCAGTTCAGCTCACAACATCATGTTCATACCAAATCTATGGCCAACGGACATTTCATTATGCAGCACCAGAAGAATGGAACGAATTACCTCACCAAATAATGATCAGCCCATCCTTGGAACTTTTCAAATCACAACTTAAGACACACTTGGTTAATGCTTTCAGAAGCGCAAAGAGACCTTTTTTTGTGTATTTTGCGCTATGAGAATTGTTTTTTACTATTATTATTATTAAAACTGAGCAAGTTATAGACGTCGGGGAATTGTCAGGTCAGGGAACCAGACTAGCTCGATTACAAACAAAATGTGGACTTACTAAATTTGGTCAATTGGGGGGCAGTATTTGAAGAAAAAAAAAATCAGTTTTTTCCCAACAATGGTCGGCCGACCATCGTTGGAAATTGATACAACAATTTCACGCTTGCTGAAAATGACAGCACACCAGGTGCCATGACTTCACAGCATGATTGAGACTATTAATCACTTACAGTCAAGTAAGGTACTTCATAGTCATTTATTAGGTTATTTATGTGTGCAAATGTTGTATATTACCTTTAAGGGAAGGGGAATCAATAAGAAATTCCTTATTTCTTAGTTTTCTTACCTGCTTCTTCCGAAGCATGACTTCCAGGAGCTATCTTGACATCAACCTGAAGAAAACGGGTGAACAATAAAACTTGCAATGAAACATTTCTAAAGAAAACTTTGGATGACAAACAACTTAATGAGATTCTCAAAAGGAGGAGGAGAAAGAAATCCTTTAATAATAATAATGAGTATTTAGAAAGTGCATGTATCCACCATTATCAGTGCTCAAGGTGCTACATCATTATTACCCTGCTCATTGGGCCACTGAAACATTCCAAATACCATCTCAGCTCCCTGGGGAGTATACAGCTCAATGCTGCCATTTTTGCGCAAAGCAGCTTAAATCAACCAAAATAACCACCTCTGCCCTCACAGGTACCCATTTACTCCTGGGCGGAGAGAAGCAATGAGTGACAAAGTGCCTTGCCCAAGGGCACAAGTACCATAGCCCCAGGCTGGACTCGAACCTACAACCTGCAGAATTACCTGCAGACCACCATGACCACAAATTCAATGCTCCACACCACCAGGCCAAGGCGCGCCACATTTTAGCCTTGAGGAGGTTATAATAGAGTGTCAAGATCTCACCTTGAATCTTGGTGGTAGCGATCGGATAAGCTTGACCCGGATGGACAGACCAATCAGAGTGGCCATACTGCAGTGAGGGATTGTGGGAGTAAACATGATCTTGACCCGGTTTTCATCATCGTTAACCTACAATTAAGACAATAAAAAAACACAGAAATTGGCTCATACTTGTTTCCAAGATGGTAAATGCTTATGCCCCCAACCCCTCCCCCCCAAAAAAAAATTAGCCTCGAAACAGAATCAATAAACAAATAAATCTTTAAAATTACATTTGTTTTTTTACACTGATATGATCACAAAATTCTCACTAGATTTTAATAGCCAAAAAGTTTTCCTGAAGTTATAAATCAATCAAACAAATGTATCACCCCTGCCTATCAAAAAAGTCCCCCATAATGAAATGTTTTCACTGTTTTACCTCAACTTGAGAATGAGACACGACGTTCAAATCTTCCAAGCTGTACGGATGTTCGGGGTCATTAATGTGCCTGATAAGATGTGGAAAGATGGTCAAGAAATCAAACTATCCAAAAGATGAAACCATACAAAAGGGCAGTGTATATATGACTGTGAACTGGTCCCGATTTATTTTTATTTTTTTTACCCGCAAAGCACTGAACATGCACAGTGAGTGATTTTTGGGACATAGACATGTTTACCATGATGAATGTTCGTCTGGTTCCATGCTTCCATTGTTGTTGTGACTTTGTATTCACAAGATGGAAATGAGACCTAATGCATTTTCGGACTTTATTTCCTTTTTTTTTTAAAACCAGAGCCACGAATCAGAAAACGAAGATACGTTATTCTGCGATTAAATGTAGGATTCAATTTACAACCAAAAAAGAAGACAATTATTACTTTTTTGGGGAGATTGACAAAAAATTAAAAATGAGGGCAATGATGGAGGATCGACAATGGAGGATCGAACTGCATTGTCGTTGTTACGCCCCAACTATGGTATCGGTCCCAACTATAGTTGGGATCGTCCCAACTATAGTTAAGACGGTCCCAACTGTAGTTCCACAGTTGGGCTGGCCCAACTATATTGGGAGTCATCAAGGGGGCCCATCTACAGTTGGGCCACTCCAATCTTTTATTTTGCGGTGTCCCAACTATAGTTTACATTGATGTACAACTATAAAACGTTCCCTACAGCTCTGAAACACGTCTGACTTTACTTGGGACCATTGAAATTAGCTATTGATGGGGCCAATCTATAGTTGGGCCACTCCAATCTTTTTATTTTGCGGTCCCAACTATAGTTTACGTTGCGGTACGACTATAAAACATTCCCTACAACACTGATACACGTCTGACTTTACTTGGGACCAATGAAATTAGCTATGGGTGGGGACCATCTATAGTTGGGCCACAGTGCAATATTTTAATTGTGCGGTCCCAACTATAGTTTACATTGATGTACGACTATAAAACATTCCCTACAGCTCTGTTACATGTCCGACTTTACTTGGGACCATTGACATTAGCCATCTATAGTTGGGTCATGCAAATCTTTGAATTTTGCGGTCCTAACTATCGTTCACTTGCTGTACAGCTACCGTAACATTTCTACAGCTCTGATATATACACGTCTGACTTTACTTGGAACCACTGAAATTAGCTATGGGTGGGGCCATCTATAGCTGGGCCACAGCGTCCGGCGCAACTCCAGTCCTAACTATAGTTGGGCCAACCCAACTGCCGCACTATAGTTGGGACAGTACCAACTATAGTTGGGACCGATGCGATAGTTGGGGCGTAAGGCCAAAAAAAAAAAGTCTCCGGTTTCTGGTATGCGCGCGCGTCGCCGTAGCCATGCGCGTCGGCAAAATGAAAAAGTTTTTTTTTCAATACAAGATGATGTTTCAAAACCGCCAAACTCACTGATTTGACTGGAATTCTGCTGCTGCACAATTTTAACGTGTTTTTAGATGGGGTTATGATCGAGAATAAGATTTATATGGCCTCTCTGGACTCCCATATATTTGCACTAAGTTTAGTCGGGCACCATTTGCAGTCATCAGCCGACATTTGAAGCCAAAAAAAAAAAAACGGGTAAAAAAAAAAAAAAAGCCGCGTCGCCGCACCAATTTTTGGGCAAGCTCCATACCAGAAACCGGAGACTTTTTTTTTTTGGCCTAACATCGTGATTCTGACTCTGAGTTTACTCCCATTAGCCATGTCACGCCCCAACTATCGCATCGGTCCCAACTATAGTTGGGCCTGTCCCAACTATAGTTGGGCCTGTCCCAACTGTAGTTCGACAGTTGGGCTGGCCCAACTATAGTTGGGCCTGTCCCAACTATAGTTGGGACGGTCCCAACTGTAAGTTCCATTGTTGGGCTGGCCCATCTATAGTTGGGCCACTCCGATCTTTTTATTTTGCGGTGTCCCAACTATAGTTTACATTGATGTACAACCATAAAACGTTCCCTACAGCTCTGATACACGTCTGACTTTACTGGGGACCACTGAAATTAGCTATTGATGGGGCGAATCTATAGTTGGGCCACCCCAATCTTTTTATTTTGCGGTCCCAACTATAGTGTACATTGTTGTACGATTATAAAACATTCCCTACAACTCTAATACACATCTGACTTTACTGGGGACCAATGAAATGATCTATGGGTGGGGACCATCTGTAGTTGGGCCACCGCAATATTTTTATTTGGCAGTCCCAACTATAGTTTACATTGATGTAAGACTATAAAACATTCTCTACAGCTCTGCTTACATGTCCGACTTGGGACCTTTGACATTAGCTATGGGTGGGGCCCATCTATAGTTGGCCGGCCATGGCAATCTTTGAATTTTGCAAAATGTTGCTGGATAATAAAACCCAGCAGCTGGACAACTCATCCAACTAGGCAGTACCACATGACCGTCCAGCCTTGCGGCATGCATGCACGACGAATACACGGTGCCAGCGCCGCGGAACATTTGTGTGTGGCAGATCTTCGTCATCGAAGAGTTCGGGAGTACTATAAAATCAGTTGCGCCGTTGTTGCCTTTCATGACGTCGGCGTCTGGCTTCAGCATTTCGCCGCTTGGTATCCGCGATTGCAGTTTGGACGCCATCTTTCGTTGCAGCTTGCCAGCCAGGACGGTCCATGGCCAGATTTTCCCAGTTGTTGATTGAGATGTTGGTGGCATTGAGGTGGCGTTTGATGACATCTTTGTAGCGCAGCTTTGGCCTGCCTGGCTGTCTGGGTGATTCCAAGAGCTCGCCATAGAGGAGGATCTTCGGCAGTCTGTGCTCCTCCATTCGCACGACATGCCCAGTCCAGCGGAGCTGAGTTTTCAGCAACATGTGCTCCACACTCGGCATGCCCGCTCGAAGCAGCACTTCATCGTTGGTAACCCGATCCCACCATGAGATGTTGAGAATAGACCGGAGGTGGCGCTGCTGAATGGTCTGTAGCTTCTTGACGTGCCGTCTGTACAGGGTATACGTCTCCGCCGAGTACAGCAGGGAGCTCAGCACAAGCGCACGATACACTTTGCATTTGGTGCTTGGTCGGATCCCCCTTCGTTTCCAAAGCCGATCCTTTAGCCGACCGAAGGCAGCGTAGCTGGCCTGAATCCGTTTATTGAGTTCTGCGTCCAGGGAGTTGTCGTTGCTGATGATGCTGCCAAGATATGAGAACTGCTCGACAACCTCCAGAGTGGTCCCTTCCAGTGTGACATTTGGCGCTACATAGGGGTCTCCTGGTGACCTTTAAAAAATTTTCTTCATAAGACTTCAACTTATTTATTTGCTCACTTCTCTATGGCCGCCGTGGAAAAACTTTGGGCAAGATTACCATATGCGAAGTTCACTAATTTTCCTCTGTATTGACTAACAAGCCCCAAGATAGCAATTTCATGTCATCAAAGTCAATTTGAGCAGTGAGAAAATACAAGCATTTTCTTAGAAAACACTTAGAATTTTTCAGTCCACTTTCATAGGGTTTGTACTAGCCCCATAAATGTGGCCTATTTACTGGACTGCCTCCGTAAACATAGGCCACACACCGACCATGTACAAAAACGTGTCGACGGAGCCAAATTTTGATTTTCACATTTAGGCTTACTTTGTAGGTTTTTTTTGCTTTAGAAGCATTCTCACCCTCTATATAGGCTAATCAGAAAGTGCTGCCTTTTTCAGATGTCCATTTTTCGTGAAATTTTCAGATTCATTTTTACACGTTTTCGTATCAAAATTTCAACATGAAATTTCACAAAAATTAGACATCTGAAAAAGGCAGCACTTTCTGATTAGCCTATATAGAGGGTGAGAATGCTTCTAAAGCAAAAAAAACCCTACAAAGTAAGCCTAAATGTGAAAATCAAAATTTGGCTCCGTCGACACGTTTTTGTACATGGTCGGTGTGTGGCCTATGTTTACGGAGGCAGTCCAGTAAATAGGCCACATTTTGGGGCTAGGTTTGTACATACAGTGTTGAGTGAACTTCGTATATGGAAATCTTTCCAAACTTTGCATGTATCTGCCTTGTTTACATACTAGGTAAAGTCCCCTGATTCTTCAATTCTGAAAATCACCCCTCGCCCCCCCCCCCCCAATCATGCGTCACGCCCCGCCCAGGACACCTCTGGTATGGTGACTGTGTCTCTGCACAAACACACCATGCACACCGACACCGCGTACCGTCCGAGTCTCACGCGTTTGGTTAAAAACCGCGAAAGTTAACGAAATGCATTGGTAATATAACTCAAAAGGATATCGAAAATCTCCCTGGCATCGATCTTGTCCACGACATCATCGTTATCATCGTCTGCGGTGATTTCCCTGTCCGGTAACCGTTTGTGAATCGTGGGATTCACGTTGTCAAGTCTCTCACCATCTGCCATGTTTATTTCAATGCGTGCGTTTAAAGTGGATATGACACAGTAAGGGGAGGCGCGGTTAAACTGTCACTTGTGCAGCTTTTCTTTAGCCATATGGGGGCGTCGGTACCGTTGGTCTATACGTTCTAGAGTTGTGTTGACGTAAATTATTTATTGTACAGAATGGCGGCGAATGAAAAAGATGAAGCTTTGGGCAGAATTCAGGTGAATTTTTCATTGTCACATTGCATAGATATTGGTCTAAAAATAAGTATTTTATAAATTTGTAACAATAAAGAATTTATATTGAGTTTAATATTGCGGGAAACATGTATGCTTATTGGTTTAAATTGCAGGTCAATTTTTTTTTTAATTAAAGCAAGGACATGATTAAGATTATGGATCCTTTTGAGGGGTGGAGTTTTGGAGGGGGGTTCGAAGTTTGATCATGCATTATTTTGAAATAAAAACTTCCACAATTACTTTTGTACTACTTACTTCAAACAAAGAATTAAGCATGACTTGCTTGGAATCACTCGCAATAAACTAAGTTTTGCAAAAGTAGGCCTATGATTTGGCTAGCCTAGGCTAGCACTTAGCAGTAGCAGTAGCACTAGCAGTTAGCAGTAGCAGTAGCACTAGCAGTAGCAAGCATGCCTAAACATGCTAGAGCCTAGCTTTGGTTTGGTGGCTAGTAAATAAACAGTAATTTAATCACTTGTTGTTAATTTGTTGCACTGTCACATTTTCCCCTTTTCTCTTTCTAGAAAGCCGTGGAAGATCTCTACGCCTTCAGGGATCACTTCTTTGAGAAGAACAGCATCGACCGAGCGATTCACAAGACAGAAGAACTAGGTCAAGAGCTCAAGAAGGTCATTGAACTCTTGGATGAGTTACAAAGTACGTTGACCTGAGCATCATACTGTGATAGTATTTTGAGAATTTTTGATTTTCGGAAGAGCAGGTGTTGGAAAATACATGCAAAATATAATGGAAACCGCCCCAACCCTCCCCAACCCCAATTCCACAAATTTCAATCTCGAAGTAAAACTGTTTTTGATAATTTGTGAGTGACGATTTTTTTTCTCCGTATATAGGCCAAATAAAGAATCGCTCGGAGTACATGCTCCAGCGCGGCAAGGCTCTTAACGTCCTGCCAGATTTCAGCCCAGAATCCCTGGAATGCCTCTCCAAAGCTGTCAAGTTGGATCCCAGGTCAGTCGAGGCGTGGAACCAGCTAGGGGAATGCTACTGGAAGAATAAAGACGTAGAGGCCGCTCGGAACTGCTTCACTGGTGCACTGAACCATGTACGGATAAAACACTCAATCTATGATCAGACATATGGCTTCTGACTTACCACCCTTGAACAAAGACATTGACAAAATGGGAATTGCCAACATAAGGCTGGATAGCTCAGTTGGTAGAGCACTGGAGCGGAAATCCAGAGCTCGCAGGTTCAAACCCTGCTCCAGTCAATTTCTTTGTTCAATTTTTAATTATCATGAGATGTTCAGAGACAAATAATGTAAATTTGTTTATTTTCCTTCTGATAAAAAAAAAATTATACCAAATATTCATATAAAATGCAATGTTTTTGTTCTGATGTGGTCACCATTAAACAGTGATTCTTGGGCAAGACACTTTACCACAATTACCTCTCTCCATCTAGGAGTATAAAGGGTAGAGACCAGATTGACCTTATCTTGAGCTGCTGCAGATAATGGTCACTGCCTGATGAACAGAGCCACTACATTTGAACAGCTTTTAGACATTTATATCAAGGGCCGTATAAGCATCACATTACTAACTCTCTGTCTTTAGTCAAGAAACAAGGTGTCGTTGAGGAATCTCTCCATGGTGATGAGACAGCTTGGTAAGAGCCAAGAGGAAAGGTCAAAGTTCATCCAAGACAGCGTGGATCATGCTAAGGAGGCGGTGCAGATGGACTACACAGATGGGACCTCATGGTGTGAGTACTGCCCTGCAACCCTAAACCCCAGTGTTTGCGCCGAGTCCATAACAAGTCCATCACAAGTCTTCCAGTCCCAACTTAGTCAAGTCACAAGTCATTCAAGTGAAGGGTGACAAAGGCATTCCTTTGTTATTTTTCATCCACATTGCTTGGGACTGGACTTGTTACTTTGTTGTGACCCGTCTTGAGATAGACTAGTGATTGCTACCTGCAATTTGCATCAGTTTCGGTCTAAAAATATTTATTAGCGTTGTTTCTTTTTCCCTCCATGTTTATGCATACAGTCATTGCTGGCAATGCTTATCTGACAGTGTTCTTCAACGGCGGTCAGAAGTCTAGTATCCTGAAGCAATGTCTGGGAGCTTACTCACAAGCGGTAAGACATGAGACCCTAAGGAGCCTGACTATCTGCAGGAACTGTAGGGTTGCAGGCTAGTACATAGGCCCAACATTGCCAACCCCAGCCAAATCACGATTTGCATGCCCTCAAGTTTTCTGCAATTAGAGCAGTTTGAGGGCCATGAACTTGAGGATTTGTAAAAAAGAAGTGTTGAAGCCAAGCAGAGGACTGCGAGCTCGTATTTCTGTGAAATTTGGATGAAATTGGGCCCTAAAATTGCTCTTTTTGTAATATTGAATGTAGGCATCATTTTTTCAAAATGGTGATGGGCTTCAGGACTACTTTAAGGGATGATCATCTTTGGATAGAAATTTCTCTAGATTATGCCCCTAGAATTGAACAAAAAATTAAAGATGATAAAATAAGCTTTAATTTAATGTGCATCTCAGCATCTCAAACACCTTGGAGAGCTGTATTTTTCCCGATTTTTGGAAGTTGGGGATTTATCACATACAGGAGAGTTGCGTGCGCAAACTGTTTTCAGTGCTTATATTGCATGGATGTACACAAACTCATAGTGTCTGAAAAAATACACCAGAGTTTTGGCACTTTATGTTAATTGTTGCTATTAACAAGCATTACAAATAAACATTGTTTTTTTCCTCTTAGGAAAAAGATACGATACAAAAATCCAATCCAGATTTGTACTTCAACAGAGCAACGGTAAGTTGGATTTGGTTTGTTAGTCATTTAATTCGGGTTTCTAAATCTTGGAGTTTTAATGGCCCCTCCCTGCCTGTCAATCAAGCACTGTCCATTGACCAATTAGATAACCACGTTTGGTCAGGTGACCATGGTAGCTCAGCCAAACTCAGTCACAAGCACTGTGAGAAATGTACACAAACCAAAGGTGGGCGGGGCTTGACAGTGCACATTGACCAATTAGATAACCACTTTTGGTCAGGTGACAATGCTAGCTCGATCAGCCAAACTCAGTCACACGCACTGTGAGAAATGTACACAAACCAAAGGTGGGCGGGGCTTGACAGTGCACATTGACCAATTAGATAATCACTTTTGGTCAGGTGACCATGGTAGCTCAGCCAAACTCAGTCACAAGCACTGTGAGAAATGTACACAAACCAAAAGTGGGCGGGGCTTATGCCCAAATGTGGAACAGTCCGTTTGGAACAAGTTTTCATTGTGTAATATTGCTCTGATGTATTTAATCCTTTCATCAGCATTTTCTTACCTTGCATTATTTTTACAGATATTTAAATTCCAAGAGGACTACCAGGCGTCCTTGGATGGTTACCGAATGGCTCAGTCGTTAGACCCAACCTGGCCTGAGCCAAAAGAGAAACTATCGGAACTTGTCACCTACTTACAGAATGTCACACAGTTAGTCCAACAAAAGGTACAAAGAATTCGAACCACGCTTTTCAGAACCACACAAAGTCACAAAGAGAGATTTGAGTATATGATGCTACGGCAATCTCCATAGGTGACTGCTCTATGTTCCGACACCCCTATGTTCCGACAACCTAGATTGTGTTACTCCCGGTTAGGGTTAGGTTTAGGGTTAGGGTTAGGAATAGGAATATGTGCAGTCGGAACATAGAGGTGTAACCATCTCCATACATATTGACTCTCCATAATGCCAGCCCTCAAGACTCATTTTTCCATTGTTTCCTAAGCACGGACGCAGCATACATTGGTAAAACACTCACACAACAGGTTCATTTCATCATGCAGGTCTTCAAAACATGTTTAAAACCAAAGGGGCTAGATTCATTAAAAAAGAGTTGTGGATTGTTTTCCATAAACCTTGAATGGTTGAATAAAAATTGCAGGCTTTTAATCCTTTTGAAAATTGTGTTGCATTTTGGTGTACAGGGTAAGCTAAAAGCTAAGCGTCTGCAGCAACTGCTAGCATCAATCAAGGAGAGTGACTTGGGTCCCTACGGTGGGGGTTCCTATACCCCACCCAAGGGAGATCCAGTCAAGCTTGAGCTGACCCCTCTCTCTAGACTAGCAGCGGGACCCAATCCAGAGAAAGTGGTCCATGGTAAAGTGGTGTGCAGCGTCGCAACGGACGAACCAATACCATTGTGAGTACTTACAGTTTCCTTTATGGGCTCCGTGCACAAGTACCCCCTCAATGGTAAGAAAGGGAGAGTTGGGGGAGACCATTCGGAGAGACATTTGATACGCATTGCCGACAATGCTGAGGCTCATGCGAGACACTGTTACTTTGTGCAGATTCAGAATAAAATACGTCATGCGTACTTTGCGCTATACGTACGCGAACCAGTACACGCACGCAATGTGTCCCGTCCACTGGGCTCTCAAAAGTGGTAAAAAGAGCGCCCTCTCTTTTTCGGGCACGTAGCTCATACAATTGTTATTTTGTACTTTTTCTGAACATTTTAAGGTTACATTGAAGATTGGATTCACGGCATATTGGATTTGCCATGTTGTGCGATAACAACAAATAATGCCAAAATATTTTTTTTAAATGAAAAAACCTGGAGATATTAGTAAACTCTTCCAATTATATTGCCATTTTTAATAGTTTGAATCTGACATTGTAGTAAATCCAATGGTATAGTCCATTCGACTCGATTCTGATCTGGCAAAAAATCAATTTTTACAAAGTTTCTCAAGATTTTGGATATAAGTCCTTATTTTGGTCATCTCTCGAACAGCACCTTTGCAATGGTGGATGCCGAGGGATCGTGTTTTGCCGTCAATATCTACAACATAGCTAAAGGTCAAGGGGTCATCATAGGAGATTCTGTGGCCGTCCCTGAACCATTTGTGCAACATAACGACTTTGTGTTTGATAAAACGGTGAGAAAGTTGCATTGAGATTATTTTATTAGGTTCAGTTTCTATTTCCTGGACCTGAAGGGCCAGTCTGTTGTCCTCAGATTGACTGAGTCTCTGATTAACTGAGTCACTGACTGACCGAGTCACCGAGTCAGTGATTGGGTTGACCGAGTCACCGACTGACAAAATGAGTCACTGATTGACAGACTGACTGACTGACCAACCAACTAGTGGTGTCCATTCTCGGGTGGTACGGGAACCGAGTATTCAATTGAAGTAAAATAGTGGGGTACCCGAAAAAGCAACCCAACCCCACAATTTAACTTCCGGATGTTGGATGGAGGGCTTTGAAGCTTTACAGTTTAAACTGCAACTTTTGCTAGCATCGTCTGTCGCGCGTTAAAATGCACATGAACGTGAAATCTGTTTTGGTTTTCCATGTAGCCTGGTTATCATTTTGAAAATTCCCCACAAATGGCATTCAAAACCTTTCTTTGTCATTGTCTGAGAAGTTACTAAGTAATTCGTCAAGTTTGTTACTGGTATCTGACCCCATAATCTGGAACCGGTTCTTGACATTATCGGTCGGGTACTCCGGAACTTGGTTCAATGCACACCCCTATGACTGACTGAGTCACTGAGTATAATGTCCTAAACTTAGGGTTACCGGGCGAGTCAGTATTATCTGGACCCAAATAAAAGAACTCATTAAAAAATATGTAGTAATTATCAAAACAAGTGCAAATGAGATATGTTATAGACTGGTATTTTGGACATATTTCTTGAAAGTTTTGAAGAGAAGCGCCAGCAAAGAACACACGCTAAAACACTCTGACCACGGTCCCAAGAATCAACAAAAAATATCGAAATCGTATACTGATGTGACTGCATTGTTTGAAATGCAGTCACATCAGTTTGCGATTTCAATCAATTTGCAAGCGCTTTTCTTCAAAAACGTACAATGGATATACATTAAACTTTCACCAAATATTTCCAAAATATGCTATAACATATCTCATTTGCGCTTGTTTTGATAACTATTTGCACAGTTTTAATATTTTAATTTGGCTCCAGATCATTCGGACTCGCCCTGTAGTCTACAGTAGTACTGTTGTTTCATTGTGACTCCTCGGTTAGATACATGTAGATACTCAAGATTTCCATTATTTTTTATCACACAGAACGTCAAGTTTTCCAGCATCAGAGTGGATACACCTGTGGCACTGGTCGTCAACGGCAAGAAACTTGGACTGGAGAAGCAAGCACCGGCAGTGGTCTCATTATATGCCAAGAGCGAATGAGCCAATCAAATGTCTTGAAAAGGACCGTTCAGGCTATAAGCCCCTCCCACTTTTTGGTTTGTGTACATTTCTCAGTGTTTGTGACCAATGGTCACCTGACCAGAAGTCGAGATCTAATTGGTCAATGTCCACTGAGTGACCGACAGGCACGAAGGGCCCATTAAAGGCTTTGCCATGAACTACAGAGGGCGCTAAATAGCCTTACAACACAGGCAAGGGAAAGGCACTTAATTTCCTTAATAGTATACAGCACTGATCTCTATGTAAAGACTGGATAGCAGATGCCCACACATCAGTCACACGGTTGATTTTGCATTTTGACCAGGTCGCCCCGGTCTTGCAAAAATGGCCGCCAATAATAAAACACATTTTTATGTGTAGATTTAATGCAAATTTTGTTCACATACACGTTTTATGATGTTCTAAAAAGGACAAATTTCCATCGTGATTATAATTCCAAATGTCGCAACTAGTGAACTGTGGCATTCAGAAGTAAACCACGACGTTTGAAAAATTGTGAACGTGGTCATTGGTGGTGAACAAAAGGTCATTGGGGGTGAACAAAAGGTCATTGGGGTGAACAAAAGGTAAACCAGGTGAGCCACGATGTTGCAAAAGTGAATCACAACTGCCTATACAGACGGCAACTTGTCCTTTATAGATCACCAACCGGTCTTTCCAATATGGCGTCAAACGGATGTCTTCTGTGGCTTTCTGTACATTATCAAGTATGCTATCATGTGGAAGTTGGGGCTGTTCCGGTCTTTCATTCTCAGTTTTATCATTGGTTTTGTTTTTTTAATGTGTTATGGCATTCAAACTGACTTCCAGTTTGGCAACCAAAAAAAAAAGAACTTTGCATTTTTGGCCAGTACAAGTAGTAGAACGGCCAACTAAAATGACAACCCTATCTCTTTTGTACCCGACTGAAGCCCTCAATTGCTATGGTATTTTGTCTTTTTTATTTCCATTGTTAGGTAAATTTGTAATACAAAGGCATATAAATGACCAACGTGGACAAAATAGACCAGCACCACATACAGAAAGGCAACATACTGGGACTGCAATGTATTTACACTTTGAAGGCGAAGAAGCTATGTGCAAGTTCATTGCTGCATTTTTGTGTAAAAATTGTTCAGAGAATGTACATAGTTTTTATAAGCAATGTGTATAACACTGTTTGATGTGAAGCTGTGATAGCGGAATAAACTTTGCTCAAGTTTTAAAAAGGTTTTATTTTTACAGTTTTTCCAGTTCAAGTTTACTGAAGACAAGGGCCAACATGATAGTACATGCACATAATTTACAATTAGTCCCTGTAACTTTCTCAAGACAAAATAAAAACACTATTTAAGATTGAAATTGTAACTTATCTCAATGATCTGTTGATGAATTTATAATCATAATTGTGACAGTTTCCAAAAAAAATGGCCCATTTTTGTTTTAAATCGAGTATTTCCAGTTCAGAGATTTTAAGTTTACATATATTTGACCAACCAAATACAATTTTGAACAATTTTGCATTATGTTTAAAGAATTATAACACGTGTGCTTTTAAAGTGCATACTGAATAGGCCAGTTCGGTATTTCAACGGCGCATGCACACCATGATATGGGTCACAGGTCAATCGGGATATAAATCGAACGCTCATGGAAGGCTCATAAACAAGCAAGGAGACAGTCGCACGACGCACGAGTGTTAATTACGAGCAGAATGGGCCTTCGCGTAACGTGGCACCAACGATTTTATCCCAAATACCCTTTTGACTTGGACTACTTCATCGAGATACCAGACTGGCTTACTCAGGGGTGAGATTTATCAGTTTTCCTGATTTCAGGGTTTTTAAAGAATCCCTTTTGAAATCTTTTGGAATTCCTGAAATTGTGCTGTAGAGATATTTTTACTTCTAAAAGTTTATGCAGAACAACTGAAATGGGTAATTTAAGGGTTGCATTTAGGCAAATACAAATATCCCATAGACAGTAGAGCCTACTCGGACAAAAATTAAATTAAAATCGGCAGAAACTTTTAGGTTGATAAACTTTCTGCTTAGTACAAACGAGCTGCTGTACAATAAACTTCCAAACATATTCTCATATACATCAGTGTTATAGTCGAGACATTTGAGATGGATCACAAGCGCATCGCGCAAGTCCTTTTACAAGTCTAGTCAAAAGTAACAGAAGATGAACAATAACAAAGGAATGACTTGTGAGTTAAAGGTAGGGAAGATCATTTGTGCATTTTGTTTTGTTTGAAGCAACAAAAGTGCTCAGAACGTAAAGAAGGTTGCTTAACAACTTGCCTGATGAACTTTAGCTCTGTGCATGCTGTATGTTGCAAGAAAACAATATTGTAGGATCTCGATTTCAATTCAAAAGTTGCAGACTTGTGTATTGAATCGCGCCCGAAATCAGCATCTGGGGCACGTTCTCATTCAGCCGATTGCAGCTACGCGATGTCACGCACAGAACCGACAAATAGTAGTAGCCACATCCGTGTGTGCGTCTTGTCAACGCTTGCGTGTACCCGTTCATGGATTTGCCGAATTACAAACAAACTAATGATGGAAATTTCCAAAAATATGTCACTTGACGCATCTTTGGAAATGGCCTTATTTTACCGCTTTCTTCAAAATGACAGCATGACAGAAATTCTAATTTCACAGGAAGTTCATTGCCATCCCCATCTTCAAATCAAGTAAGTTTTTCAACAATAATTTGCGCAGTTACTTTTTGGATAGCTGCAAATGATCTACTCTACCTTTAAGTGACTTGTGATTGGAGGACGTGGTATTGACTGCTGATTGACTTGTGATCCATCATAATGACCCCAACACTGCCGTACTTTTATTACAATGTCGACAAAAAAGTTCCCATATTGAAGTTATCAGTGGACTCTCTTTCTTCTGACATCTTTCGCCGTCTTGCTGCTCGTAGAGATTGACTGGGCTGGGCTGCCGATATGTTGCCGGGTCGGGTCATAGGTGAAAGTCTGGGGCACGGGTCCGGTGCCGGCCTCTTTCAGTTTCTGCAAGTGAGCCTTGCCCTTCTGTTCCACTTCGTGGTTCGTCTGTGCGTTCTTCCAACCTGAGAATCAGAACATTTGATTTGTGGATTATTTCGAATAAAATTGGAAAAAATATTTGCGTGACTTTTTTTTTTTGCAAATGATGGAAACCTCAACTTACCTGATTTCATACTCTGGATGAACCCTTCCGACTTGGGCATATCTTGCGGATTGTGTTTAATCTTCTCGGGGATGTTCAGTCTGGTTCTGACTGCCGGGATCTTCAGGATGGCTACTTGGCTGATGGAGAAGATGTTGGAGGTCAACCAGTAGACAAAGACAGCCTGGGGGAAAAAGATTTAAACTGGATTTTAATCTAGGAGCAAAGTGGGAAGTCTGCTGGCTCAAACAGTTAAGGTTGAAACCTACTCAATTCAACAGAATCTGCAGCCGATTTCACGAAACTGCGTAATTTACGCCATGTATAGGCCTTGCGCATCACATTTATTTCTTCTTTTTCACGAACTTGGCATGGCTGCGCAACGTTTTAAATAGTTTTAACATCTTGGACGAGGGTAATAACAGCATTTACGACGGCTGTTTGTGTATGATTTTGTTCGTTCATGTAACAATTCTTCAGAATTGTGCGGCAACTCTAAAAACTCTGTCAAGAGTAAAATAGCAAATCATTTACTTCCGACACCAAGCTGTGAGCGTCTTGTATCAACCTAGAGAAGCTGAGCAATAACAGGCTCAACGATAATCACGAGTTGCTGTTAAGTATGTTCATTTTCAGTTGCTACACAACAACTTACACAACCTAAATTAATTGCACAAGTTACACCATAGTTTGTTGCACAAGTCGCGAAATACGCACTTTGGAACTTTCGCATTTTGGAACTTTCGCAAATTTGTCACAACAGAAATGTTGCGCAGTGTGAAAGGTTTCGCACCTTACGCAAAAAATTGTGGGGCCAGTGGACGTATGCAATTGCGTTAAGTTTCGTGAAATTGGCTGCTGAAGTTTCAAATGGATTCTGTTGGATTCACAAGGTTTCATACATTTTTGTTGGATTTCATTTGATTTGGTAACAAAGTGGTGAAAACATAGTATTAATCCAATGGGCAGACGACAGAAGCCTTCTAAATCCAACCAAAAATGACTGAAAACAATTGAAACTAACAGAATCCCATAGAATCTTAGAGTACAGAAACAAAAGGTCTTTGTCCACAGTTCGTTCACGAACGGGGACTAATCCTACCTTTGGCATGGATGCAATCAATGGGAGAAGAGCAAATGGCATGATGCGGAAGATCGTCTTCATCTTCTGCATCTGGGCACTGCTTACCCCAGCCTCACCACCAAGCTAGAAGAAAGGAACAGAGAAGAAAGTCAGACCTCTTATTTGAAACTGTAATGGCAAAGTTTAACCCTGACACTGCCAGATGCAATACAGTTCATCAGGTGCAAAAGTCTGCGCACTTTGATGTCAGAAACAAACACCAGGGCATATAGGCCATTTCTGAATCTATGACAGCTAATCCCATTGAACAATGCCACAGTTGTATCCTGCTGCATTCGGTGACCACAGACTCTGAGGCAGTTTGGCCTAGAGACTTTTAACCCGATGGATCTTGCTACACTGGGCAGGCTTGTCACTTAGACAAGTGTTGCATGTTGCTGCGGTTAGCAGGGTTTCTAGCCAAAATACCCTGGAGGGTTAGGGTTAAAAAATCATCATGGAATGTGTGCATTTTGTTTTTGCGTAATCTCCATGTAATAGCAAACATCGAACGTGGACCAAATTATATGACAATTAAAGAGGTTCCTTACAGACTATCAAAAGGTGAAATAACGTGATTTTATCATATATATTTGTATTAATTAGAATGACAAGCACAAGAAACTGAAGTATACCGAACGAAATTCCAACATGATTAAAATCTCATAAACTCTGAGGATTGTGTCTTTGAGGTGAATTTGCCAAAAACACTGATGCTTAGGTAGTGTCTCAAGACATGAAACCTTTGGCAATATCAAACACATGCTGTTCCCACTAGGAATATTCAGGAATGCTTGCAATTATCATATGCATATTGAAGCAGGAATAGCCCATACCAGTTTGTGCCATTTTCAAACAGTGTTTGTTTTTTTGCCGCAAAACTGTGAAGTTTTTCAACAGGAAGACTAAGAGTCTTTGAATCTTAGGCCAAAAAAAAAATAAGTCGGTCTCTGGTCAGCGCGCGCGTCGATTTTAATCATGCGCGTCATTTTTTTTTTTTCTCCAAAATGTTCCGCGGTAGCTCCAACAGCACCCTCTATTGCTGCACCTCCTCAATTTTTTTTACCAAAGAGCACCAAGGAATGGGAAATTGCACCAAGGCAAATGATCGAGAGCACCAAGGCAAATTATGGAGGACACCAATGTACATGAGGACACCAAAAAAGCAAAATAGTACCCCACCTTGTCTGTACAATCCAAGCTTGAAGAAAAAAAAAAAGCCGCGTCCCCGCGTCAATTCCGGAACTTTGGTCTGACCAGAGACCGAATATTTTTTTTTTTTGGCCTTACTTACCTCCAATACAGCCAGCATACTGAGGCTAGCAAGCACCGGCATGATGTAATAGGGGTCAGAGGTCGTCAGGTCGGTGAACCACCACAGACCGCCGGTGGTCATGCTTGCCACGGGTAGGCTAGCCATCCTGCGAAGGCCGACGAAGAATGAGATGAAGATGGGAGCCTGTCAAGAAATTGCAAAAAAAGAAATTCCAAATTAAAATGCTTGAATAAAGTAGGGGCTATTATCACTTTCAATGGCTGTAGTCAGGGTATTGCAAACCAAATTGTCAATTTATATCATAGATATTTAACTGCAATTCCAACCAGAGCCTTTTGGTAACGCAATGGTTAAACGTTGGACTACCATGCCGAAGGTACCGGGAGGGAACAAATCTGTGATTTTATATAGTGGTTTTTTTTTTAATGTTTTCTTAAATTATATATTTGAAATCAAGTCCCACTTTTTATTCAAGCAGATTATGGCTCTTGACAAATAGGAATGGATTAACTGTCTTAGGTATTTATAAATAATAATTAACAGTACTGTAAGTAAATACAGTGAAATCTCGATAAGTCAAACCTCAAGGGAACAGGTTCAAAATTTGACTTGAGCAGAGTTTTGAGTTAAGCAGGGTTGTATATCGTTGTTACATTACTGAAAGGAATGGATTCTTTGTTTGAGTTATCAGAGTTTGACTTATCAAGATTTCACTGTAAATACGAAATAGTTTTGTCTTTTTAACGGCAATTGTCTTACTTGTACCACGATCCCCAAGAGGCTTTTGAGAGGGTTGACGTCGTGCTTCTTCATGAACTGCTGCACCTCCAGACTCCGTTTCATAACTGCACGACCCAAAATAAGACGGTTATTAAAAGTGAACAGCTCCAAGACTAAAAATCACTGAACTGTGGATTGTACAACCCTGGCACTTTTACTTAACATGGGTGTTATTGTCAAGATTCGGGGTAATTGGAATTATAACACCTCACCCACAGATTCTGTGTCTTGATTGGCCGAGAGCGAGTCACATGTTACTTTCTAATTTTGCTATCTTTCTGTGCATGGTCAAAAGTACTATACCCGTAGCAACCAAAGTACTATACCATTAGCAACCAAAGTACTATTTCCACGGCGCGGTATTTGTGTGCAAATGGATGCTGGTGTGCACGTTGCGCGTAGCGCGTAGCGCGTATTGTTCCAAAGAGAGCGCGGCGCAGACTTGGGTTTGGAAGAGAGAAATACATTTTCCACCAATTTTGTACTGAAATTGAAGTTTATTTCAACTGTGTTCAGATTTAAATAATTTAAAATATTAAAATCAAGCAGAATCTGTGGGTGAAGTGTTATCAAACAAATATTGAATGCTTTATCTTGTGGTAAAGTAAAACTAGCCTCCCTCGGGGATCCATGGACCATTTTATTTTCCCTCGAAGCCTCGGGAAAATAGAATGTCCATGGATCACCTCGGGAGGCTAGTTTTACTACACCACTCGAAGCATTCAATATTTGTATACTAGTTCAACGAAGACCATTTGTCAACTAGCAGTTGTGATGCAACTTGCATACTTATAGCAACATGCATATGTCTCCAGTCAAATGTTGATCAAAACGTCATTACAAAGCGTCTTGGTCCTGTCTCCCTGCTGTGTATTATGATGCACCAGGCCGTTGTAACCAACGATGTTTGTAACCTAATTTGGCTGGTTTTAAACTGTCAACTAGACCAAACAAACTATCATTGACTAATAAACATTCAAGAATAGCTCCTGATCAAACTTGGTCCTAGATTTCACTCAAAAGTTGCAGTTGGTGGCCAACACAATGTTGGATTGTAGATGCATCAAGAGGCAAGTGTTCCTCGGGATTTAGGGTTAACACAACTTTAAAAAAAACCTCATACATACCTTCTGCTTGATTGCCTGTCTGTTTGGCCTCATTCATCTTTGCCGTTAGTTTCTGGAACGTTGGCATGACGTTGTTGAGATTGGCTGCATACCGCATATTCCTCACAATCAGTGGAAATACACAGACCCTGGCGATAACAGTACCTGGAGAAACAATATTCATTGACAGAATTGTACATTTATAGTATGGAGAAGTTACAGCATGGGATAGTTTTAGGACTAAACCAAACAAATTTACTAGGAATCTCCCTGAAAACTCAAAAAATTAAACACACTGCAGCAAATCAATTACACTTTGCAGTGATGTAGTTAATCAGTTAAGGCTGGAGGATATGTAAACACGATCTGGCTATGTATAAATCGCAGGGGCAGGTGACGGGTTAAATTGTCAAGTTTTCCTCGAGTTACCGGCTGTGGATGTGTATACATGTCAGTGGTTCCCATTCGTTTCATACAGGCCGTGTTCCAAACTTGAACGTGGCTGTGCATGGCCTGTCGTCTAGCAAATATCGCTCCATGGCGGGGCCTCGGAATGTTGATTTTCAGTGCCTACCTGTTGCAATGGCAGCCCACCACGGCAAACCAGCAGACATATGCAGGAACTCCAGGGCGTGTTGCAGTAGGCCGACGGGGGAGAAGCCACCAAGACCTAACTCAGCGAACGGGATCTCCTTGACCGGCTGTAAGATCTGCTCGGCGGTCATGGCTACCTCGGTGATGGCGGAGGGGTCTATTAATGGAGTCGCTGCATCTATAAGCTGTTTCAATGAGATAGAACATCTAAGACTAAGACATAATCACTTAAAGGTGTGGACATTATCGTGTTTCAACGCCACCCTTGAATGGAACATTGATGGTCACACTCTGTGTTGATTTTTGAAAGGACCAGTAACCATCCCTGCCCTCAAAGGTACCCATTTACTCCTGGGTGGGGAGAAGCAATGAGTGACAAAGTGACTTTCCCAAGGGCACATGCACCATAACCCCTGGCTGGACTCGAACCCACAACCTGCAGGATAATCCGCAGACCGTGTACAGTATTCAATGCTCTAGATCATGAGGCCAAGGCACACCACATCAGCAAGCCCAGCCCCCTAATTTGGGGCGAGTTACACAAATGTCATGTTTTGAGAAAAAAAGAGCTGGTACATTTTCTTTTAAAACTGTCAACAAATACAATATTTTTAAAACCCCAAATAGAACAGACAATTAGAAAAAAACTCACGTTTTCTGAGACTTGCGCACTTTGCCCAGTGTCTGTGCTGTTGTGTCTGGCTGTGGTTAGAGCGCCCCCTATGGACGGGACATGTTGCATGGCCTGCCATCTTGAACCGAGTGCCGATCTGGTGAATTTGTGGACAGTTGTTTGTCTGACTATTCTGTGGCAGCACGCCTGGATGTGAATGCCATGCTAGATGAGGGGAAAAAAAACAAACATTTGTCAATTTGCTAACATTTGGAAACTCTTTGGAAAAAATTCACTCCTCCCATTTTTCATACTAAAGTCGAACTTTTTAAATGGCCTAGTTGTATCATTCTTTTGGCTGTGGATATTTTGCCGTGACCGGCGGTGCCTTCCTGACGTTAATTTGCCGTGAGTGAACTCCGAGAACCAGTGTCAGTAGTTTTAGTGTAAGACACTTACAGTTTGTACGTTCTCAACTATAAATTTGAAGAAGCAAAATAGTGGATGAAAAATGGGCATCAGTGGATTCAAACCATGGATCTGTCGATCCACAGCAAATCTCACTATCCACTAGACTACTGTGGTAGCCGTTTTTTTGGTGTGTTTTTTAATCCTTTAAATATGTACCATAATGTAACCAGTTGACTAACATTGATAGCGTGACATCATTTTCTTTTCTCATGAAAAATTTCCACTGCCCATTTCTAGCTGTGACCAATTTCACCAAATGATAAACGATTTCAACATCTGCATATCTCCTGCTGCTGCTGGCATAATGTGCGACAAGGAATAAAAATGCAGTTGATTATGCCAATTCGGAGTTTCACTCGCGAAAAGAATTGTGGGGTGATGCTGTGTAAGCTTGCCGTATTGCGCCAGCGAAACTCCAAATTGGCTATTCCCCCCACCCCCCAAAAAAACCTAGGGAAATCTATAAAAAAAATAATTTAAAAAAAAATGAGGGCGCCCTCCTCAAATACACACATTACATTCACAACATGTAAAATTCTAAAATAAAGTGTTCGACTTTTTTTAGATTTTGAGCTTCTGATAGTGATACGCTACTTAAGGTGACACTTTTTTTTCTCTACTATACAGTTGTATAATTTTGATTCTAACTTGGTCACAAAATCGAGAAAGTGACCATGAATTACCTGTCTGCTGTACGAAAATAGACCAACAACCCTTGCATGATTTTGCGCACGACGAACCACCGTGAACGCTGCCATGTTGATTAACGCCCTCTAGCGAAATATCGAAGCATGCTACTTTAATCCAAACCCCTCTGTCTGATAAAAATGGGATCACCCTTTAAATAAACAGTCAAAAAATTCATTTTGCGAAAGGTGATAAGCTAAAGAAATACATAACAGATATAATTTGAGGGAAAACAAGACATTTGTACAATTCAAAAGTGAAAAAAATTGTGGTTTAGGACACTTCAGGATATTCCACTTTTTCATTTAGGTATGGAACAAAGGCGCGCGCTATAATGACAACCACCGGAAGCAGCATAACGATTTCATATTGTTGACAAATGCATGGCACAATGCACGTGAGCAAGTTGTTTCTGATATAAAGTGATACTGAAATAGCAGATCTTTCAGAAATTCATTGTCAAGCAAGCTCACAAACATCATTCCATCTTTCAAATCCTGTGACAGGAATCCGCCGAAATAATGGCCACAGTATTGAGAGTTCGTCGCAAACGAATCAACGACCCTGCTGAGTCGCTCGTGTTTTCGTGCAGCAAGAAAGCCCGCACGGCGGACGGGGAATCGACGCCCGGCACCGGCGGTGGGTCTGCCGCGGCAAGCAAGACATCGACCGCGGTGGGTGAATCGGGGGATGATGTGAAAAAGGTGTTCAAATTCGCTGGAACAGTGGGCAAAAAGGTAAAATTAATCTTCTTTCCTTTTTTATGATTTTCTTTCTGAAATAATATGTGATGTGTTCTCCATGTTTTTTGAAAAAATTGAAAATGAAAATAATTTTTTCATGTCTGAATATTTTTTTATGTTGACTTAAGTAATAAACTCCATAATTATATGTAAAAAAATTATGAATAATATTAATTAACTACAAACACAATAAAATTTGCATAGCTTTTATTATGTTAAAAAAAAATGTATAAACAAATCTTACTTTATTTTATTTGTATTTTCTTTATTTATTTTTAATAAACAAAAGGAATTAGAGATAAACATGTTCCTTGATGAAATCTGGATATTTCATTTTGTCAAGGATGCATTATTAATGTCATGCTTAAGTTTTACATGACTTCATGTATTTTTTTAAACTCAAGGCAGCATTTGTGCCACACATACATGTGTTTACTTAATCTTAGACACCTCAAATTTCCTGAGAAACTGCCGGAACCCATTCTCCTGGATTCCTGATGATTGCTGAATATCATTTCCTGGATTAGAATAAAACAAGAATTGTTTTTCATAATCATATGCAAATGTTCAAAAGTCAGGTTGATTTTACTCCGTCTCTGAACATTGTAACATAATGGATCTGATGAGTCACCAATCTCTGTTTGCGAATGACATCACAAATCACACATAATGTAAACGTGTACACATGAATGTGCATACATGGATTTATACGTGTATATTTTTGTATATATGAGCTTGGTGACAATGGTACACGTGTGATTAGGCAAAAAAGTAATAATAATCGGTCTCTGGTCTGACCGAAGTTCAGGAATTGATGCGGCGACGCATATTTTTTATTTTTTTTTGGTGGCTTTTTTTTTTTTTTCAAGCTTGAATTGTACAGACAAGGTGGGTACTATTTTGTTTTTTGTGTGTCCTCATTACACATTGATGTCCTCCATAATTTGCCTTGGTGTCCTTTATCATTTGCCTTGGTGCAATTTCCCCATTCCTTGGTGCTCCTTGGCACAAAAATTTAGGAGGTGCGGCAATAGAGGTTGCTGTTGTGTAGCTTCCGTGTTAATTTGAAGAGAAAAAAAAGGTTGACGCGCATGATTAAAATCAACGGGCGCGCTGACCAGAGACCGAGTATATTTTTTTTGGCCTTACATTCAGTCAGGTGCAAATGGAAAGACTGCAATTTTTTTGGCAAAGAAATAAAACTGATGGTTGAACTTGAAAACATACTGGTATCTGTATCTGTATACATGAACATTGCATGCAGAGACCAAAAAGTGGCATAAATCATTAAATGCAACGGTATTTAGACTCCTTGAAAATTGAATGCACATTGTTCCTTTGTATGTGTCGGGAAAACAACTCCTGTAGTTGTTGACTTTGTGAGTCTTGCCATCAAGTTGATTATCATAATCATAAATTATAATGCCGTGATGTCCCTTGGCAAGTAATAACTATGGAACTCCATTTCTTGTCCTTCTATCAATCAATATTTGGCAGTTTTATCCTCTCATCTGACAATTTAGCCCATTGACTGTGGGTCTCCTATTGTGTTTTCAACATTTTACATTGTATTCTCATTTTGTTTGATGACCTGACGGAATATCATTCTCCAAACATTGATCCAAATCTCCTGGAATAAATACATAGGCCTATATGTGGATCATAAATGGTCCATATTTTCCTGTCCCTGTTACATCTGATATTAACGATTTTTACTATTCTGTTGCATTAATGCAGTCGTCCTCCAAGAGTGATTATGAATAGCAGACTTCCCACCCAGCAAATAAAAAAAAAATGTTTGAAGTCATTCCAAATGATACTTGAACGGCAAATTACAAAGTTCAGAGGTATAAACAGGGACAGGAAAAATGTCACACTTTGGACCATAAATTTATAGAATGACCCACCTACATATACCGGTATGTGCATACAGGGACATTGTACATGTACCTCACATAGATACTACATGTACCTGTACATGTGCATGATGTTCATATATTGTCGAGAGCCCATTAACATAAATAGTTTTGTTTTTGTATCTCTGCCCAGATCAGTTTTGGCGATGGCACGAGATGAAATATAAATTTCAAGAGTTTTTTTTTCTTCTAAAAGTAAAATTGATAACTGCTATTTGTTCATGGAGGCATATATGTACATTGTACATGTACACTTTATAAAGTTGCATTGTACTGTAGTTGGTAGCAGATGGACAGCATTTTGTATTGCTTACTGCAGCAAGTTATTCCCCTGTACAAAAATTTAAAAAATCATTACATGTATACCCATTGCCTACATCATTTTATCCGGACTATTTCATGATAAACTAACAGTTTAGTTGTCATGGTCTTGTATTGTCGTCTTGTCGTTTTATTGATTTATAATTTCCGGAGGTGACAATACATAAAACGTAGGCCTATATGCATATTTGCACTTTCGGAGCCGCCACTATTCACAGGTGGAATTGACCGCTCGAATTGAAGTGTCCAGACAAAAGAACACAAGGGCATTCCCCTGCGGCATGACATCACTGTTGACTGTAGACACGCTGACCTGCATTGTTGATATGATGAATAACCCCACAGCTATGCCCCAGTGGAATACAATGCGCATACAATTACTAATAAATCCTTTGTTGGGCTAGGTTTTGTTAGATCTATTTGTCATGCAATTCTGGGTAACCCATTGAAAAGGCATGTCTGATGAGTATTTTGTGTGGACATGGTGGACGAGGTGTAAAAATTATTGAAGGAAATATTTTTGGCTTGCTAAACAATTTGTTTTGTGTAAAAAGCTATGTTTTATTGTAATTTTGAACGTTTGCCCTGTGCTCTGTGGTTTGCAGGCATTTTGGTAGAAAATTTTGGTAGAAATTTTCAAACTTGTATATATACTGCAAATGTAGTTATTGCGTGTTGTATTTAGTGCATGTAGGCCTACATGGAAAATCTTCCTTTATTTTCTATGAAAAAGATAGCTATTAATTTTGAAGCAGTTATGCTGACAATGTAAATGCGTAAACTGCAAGATTTCAGTTGATTTCAAATGACTTTATATATGTCAGAATTGATAATTTCATTAACATTTTTGAATGCAAGTTGTATGCAGTACATGTTACACCACATTTTCTTGCTCTATAATTATGCGCGCATGGCAAATTATCATCAAAGAAAGATTATAGCAGCAGCTACGCATCGTTAGTTTTGCTGCTTAGGATAATGAGGAACTACACTCACTTTCTGAGAATCATCACCCACATTAACTATTGTAGTATGCATATAATTCTGAATAACTTGGAACACATGTGTAGGCAGTGTGCATCGGTGCGTAAAATTTGACTTGGAGTCTATGCTGTCAATCTGAACACTCTGCACTGTCTGCAGTGACTCATGTACCTGATATTTCACAGTTTATTGTAAAGACTCAATGAATTGAGATGTGCTGGGCAGGTGTCATCTCATGGGGAAGAGTGTTGTCTGTCTCTGGTCTCTAAAGCCCTGTCCGCACTGGACTTTTTTTGGTCAAACTAACCGAGACTATGGGTCCTTTTCCCATTTTAAGTCAAGTGTGGACAGCCTAGTATGTTTTCCTCTCGGTTACTTTCCCTGAGTCCAGCGGTTACTTTTACTGGCCAACTGCTGCCCAGGAAAACTTCCCACGCGCCCAGGAAAACTGACCAGGTCACTTTTCCCGAGACGATTAGTCCAGTGCGGACAGTGCGAGTCGGTAAAAGCGGCTCGGGAAAGCGTACATCCGGCCCGAGCGCCCTGTTATGCATACAGAGACCGCACGAACCTGCACGTGCAGTGGCCGAACATTTTGTAGAAACACGTTGCGGTGTATCATCAAGTCCGAGCGGTAAAATCTCGTTAAAATATATATTTCAACGGACAAATACATACACAGAGTAGAGAGATCACGTTCTGAGAATTAATTTGCGGAAATTCTCTTTCTCCACCGAAGTATGTTATTTTCTACGATCCAAATTCGTCCTGATACGCTACTTTTGTCATGCACGGAACATCATGGTCCGGTACCGTACGTACATGTAGGCCGTAGCCACTGGTTCCTGGCCCACATCATAGCTTTGATTCTGTAAGCATGCGATGGGAACCAACGAATACTGATGGCACTGCTGCCGCACGGAACATCGTACAGCGGCATGGCTTCGACGACGTGCATCACAAATGCGTCAGAATTTATAGGCCTTTTCTTCAAGATTTAGCGTGTCAAGATAAAATAATATCGTGTAAACGATTATGTTGTGCATGCAAATGGCGTGTGTAATATTATTACTGTGCGTATCGGCGGCTGAAAATTTGATCGGCAATTTGTTTTCTGTGTACGGTGAGTCATTATACTGACACTGTGACAGCTCGGTAACTTCTCCCACGTGGTCTGGGTAAATTTTCCCGTGTCGAAAGTCCAAGTGCGGACAGTGGTCACATTTGACCATTTCTCATTTTACCATCGTCTCGGTAAAACCTTCCAAAAAAAAAGTCCAGTGCGGACACAGCTTAACTGGTAAAATTCTGTTGCCAAGTCCAAAAAGATCCAATAGCAAAAATTTGTTTGGGATTTTTTTTTATCGTAAGTAGAAGGAAACAAAAGATGCCTTGTTCTTGCTGTTGGAACCTATCACTTCTATGACAGAGGCCCCCTTCAATATCGAAAGTATTGTGCTAGCTATAGATTCATTCGGCGACAGCGAGTTGCCCTCGGGTAGTACGCACGCACTCCGGGCTCCTTCGACCAATGGGGTTACAAAAATGCTCGCATGTCTTGTCTTTAGGAACGCTTACGGCATGCACGCTAATGTGGTTCCACCTCAAAAAATTGCTTCTAATTTTAAATGAGACTCGAGGGTTTGCATGGTGGAAAGATCAATAAGTGAGAGGTTTGCGGTAACACCACGTGGAAATATCTCTTGTGTGAGTATGTGTGGTTCTTAGAGTCAATCCAACTGGTTCTCTTCAGAACCACATTTACTCACAAAAGAGATATTTCCACATGGTGTTACCGCAAACCTCTCACTTATTGCTTCTAATTTTGTTCGCCGAATTAGTGTTTTGTTCAGATAATCCACCATGGGGTTGTTGCTGTGCACAATAACTTGCACAGTGCTTTCGCTATTGAACACTGTACATGTATACTCAATGTTGCCCCCGAGTGGTTGTGATAACAAAAATCTCTCAGGTGGGACTCGAACCCATGACCTCCTGCCTACTAGCTCAGACGTCTTGCCACTCGACCACCAAGCTTTCCAGGGTCTGGCTGGCAGATATTGAAGAGGACCTCGTGAGTCGTGTGGGTACAGTGATCATTTGCCCGAATTTAGGTTGTGGGGTCAAATTCAATTCAGTTTGCGCCCAGATAAACCATACATCATACATGTAGCTCCATCATTGAACAATAATTTCAGACTTTGTCAGGAGTTTATCTTTGTTTATCTTATAAAGAGTTGAGGCAATGAGGACGTTGTTTTGTTTTTTAACATGGTTTCTTTTCCATAAAGGATTTTTTTTATGAATAATGGCAGCTCTGTAAATTACAAGTTACAGACAGGCTTAGAAGAAAATATATCACTCTTATATGCATCTATAATTTACACCTGAATTATTATAATACATCATCATCATTATCATTTCGACCTCAGTCTACATTACCAACATCACTGAACTGTAACAGAATTACAGAATTATAATACTTAGTTTTCTGCACTCTTCCGTTCATGACATGTCTTGCGTTCAGACTAAGAGTGGGTTTATAGACCCAGGCCCACAAGATTTTAGTATGACTTTAGCCTGTTTTACACTCCAGTGCCCTTGGACTCGACCCTTCAGCCTTGAAGTCAATTTTCTGGGTTTTTTTCCTTCCAATTTTAGACCAAGATGACATTCCCAGAAGCTATAATTACTTTAATACCCCACTTGGATCGATATTTGCAGTCCCTTTGGCGCATTTAAAATGATTGCAACTTCCAGCCGCCGATTTCACACGCAAGCCGCTTATTACGAGAACCAAGGGGGAGGGGGGGGGGAGAGGGGTAAATGAGGAAAAGCTTTGGAGCTGACTGTAATTGGAAGTGATGAAGTGTACTTGTTTACCCGGCATCCATAACAAATGGTATCCCAAAAGCCACCTGTACTTTTTCTCATTTATGAATATTTTCCCTCTGGGTGTTCCTGTATTTCTGGAACAGTGAAAGCTTTGTACTAAATGCCTTCCGTGACTTTTCCCATTCTTCTTTGTAATGGTCGCTGTGTTCCGTACATCAGGCAGTTGATGAAATTACATAAACACATACATTTTACATCCATCTCTCTTGCTGAGTGCAGCAGTACACCCTTTTCAACATAAATAATGTTGTCACTTTTTAGGTTCAAGAAAAAAAGCTTAAGTCAAATGAACATTGCAGTACTAAGCCACTGTCTTTGTCAGGTCATTGTACTTCATGACTGTTATCTGTTATAATCCTAAATAAATGCAAAAACCCAATTTAATCATTTTTACTTTGTTGAGAGCACAGTGTCAATTTTTTTTTTTGAGGATTCAGGAAGTTTAAAGCAAAGAATTAGGCCTATATGGAGGATCATTACATTCCTTAAAAGAAAAATGAAGATTTTATTCCCACAATGCAAATTTATGCAATATCCATTGGGGAAAAAAGATGGAAAAAAATGCTCAATTATGTAACTTAAAGAACATACATGTACATGTACTATGGCAGCTGTTTCTAAAATCCTTTTTTCGCTTTATTGTATTATTAAATTGTGTTTTACTATATCACAGCCATCAAAAACTTAATTAGGCAACAAGCAGCTAGTGTGGGATCTACAAGGTACATGTAACAAATTGGTGCTTACTGCATTTTGGGAACAAACCCTTTACATTTACACAAGTTAGTGCATTCACAAAGTAAATCTTCAGTGCCGCATCAACCATTCCCTGAGAAAAACTGTCCGTAGCAGGTGGTCATGTGAGAAATAACAGCTTCGCAAGTACCATGCTGGGATAATTTTTCCTCTCAACAATTTGATGTAGTGTGTTTCAAGGAGAAAATTCAATAAATTGGGATTTTTTTTTTTTTGATTTTTTTTTGGGGGGAGATGTGTTGAAGCATCCCTGAAGTGTGACAATCCCATTTCATATAGCCTGAAATGAAGAAGGACAAGTCGACTTCAATTTCTGCCTGAGTGGTCAGCATAAGGCCAAGACCTTCATTATCCTCCCTGTAAGACTCGCAGCTTCCCTGGGAGAACAGCTTGAGACGTGGAAACTCTCAGCCAGACACTCTGGTGTAATCTTGAACACTTTTTATGAGATTTGCATAACAGGGCTTGCAGGAGGCTTAGGAATACACAAGGGTGTGTGGACTGGCACATTTTATTTACCGATTGAGGTTGCAGTAGATGGAGGCTATTTCAATCCCAGATTGTGATATTTTGGTTAGGCATTGGACATTTTCTGATTTACAGGTGTCATCTTTCTATGTTGTGCTAGGAATTTGACGCCCTGAATATTACAGCTCAAATCTGATGGAAAGTTTTTGTGTCTTGTTTCACCACTTTGAAATCTCAATATCATTTTTGACTTTGTTTACTCACTTTTGAAAAATTGAAAATAAAAAAAACGTGGATTAACAGGTTCTTTTCTTTCCAAATGTTGTCTGAAATTTATAAAAAAATTTAATATTATTTAATTGAGAAGATCGAGGTCTCTCAATTATCCTGAAAATTTGCAGACTTATTGACAATCTGTGGCTGTGCTGAGTATTGCTTCAACAACAAAATTCAAACTTTATAATAACAATTTTTAATTCAAATGAGAAATGTGAGCATATTTAATGTGGTGCGATGTCTCGCTAGAAATTTGCCTCCTCATTCTTCGGAAAACCTACATGTAGGTTGGATCAATTTCAGTAAGTGCCTCAGCTCGAAAGTGAGCGAAAATATTTATGGCCAGTTTATATACAGTCAGTTGGCGGGTGTGTTTACTGTGTAAGCATATGGGAGATTGCGTACATATTTCACCTGCCCACAGACGCCGAGTCGTCAATCTTGGTCTGCCCGGTTCCCTGCTTCCCTGGTTTCATATCTGGCAGACGGATTTAACACCAGAGTGGATAACATTCATTTGGAGCGAGGCTCCTTGGTTCTGTACATGAATTAATGAAGTGTGAACCGTAACTGTCCTAATGTGGGACATAGGAAAGATTTGAAATGTCATGGTATGCGTAAAATATGGAATTTACACTTATGTGTCACTTTTGTTTTGGGGATGGGGGGGGGTTGTGAGGGGTGGAGTTTGACATTGTACACTGAAGAAGTTTTGAGAATTCTGCTACATAATAGGCTTGTACTTTTTCTTCATTTCGTTTTCATTTTCAATTTTATGAATAATTCAAGCCACTTCCAACTAAAGTAATTTTTTTTTTTAATATTTAAATGAATTATTATTCTACAAATATGCAGATGTTAATGTTATTTTTTTATCTGTAAAATGACGACACATTCATAAACAGTTTGTTTATCATGGTAAATTTTGTTTTATTTGATAAGAGAAATGAACTCTTTTTTTTTTTCGACTGCACCACTTCTTATAAATGCTTGTGGGTAGTTGGGATTTTTCATGAGAAAATGGTCATGAATTGGGTGGGGAATATTATTTTCTTTTCCCTGCATTCACCAACTGATGCAGTGAACCAGCAACTATCCACCCGGGTGCATACCTAGTATGTTCCCCAATACTTGTACCTATGTTCCCTAACCCTAACCACCTAACCCTAACCCTAAGGATTTTTGGGAACACAGGTATTGGGGAACATAAAAGGTATTGGGAACATTGGGTAGACCCCATCCACCCCACTTTCAAGGTGAACTTTGTTCCAGACTTGTTCAACAAGCAACAACTGCACCATACCCTACATGTACATGTACAGTGTGTACAATTGTACGGTAGGGTGTCTGGTGTCTGAATAGCAACTTGTTGGTTTCTTTCATCATGAAGAAATAAAAATTGCTGTGATTGTGTGACATGTTTTTGACATCACGGCTCATTAGTGCAGTGTTGACAGACAAACCGGATACATTATCCTGATGAAATTACATCTTGTGAAAGTCAAGTGATGAAAGCAGAGAGTCACAATATACGAATTTACTGAGGCAAATTATTTTGTTTTTCTGGATTTTTTTTTTGGGGGGGGAGCGGGCGTCACCCTTCCGAATTAGAACGGAAAATAACCAGTCACTATTCCTTTTTGAATAAGAAATATTTCTTATTTTCTTGAAATATCAATTGGATGTGGTATTTGTCTCAACCTTCGGTTATTTTCTTGGTTTATTGCAGAAGAAGAGTTGTGAACCAGATCTCGTGATAATTTCCACTGGTGACATAAAGAAAACTCATAGAAAGAATACTTTTTTTTTTGCGCAATGACATACATCACTTGCTGATGGTCAGTAATGGGTTCCTAAAACAAAGGATTTCTGTGATTAGAAAGAGTTCTGTTCCCTGGTCCATAATGTGCAATTAATTTTGAGGAATACACTTCACATGTACACAAAATGTATATTTGTATATATTTACCCCAAAATTTGACAGTTGTACAAACTTTTTGCCTTGCACTAGATGTAGAGAGCCCTTTGTGGAAAATAAAATACACATGTAATGGCCAGTAGGCAGCTGCAAAACCAATGCCTGCAAGAACCTGAGGATTAACCCTTTGAGAATGCTGAAAAGAAAATATCCGATTACTGAATTTAGAGCAGTCTGTGTACTAAAGCATTTTGAACACGTTGTTCAGTTCACTTTTTTGAACTGGGCTTGGCTGGTTTCCATATCAATCACTTAGTGGTTTGGTAGTCAAGTCCCAACCTGTGGACGTGGAAGGGTTTTCCCAAACCTAACACTAACCTGGGTTTTTCCAGAATTGTGAATTTGTAACCAGTCTTTTTATTGGGATTTCCCATCGCACATATCTCAGTTTATAGGTACATACACTGTACATAGTCTTTTGTAGACAGATGGGACATAGCAACAAAGTCCATGTGTGATAAATTTGTGTTTGATTTTCTATATATACATGTATCGGGATTTCCCCTTTCATATTCCTCCATTAATTCATATCTGTGTGAAAAAAGTCTTGAGCAGACAGATGGGCTGAAGTACTGTACATGTATACCAGCATTTGTGATAAATTTTTTTGTTGGAATTTTTAAGAACGAAAGATATCCCGATAATGAACAGACAAAAAAATCTTGTCATTTTCCAAACAAACAAACAAAAACTATGAGTAACCATTGTAACTTAAAGAAATAGGCCTAAAACTACCACGAATATTGTGAGGGAGTTTTTTTTTCCATTAAATTATCAAAGCTTTTAGTTTCCGTGCTTCAAATCTAATGTAATCTGATGGTCCAAATTGAAGGAGCATTAAAACTTCTTAGGCCATGACAAAAAAAGTGACAAGCCTGTCTAGAAAATCTCGTCATCTTGGCCAAGCTGTCCAGAGATTTGTAAGCAACCTTTTACAGCCGTTCACAGTCCCTACTGAAATAAGGAGGTTAAGATTATTAAAATGAATGCAGTGTGCCGATCCAAACCTTCTACTTAAGTTAGGGATGTACAGACAGTATTCAGAGTAGATCTAGTCCGTGCCCTCAGGTGCTATTTGTTTCTTAAAGTACCGGTAGCCAGACTGTCTGTCTCGTATCATGGTTAGAACCCCCCCCTCCCCCCTCGCTAAGTTTTGCCCGGTCAATTGAACAAGCGATTCTCTCCTCCAGGCTTGATATCTGATAAAGAATTTGTGAGTGTAATTCGTGTAGTAAAAAGCCTCCGGTCTGTTTATGGGATTCCGTTAATAAAGTGATTTTAATGCGAACTCGGACAGGGGCAATGAACTTAAAAAACTAACCATAGAAATAACGTCTTTGACTTGAAGTTTGGGGTGAATAGTGCAAGTTGTGTGTTTGTTTTCAATTTTTATTTCCTTTTTGTATATTTATTACTTTTTCTCTCTTTTTTTAATACAAGTGGTTGGTGGTCTGTTTATTCAAAGTTTATGAGACCATTGAATAAACCAACTGTTTATTCACAAAATCTTTTGTTCTTCAATGAAGTACTGGATTCTCTGGTGCAGTCTAAATTGCACCAGACATTTTCTTGTTAGGAGTTGGAAGTTTTTATAAACATTTCAAGACTTTTGGTTCACACAAAACAAATTGCAAGTAAACACTTCCCAAGGAATGAATGCATTTTGAGTCATACATATTTCACCGAAAAAGTCAACATTAAAAGTTAGAAATGTTATATTTTCGTTCAATATCAAGAAACTCTACATGTACATCAAAAAAATTCACAATGTAATGACATTCATAAAAAAAAATACATAAGCCAATTAAAGTGCCTGAAATAACGTCGTCAAGGCAACCATGCTCTGCCCCAGGTGTTGATAGTGCAAATTGTTATTATTAATTATTCATTAATATTCATGCATTCATCTTTAGGTCATCAAAAATTTAAAGTGCCCTGGGTTATGGAACAACAAAGTTGAAAATAAAATTACGAAAATTTCAATTATTTGTCGTACGATAAGTCATTGCACTTCTTATTTAAGGTCATTGAGTAATGTCACTACGCAATTTTTGCAAGATTGTAAAACTTTCTTTGTTTATCGTAAAATTTCTTAATCAACTCTGACAGGAAGTAATTAAGATGTCTTTGGTAGACGGATAAGTAGTTGAGATAATCCCTTTCCCAACAAAAAAAATGGATCCAAAATGTGCTTTTTGCTTCTGAAACGCACAGAATGTATCAAAGCAAGCCATTACATGTATGAGAACCCCTTTACCTTTTGCAATGAAGATAAAAAAAGAAGAAACTACCTGTGTTTATACACGATTGAGTGCAGTTTAATTTTGTTTGCTGAGGCACTAGCAATACATGTATGTATGAAGGGTTGTATTGCTTGATGTAAGATGCCAAGAAATGTAAAACAGGCATAAGCTCATGTAATTACAATGCAAACACATGCACAACCCTCCGCTGTCTTTCTATGCACGCACTGTGTCTTTGAGTACTGTAGAAATGAATGTGCAAGTTCAATACAGCTCACAGCGAGAGGCAAAACCTTTCACAGGACTTGAGGATGAGATTCCCAGGGTCCCAATCTTGTTTGTCTATTTTCCAGTTTGCTTGATTACCCCCAGCTCTGCGTTCGGTGTCGCGCACGGCTAGTGGGGGAGAGGTTAAGTTCAGAAACAATGCATTGTGGGATTGCGTGCGCTCGTGATAATTTTAGGTTAATTATTGTGTGTTGGTCGCGCTGCGCTGTAGAGTGAATTTGTACCAGCTGTTACTGGGCATTAAAGAGATGTCCGTGTTCTTAATCTTATCTTTGGATTCCCTTGACTTGTGTTACTTATCATACAGTGGTATCTCCCATGAAAGTTGCGGCATTTCCTCACAGTCTTGAATGTTAAGAATTAAAGTGATGCAATCATTTTGAATTCATTGTTGCTAGGTAATGGGAGGCAATTATCTTTAGTGAATTATGTATAGTAGGTCGTGTATACACACTGGCAAAAGTCACATAAGATAAGAGCTGTCCTGTATATTCTAATTAATTTCATTGGTTTATTGTGAATTTTTTGTGAAAACAGAAATTAATTTGGGAATATTTAAACCTGCGACAACACTTCTTTGTATAAAAATTTTATAAACGTGTCCATTCCATGCAAATAGTGTTTCCAAGCAACAATTTTTTAAAATTGAAATTCCAAATGTACAATAATTTAGTTAAAATTATATTAAATTCAATAAGTAAACAAAACAGTCTGCGGCCTTGTAACTGTTTGTCCAGTGAAAAATTGGTCATCCTCCATTTTGTCAGGCTTGAGCAGTTATCGACGGAACGAACAGCTACAAATCTTGCATTTAATATGTCCGTACTTTGCTCACGTATTCCGTGTCAGGGTCACATGCTCGGTTGGACTACCTGCCTAGATCAATCAATCAATCCCTCTCCTGAGCTACAAATCATCCCACCTGCTAAGGATAAACTCTGGATCAGATTCTACCACCCTGGGATTGGGGTAAATTGATAGGAATTTCTTTTTATTCAAGGAAAACACGATGTAATGCATATTTACTCAGGGCATTATGGTATGTTGCTGTAATATTTGTGTAATATTTTGTTCAGAATCTCAGAATTTAGATTTGAAATTTCTTATCATCATGACTTATCTTGCTGTATTGCTACAGTGTGCCTACATCGAGGAGTAAAATCTTCAGCGTCCGTTGCAGCTTTTCAAGCCTCTCCACTTCCCTTTTTTTGTCTTTAATTGTCACCAGTCAGATGTGTTTTTAATGGAAAATAAGCTTAAAGGGAATGTACTTCATTGGCTTTTGTTGTAATTTTCAGAAATGAACTATTTGAGGGGTTAGTGTAATAGATCAAATATTGTTACACTGACATGTTTGAAATTTTGTGTTCGAAAATGCTTGGAAAACCAAGAACAACAGAAATGTTCAAGTAGTCTGGTTCCCTGACTCCACTAAAAATAAAATTGATCAATTTATAGATGTCAGAAAATTGTACGGTAAGAGAACCAGTCTAGCTGGCCTGCACCCGTGCATGAACATGCAACCAATTTTTTCAGTCCAAACAAAATTTGAACTGAAAAAAGTGTAAAGTTTGAGCAGAAGTTGAAAAATAGTTAGGTTTTTCCAACGGTGGTCGGCCGTTTTGAACAAGTTTCTTTGGATTTGGAGTGTTTTTTTTTATTGGAAATGAACAAAATGTTTGAAAAGAAAATGATATACGCCTTTAAGCATTTCCCCATCACCAATCCCAACAGACTGTTCATTGCTCCTCCTCCCACAATGAAATACAATGTAATAAGTTGGTGAAGCTAATACAGCGTGCAAAGTGCCTCAGACAGGAATTTGCAAGTAATTCATTTTTGCACGGCACGCCTTCAGTCAAGCCAAAGCTTCCCCAAACCATTGCCAAATGGCCAATGTTCAGGTTCACTGGCAGGCTAATATCATGCCGACATTCAAAAGGACAACCCGGCCTTGTCGCATCTGTCTAAGGTCGTTGATGACATAAAGATAGAGGTGAAACGACCTAAATCATCTGACTGTGTCAGTAGCTGCTGAATCAAGGTTTTATGTCAGCTCCATGGGTAACGGAGGAAAATTACAAGCACTGGGGAAAAAAGGCTGTAGTGTTCTTGAAGTGAACAGGGCTAAAGTAGTGTAAATTCAAGTTTTCATCGATTCCCACTCACTGGAAGAGATACGTAGGATGCCATCATTCTTTATTTAAGGCCAGGATTTCAAAGTGCTGCCAGCCGCGTTCAAATTACTTGGCTATGACTGGCAATGGTATGCATGGCTATGGGAAGTGGCTGCAGCCACTTCCATTGGCACATGTGTAATTGCAAGCCGTAGCCGATTAATTCAGACTGTGCATTAAAGGGTTCATGCATTGAAGTTTTCTTAGGAACACATTTTGTGCAACTTTTAACTCTCTTCAATGTATGAAAACTATTTGACATCCCTTTTTGGTTAATTTTATTAAAAAATGCACTTCTTTATAAAACATTTAGATTTGCCATGCTTTTCTGGACAACTGAGGGCGCTGTTGCTGTGATGTCATTTCAGGAAGACACTGTTCAGTTTAGGGGTTTTCTGTTCAAATTGTGAACCCACAATTTGCTCATTGAAAAATATTTGTGAGAAAGAGTTGCTCATTGCCTTATTGCCATGTACTTAATACACAACAACGAATTACCAAAGAAACAAAATTCTAGCAACTTTTTGTGGACTGAAATAGCTGTAACATTGAGGTTTCTGCCCGGAATGACATCACCATTGAAAATATGGTTAAATGGGACACAAAGGTGCATTTACAAGGATAGAATTTAAAAAAAATTACATTGCATGGGTCCTTTTAAATTAAAAGGGTTAAATACACATGCAGTGGACAACCTTTTGGCAAGTTGTTGCTGACTGCTACAAATATGTATACCACTTGTAAGGGCAGAGGGCCAGTTTGACCCTTTCTGGCATGGGCGTCGCCAGGATTTTTTCTAGAGGGGGGCAAAACATATTTTTTCCAAAAAATTCTTGTATTTCTCAAGATATTCTCGATTTATCAGTTTTAGAGGGGGGCAGGGACATTGTGCCCCCCCCCCCCCATTAAATTTACACCACTATGACTTTGCGCCTCTTTTTCTTTTCTTTTTTCTCTTTTTTTCCCTTTTTTTTTTTTTTTTTTTTTTTTTTTTTCTTTTGGGGGGGGGGGGGCCTCGCGACGCCCATGCTTTCTGGTGCAAAAGGTGCAACCGGTTCTTCCCATTCAACAGCTATTCATTTGCTTGAGACTGGTAACATATGGCGACTAACTCGGGACAACACTACTTTAAGAAAAGATAATAAGCGGGTTGCGTTCAATCTGCAAAATCGCTGATTGTGATAAGCGTCATAGTTGAGATGTCAAGCGTTGACGGCACAATCCATCATAACATGGAATGTAGGATGTAATCAGGATTTTTATTACATGGTGAAGAATGACGGATCATTTCAATTAGCCGGTGTGTTGGGTAAATAATAAATGAAAGGCTGGCACCATTTATAATTTCATTTTCATTGGTCATGTCATTTTCTGCCTTCTGGGTACTATACCAAGATGGACAAATTAAATTTTCATTTTGTAGTTTAAATGTTGTTATTATAGGCTGGTGCTATTTATCATATTGGTTGCAGTGTAGATCATTGGCCTGTCCAGGTTAGGACACCCTACACAAATGGATGCTTTATGTGATAGATATTTTAAGTACAGAGGTTTAAGGCCAATTTTGTTGGCCTGTGGCAACCTGACTATTGAGAGGCTGGTACAATTTACTGGCTGAAATGTATGTTATAAACAGTGTTGTGTTCAGGGTACCATTCCAAGATGGATGATATTTGATAATCTAAATTGGAGGAGTGTAGAGAATATTTTGATTACTCTGGAGTTAAATTAGTGAAAGGCTGGTGCAGAGAGCGATTATCTACAATGAATGTTTCGTCAGTGTCTTACAAAAAAATGTATCTTGGCACCATACAGAGATGGATGCTGTGTGATAAAGATGACTGTTGGACATTTTGTCTCCGTCTTTGTTATAATTGAGATATCGATTGCGTAGATTGCTTTTACGATTCCTTTGTTCCATCCAGACTCCCCGTATTGTTACCTTCTCGCATCCCGCAGGCATGTCTGCGTTAAAGGTTCACTGAGCGGTTAATGCTATGCCAAGGTGATTGGTGATTGAAAATGGCAATCTCACGCAGCCGACGTTACCGTAGGGAGATGAAAGTACCTGCGTGAAAGCTATTGACACTTTGCACAGGTGAAGCCTTCCCCCCCCCCCCTTCCCACCTGAGAAAATCGGAGGGATATTCTGAAAACGTGACACTAAGGCAGCAGTGGCCTTTCCCTAAGACCTGCTCCAGGCTGGAAAAGTGTCGCAACCTTCACGATGAGTGAAATAATAACCCTGCGTCAAAACACCTAAGATCATTTCGGTGTGAGGTTTCAACCTTCGGGGAAATTAATACAACTCATAATTATTTGGGTATGGTTGATTATTTTGGTCCCAAATCATGATTAGGAAATGCACCCCGATATATGATACTTTGCTTAAAAACAAACACAGGCATGTTAATCTCTTGCAAATGTTGGCGCGAGTGCCAACAAGTTTACGGTTACACAAAAACATAAAACATATTAATTTTTTTCTGGATATGAAATCTTTGTAATTTAGCCTGTTTTTAAGAAATTGCTAAAACAAAACAGATGGTTGCACCATTTTTGTGTGTGATGGTATTTCATTTCAAATAATCCATGTCTTATCCTTACCATGCTCATTCATTTTTTTATGTACGAGAAAAAAAAATTGCTTATTGCATGATGGACATACATTTGTAGGAATTAAAAAGGATGAACGGTGTCTCAAAATTCATGTAGTAGTTTGAATTCAGGAATCAAACAAATAACAGCAGTTTTTGTTTTATCTTTTACATTATTTTTGAATGGTCATTGCAATGTTACTGCAAATAGTAAATGCACAGTACGCGTACAAGTATACTTCTAATTCAGTAAATTTCATGTACATTGTACATGAAGGCCTATGCAAGTGTTTAATATAAAACCTTTTTATGTAGCTACGAGAACTTTAGTCCCGTGTTAAAATAGCCTCTTTAAATTCCTGATTAAGACCTTCTCCATGGATCCGATGAGGGATCCAGTGTTATCATCTGATGCATCTTTGATTTTTCCCCCTCTGCGATGTGAACGATTTGACATACCATACCCAGGCAATGTGTGAGGAAACACCTACTCCCTTCAATTATCACCCCTATCCCCCCCCCCCCAGCCTTACTCCCAACCATGTGCTACGGCATTTAATATTTCAAAGGGTAATTCTACAGCAGTTCTACCCATTGTATTGGAATCATCTGTTTGCATATCGTTTGGCGGATTTTGATTAACGGTTTGTGTTTGAGGTGTCTCCGTTCCTTGACTGAATGGCCTGGCGATGTTTATAATTTCGTTGCGCTTGATTGTGTTATGCAAACATGCTTAATTTGACCTTGCAATTTACAAGGGAAGGCCAGAAACAGATTAGTATTACTAGCGCATTTTTGGTAGAGATTATTAAAGTGGGAATTAATTTGTGTGGACTTTAGAGTACTTATATTTTCATGTTGGCCTCTAATCCTGTATTGTATTATTAACCAGAAAACATGGAAATTATTTTGCCTTGAGAAATTGAACTTCCCCCCCCCCATTTGTTCTTTTTTTTTTCATTTTTTTTTTTTTTTTTTTGGTCATGGATTTTTTTGTCGGGCCAATAAAATATGAGGGTTTTTTTAGCCAAAATAAGCTAATTGAATGGTGTTCTCAGGTATCAATCGTTCAGTTGTCATAACTTGATTATTAAGCATTATATTGAAATCAAACAAATAGAAAAATACACCGGAATGGCTCCCCTATGTAAATAAGGAAGAAAAACACATAATTTTTTGGATGTCCTGCAGTTGAAGACACCTAATTGTGTACATATGCTCAGCAAATAGACCTCTTGCATAGTGCGCCCTCTCTGAGGTCAGGTCCTTCAATATCAAAAGGGGAGCAGTATACAAGTCCCAAGTACATGAATATAACCATTTGGTTATGAATCTTTTCAGTTTTTCATCGTTATTTGATATTTTGAAAACTGTTTAATTTGAGATTTCTTTGTTTCCTGTTCCTGATAGGACGAGCCAATAGCCCAACAGATCGAAGAAGCTATCAAGAAAGGCACCCAGCATCCTGCCATCACGTCCTCCAAACCCACCAAATCCTCCACCAAGTCGTCAAAATCCTCCAAATCCTCCAAATCCAAGTCCAAATCTCGTGAGAAAGCCCGCAGCATTCAACAGAAGTCCTCGCAGACGCGACGCTTCCAGGTCCTTTCCAGCTTCCGAGGGATCGACCTGAATGAACTGGACACCGCGTCCCAGAACCCAGCGCCCAAAAAGGCTGCCCCCGTTAAACGGACGCCGTCAAAGTTGAAACTGTGGAACCGGATGAGGAAGTCCTCACAGACTTCGGAAACGCCTGCTGAGGATGAAGCAAAGAAACTGTTTTGTTTGTATGATGTTGCGCAGGAGGACGGCGTGGCAACAACCAATGGCCAATCACAGGTAATGTTACAAACATGTTGTAAAAGTCCTTAATGGGCCGTCTACTTCAAGCTTCTCTAAACAGATGATCAACTGATAAGATTTTGTATTTTTGCGGAGCATCCATGAATAAGATAATCTTTCATTATAACTATAGATCAGGAAAATACAGGAAATTATAACCAAAAAAAACTTTAGTTTAGAAGAGATGTTGGAATTGTTATCTACCTGGGAAAAAATGAGGAGGGGGGTTGCAATTGGGTCTTCAAAATTGTTTCAGTCAGAGGGGAAATGGATGTCTTTTGGACCCCATTAAAGAATTAAGCTGAAGCCCATGGTCTAAGTCTTCTACAAACCTTAGGCGATATACAATTTCAGCGTCTGTATAGGTTAAATTGCATAGGTCAAATGTACATATACATTGTTCATAAATTTGGGGTCCCTTTCTTCCTGTCCCTGTTACATCTGACATCTATGACTTTATAATTCTTGATGCACTCCTTAATGCAGTCGTCCTCCAAGAGTGATTATAAACAGCAAACTACTACCGGTGCCCAACAAATGAAATTTTTTGGAAGCAATTCTCAATGATAGCAAATTACAAAGTACCAAGGTAACAGGGACAGGAAAAAATATCACAAGTTTGTCTCTAAATTTATAAAAAATGACCCACGTGTAAACCACCGATTCTTAGTCAAAAAGGCAAAATTTGAATCAGTAATAATTCTCCAAATAGTCAATTCAAAGGCAGTTGTGATGTAAATTCAAGTCACCCAATCAACTCCAGATTCTCTTGATTACCGATGAGGTACAACCACGAAGTGCAAGCTAGTCAATAGAATTATGCCCGTCCCTGGCCTCTTGGCATTTCCAGACATATTCATGTGGGTTAAAAACGGCCTAGCCCCCTACAATCAAATATGCAATGCGGACAGCCGCTGGATGTACAAGTACGGACTTGCAGACAGTAGGGAGCCTATGCGTCTAGAGGCACAAAGCAGTGCTTGATAAATTGGGGTGCACAAATGTACATTAATAAAGCTGATATATTCGTACTTATGGAATTTGCAATAGTGCATTTCACAAAATAATATCAAAGACGAAGGAGTTATACATACACAAGTACGTGTATTTTTTAAAGAAAGATATAATTTTTTTAATGGAAAAGTGAATTTATGAACATTAAACCGTTAATGTTAGAGAACCTGACGTTTCGTTCCAGACAGAATTATGCTAAGTAGCAAAATTAGAAAGCAAGAATTTAATCATAAGCAGAAAGTTTTAGATATTTTTTTCTGGCTAATTCTTCAAAAATATTTCAGTTGTAGCAATCATGGCCCTTTTTTCCATGTTAGGGTTCTTAAATGGGTACCTTTACTACAAGGGGCCGTCCATGAAGTATGTACGTACAAAGGGGGTGGGGTTGGGAAGGAGGGGTGTTCATAATCGTAGTGCTTTGTGTAATGTACGTGTACATTGTACAAAAGAATGCGTGTGCGTATGGGGGGTGGGGTGGGAACCACTGCATACATGTATGTCGTGCGTACAGGGGGGAGGGGCTCTAAAATGTCTGCATTTTGTGAGTACCTACTCTATGGCCCCAAGGTCAGTTAGAATGTAGGTAATGAAAAAACAGGGTGATCGAGAATCTGTCAGTAAACAGACCCTTGGTTTTGTTTTCATTGGCCAAGTTCAGCCTTCGGCGATGATAGATAGGTGTACTTTAGCTTGTAAACAGTTTACTTTTGAAGAGTTTCAAAGTTTACAAGTTACTCAAAGCAACGTAGGTAAAGTTGGCCATTCATTTTGAATTATTGCACTGTTTTTGTTTTGGGAAGCTCTTGGTGTGTTCCACATAAATGAAGGTTGGTTTGTGATTTTAGTTCTTTCTTGCTTCTCCCCTCAATAAGTAAACAAGTAAACAAACAAACAAACAAGCATAAACAAGAGAAGTTAATCTTCTCCCTGTATACAAATGTAGACCATATATCACAGAGCAAACAAATCTGCTGACAAACTTTATATGTGGTTGCAAGCAAAATACTAGTAAATCTCTTAACATTTTGGCTGAGTGGTGACAACATTTGCAAACATCGAAAAACGAAACGATCAAATTATCACGAAACATCTTACTGGATTGTTAGGGAATGACATTCTAAAGCACCCTGTAAAATGGTGGCTCCTGGTACGTGTGCTGACATTCTCAAGAAAAATGGTATTTTACCAACGCTGGTCGGCTGACCTGCTCTGTTTCATCTTAAGTGGGGTCAGGGAACCAGACTACAAGAACATGATGTTTTTTCTTGGTTTTTCCAGCATCTTCAAGCCCAAAACGTGAATCAAGTCAGTTTAACAATATTTGCTATAACATTCTAATCCCCAAATCCATCTACTACTGAAAATTGCAGCAAGAGTAAATGTTGTACATTCCCTTTAATCAGTTACAATGTACATGTACATGCAGGTACTTTTCCTGTCTTAAAGTCTGTCATAGTACAGAACAACTTTCAACTTCAAGTTGAGTTCATGAATCTTCGAAAATAGGTATCATGATTTATTACGCCTTGTGTGAAATACAGTCATACGCCATCTTTCAGAATTCAACAGGGGAATTTTTTAAAGCAATAATCAAATGTCAATCATTAATAGATTCTCAGTAAATGTCACTGTTATCACTCCAGGTTGTTTATTTACTTTGAGCTAAATATATCGTTTGGGTTTTTACCAGAGTTCGGAAGGGATAAACATTGATATACATGTACGTGCTTGGTCGTAGTTTTAAATATACTTTTGTGTTCCCTAATAGATAAAATAATGGCTTTCAAATACATGCATGTACATTGTTAAAAAAGAGTTCAGCGTTCACATTGCTGAATGTTCTCTGCTGCGACTTTAAAAAATCTCGTTCTAAAGTTGTTCTTGTCACGTAACTCGAGAAAACATGTTAGGCCTACTAATCCATTTATTGAAAAGATGTGTAGAAGTCTACTAATGTGGAAGTGAAAATTGCATTTCTGGCACGCTCTGTGTTTTTCCAGCACACTCAATCTCTAAATTCTTATCTATAGACATTTATGAAACTATCGGTACCGTATTTTATACATTTTGTAAAATGATTTAAAAGAAAGCAAACCATTAACTATAAAACCATAAGACAAAAGTAATATTTCATTCTTTTCATATGCAGGAGTCTCCTGAACAAAAAAAAGTTACATATTTTGTTAAATTGAAAATATTTACAGGCTATTTAAACAAAGTCAGAAAAACGAGCACGTTTTTTTCGGTGAAGCTACCACTTCGAGAAATAATTACATCTGAATGCAGGACAGTCTTTGGAATTCAAGTTGAGTCTATCACATTTAATGTAATTCATTCATTTATTTTAGTATTTCCAATCATTTCACAGCACAATTAGGCACTAAAATCCAAACAATTAAAATTTATAATCAATACATGTTCCTTTCTTCTTCTTTTTTCTGATCAGGCAAAATGTAAATCACCGGACAAGAAATCCCCGCCCGCCAACCCCGACGTCATTCTCTGCAATTCCGTTCAGATGGTCCGAGAAAAACTCGTCATCGACGACAAGACGAAGGAAACGGACTACGTCTACGATCTGTACTACATCGAGGAGGGGCCCGTGGACCTGAACGGGGCCTTGTCTATGGGCGAAGCCGAGCAAGAGCTCATCATGGAGTACTTTGTGTCGCAGGAGGAGGAACTTGAAGAGACATATGAGGACGACAGCGATAGCAACGATGAAGGAAATTGGAGGAATGATTACCCTGAGGATGAGCCAGATAAAAGTAAAGAAAAAAATCTTATAAAATTAAAGCCATTAAAACCCTACTTCTGTTTGATCAGACACACACAGTCAAAATAATTCTTCCACTTCCCCTGTCATGCATGTGTGTACAGGCTAGTAAAAAACAGTCAGATCACATTCTTATAAACAGTGTGACTCGTCAAATTGCATCAACAGAAAACAGAGGTAATGGTAGGTGCAGAATCCGCCCCCCCCCTCAAATTTTTCCGCAATAACCTTGAAAAAAAATTGTTTTCACGACCCAAGCTGTTATGACTTTTTAGCCTCGAGCCTTGCGCATCATGCTTTTGATACCAACAACATAAAAATCGGACCACATGTTGCCGCGCATTTTCCGACGCTATGTGCCGTGAAAACTTAATTTTCCCGTATACGTCGTGTACACAGAGCAGAATTGCCATTCGTACATATGAATAATTAATTAGCCATATTTTGTTTGTTTGTTTATTTCCATTTGTACAAATGTACAACACAATTTCCATAAAACATTACAAGAAGTTGATCAATATAAATCAATAATTTGGTAATGCTTGTTTTACTTGCAGTTGCTGCATTAGTTTTTAAACCATGAATGAAAGTTGTAAAGAAACTAAAATTTGTCTCTCATGTCAGGCCATAATGTCATTTTGCTGGTAAGCAGAAAATATTCTTTAAATAAAATTATGGTGTAAGCAAGAATAAAAGGATGACAACCAGCCACAATAAATGTACTTCATATCGCATTTTAGCGCGTAAATTACAATGTATTTTTGTTCGTAAGATGGATTTTTGCTTAGCTTATTTGTTGTGCTTAAATGTTCCTGCAGTCCAACTACTGAATACTGAGAAGTCCTTATTCAGAAATATCGCCTTACACACTAGAGCCTCTCAACCCGGGATGAACTCAACCCTGGGCATACATGCCGCCCCGTGTCAAGTTTTTGATTTTTCAACCCCGCGTTCAACCCCGCATCGTTTCATACTTGTTTCATGCAAATCAAGCTTATCATGCTCTGTTATTACCACTGTTTTGAACCCTGGCAAGAATTTCAACCCGGGTTGAAAATCTCAACCCTGGTCTGGAGCAGGGTTGAGTTCAACCCTGGGCAAAATCAATCTCGGGGTTGACGCAGGGTTGACACAGTGTTGAAATTCTTCAAGTGTGAAACGATGTATGTTTTCAACCCTGCGTCAACCCCAAAATTTGTCAAACCTTTGTTCTCCTAAGCAAATATCAGATTTGACCAGTCCTATGAATCACATGACCTTTTGTCGGATAACCAATTGTTTCTTAGCAAAACTTCGCAAGACAAAATAATTTAAATGAAAAACCTTGTTTCCCTGCAGGGCACCCTGACTTGTTTGATGAGCTGATTGATGATTACTGCTACGGGGAAGGCCAGTCCAGCGACGAGGACTTTGGCCAGTACTCGGACATCAAGAAGAAAACGGGCAAGCGAGTGCTGAATTACAACGCGTATGGTGGGAGCGATGATGATCTTGGATGTTACTCTTGAGCAGAGTACCGAGCAAGCTGCCACGATTGGTGTTAAAGTCCTTTGGGTTGAATTGGTTGCCAGCTTAACATTAACAGTAACCATGGCAACCGGTAAACTACAGTTACACATTTTTCCCCCTAATATTTTTCCCCCATACAAAACAGTACAAAAAATGTACAATGTATCTCTCAAAACTGCTTATTACCTTGCAATGTATCAAAACTTTCATAATAAAAGTAACCTCGTGATCTGAAGGGATATAATGTAGATAACTTCACTAACAGAAGCATGCAGATGTATTGCGAATGATCAAGTGCATTCTTGTGTTGGTAAAGGTGTCATCCCCGCCTACTATACTACTAATTAGTGTTGCAGAAAATTTTGAGCATTGTAGTGTATATGACTTCAAGCTTTGCATGGCGGATGAGATCAATTATATAGAGTTTGCGGGTAACACCATGTGGAAAGAAATATCTTCTTGGAAGAAGTGTGGTTCTGAGAAAGAACCGGTTGGTTGAGTGTAGAACTCGACGTTTCGGACAGCGTGCTCTGTCCGTCCTCAGGAGGGTGAGGAAGAGATTTCTTGCCACGTGGTGTTACCCCATAGAGCTACATGTATATTAAATTACTAGAGCACCAACTCCTCATTCTTGCGCGCGGAGACGCTTTGAAGCTGTCCTGCGCGCAGACATTTTTAATATTGTGTGCGTGTTTGTAGAACATAATGAAATAAGATGGATTGAATTTTGAAAGTGTACTCTACAAGTAGAACATACACAAACAACTTAAGCGCTTCATGACAGTTAAAAAAAACGTGACGGCAAAAAGCATCTGCAGCGAATATGCACACCCATTGCGCTGTTTGCGTAGAGCAAAATGACACGCTCCTTTGCTGATCGTGCGTATTGGTTTTGGGCATATCGGCTTCGATGACACGTATGGAATACAAACGCAGATATGCAAATAGATGTACAAAATGTCTAGTTCTCTGTGAGTTTGTGTACAAACATGTATGCGCCCAGCAGGCATCTCTTTGTACATGAGTTAGCGCTCTAGTAATTTAACATATAGCTCTATGTGTTACCCACAAACTTTATAATTTAGCATCGTAGTAATTGCCAGCCTCCCAAGTCATATGTCCCCTGCCCCCCCCCAAAAAAAAAAGCAGGAAAATATCCCAAATAGTCAAAATAAATAGCATTGATTGCTGTACTCACAATCTCAAAAGCATCTACTCAACACTTTCAAATTTCACTGAATTTATAAAATGTTCGTAGTATAAAAAAAAAATTATAGTAACTATTATATCCTTGAACATCTGAAAATAACAATCATGTTCTGAATGCCAAGTTGTACAACTGCGAACTTCTTACATGTATTTCTTAAATGTTCAAACGTAGAGTATCCACGTACATGTATTTAGCGATATATTCTGTCCACAATGAAACTCGAAGGTCTGCATGCTGAAAGTGATAAACTTTTCCAGTTGTGTATTGTAAATAAAGATTTTTGTTAACTTTTACTCAGTATACATTTCAGTCATCAAATTCTTCAAAGAAAGTTAATTTTTCTTTCTGTTCTGGGGTTGTTTTTTTTTCAGGACATTTGAAGAAATAAACATGCCAAATGTAACATTAAATACTCTTCTGTTTTTATTGTTACAGATGATAACAACCTGTAGATACATGTAACGTGTTTAAAGCTTATCTTCTAACCTTTTTAAACAGATTCTTAACATTACAACAGTATAATTATAGGAAAATTTAATAAAAACGGCGGCTCTACAGCAAAATAAAATATCAGACATCAGGGTTCACGGCATAATAAAGAGCCATTGGCAGTAGGTTTCGAATTGTCAGGTTTGATGATTAGCTTACACGTTGGAGCCTAATGCAGATAATTTCTTAGCGAGACGGTGTTAATTGGTTTTAGCGACTAATTAGCGATTAGGGACAACATAGTGATTGCTTATTTCACTCGTTAATTGACAAATCACTGAGCAACGGTTACTTTTGTAAGAATCCTTCGCTTGATTAAAAAAATGATAATTACGGACAGGTGTGAAACGAAACTCTTTAAAACTTGACTCAATTATATCAGCGCAGTTGGTCTATGCTGGGCTCAAAACGTGCAAAGCACAGCCATTTTTAAGAGGAAATGTAGGCAAAAGATTTGGTTTGATGTACCAGCCTATAGACCATTATCATGTTGCGGCCATCTTGATTTTTCCCATTCAAATCAACGTAACCAAAACAAGGCTAGAAGGAAAAATAGTCTGGTTCCTTTTTGCACAAAAAAAATTCATTCAGTACTGTTATTGGATACAGGGAACATGACTGAAATGGTGGCAGCATAATAAAGGTCTGTATGTTCACATCTTACGTTTAAGAAACTGTTTCATTAGTTACTTGAGTAAATTCCACCTTAAGTCTGACTTTGTTGACTTAATGTGAAGAAGTTGACAGTAGAGTGTTAGATTGGTATTCTAGAGATCACAGGTTCGATTCTGTCTTCTGGGAAACCCTTTAGTTTGACTAAATGATTCATTAAAGTTTACGCATGTTTAAATGGCACTTGCTTAAAAAAAATTGGTTTTTATTGTCAAATGACAAAAACCACATAACATGTTGTATGTACAAAGTCACATTCATTTCCAACGACATTTCTCAGTACTTCCTTTCCTTAAGTGCTCTGTAAAACTGTTGAGTTGTGTGATGACAGTACTGTATAAATATGAAGTCAAAAATTGTAATATTTCAAATGAGAAAATTGGATGCAAACGTTTGGACAGAGATTCCACTTTATTTTGTTATCTTGGAAGAGTGACTGATTTTGTAGGAAAAAAAGGTTGCACCCCTGTATTAAGGAAATGATATTTTTCTGCACGAATGTAAAAAGAATTTAGTGAACCTTTGTCTACTTTGCAAGTTGGTATATTCCTACTCGTCAAAATTTAGGTAGTATCAAGTTCAGTGGGGTTGAAATGTTGCCACATTTTGCTTTCTTTATTGATATTCATGTGAAAATGTGCAATACTTGTATTTTAAATTTGGAAAGCCAATTTTGAAGTAGTGTGAAAAAAGTGTTGATTCTTGACAGAAGTTGTAGACAATCACATTAAACTTCTCGTATTTTATCTGTTACTATAATAATATAATAATAATAATAATAATTTGGGAGGCTAATCATCCTTACTCGCAGCTGGTATGCTGAATTGCGAAGGACACGCGGCTACAACGTGGTCGGGCCGCTGGCACGTAAAGGCGCCTATGGCTGCCGGCCACATCGACCCATATATGACCACGGAGCACAGCCTGAGATCAAAAGTGTTTGATTTTTCCGGAGGGAGGAAAACCAGAGGGCCCGGAGAAAAACCCTCGTGGCACAGGAGAGAACCAACGCACAACTCTACTCACATGCGATCCGCGGCCAGGATTCGAACCGTGGTCACCTTGGTGAGAGGCGAGCGCTTTACGCACAAGCCACCCATGCCACCCAATTACATATTAAAATTAAACATTGTAAAAAAGAAATCTGATTAAACGTCGGTTGTTTGTTGAACTAAACCATTGGTGGTTGAGAACATAGATATTGTTTTTGAAAAGAAAATGATTGGAGTTTGGAATTTTGAACAGTTGAGGGTGCTTTTCTGTAGAGGTTTTGGAAAATGCATGTACGTTTATGGCTAGATAAGGTGCATTATTTGCCTTTTTACCAAGATACTGTGGTTAATGTTTGAAAGCTATTCTTAAAGCAAGTTTAAATTAAATTAAAATGATTGCTTTAACCATCCCCTCCCAAATATAATAATGGTGCCATCCAAACTATGGCGTAAGCTCTTGTTAACACTGGATATCTTGCAAAATTTGTGAGCAAATTTAAGAACGTTGAGTTTGCAGAAATGAGAACATTACACAGTGATATGGAGAGCTTGGTAAACATTTATCTGTTCGTTCCTACGAGGCTTATATTATTACAATTAAACCAAGACACGAAGCCTCTTTAGTCAAATTTGCTATTAGGTAGATTGTTAAATTATAATAAAATTCATTCCAGATATTGTATTGAATTATATACAAGTTATTTTTCATTGTCTGTAGTGAACATGTTGCATCCAGTTATTAATTAATTAATTTTTGAATAGAGTGCTATGTTATCTGTAGTAACCTTTTGTTGTGATTTTGTTTGCCAAGAAATTAAGTATGATGAAACTGTATTGGAAATATTTAGAGCAGTAAAATATCAAATTAATAATTAGTTGTATTGTTTTGTTTTTGAGTACCCATTATTTTTCTTTGCCGCAGAGCCACCTAAAGCCTTGTAAATATATTTGTTTTTCTTGCCTTGATCACTAGTGTTATTATCACTTTTTTTGGCACCAATGTACGAAATCAGTTAGTAAACTTAGTGAATGCTCAGTGTAATTATTAAGTACATTTTTTGTGTGTATTGCTGCGAATGTTTTAAAAGAGTTTGACATTTAAAATTGCAATAGACCATTATCATGTTGCGGCCATCTTTATTCTTTTCCCATTCAAATCAACATATTCAAAGCGAGGCTGGAAGGAAAATAGTCTGGTTCCTTTTTGCACAAAAAAAACATTCAGTACTGTCATTGAATACAGGGAACATGACTGAAATGGTGGCAGCATTATAAAGGTCTATAAAAAGTATCTTTAGTTGATTGGGGTTTTTGTTCAAAAGCTGCAAATTAGCCCTACATTGTTTTTTTTTTCTTTCTTTTTGGTTTTGAAAAAAAAAAACTGCGTAAAATCTAGGAAATTAAAGGGAAAAAACAGTGCATGTTCAACAGTATTAGTATTAAAAAAAAAGTTTGCTTTGATGTTTAAAACTGCTGTATTCTTTAAGCTTCTATCATCTAAATGCTGATTTTTTTTCATGTAATGAAGAAAATGCTGTAATATTACAGACTTTTTCTTATTAAATTTTATTCATATTGCGAAGGGAAATTATTTTGAAGAAAGTACTGTTTTTGTATCTGGATTTCTTTTTTTTCGACGAGGAGTATGAAATAAAGTTGGTGTCTTTCGTAATAAAATCGGATATGCGTTATCCTTTTCTTTTTTGTGTTGTGTTAATGTTTTTGGGAATAAAAAGCAAATGGAAGGCTACTTGAGTTAATTTTTAAGTCGTGGGACAAAGTTTGTATCATCCCTTTTGTTTTGAGGGAGGGGGTTGTTGTCTACCTTCCTTTGAATTAAATTTTATTTAAAAAACAAATTGTTCATGAGGTAAAAAAAAAATGTTGGTGTGGTTGATGGGATATTGGGAAACGTGTATTGTATGGTTGAATGTCGACCCTAAAATCTAATTGAATGAAAAATACAAAAAGCATTTTTTCCCCTCTATTTTCTTTATATTGAATAAATAAAGAAAAACAAAACGCTTTTAGCCCTTTTACATTAATAGGGACTTTTAGATTTCTTTAATGAAAAGAAAACAGGGAAACGAAAATACGACTTTTTGTTCTTTTTAAAATTTTCCTTAAAATAAACGTTTCGTTTTTCCTTTCTACAGTTCATGTTAAATTATAAATGAATTCCTGTGCTATTTCGATTTTTAACCCCGAAAACTAGAATTTTGTTTCAATTGCTGTTTTTCTAGCAATATAAATGTTATTCACTTTTGAATAATTTCTTGACAGAATTCGATTTAATTGAATTTGCGGCCCGACAATCATTCGGCTCTGTGATGCTGCGGCGCGGACGGTTCAATAGTGCGCAAAAAATAATAATCAGAGGGTTGCAGACACCCAAAAAGGTTCAAAAAGTAGTTTATTCGTTAAAACAAAACATACAAATTGAAAATACGATGGGAAAAATACTCCATTTTATATAGAGCACGGGCGCACAGCTCTGAGCAAAAGAGAAACTAATTTAAAATTTAAGTGCCTTTTTTGGAAAGAAAAACTTTGGCCACGCCTTTACGCTTTCCAACCGTTGAGGGGGTACTAAACTTATAACAAGCAGCTGTCTTGTACCCTTTTCCTTTGTATTTTTTGCTAAGGTGAGACCAACGGAACCCCGTCTACTACTATTTATGTCATCACATGATATTTTTCTCAGCACGAAGCGGAGCTAGAATTTGGAAAGTTTTGCCTGGGTGTTCCCGCAAGTATGACTTTCGTGAATTTAACAAAACATTAACATAATTTACAGATACCTTTGTTCTCTTTTCTACAATAAAACGAACTCTTTCCCGAGTATTTTGACATGGGTTTTCATCAAAAATAAAGTGCCGGCGATGATTTTTTGGGGGCGGGGCAGGGAACGAGGGGGGGGGGGGCTAGAATGTTGTTTCCTGATTCCTCTTTTGTTTCACCGCAGTTAGTACAGTTGCAAAAAGCCCCATCAATTTGAGAATGAGATGAATTGAGAAACATTTCCATTTTTTTTCTAGTAGTAGGCCTAAATTCTGGAAAGTCTGGAAAGCGGGCAATCAGATCACGATCCTTTTAACTAAGTAAGGTCTAGTCCAAAGCAAGCCTAAGACAAGTTGAGTGGACCATGAATCGGTCCCTAAATTTGTTTTTGCTCATACTGGCACTGCACAGATCAGGCTGGTTCCTAGCCCGACTGCGTCTGGCCGTACAGTACTATCGCAAGCTCTGTAGTACGGCCAGACGCCCGATGCTTCCACAGAGACTGAATTTTGTTGGCTGCCGATGTAGCGATTTTGCTACATCTTTCGATCGCGATTATCTGTTCATCCAGGACACAAATTTCCAAAGTTAAGGTTCGTAGTCGTAGAGCAACTCATACCTTTTCGAAAAAACGTTGTTTAGTCTCAATATTTTCATCCATCTGGCCACAAGACGAATTTCAGTCATCAGATTCCACAAATATCGTCCCCCATGCGATCCCCCATGCGATTTCAAAATGGCGGCCGCGCTGTAATGTATGCAATATGCAGGCGCGCCCGCGCAAACTCATGAATATGCATAAACAGTCTGTGACGTATGACCTCGTGTTTCTGGACGTACGGCCCCGCCGCACGCACGTCCAAAAACAGAATATTTCCAAAAAAGGAAGAAAACTCATAAGTTTAGGGGGAAAATAAATATTTTATTCATTACTGTTTTGCATTTTTTTTTTTTTTAAGAATTCAAGTATCCTCAGACCACCATGGAGTGGACAGCTACTATTGTAGTATTGCTTAGCCTGGCATCCATCATGTTATGTCAGGCAAGTCAAGCCACTAATCCAGATCTCATCAAGTCCATGCCTGGATTGCTGAAGCAGCCAAGTTTTGAAATGTATTCAGGCTACCTGGATGGGACCGGCGCCAATAAATTGCACTATTGGTAGGTGTAAACTGAAGAGGTTTAGATATTTTCCTTTAGATATTGTGTTATTTTGGTAAAATTACGCATTTTCCAGGTGTCCGATCCTCTCCCCTGCCAAAAGCCTTGGTCAGACTTGCTCGCCTTTTTAGGACCCCTCCTTTCTCAGGATTCCAACTGTCATGCAAAAATCCTGGAAAGGTCTGGAAGGTTGATATCCCAAGAAAAAATCATGGAAAGTTATTGAATTTTGCACCTTAGATAGGCAAATGTTACACTGTACACATCATCAACTCGTAAATGATGATGTGTATAGTGTAACATTTGCCTATCTAAGTCTTCCAGTTAACTATATTTCCTCTGTACGCATGTATACCCCATACTTGTGATGCTTTTTGTGGTGCTCAGTGGTCTTGCGTCAAACTGGAAGGCTGAAAGGCAGTGGCGTCCCTTGCCTCTAGAGCAATAGGCCCCTAAGATGACAAAACAGCATAAAACTTGGTCTTGGAAAGCCCTAATTTTGACCAGGAAGCCATGGAATTGTATCTTAAGATATCTGTGGGAAGCCTGATTTCAATGAAGTCAAATAATTCATTTAGGCCTATGCTCCAGTTTTCATGTTTTGCTCTGATTTATCATTCACTACTCGGTCCTTCTGTTTTGAGGCGTGCGATCACACCTTAAAAGCTTCCCGAGAATTTTACTTCATAAGTTGTAAAAAATAAAGAACGTCAGTGAAGAAAAAATGGCTTAATTGTAAACCAAGATGAATATTATGAAATAAAATCCAAGCTTGGACCATAGAATCACACACCTAGAAAAATCACTCACCTAGAAAATCACACGCCTAGAAGGATCACACACCTAAAAAAATCCAGGTGTGCCTTATTCCACACACCTGTGATTTTCAAAACAGAAGGACTGACTACTCGATACTCTAGACTCATTTACTCGACAGTTTAAAGAAATAAAACTGGAAAGTAGAAAAGTAACCATTAGAAGATTCTGCATGGCTTGCTCTTTTATTTATTTTTACAGAATTCAAAGAAATGTTACAAAGCATGTATATAAATAAATCGTAAATGGATTTTCATGTTTTCATAGGTACATTCAATCACAGCATGCAGTGACGGATCCACTCATCATCTGGCTGAGCAGCGGACCAGGCTGTAGCGCCCTCTATAGTGGCCTGACCAGCAACGGTCCGTTCAGAGTTCAGTCAGACGGCGTCCACCTGGACAACAACCCCAACAGTTGGAATCTGGTGAGGATTGCAAAGCATGACGGCCACTGCATCGATTGGCCACGGCCGGCAATTACACATTTGCCTATGGAAAAGGCTGCATCCACTTCTATAGACTTTCCATCACGCTAACAATTCTATCATGAAGGCCCCCTTCAATGGCGAAAGCATTGTGCTAGCTATTGTTCAGATGATTTGTCACGGGGCAGTTTCTTTGTTCAATAGCGTGCACGACGGTTTCTCCATTGAAGGGGGCCTCATGATTTTGATTCGGTCCAATTCTTGAGATGAAGAAGAGTTCTCCATTAGCTATGCAGTTGTATGTTGGCGGTTCCCCATTTTATCAATACATGTATCTTTGTTCAAGGGAGAAAGGAAATTGTTTTGGACGTTCCCTTTAATTTGAAAATAGCCTCCATTCTTCACCAAACACAATTTCATCTTGCATTGAGTATTTCTATATTGGGGATATTGAATCATTTGCAATGGGCTCCGTGCACAAGTACCCCCTCAACGGTAAGATAGGGAGAGTTGGGGGAGACCACTGGGCGAGACATTGGAACGCATAGCCGACGGTGCCTGATGCTCATGTGAAGACGCTATGGCTTTGTCTACTTTCAGAATAAGGCTGCTCATGCATACTTTGCACCATGCACGTGCGGACCAGTACACACCCACAGTGTGTCCCACTGGCAGTCTCAAAAGAGGTAAAAAAACGCCCTCTCTTGTTTGCGCACGGAGCCCATACAACTATAAAACCAATATTCTTTAATCAATCTCTTTTCCTGTGATTCTTATAGAATGCCAACTTGCTGTACATCGATGCTCCAGTTGGGACGGGCTTCTCCTATTCTGCAAACGACTTATATGCATCAAATGACACTGCGGTAAGCTTGTGACTTGAACTAAAGTTAGCAGAGCTTAATTGGTGGTAATTATGAGGTTGCAGGTTCAATGTCAACTTGAGTCAATTGCATTTTTCAACTGAAGAGTTGTGGCCTGTCACCAGGAGGTGAGCCTTAAGTTTCAAATTGCTATTTTCAGGACGGTGGACAAAGCCCATATTGGGGTGGGTTTTCGATTGTTTGTTTATAGGTCAGCCACAATTTGTAAGTCCTTCACTACCTAAACTCTTTTTAAAGTTCTATCAAACATAAACAAAAGCTAGTTTTAAATTGTTTTTATTATTTGCCTTTCTCTTGCCCTCAGCAAATTTCAGAAAAATAAAGACCCAAAGCCCAAAGACTTTATACTACCGTAATTTTCGGAATATAAGCCGCGCGGCGTATAAGCCGCAGTACGCAAAAATCTGCAAATTAAGATTTGAAGTCGGCGTAGAAGCCGCACCGGCATATAAGCCGCACCGACCGCAGTGGTTTCAATTTTGTAGGGCCTCCAAATTCTTGTCAAAATGCTCTGAACCAGTTCCATTTACACTACGAAAGCTATAAAAAGGGCCACAAAAGTTATATCAAATCATTCACAGTTGATACTCTTACAATAATACAAACAAATATGGAAATTGATGATGAGAAATAAACACTGGGAATTACTGCCGGCTGCCCCGTCCGGTCCCCGGCCTTAAACGTTAGCGCTTGGCCCAGCAGCTAGCGCCGGCAAATGATAACATTTTCCCCCAGCACTTGAGATATGTAACCCACCGTGTGTCAGCTGACTGGAGGCTATAAATGCTGCTTTGTGGCAACAGATGCTGATTTGTTTTGTACTAAGAATAAACAGGTCCGTTTTTACGACAAAACATATCAAATTGTTGTGATTACTAACGTCAAAATTCAAGTTCCGATCGTAACTTTCTTCGAAAATAGTCAACACGATGCTGGACGAATCCATTCATTTCGTAAGGGGTGATTTTTAGCCCCTGCTTTGAGTTTTACGTCGTTTCTTGAATATATTTCAAGAAAAAAATTATATTGTGACATTGAACAACTGATTATTGAATAGAGAAATATTTGGAACTCCATAAAAAGTATTAGTTATCTTTTTTTCTGTTTTTAAACAGCAGAAATATTGGTAATTATTGTTCCCAAGAAAGTACACCCCTTTATTACAACAAATGGTGTGGTCCATGGGAAAGGCATGCAGCATGCATGCAGCACTAGAATCACGTACAGCCGGTTGTCGATGTCGATGTCAAAGAGACAGCTTTCGCTAGCCGTACTTTTTACTGCTCGGTACCTTTTCGTTGGACGTGCTTTCAGTTTGTTTTTGACTTTCTTTATTGATGATTCATTTCAGCAACAGATCTTTCCTTATACCAGTACATTAAATATGCATTTGAATATCATTTTTATTCTTCACGGCTCGGCGTATAAGCCGCCCTGTGTATAAGCCGCAGTAAACATTTTCATGGGCAAATTCAACGTATAAGCCGCGGCTTATATTCCGAAAATTACGGTACACCATTTCTAAACTTAAATAAGCTGATGGTCTGTATGTCCGTTTACTGAACTCGGTACCCGCAAATATTAATAACCATGGAAAGCTCTTGTGTCCATAAAACCCAGAAATCAATTCCTTAAAAATCCAACTTTAAACTAATTTTGTGGTGATAGAGTTAAAGTGGCCTTTGTCAGTTCCCATTGGGGTTTATTTGATATGTTTATTTTATTGGTAGGTGACTGAGGATCACTATCAGGCTCTGCTGTCTTTCTTCACCAAGTATCCCAACAGTACGTTGAACAACATCTACCTAGCCGGGGATGGGTATAGCGGTGTCTATGTGCCTCTCCTACTGGCCAAGCTGGATAGTGTCTCACAGAAAGTACCACTGCAGTTTGGGGTAAATATCAAACTTTTATTTGATTCCTAATTTGGCATCAAAAGTCTTCAACAACGTCGTCAATCAGAGCCTGGGTTTTCGTGAAGGTCTCGTAAGTCATCACAAGTCACCACAAGTCAGTCACAATTTATAAGAATTTGTCTCAAATTAAGTGACCAGTTATTCCACAGAACTTTCATAAAAACATTTTTTCACTCTTCACTTCTTTTTGCTTTGGACCTGGCTTGTGATTGACGTATGATTGGCTTGTGGTTGACTTGTGATTGATATGTGATTGACTTGTGAGTGGTTTGTGATTGACTTGTGAGTGGTTTGTGATTGACTTGTGATTGGTTTGTGATTTACTTGTGATTGACTTGTGATAGACTTGTGATAGACTTGTGATTGACCTGTGATTGACTTGTGACTGGCTTGTGATTGACTTGTGATTGACCTGTGATTGACTTGTGATTGACTTGTGATTGACTTGTGATTGACCTGTGATTGACTTGTGATTGACTTGTGATTGACTTGTGATTGACCTGTGATTGACTTGTGACTGGCTTGTGATTGACTTGTGATTGACCTGTGATTGACTTGTGATTGACTTGTGATTGACCTGTGATTGACTTGAGATTGACTTTTGACTGGCTTGTGATTGACTTGTGATTGACTTGTGATTGACTTGAGATTGATTTGTGCTTGACTTGTGATTGACTGGTGATTGACTTGGGTGATTGACTTGTGATTGGTTTGTGATTGACTTGTAATTGACTTGAGATTGACTTTTGACTGGCTTGTGATTGACTTGTGATTGACTTGTGATTGACTTGTGATAGACTTGTGATTGACTTGTGATTGACTGGTGATCGACTTGGGTGATTGACTTGTGATTGGTTTGTGATTGACTTGTAATTGACTTGAGATTGACATTTGACTGGCTTGTGATTGACTTGTGATTGACCTGTGATTGACTTGTGATTGACTTGTGATTGACTTGTGATTGGTTTGTGATTGACTTGTAATTGACTTGAGATTGTAAGACAAGATAAGTTTGCGGTAGCACCATGTGAATAAATCTCTTTTGTGAGTATGTGTGGTTCTGAAAAGAACCGGAGGGACTTGAGATTGACTTTTGACTGGCTTGTGATTGACTTGTGATTGACTCACTTACAGCTTTAGGTCCCAATTTTCCCCAAACTATCGAGAACAGATGTTTACACTTCAATGAGCGTTAATATATTCTGGTTCTTATTTCGTGCAGGGCTTTGCTGTTGGTAATCCACATACTAGTCGAGTCTTGCAAGACAATTCGCTGATCGGTTTTGCATATCACCATGGCATCATTGGGGAACAGTAAGTAGTACAGTCTGGCACCCGTTTCATTTGTGTACTTTGCAAATGCAAAGAGTGAGAGGCTCACTATCTCATGCCGCTTATACCGTCATCATGCGGCAATAAGCCAATGAGTAAAAAGGGCACAAAATCAAGTTTGGACATTTCAAAGAACTTGATTGTTAGGCCAAAAAAAAAAATATTCGGTCTCTGGTCAGACCAAAGTTCCGGAATTGATGTGGCGATGCGTTTTCTTTTGGTTTTTTGGTGTTTTTTTTTTTCTTCAAGCTTGGATTGTACAGACAAGGTGGGGTACTATTTTGCTTTTTTGGTGTCCTCATGTACATTGGTGTCCTCCATAATTTGCCTTGGTGCTTTTGATCATTTGCCTTGGTGCAATTTCCCATTCCTTGGTGCTCTTTGGTAAAACAAATTGAGGAGGTGCGGAAACAGAGGGCGCTGTTGGAGCTACCGCGGAACATTTTGGGGAAAAAAAAGATCGACGCGCATGATTAAAATCGACGCGCGCGCTGACCAGAGACCGACTTGTTTTTTTTTTTGCCTTAACAACGGCATCAGGTTATTGTGGGTCTCTGAAGTGTTGGAGAAATTTTACAATTTTCAATTCATCATCAAATTATGATATGTTGACTTTGCTCTCATCTTATGGAATTAGGACACAGTTAATATTCAGTATTTAAAAAAAAAATTAAATTCAGTTATGACCACTTTCTGCTTTTTTTCTTTTTTAATGAGAAGAAAGAAATGATGAATAAAAAATTAAGAAATGATGAAAAGAAAATTAAGATAATATATGATAATTTTTTTTTGTTCAGGCTGTGGGCTGAGCTTAACATATCTTGCTGTTCTCAAGGGAAGTGTAATTTCCACAACAACACCAATAAGGAATGTGTTATTGCGGTAAGTAGATTTTGTGCCAATTGGGAAAGTTGTTTGGCCTAAATTGATCACTAATTTCTTTACAAAAACTTCGTCAAGATAAGTCTGAGGCTACTAAATGCATCTTTTGCAATGCAAATCTAAAAAGGGAGAAGATAAGACATCAACCCTCCTATGCAAACTTACATTCTATGCCAAGTTGTCCTTTCAGTCAAAATCAATCAAGTGACTGGTTTCAACAGTTAACAGCTGCCAGCCTACATAAAGCAGGATTGACTGGCTGTGACTGTTTATGTAACTTGATACAGCTATGCTTTGACTGTAGGTGATTGATAAGCCAGCTGTGCCTACCAGTTGCCTGCTTTTGTCTGTTGACTGAATTTGACTAGTCACAGTGCTTGCTTAAAATATGATCTGACTGTTGGTGACTAGTCTGTGTAAAAGGCATGGCAGGGGAGCGGATTGATTTTTTGACTGTCCGTGACTGTTCAAAAGGCAGGAGGGTTAAAGAAATATTTTTTGTTAAGCGTTAGAGGAAAAAAATAGAGAAATTTAAAAACGTATCAATCTCGTTCATTTAGCTTGCTTGCTGAAAGCACATATTTGAGAATGTGACTTTTTACTATTTCTTTTTTTCACACAGGTAAACCAAACACATAACGATGTGATCAACATTGGCATCAATCCATTCAAAGTCAACGGTGACTGCGCCGGCGGGGTACCAGTGGCTGCAGGAATGATGGGTAAAGACGGCTTCTACCATTATGCACCGGGGGTGCAGCACATAATGGCCAACAACAATTTCGCGCAGGAGCAACAGAAGGTACATACAATTTGAATAAGTCCATCAAGTTGCATGCCCCTTTAATGTTTTCATCTTTTTTGAATCCAGTATTAACGGGATTCCACTCAGAAAGATTAAATGCAAATCTTATTGATGTTACTGCTGTCACAATTGAAATAATAAACCCAACAACTTGCCTGCTCCTTTAATGTTTTTACCTTGAATAGAGCATTAAAGGGATTCCTTCATGGAAGCTAATTAGATCAGATCTTACCTGCATCGCTGTTACTGCTGTCACAGTAGAACTGAATAATCACTGCCTGGACCTTTAATGTTTTTGTTGTTTGTAATAGAGTATTAAAGGGATTCCTTCGTGGAAACTCAAAGCAGATCTGACCTGCGTTGATACTACCGCCGTGACTACCTACTTGAATAATGCCTTAGTCCGTTCAGCTCTGCATATAGTGGACCAGTCACCCAAGTGGGAAGTATGCAAGTGAGTACAGGAAGCAGAGCTGGTTATGGGTAATTTGATGCATTTTGGGTAACGCAAGTAGGAGGTGTGCGATTAAGTACAGCAGGCAAAGGCGATTGGGTAATTTGATTGTTCCAATCATAATTGAGATCTATTGGCTCCAAGTATTGCACCAAACCAAATTCTCTTTCCACGTTTAGATAGTACCGGTACATGAAAATGTCAATGTTGGAAACCGTAGTGTCTGCGTCAAAAGTGGGAGGGGGTGTGGCCTAGTGGCTAGGGTTTGTGACTCATGATCAGATGGTAAGGGATTCGAATCCAGCTGCTGGCCATATGTTGTGTCCTTGGGCAAGCCACTTCATCCCCACTTGCCTCTCTCCACCCAGGAGTATAAATGGGTACCGGCATAAGCTGGGGAGTAACCTGCGATGGACTAGCATCCCATCCAGGGGGAATAGAAATAGTCTCAGTCATTTCATGCTACAGAAACCGGAGATAAACGCCGGCCTGATGGGCCACATTGTCTCGTGACAGACTTTACTATACTTACTAGGTTGAAAGATGTACTGTTGGAGTAATTTTTTGTGTCTGTTCCTATTTAGTGCCACTGTGTATCAGCTATACACCCAGCAGTATCCCGACATGTCCAGTGTATACACCGATCTTCTCAACACATTTGTAAGTACCATCATTTAAATTACCACATTCACAACTAGCATGCGTACCAGTCACAAAAAAACATGATACAGATTGGGTACAGTTGGTTGAAAATCAGTTGCACGTTTTTAACCCTTTCATGCCCACATTGTTTATTGACTTGGCTCTCCCCAGGACCAAATTGTTTGCTCAGTCATGCGGAAATCACTAGAGCGTGAACAAAATGACCACAAGTCCAAAACTGTTGTGTGTAAAGTTTGTTCATTGAACCTTACTCTTTTATCTGATGTAAAAATGAAGTCCATATGTGTAAATATAAGAAAGTTATGCCTGTTTGTTCATCTGGTTCCATTTATCAAACTGCAAGCCATTTCACCACATGACCAAATGGCACTCCATATTTTTGTAATGGCAACACTATGAATAAACTAAAACATATCAACATGCTGCTTTTCTGAAAAGTAGTGAATATATCTGTGTTGAGGGTGTTCCATGGTAAGGAAAGGGTTAATGCCATGCATGGACATGAACCCTACACATGCGATTTGTCCTTCTTGTGGTTCTTGTGAGTAGGGTACGACTGCCATCAACAGATCTTGCCTCTTGATCTGGAAATCAATTCAGTACTTGTCTAAGAAAATGCCCTCTCTGTATTACTAAAGGCTTGAGTAGCCACACAGTCCAAGGAATGTCAAGGTAATTTTTGATCAACAAATGAGCAATTTCAAAACCACTCCATTACCAACTGGGCCCTATTTTTGAAAAGAGGACGAGGGCGCTGTTACAACGGCACTTTCTGGGTATCAACTCTAGAGAAATCCTGTTTATTGAAGTAATTTACTCAATTCCAAAAACTAAACATGGAAAACAATGTCAGTTTTGAGCTGTAGTAATGTGTAAACTGTGGTGAATTATATTCGCTCCTCTATTGATTATAGTTGCAGCGCCCTGTTCGTCCAAGAATTGAGGATTGGTACTTCTAAAGAGGCAATTTTTTTTAGCAAATGAGGACGTTATAAAGACGTCAATTTGGGGTACACAGTGACATGAATCTCGTTTTTTTATGCAAGCTTATGTGTTACTATGATTCAATTTCGACAATCTCCAGTTTTTAGATTGGAGCGAAGTTGCTGAAGTGCATTGATAAAATTAATGTGATATTTCCATTGTTTGTAACGAGAATATGGCATCGTTATGGCATATCTCGTTAACTGACTGGTAAGGGCCAATGATCGCTGTCATTTCTATCATCATGATGTGTTTCTCCATCTCGCAGAAATATCGTCTGCTAGTCTACAGCGGTGACCAGGACGCTACACATAACTTCCTGGGCAATGAGTGGTTCGTGACCGGTCTAGGCCGGCAGGCGGAGGTCCAGTGGCGTCCCTGGCTGTTCAAGAACGCTCTAGGTCAAGACCAGGTAGCGGGGTTTGTCAAGGAATACGATAACATCGCCTACCTATCCATCAAGGTAAAAGTGCATGTTAGAACTCCTTGCATACTGTGAGCCAATATAAAGAGGGACGATAAGCTAGCAATATATCGGATGTATTGGTTTGGACATCATGGTGCATTGTGGTGGGACCTTGCTGCATTGAGCTATCAAAACCAGTGCATAAACTACCAATCCTGAGACAATGGGAGCTAGTCCCATTCAACAAAGCTACCATTGTATCCTGACACAATTGGCAACCACAAACTCTGAAGCAAATTGGCCTTGGGATTCTTTACTCATTTCACCTTGTTACACTGGGTAAGCTGCTCACTTTGACAAGTGTTGCATGCTGTTGCGCGTACTCATAGAGTTACTAAAAGGCTTTACCCTTCACAGAAGTGTTGTCCTACAGCTTGTGAAAACAAATCACAAGTCCAGTCACAAGTCCAGTCACAAGTCCAGTCACAAGTCCAGTCACAAGTCCAGTCACAAGTCCAGTCACAAGTCCAGTCACAAGTCCAGTCACAAGTCCAGTCACAAGTAACAGGGGGTAAACAGTAGTAACAAAGGAATGCTTTTGTCGCAGTTCATTTGAATAGATTCCGTCTTGACTTGGTACTGGAGGACTTGTGATGGACTTATGATCGACCCATCTACAACACTGTCAAACAGGGTCAGCTGGCCGATTTAAATCTAATAAGCAGTGGGTACGTCGTTAACATTTTCTTGTAATTTCTTTTCCTTTTTTGCAAATTTTCTTGATCAGAACGCAGGTTTCTGGGCTCCACAGGACCAGCCGCTCGCAACCAGCCTACTCATCTATAACTTCATCTACAAGAGGCCTTACTAAGATGCTCATCGGACAATCAGCAAAGCAGGATTGAGGAAGGTAGAACCCAGCTACAGCATTACGTGTGTCTTGATGACTCGTGAAAGTTTCATGCAAAAGTTTGTGCCATTGGTTTCTTGCATAGTGGTGAATTTAGGAGTTGGCAAGGTTCCTAGCAAAACGCCAAGGACAAATTCATGTAAAAAAAACAAAAAAACCCACCGAGTGCAATAGCACTGTCTTTCTTACTTAATCTGCCAATAAAAAAATGATATTCCAAAAAAAAAATTGATTTTGGCAACAATTCCTAATTAGACAATTGAGTTGTGCATGAGGTAATGTAATTACTATAACTGACGTATCATTAGCATTTAATGTCGAGACTGTCTCCAAAGTTTCCTTCTGGTTCGGAGTCAAACCCCCACCCTCCTGCTTACTGGTGCAGTTGTCTTACCCACAGGACCACCAATAGATTTACCGGGTGGGATATATTTTGGTGTAGGGATATATATTTTGGTGCATGTTGTTTTTATATGGTCATTATTTAGATATTTTGTGGTAATTTTAAATAATTTGTTTTTGATAGGTGGATTATAGTATGAAAATCATACAAGGGAATTATAGTGTGTATATATTGTGAACGTTTGGTTTATAACCAATAAAGTAATTTTGTAGTAACTCATTTTTGTTTTTATTTCGGCGCAGCTGAAATTTGAAAGTGTATTGATACTTGTGTATACATGTAAGAGTCCAGCATATAGGTCTAGAACTGTTTATTTTATTTTAGACAACACATGTTCAACTGAAGAAAACAGACTTTGCACCAACAGTTTGATCTTTCAATTTTTTATTGACTTAAAATAGAAAAAGAAGTTCCACATAAAAGCAATAGTAGAAACTGTTTGCATCCGTAAACAAAACAAAAAAACACATTTCAGCCATTGACATCACATGATGCTTACATTACACATGTAGGGTACAAATATAACGAAGGTTTCTTAAGTAGTACTTTGTACAGTTTATATATATTCTTTTATACAGCATGTAAACAGCAATGTAAAAAAAACTTTTTTTCTGGATTTACTTGACAAAACTTTTCTTACTGGCCTGTACACTTTTGAATCACCTAGTTATCTTTAAGGCTAGCCTCAGGCTGTCCTGTGGTTTGATTGCGCTACAACGGAACTAGCCTTGGTCAAGGCACTCGTTGATAGTGTCCGTGATGGTAGCTGTGCGCTACACACTGCGAGAAGGAACATTCGTTCTTTGCCATCTGATTTGCATATTGTAGCCACGTGAGGTTGCTGTTTGCACTTCATACAGTGCTTAGCCCGCAACTAGTGTTTGTGTTTTTTAGCGGCAATATACCATCCAGGACACAATCGACGTAAAACCTTGACAAAAACTAGTTTTGTCACGGGCCAAGCAATTTGACATGAGGCCAGCCCAAAGCCTACAAGCCATTTTACAAAGGTGTTCCACCTTAGCAAAAAGTGATAAGCGATAAACAAAACTGGTACCTTGTTGCTTACAGCTACATGTACAGGCAGGTTAACTGGTAGCACCTCATGTATGATATATATACAACCCACTTTTTTCTATACTTTTACAAAATATTTTAATGACACCTTAAATTCAACTCTTTACAGTAATTTGTAATAAGTTAAAATATGATTGGGTAGTTCAAAGCTAATGGTTGTTGACATGTTAACCTTTTTTTTTACTTGAAACTTGCTTGGTATGTTAACAGTCAAGAAAACTGTCTGGAAAAGAGGAATAGACCCTTTGCTTTGCGACCATCTTTGAAGTGTGTGCTTTGAAGTGTGTGCACACCTCCAAGATGGCTACATGTAATGCTGAAAGGTTTTAAAATGACAATTTTGGGCTTTTATGTTTCAGCATTGTAATTAATTCTGTCGTTCAGTACTAAAGGCAGTTTTAAACACCTATGTTTCGTATTACAAGGTATATATTTACAAAGTATATATTTACTTTATTCACAAAAACAGTGAAATTTGATGCTCAGCATAATTATGTATTTAAAATTAAATCAATTATGGGCATGATTCCTTGGCCACTGTACTGTATTCATCATGATGTCAAATTTTCTGATATTAAATAACAACCTATGAATTATCAATTTGTGCGTTTCTGTGTTGGCTTACCACTGTGAAGAAGAGCATTGTAAATGCATAAAAAAAATATTGCCGCAACTAGAACTTCATTACAAATTCCCACATCCTTAAATTGTTGGAAATTTTCAGATCACTGTTTTCTTTTTAAGTTATCGGGGCTTTTAATTTAAGGGTCTTACTGACATCAACTCAAATGCATTTCACTATGACACAACTTTATTGGGCAGGTCTTGTACAGTCATGCATAGTATAAAGAAAGTATAAGAATGCACTATTTATAGTAGAGTTACAATGTACAGAAAGGCACAGAGAAGTAATATACAACTGAAAAAAATGCCATAACTTATTACATGAGGGTAAGAAATAGTTCGCACACAGGCCAGGACGCGAATTATTATTTTCCCAAACAACATCGTATGGATAATTGTTGAGCGCCCTCTACGATACTTTTATTATACATATGCAGGTATTCGCTCGTACCCCCCGCCCTGCAGACAGGGCGCTGGGACACGCTGATGAGCTTCACCGAATCTTGTGAAGGAAGTGGGGATGGCATTCTGGGTAATTTATCATGACCTGTGTATAAAGGCATCTGGCTGCAGCTGTTTAAGAACACAGCCAATGCGCGCAAATGCTATCCTTTCTCATAGAAATGCATACATTCCATACTGGATGTGAATTCTTTTTCATTGCGGACCATGGGGACAAATTTTGAACATCGCATAATATGCCATTTGACCCTTTGTGAATTCGAAACGGAGCCTGAGCAAGTGACGGGAATTGAAAATTTTCAAAACATAAGTTTTACAGATTTTCCTACATTGTTAGGCTTTTCAACAACACAAAAAAAGCATTTATGAATGGGAATAAAAGAGTGATGACTCAGTCTTAACGGCCGTTTAAAACATTGCAGGGTCGTGGCCGTGATGACTTGCAGGTCGCAGGTCACATGTCACGCAAAATCTATCCAATCAGAGCGTAAATTCATCAGCCTGTCCCAGCGTCCTGTTTGCAGGGCGGGGGGTACGAGCGAAATGCAGGTATATAACACCCAAATTACAATTTGCTGTTGAGCTCTCCGATGGCTCAGCTGGATAATGCCATAGTTTTCAGATCAGAGGGTGCGAGTTCAAAACATCATTTTTCCATTTTTTTTTCTCTTTTCTAATTTGCAATTTGGAGGATTTTTTTTTTAAGGGAAATAAAGTCCAAATTTCATTAGGTTCGAATTCATTTCTTTTTTTTCTTTTATATATTTTTTTCTCATGTGTATAGGAAAGAAAAGTCCAAAAGCTCAGAGCCATTGCTTATGTAGTTTGGGGGAAAAAAATCGCAGCCAGGACACCCAGTCATGTTAAACTATACTCACGAGGACTGGCCATTGTTCCCTTTGTTTGTACTCTTACTTTTTCTCGACAGCTCCAATAAGGTTTGTACACAAAATTCTCCCGAGTCCCCATGGTACTATTGGGACCAAAGATGCTGTGGGGACGGCAGAAAGTCCCCTTAACTCAGTCCTAAATTGCCTAACAATAAAAAACTTCCCCATAATGTGGTGAAGAACGGTGAAGGCACAACAATTTGATAACACAGATTTTATTCATTGAGAGAAGTGGCATGACAGCTGAGTACATGTATGCTTTAAAAAAAACAACACCGGATGCAGCACTGACACTACAGACAATTTAAGCCCCAGTTTTGGTTGATGGAAGTGCTCAAGAGTGCAAACACAATGTGTTGACACAGCCACACAATTTATGGGTCCTTGATGGAGACATGACGGAGAGATATGCACAAACATCTCAAGCTGCGAAGATATCACAGCGTCATCTTCAACATACGTAGCTTCGTTGACGACCCAGTGAACATCGCAGAAATGTACCAGTAACAATTCTGTTTTATCAGAACTGATAAATTACAGGCAGAAACGAAAGATCCCCAAGCGTCGATACATCTGTCTTCTCACTTACAGTTTTCAGATGAATAATCAATAGTGTGGCTAGCCATTTACAGAAATACCAACTGGATTTTGGAATGAGGCGAGTCGAGCACATATCTCAGTAACTAGCAGTTCACCAACAACCAAGCACGCGGAAAAAGGAAAAGTACATTGCCAGGCTTATCACTGTGGAATTTGACCTCACATCCAAGATACATGTAGATCTACTGTGTTGCCAAAGTTAAAGTCAGATGGGAACCTGTCGTGGCGGACTGCTGTGATGTTGACTGATGGTGAAGTTGATGACAATGGACAAGGGATAATTTGGTACTGACTAGTACACAAAATAACCGTCGATAAAAAACACTTCTAAATGTGGAAATTTACTTGGCTTTGAACATCTCTTGAACAACATCAGCTATTGGATTCAAGTTTGGAACTCTTTGATTCCTTGAAATTTGGCAATTTCAGGAGTCAAAATGAACATTTCTACAGCTCAGCCTAGCTTTTCTCCAGCCTTCATTGGTTTTCGCACCAGTTTCCTCAGCCTGATTGGACTGCTAATAATCACGGGCAACATTCTCTCCATTGCTGTGACGCACAGTGTGAAGGAAATCGCGGACAGCACAAAAGTCCTGATGACATCACTAGCTATCTACGATCTCCTGGTCGGCTTGCTAACGATGATTTTCGTTGTGACTTCCTCGGCCTTGAACCGATGGCCCTTTGGTGATTTCATGTGCCAAACAGTTACGGCCCTATCCTTCACAGCAATATGCATGTCGGGAGGTTCTCTTATTTTTCTGAATATCGAGCGATGCATTGCTGTCACCCGACCCTATCGTTTCCCCGTCTGGTGTTCCAGACGCCGTGTTATAACCCTCGTTCTCGTAACATCATCATTCATCTTAACATCAGCTTTCGTTACACCCTTGATTTTTGAAACATCTTCTGTTTACATCCCTGCTGTAGCCTTTTGCTTTGACGATAATGGTTCTGCACTGACTAATACTTTGATTCTTGTTTTCTTGCTAATACTCCCCATAACTCTGATGTCGGCCGCTTACTGCCACCTTATCAAAATTAGTCGTGAGCACGAACGTCGCAGGAACAACGGCCACGGTGATGCGAACAATCACTATGACAACAAAGCCCTGAAGACATTCTTGGTTGTGACTTTAACCGTTTGCTTTTGTTTTCTGCCCGTCCTGATTACCAGAACTGTACAGGCATATACCGGTGTGAAAATCCCTGACTGGTTACTTTGCACCGTCTACTGGCTTTCCATATGCAACAGTGGTTTTAATGTCTTCATATATTGCCTTTTCAATCAGTCGTATCGTCGGACGGCTAAGAAAATGATTGTTGGGCTACTTTCCTGCCATAAAAGTTCAGTAGCTCCAATGAACATCCCAGTATGACGGATGGGAATGAAATACTAACAACAGACGAAAAATGCAAATGCAAAGGCCTTAAATGAGAATTTGTTCAAAACTGTTACAATTCACCAGAGTAAGGGGTGATAAATCATTGTCAGGTTTTCAAGCACGGCCAGGGAAAAAGTAGGGGAACAGTACGATCAAAATAAAAAAAATTACAAAGGACAAAAGTAAGACTTTGGAGGACGAAATCAGGATAAAACTATTTTTTTGCGGGCTTTCAGGAGTACTTTTCGTTGATAACGGTACTCACCCATGTCCACAGCATCATTAACCTCATTTTGGCATGTTCTGTACTCACAACACTTGTGCTCCATCCTCAACTAAGCTCTTGGAAGTAAAGTTGCAGTACTCCTGTGCTCAAGCCCACCATTGTGTGATTAAAATATGAAAGTGTGTAACTGTCTGGAGAAATATCCAATGAGATTTCATTTTTGGAATTGTGGGACAAAGTAGGGAAAAAAAGGAATTTCAAGAAAAAAGTAGGAAAAGTAGGGGCAGGGTAAAAAAAACTAGGAAAAAGTAGGAATAATTGAAAGCCTGAATTATGTTACTCTAATGCAGGATGACTTGGAAAAAGGTAACAAAATGTTTAAAGCTAGAGTTTTTGGTAGCTTTAAAACAGACAAATTTTTCCTAAAAAAAAAAATCATATTGTTACGGAAAGTTGTCACTACAGGAAAAATCTTCAATGAAAATTTGCTCAGCAGTATTTTCTCCTTAACAGCTTTATGAAATTGTGCCTGGAGGCATTGGTAACTGACTGCACAGACAGTAGTGTTGTAGTACTCGGTACTCGTACTCGAGTACTACTCAAGTACTTTTTTAGAGTACTCGAACTCTTACAATGTATGTCAAAGTACTTGTACTCGAAATGACGGTACTAGTACTCGGGCAGCAAAGTTCTCATACTCGACATGTCGAAATTGTACTCGATCATCAAATACTCGTACTCCAATAGCAGTACTGGAAAAAAAATTGTATAGCTTGACTTACCATGGCCTTATTTTATCGATATTTTCAGTTTGAAATGGTTGATTGGCTTGCGGAGAAATCAAAGTTTCCTGATTTTCCTCTGTGCACGTCTGGACAAACACATTCAACAGCTAGCCATGAGTGGGTCTGTATATCGGTCTGACTGGGCCTGGGCCAATTACGCACAATTTGCCATTTGTCATGGCCGTATTCGGAAATAGAAGTACATGTACTCGTACTCGTACCTGTTTATGGAATACAAGTACTTGTACTCGTACTAGGAGATCTGTACTTGTATTCGGGGAAATACAAGTACTCGTACTCGTACTCAGTAACTTTAGTACTCGGCAGTACTCGGTACTCGGAAAAAAGTACTCGACTACAACACTGACAGACATTAATGAACTAAAAAATATAATTACCCCCTAAAAAAACCAGACTGTTTTCACATGACAGCTAAGAACACTTACACAAAAAGACACCAGCTGCAGCACAGGCACCAGAAATTAAGATTCGCAAGAGAATCAAGTCTGAGCCACTGACATTAAGCTGTGCTGCTTCACCATTTAGTGGCTGAAGACGCATTACTAGTCCTATTACAATAATTAGGTCAGTTACTTTTTGGATAGCTGCAAATGATGGACTGTATCTTTAAAGAAAAACAGAACTGGCGGCTATCCGGAAAGCCATAAACTCTAGCCTTACCCAGTTTCACCAGTACCAGTTGATTGATTCAAAGATGATCTCGTCCTCGTTTTAAAATCAGGCCAGAATTCCTTTTATCCCGATCAAGTCATTAATTACAGTAATTTATCAACCAAATTTGCAAATTGGACCCTCATCATTCCTCCGATTCATTCAAGTCAAGCGGAACGACGACTACATTTAGCCCCAGACTTTGGTTGTTGGAAATGCTCAAGAGTGCAAACACAATGTGTTGACACAGCCACACCATTAATGGGCCCTTGACATTATACATGATGGAGAGATATGCACAAACATCTCAAGCTGCGAAGATATCACAGCGTCATCTTCAACATACGTAGCTTCGTTGACGACCCAGTGAACATCGCAGAAATTTACAATTCTGTTTTATCAAAACTGATAAATTACAGGCAGAAAACGAAAGATCCATTTTTTTCAACAAGCGCCGGTACATCTTTCTTCTCACTTACAGTTTTCAGACGAATTATCAATAGTGTGGCTAGCCATTTACGGAAATATCAACTGGATTTTGGAATGAGGCGAGTCGAGCACATATCTCAGTAAGCAGTTCACCAACAACCTAGCACGCGGAAAAAGGAAAAGTACATTGCCAGGCTTATCACTGTGGAATTTGACCTCACATCCAAGATACATGTAGATCTACTGTGTTGCCAAAGTTAAAGTCAGATGGGAACCTGTCGTGGCGGACTGCTGTGCAGTTGACTGACGGTGAAGTTGATGACAATGGACAAGGGATAATTTGGTACTGACACGTACACAAAATAACCGTCGATAAAAAGCACTTCTAAATGTGGAAATTTACTTGGCTTTGAACATCTCTTGAACAACATCAGCTATTGGATTCAAGTTTGGAACTCTTTGATTCCTTGAAGTTTGGCAACTTGAATCAAAATGAACATTTCTACAGCTCAGCCTAGCTTTTCTCCAGCCTTCATTGGTTTTCGCACCAGTTTCCTGAGCCTGATTGGACTGCTAATAATCACGGGCAACATTCTCTCCATTGCCGTGACGCACAGTGTGCGGGAAATCGCGGACAGCACCAAAGTCCTGATGACATCACTAGCTATCTACGATCTCCTGGTCGGCTTGCTAACGATGATTTTCATGGTGACTTCCTCGGCCTTGAACCGATGGCCCTTTGGTGATTTCATGTGCCAAACAGTTATGGCCCTATCCTTCACAGCAATATTCATGTCGGGAGGTTCTCTTATTTTTCTGAATATCGAGCGATGCATTGCTGTCACCCGACCCTATCGTTTCCCCGTCTGGTGTTCCAGACGCCGTGTTATAACCCTCGTTCTCGTAACATCATCATTCATCTTAACATCAGCTTGTGCTATACCGTTTATCTTTGAAACTTCTTTCGTTTACATCAATGTCATAGCTGCTTGCTTTTACGATAACAGTTCTGCATTGGTTAATTCTTTGGTCCTCGTTTTCTTTCAAATAATACCGATAATTCTGATGTCGGCCGTTTACTACCGCCTTATCAAAATCAGTCGTGGGCATGAACGCCGCCAGAACAACGGCCACGATGATGCGAACAATCACTATGACAACAAAGCCCTGAAGACATTCTTAGTTGTGACTTTAACCTTTTCCTTTTGTTTTTTGCCCGTCGTGATCACTAGAACTGTACAGGCTTATACCAGCGTGAAAATCCCTGACTGGTTCCTGTGCACTGTCTACTGGCTTTCCATATGCAACAGTGGTTTCAATGTCTTCATATATTGCCTTTTCAATCAGTCGTATCGTCGGACGGCTAAGAAAATGATTGGTGGGCTACTTTCCTGCCATAAAAGTTCAGTAGCTCCAATGAACATCCCAGTATGACGGATGGGAATGAAATACTAACAACAGACGAAAAATGCAAATGCAAAGGCCTTAAATGAGAATTTGTTCAAAACTGTTACAGTTCACCAGAGTAAGGGGTGATAAATCATGGTCAGGTTTTCAAGCACGGCCAGGGAAAAGTAGGGGAACAGTACGATCAAAATAAAAAAAAATTACAAAGGACAAAAAAAAAGACTTTGGAGGACGAAATCAGGATAAAAATATTTGTTTTGCGGGCTTTCAGGAGTACTTTTCGTTGATAACGGTACTCACCCATGTCCACAGCATCATTAACCTCATTTTGGCATGTTCTGTACTCACAACACTTGTGCTCCATCCTCAACTAAGCTCTTGGAAGTACAGTTGTAGTAATCCTGTGCTCAAGCCCTCCATTGTGTGATTAAAATATGAAAGTGTGTAACGCTGTCATGAGAAATATTCAATGAGATTTCATTTTTGGAGTTGTGGGACAAAGTAGAAAAAAATAGGAATTTCAAGAAAAAAGTAGGAAAAGTAGGGGCAGGTTAAAAAAAACTAGAAAAAAGTAGGAATAATTGAAAGCCTGAATTATGTTACTCTAATGCAGGATGACTTGGAAAAAGCTAACAAAATGTTTAAAGCTAGAGTTTTTGGTAGCTTTAAAACAGACAAATTTTTCCTAAAAAAAACCCCAAACATATTGTTACGGAAAGTTGTCACTACAGGAAAAATCTTGAATGAAAATTTGCTCAGCAGTATTTTCTCCTTAACAGCTTTATGAAATTGTGCCTGGAGGCATTGGTAACTGACTGCACAGACAGTAGTGTTGTAGTACTCGAGTACTACTCGAGTACTTTTTTAGAGTACTTGTACTCGTACTCTTATGGCAAAGTACTTGTACTCGAAATGACAGTACTTGTACTCGGGCAGCAAAGTTCTCATACTCGACATGTCGAAATTGTACTCGATCATCAAATACTCGTACTCCAATAGCAGTACTGGAAAAAAATTGTATAGCTTGACTTTCCATGGCCTTATTTTATCGATATTTTCAGTTTGAAATGGTTGATTGGCTTGCGGAGAAATCAAAGTTTCCTGATTTTCCTCTGTGCACGTCTGGACAAACACATTCAACAGCTAGCCATGAGTGGGTCTGTATATCGGTCTGACTAGGCCTGGGCCAATTACGCACAATGAACCATTGGTCATGGCCGTATTCGGAAATAGAAGTACATGTACTCGTACTCATACCCGTTTATGTAATACAAGTACTCGTACTCGGAAGCACTTGTACTCGTACTCGGAGACCTGTACTTGTACTTGGGGGAGTATAAGTACTCGTACTCGGTAACTTTAGTACTCGGCAGTACTCGGCACTCGGAAAAAAGTACTCGACCATGTCGACTACAACACTGACAGACATTAATGAACTAAAAAATATAATTACCCCCCCCCCCCAAAAAAAACCAGACTGTTTTCACATGACAGCTAAGAACGCTTACACAAAAAGACACCAGCTGCAGCACAGGCACCAGAAATTAAGATTCGCAAGAGAATCAAGTCTGAGCCACTGACATTTAGCTGTGCTGCTTCACCATTTAGTGGCTGAAGACGCATTACTAGTCCTATTACAAGAATTAGGTCAGTTACTTTTTGGATAGCTGCAAATGATGGACTGTATCTTTAAAGAAAAACAGAACTGGCGGCTATCCGGAAAGCCATAAACTCTAGCCTTACCCAGTTTCACCAGTACCAGTTGATTGATTCAAAGATGATCTCGTCGTCGTTTTAAAATCAGGCCAGAATTCCTTTTATCCCAATCAAGTCATTAATTACAGTAATTTATCAACCAAATTTGCAAATTGGACCCTTCATCATTCCTCCGATTCATTCAAGTCTAGCAGAACGACGACTACATTTAGCCCCAGACTTTGGTTGATGGAAATGCTTAAGAGTGCAAACACAATGTGTTGACACAGCCACACCATTAATGGGCCCTTGACATTATACATGACGGAGAGATATGCACAAACATCTCAAGCTGCAAAGATATCACAGCGTCATCTGCAACATACGTAGCTTCGTTGACGACCCAGTGAACATTGCAGAAATTTACAATTCTGTTTTATCAAAACTGATAAATTACAGGCAGAAAACGAAAGATGCCTTTTTTTTTCAACAAGCGCCGGTACATCTTTCTTCTCACTTACAGTTTTCAGATGAATAATCAATAGTGTGGCTAGCCATTTACGGAAATATCAACTGGATTTTGGAATGAGGCGAGTCGAGCACATATCTCAGTAAGCAGTTCACCAACAACCTAGCACGCAGAAAAAGGAAAAGTACATTGCCAGGCTTATCACTGTGGAATTTGACCTCACATCCAAGATACATGTAGATCTACTGTGTTGCCAAAGTTAAAGTCAGGTGGGAGCCTGTCGTGGCGGACTGCTGTGATGTCGACTGATGGTGAAGTTGATGACAATGGACAAGGGATAATTTGGTACTGACACGTACACAAAATAACCGTCGATAAAAAGCACTTCTAAATGTGGAAATTTACTTGGCTTTGAACATCTCTTGAACAACATCAGCCATTGGATTCAAGTTTGGAACTCTTTGATTCCTTGAAGTTTGGCAACTTGAATCAAAATGAACATTTCTACAGCTCAACCTAGCTTTTCTCCAGCCTTCATTGGTTTTCGCACCAGTTTCCTCAGCCTGATTGGACTGCTAATAATCACGGGCAACATTCTCTCTATTGCCGTGACGCACAGTGTGAAGGAAATCGCGGACAGCACAAAAGTCCTGATGACATCACTAGCTATCTACGATCTCCTTGTCGGCTTGCTAACCATGATTTTCGTTGTGACTTCCTCGGCCTTGAACCGATGGCCCTTTGGTGATTTCCTGTGCCAATCGGTTACGGCCCTATCCTTCACAGCAATATGCATGTCGGGAGCTTCTCTTATTTTTCTGAATATCGAGCGATGCATTGCTGTAACCCGACCTTATCGTTTTCCTGTTTGGTGTTCCAGACGCCGTGTTATAACCCTCGTTCTCGTAACATCATCATTCATCTTAACATCAGCTTTCGTTTCACCCTTTATTTTTGAAACATCATCCATTTACATCCCTGCTGTAGCCTTTTGCTTTGACGATAATGGTTCTGCACTGACTAATACTTTGATTCTTGTTTTCTTGCTAATACTCCCCATAACTCTGATGTCGGCCGCTTACTGCCACCTTATCAAAATTAGTCGTGAGCACGAACGCCGCAGGAACAACGGCCACGGTGATGCGAACAATCACTATGACAACAAGGCCCTGAAGACATTCTTAGTTGTGACTGTAACCGTTTGCTTTTGTTTTCTGCCCGTCCTGATCACCAGAACTGTACAGGCCTATACCAGCATGAAAATCCCTGACTGGTTACTGTGCACCGTCTACTGGCTTTCCATATGCAACAGTGGTTTCAATGTCTTCATATATTGCCTTTTCAATCAGTCGTATCGTCGGACGGCTAAGAAAATGATTGTTGGGCTACTTTCCTGCCATAAAAGTTCAGTAGCTCCAATGAACATCCCAGTATGACGGATGGGAATGAAATACTAACAACAGACGAAAATGCAAATACAAAGGCCTTAAATGAGAATTTGTTCAAAACTGTTACAGTTCACCAGAGTAAGGGGTGATAAATCATTGTCAGGTTTTCAAGCACGGCCAGGGAAAAAGTAGGGGAACAGTACGATCAAAATAAAAAAAGTTACAAAGGACAAAAGTAAGATTTTGGAGGACGAAATCAGGATAAAACTATTTGTTTTGCGGGCTTTCAGGAGTACTCTTCGTTGATAACGGTACTCACCCATGTCCACAGCATCATTAACCTCATTTTGGCATGTTCTGTACTCACAACACTTGTGCTCCATCCTCAACTAAGCTCTTGGAAGTACAGTTGTAGTAATCCTGTGCTCAAGCCCTCCATTGTGTGATTAAAATATGAAAGTGTGTAACACTGTCATGAGAAATATTCAATGAGATTTCATTTTTGGAGTTATGGGACAAAGTAGAAAAAAGTAGTAATTTCAAGAACAAAGTAGGAAAAGTAGGGGCAGGGTAAAACAAAACTAGGAAAAAGTAAGAATAATTGAAAGCCTGAATTATGTTACTCTAATGCAGGATGACTTGGAAAAAGCTAACAAAATGTTTAAAGCTAGAGTTTTTGGTAGCTTTAAAACAGACACATTTTTCCTAAAAAAAAACCCAATCATATTGTTACGGAAAGTTGTCACTACAGGAAAAATCTTGAATGAAAATTTGCTCAGCAGTATTTTCTCCTTAACAGCTTTATGAAATTGTGCCTGGAGGCATTGGTGACTGACTGCACAGACAGTAGTGTTGAAGTACTCGGTACTCGTACTCGAGTACTACTCGAGTACTACTCGAGAACTTTTTTAGAGTACTCGTACTCGTACTCTTATGTCAAAGTACTTGTTCTTGAAATGACAGTACTAGTACTCGGGCAGCAAAGTACTCATACTCGACATGTCAAAATTGTTCTCGATCATCAAATACTCGTACTCCAATAGCAGTACTGGAAACAAAATTGTATAGCTTGACTTACCACGGCCTTATTTTATCGATATTTTCAGTTTGAAATGGTTGATTGGCTTGCGGAGAAATCGAAGTTTCCTGATTTTCCTCTGTGCACGTCCGGGCAAACACATTCAACAGCTAGCCGTGAGTGGGTCGGTATATCGGTCTGACTGGGCCTGGGCCAATTACGCACAATTTGCCATTTGTCATGGCCGTATTTGGAAATAGAAGTACATGTACTCGTACTCGTACCTGTTTATGGAATACAAGTACTTGTACTCGTACTAGGAGATCTGTACTTGTATTCGGGGAAATACAAGTACTCGTACTCGTACTCAGTAACTTTAGTACTCGGCAGTACTCGGTACTCGGAATAAAGTACTCGACTACAACACTGACAGACATTATTGAACTAAAAAATATAATTACCCCCCCCCCCAAAAAAAACAGACTGTTTTCACATGACAACTAAGAACGCTTACACAAAAAGACACCAGCTGCAGCACAGGCACCACAAGAAATTAAGATTCGCAAGAGAATCAAGTCTGAGCCACTGACATTAAGCTGTGCTGCTTCACCATTTAGTGGCTGAAGACGCATTACTAGTCCTATTACAAGAATTAGGTCAATTACTTTTTGGATAGCTGCAAATGATGGACTGTATCTTTAAAGAAAAACAGAACTGGCGGCTAACCGGAAAGCCATCAACTCTAGCCTTACCCAGTTTCACCAGTACCAGTTGATTGATTCAAAGATGATCTCGTCCTCGTTTTAAAATCAGGCCAGAATTCCTTTTATCCCGATCAAGTCATTAATTACAGTAATTTATCAACCAAATTTGCAAATTGGACCCTTCATCATTCCTCCGATTCATTCAAGTCAAGCGGAACGACGACTACATTTAGCCCCAGACTTTGGTTGATGGAAATGCTTAAGAGTGCAAACACAATGTGTTGACACAGCCACACCATTAATGGGCCCTTGACATTATACATGACGGAGAGATATGCACAAACATCTCAAGCTGCAAAGATATCACAGCGTCATCTGCAACATACGTAGCTTCGTTGACGACCCAGTGAACATCGCAGAAATTTACAATTCTGTTTTATCAAAACTGATAAATTACAGGCAGAAAACGAAAGATGCCTTTTTTTTCAACAAGCACCGGTACAACCTTCTTCTCACTTACAGTTTTCAGATGAATAATCAATAGTGTGGCTAGCCATTTACGGAAATATCAACTGGATTTTGGAATGAGGCGAGTCGAGCACATATCTCAGTAAGCAGTTCACCAACAACCAAGCACGCGGAAAAAGGAAAAGTACATTGCCAGGCTTATCACTGTGGAATTTGACCTCACATCCAAGATACATGTAGATCTACTGTGTTTCTAAAGATAACGTCAGATGGAAACATATCGTGGCTGCCTGCTGTGCAGTCGACTGACGGTGAAGTTGATGACAATGGACAAGGGATAATTTGGTACTGACACGTACACAAAATAACCGTCGATAAAAAACACTTCTAGATGTGGAAATTTACTTGGCTTTGAACATCTCTTAAACAACATCAGCTTTTGGATTCAAGTTTGGAGCTCTTTGATTCCTTGAAATTTGGCAACTTGAATCAAAATGAACATTTCTACAGCTCAGCCTAGCTTTTCTCCAGCCTTCATTGGTTTTCGCACCAGTTTCCTCAGCCTGATTGGACTGCTAATAATCACGGGCAACATTCTCTCCATTGCCGTGACGCACAGTGTGCGGGAAATCGCGGACAGCACCAAAGTCCTGATGACATCACTAGCTATCTACGATCTCCTGGTCGGCTTGCTAACCATGATTTTCGTTGTGACTTCCTCGGCCTTGAACCGATGGCCCTTTGGTGATTTCATGTGCCAAACATTTACGGCCCTATCCTTCACAGCAATGTGCATGTCGGGAGTTTCTCTTATTTTTCTGAATATCGAGCGATGCATTGCTGTCACCCGACCTTATCGTTTCCCCGTCTGGTGTTCCAGACGCCGTGTTATAACCCTCGTTCTCGTAACGTCATCATTCATCTTAACATCAGCTTGTGTTATACCATTTATCTTTGAACTTTCTTTCGTTTACATCAATGTCATAGCAACTTGCTTTTACGATAACAGTTCTGCATTGGTTAATACTTTGGTCCTCGTTGTCTTTCAAATAATACCGATAATTCTGATGTCGGCCGTTTACTACCGTCTTATCAAAATCAGTCGTGGGCACGAACGCCGCCAGAACAACGGCCACGATGATGCGAACAATCACTATGACAACAAAGCCCTGAAAACATTCTTAGTTGTGACTTTAACCGTTTGCTTTTGTTTTTTGCCCGTCGTGATCACTAGAACTGTACAGGCTTATACCAACACGACCAATGTGAAAATCCCTGACTGGTTACTGTGCACCGTCTACTGGCTTTCCATATGCAACAGTGGTTTCAATGTCTTCATTTACTGCCTTTTCAATCAGTCGTATCGTCGGACGGCTAAGAAAATGATTGTTGGGCTACTTCCCTGCTGTAAAGGTTCAGTAGCTCCAATGAACATCCAACTATAAATGAAAGCTTGTGACAGGTGGACGTGAAATACAAACAACAGACAAAAATGCAAAGGCGTTAAATAAGAATCTGTTTAAAATTGTTACAATTGTGTTAATGTAACACAGGATGACTTGGAAAAGCTAGCAATGAAAATTATGTTTAAAAGCTAGAGTTTTTGGTAGCTTTAAAAAAGACACATTTCCCAAAAAAAAATATATTGATATTGTTACGGAAATTGTCACTATAGGAAAAATCTTCATTGAAAAATACTGGTTTTAATGAAGGCCAAAAAAAAATAATAATCGGTCTCTGGTCAGACCGAAGTTCCGGAATTGATGGGGAGACGCGTTTTTTGGGGTTTTTTTTGGTGGCTTTTTTTTTTTCAAGCTTCAATTGTACAGACAAGGTGGGTACTATTTTGCTTTTTTGTGTCCTCATTATACATTGGTGTCCTCCATCATTTGCCTTGGTGCCCTTTATCATTTGCCTTGGTGCAATTTCCCCATTCCTTGGTGCTCCTTGGTATAAAAATTTAAGGAGGTGCGGCAATAGAAGGCGCTGTTGTAGCTTCCGTGTTAATTTGAAGAAAAAAAAAGGTTGACGCACACGATTAAAATCGACGCGCGCGCTGACCAGAGACCGAGTATTTTTTGTTTGGCCTAAAAGATCATGTCATATTGACAATTAATGATGTTTGTAAGTTCATAAGTTTGTTGTAATCTGATTTCAAGTTTGTACATGTACGTACATGTTATATTAAGATGGCTTAAAGGTAGAGTATATCATTTGCAGCAATCCAAAAAGCAACTGACGAAATTATTGATGAAAAGCTTACTTGGTTTTAGATAGTAATGGCACTAACTCCCTGTGAAATTATTCTTTCTGGCATGCTGTCATTTTTAATGAAAAAAATGAAAGAAGACCTTTCCAACGATGTGTCAAGTGATGAATCGTTGGAAATTTCCATTAGTAAATGGTTTTGTAATTCGGCACATCCGTGAAGGGGCATGCGCGCAAGTGTTGACACGACCCACACGCGTGGGTAGTTGCTATTATTCGTCAGTTTAGTGTGTGACATTGCGTAGCTGCAATCGGCTGAATGAGAACGTGTCCCGGACGCTGATTTGGGCAAACATGACTTGGCAAATTTTGAATTGAAACGAGATCCTAGAATATTGGGGGTTTTTTTGGAATATACAGCATTCACAGAGCTAAAACTTCATCAGGTTAGTTGTTACGCATCCGTCTTTAGATTTTGAGTACTGTTGTTGCTTCAAACGAAACAAATGCACAAATGACAAATGATCTACTCTACCTTTAAAATTTGTATTACTTGCTTAAATACATCACTAAATCAATTTTGACAGCAAGTACTCTTCATTTGGAAGAACTAACGCCTCCGAATATCAAAAAAGAAAATCACTAGAAAGAAACGGAGTGTCAAACCCGAACATTGATCAGAAAGGCAGTGTCAGCCTTTACTAATTGGAGTGATTCACAGATGAAAGCGAAAGAGTGAGATTTTCAAGAATTCACAATGTGCAAAAAATGGAAAGCATCTTCAGTCCAATGTGAAACAAAATTTTCCACTTGTGTAAATGTCGTGAATGCTGTTGAAAAAAAAGGGTCTAATAAGGTCAGATGTGTAACCATGGCACCCAACATCCAAGATAAGTTATCGTAAGTACCACTCTTTTCAAACCACTTTGAATTTGACAACCACATTTTCAAATCTGTGTCTAAAACTGTTTCTCCATGCATGTCGAGTTTGAAAACAACTCCTGACAAAAGAACACGCTAGAAATTTCTGCAAACGCTTGCATTTTAAAACAACGCTGACTATACAAGAAAAATAAAATCTAATCAAAATGATAGCAAACTATCACTGGAAAACAGAATCATATGATATAGTGGCTAAACACGGTTAAACGTTCAAAGTGGTAAAACGTTTTATTGTAATATTGCCTCTAACAACACGCCTGGTTTTATATGACTTAGTACATTTCATAGGCACATGGGCAATACTGTTAAAAAGACGTGAGAACTGCAAATCACAAATTGCTTTCAACTGCACCAAAGTTAATCTTTAAACCCATACCATACCGACAGTTCGGGTCTGCTCTCACATCTTTGCACTTCTTTTACTGTTAACTGAAGTACGTCCCAGATTGATGTTGCACTTCCCTTTAGTAAAAGCATCGATTTCCGTCGGCTGATGGTTTGAAAACAGACAAGTCAAAAAGATGTTTGTGTGAGTTATATTCAGCTGAAGCTGAATAAAAAAGAACTAGCTCTGTAAAAGTGAAGAAGTGTTTGAAAAAAAGGTAAAAAAAAGTGCCACTGCAATAAATACCTTATTCACATGATATATTACAAAGTTGGGATTAATAATAATAATAATAATAATAATTTGGGAGGCTAATCATCCTTACTCGCAGCTGGTATGCTGAATTGCGAAGGACGCGGCTACAACGTGGTCGGGCCGCTGGCACATAAAGGCGCCTATGGCTGCCGGCCACATCGACCCATATATGACCACGGAGCACAGCCTGAGATCGAAAGTGTTTGATTTTTCCGGAGGGAGGAAAACCGGAGGGCCCAGAGAAAAACCCTCGTGGCACAGGAGAGAACCAACGCACAACTCTACTCACATGTGATCCGCGGCCAGGACTCGAACCGTGGTCACCTTGGGGAGAGGTGAGCGCTTTACGCACAAGCCACCCATGCCACCTAAGAGGTCCTTTTATGATCTAAGATCATCTTTAAAGAGTTGTATGACCTCTATCCGGTGCGTAAGTGACTGTGTCGTGCACCCATTGGCTAAACACGCCAATTTGTACTACTTCTGGTTCCAATAGAGCTCAGTGTGCAGTGGGCTTGGTTTAAGTTTGGAATGACGTCACATTTACGAACCACATAAATCAGAAAATCTACACAGAGTTAAGAATGGATCATTCCAGTTCTGGTCCCACCCACCAAGGATAACCAAGTTTGATTGGGCTACTTGGGTCACCTGATCAAAAGTCCTGATCTGATTGGTCGATGGGTACTTGTTTGACTGACAGGCAGGAAGAGTCCATTTTGCGAAAGAGGGCACTTTAATTCAGAGAATCAGAATCTCAGACTGACCTTTAGCCTTCGCAGTCGCACGGTGCATTCTCTCATCCTGTGATCCTTGGTCATTCCGCCCTCCTCCGATGACTCCTGTAAGTATTCCCTGAGTGAGGGGAAACGACGCACCAGTTGGCACTCGGAATCTGGCCGCAACTACAGGAGAGAACAACACAACAATTCATTGAAATCCATGATAAAGGCATCATAATGACATTGAATAGAGACATTTGGGTGATGTTGTGTTGTAAAATGGTGTGTCAAAGTAAGATCTTGTGGGTAATTCTGCAGGTTGTGGGTTCGAGTCCAGCCTGGGGTTGCGGTGCGTGTGCCCTTGGGCAAGGCACTTTGTCACACATTGCTTCTCCCCACCCAGGAGTAAAATGGGTACCTGTGAGGACAGAGATGGTTATTGTGTTAAAGTCAGCCATTTCCACCAAAACGGGAGCGCAGAGCTGTATGGGTCGTTCTTAAATTTGCGGTCCAGTTTTTTTTTCCTGCCGCTGTTACATCTGACATCTATGATTCTATAATTCTGATGCATTCCATAAAGCAGTCGTCCTCCAAGAGTGATTATGAATAGCAAACTACCTATACAACAGGAAAATACGGGTCACACTTTAGATCCTAAATTTACAGAATGGCCCATACACCTCTCAGAGAATCAAAATGGTCCGAGGAAAGTTTTATAGGCCTGACGAGAAGGGGTAATAATAACATAGTGAATTGACTGCCAATACAGCAGATATGTACACTTAATAAATAAACAGTCTAATTAAGAATATTAAAAAACGTCTACATTGCATTTTGCGTAAATAGAGAAAGACAGAACCACAAAGGTATAATTTAGCATTTCTCTTCTCTGTGGACATCCCAAACAGCCCCCTCTATCGTCCATGCACATATCTGATAGTTTCCTTACCTCAATGCAGGGCAGACTGCTACTGTCCGATGTGGATGCCGAGTCTTCGTTATCAGAGTCTGGCACAAAGGAGTCTTCACTGTCTGATGATTCGTTGACGTCCTCTGATGACATGATAGCTTCACTCAGTGTAGAACTCTCCACTAGAAAATTCAGACAAGAAAACACAAATAAAGTGTTCATTTGTGTTTAAGATTCTGCGGCTTTCAAAGGTTGTACGTAGTTTTGTAAGAATCCCCCGTTACATTACCAGACAGAATCCAATAATTTCACTTAAAAAAGTATTTTGACGGGGGCATTTTAAAAGTGTCCAATTTGACTCACGATATCTCCTGACTTTGCTGTCTTGACTCAATCTCTTCAATTTGACGACGACCTTCTTTGAACAAATCCTCTTTGGAGTTGGGACTTCTGCAACTTCTTGGACGCAAGACCCTGATGACTCATCGTCCACTGTAGCTGTCGGTTCCTACAAACACAACATATTGTACACCAACATTACTTTTAGTCAAGGCACCCACATTGACTGTTCCGAATCCGGCCATAAGCCCCGCCCAGCTAGTTTGACTGAGGTAACGTGGTCACCTGACCAGTAGTCATTATCTAATTGGTCAATGCCCTTTGATTGACAGACAGGAAGGGTCCGTTGAAAGAATCCACGAAGGTCTACAATTAGCATGCCAGTCAAGCGTTACCCTTGGCTGGTGGTTTTGGACAAGCTAGTTTTCTCGGTAAATGCGTCAATATTTTCCCCAGTTGATGACTGATAGGTCACTGCAGGGAAAAATTAGTGATGTCCCTTTACATTCAAGATAGGGATACAACAGCACGGCCAAATCTCACAGACCGGCTAAGCACTATAATCAGCTAAACATGGAAATTACTTGCTCAGCAAACACAGGTTACCAACCAAAATCTCATTCAATGTATATATATAATGTGTGGCTGGTTCTCCACAGATCCACACTTAGCACATATTTTTGCTTAACAAATAATTTTTTTGCTCAGGAGCTACACAAATCATATGACTTTTTGGCTGGTAACGAAGCCTCAATTTCATGGCACTGATTACCGTTAGCGAAAAATCCCCGCTTACTGTAGCAGAAAATTCCACGCTTAGGATTAGCGTATTTCACGGGTGAGTGAGGAATTTTGGCTTACCCGCATGCCTACATCCCGTAACCAAGGATTCTGTGCTTACAGGGTTAGCACGGAATTTTTCTGCTAGCACTGTAAGCACAGAACGGTGATCGTAAGCGTGGAATGTTGTGGTTAGCAGAGCCATGAAATTGCCCGCTGTAATAAGCTGAATAGGTATTCCAGATTCTGAGATTCCGAGACAATAAACTGTAGATCTTAAAAATTGGCCTTTGAAATATGTTTTCGAGAATCTAGGATATTCAAAAAGGTTCAGAAATTATCTCACAAACTACAAACCTAGGAGACAATAACTCTTCACTTACCGTACGCCTGCTGTCACCAGCATCATGACACAATGTTTCTTCTGTCTCCAGGATTTCTTTGTGACCTTCGACCTCTTCAACTCTGACCTCTTCTGGCTGCGACTGGCCAGCGCTGTTGGAGTCCAGACTGAGCGTGTTGTTGCTGCTGCTGACGGTGTTGTCTTGAGCAGCGAGCTGCGAAGCTGCGGTGCTGACAGCCTCGCTGTGTTGCGGCGTCTCTTGTATCGTGGAAAGCTCACTGTTTCTGTAAATGAAACGTATACAAATAATTAATTTTGAATCGGTGTGTCACTTGCTTTGGGTGCACTTTATTAGAATCTATGTAGCAGCCCTCACTTCTTGTAAAATGAGGGAAAGATTTGCCTAAACCAACACCGCCCATGGCAGTGTTTTGACAAACTCACAATTGCACAGCCCAAATTACTTTGACTTTATATGGGTATCGATGTCCCAAATGTGTTTAAATACAAAGGGCACGTCATTGGTTAAATGTAGGTGTTGTATAACATTCAACTCTATTTTTAAATGCATTAGCCCCCCCCCCCAAAAAAATGTCTAGCATCCCCGTCCGCTTCCTTTTTCAAGACAGCCTCCAAATTCTTTTTCCTTTTTTTTTTTTAAACAAAAAAAGTATACATTTTTTTTTTGTAAATTTTAAACAGTGACATCATTTTGGCCTCTTCGTCTGTTGCATCTAGCCCACATAAAGCTTGTATGTCATTTCCCGAGTCCAATGGCGGCCATTAAAAAAACAACCTGGCAGCCTTCTTGAAAAAAGCCCAGTCAGGCGGCCATTTTGGAGGGAAAGCCAAAAAAAAAGGACCTCCCGCTTCCCTTTTTTTTCAAAAAGGCAGGACGCTAAATATGTTTTTTTTTATTTGGCCTTGTAGCCTCAACAAATATTTGTCAATTTCCATTTTGAAGGAATTTTGTACTGTTTGGTTTTACTCATGAATATTCAGACTGTCATCCGAGTTGAACTCCGATAAATAGATTAAGAGAATGCTACAACATCTCGAAGTACAAAAACACCTGTGCTGACAACAGTTTTGAAGTGAAATATTCTGTCTGGTGCACCAAGAAATGTCAAATGCGATAGTTTTGCAGCACTACCAAGAGACAGATTGTCTAATAAATGTCTATGACTGTTCACATGATACGTCACTTCGTGGTGCTACCAATGATTTCTTCCTTAACAAAATGTACTCAATCACCTTGTGCTAGTTGATCGAATGCTGCCAATATCTACTCCGTGTTTTAGTCTTGTGACCGGATACACCTCAATGTCCGAGATGACCGTATCTTCAAATGGACTGAACGAAGTCAAGCCCATTATCTCATCATCCTGTATGATCGTCATCACCGGCGAGTCGCAGCGAGGGCGCTTCGGGGCGTGGTTCAACCCGCACAGTCCAGCCAACAGCGACACGCTGGTGCTGGACTTGTCGCTGGAGCTCTGCGATTCATCGCTGCTTACGTTGATCTGCGATTCGTCGATTTCTTGACCGATTTGGGACTGTGTTGCGTTTCTCTTGATGCAAGCTTTGTAGCCTTTGACCACCTCACAGTGTTTGCTGGATTTCACCTCAGTGGGATCGAGGCAGCTATCGGCAATTTCGTACTGCACCTGTTTCCACTGTGATCGGCTCTGCAGTCCGCTTTTACTGAGATAAATTCGGCTTTTGCTGACTGTTTTTGCACCAGACGAGCCTATCAATGTAGCTCCCTGATTAGGAAACGGACTATCTGCTTGATGGCTTGGTTGAGGAGACTCTTTACCAGATGAATGTGTTTGAAAACTCAGAGATTCGGTTTCGTTTGCTGTGAAGTAATTCTGTCTCAAAGCATTTGACATCAGATCTGTTTCCTGATGTACGGACAACTCGGGAAGAACGTCGCTGATACCGGTCGTTTCCCGAGTAGGAAGACCTTTTGGCAGAGATTTCAGCTCTTCAGGACTACGTCCGCCTATCTGTTGTTGGTCTGAGGCTTCAAGACTCTGTTGCAGAGCTGATTTTGAAACGGATTTAAGCGCAGATGATTCAGGAAGAATCTGACTTGTTCCAGGCGTTTCCAGATTAGGAAGACGTTCGGGTAGAACCTCAAGCTCTTTAGGAGCACTTCCAATTATCTGTTGTTGGTCCGAGGCTTCAGGCCTCTGCGAAAAATCTGTCTCAGAGAAACCGGCTCTTGTACTGGATGCTGCATCTGCCAATGCCACACTGCAAACAGAGTCTTTGATATCATCAATAGGGTCTGGAGACTTTGAAGGCGGGGGTCTACGATGGACTCCAACAGGGTGGTGTGAAGTTTTGCTCGGGCAATCGACGACTAAACAGTCAGCAAATTGAGAAGCCTCAGCGTCACTGAACCCTTTTTTATCTTGGGATGGTTCTTCGTTGAGACCACTCTCACAGTGAGCTGCATGGGTAGCACTGCCTCTGATGTCTTGGGGAAGTGACAGACGTCCTTGAGGGTCTGATAGTCTGGAAGAAATGCTGGACGTTTTGCCAGGATCGTTTGGGGGTGCGGGAAAGTCAAAGATATCCGATGCACTCTGCCAGTCATCATCGTCATCACCTGAAATGGTGAAAATGTCTTACAATTACCATCAGAATTTTATGAAAAATCCTAGAAAAGAAACAAAGACTAGGCTTATTTACACTGAGTTGGTCAGTCTGTCACTCAGTCAGTCACTCAGTCAGTCAGGAGAAAATGGGCTGGTTCAACATCAGTGTAAAGGAATGTAAATTGTGAAACGTGTCAAAGTTAAGAAGTATTGAAATAGTTTCTTGAATTGGCTTATGGTGAAACTGGTCAAAATCAGCTGAGAAATTAACAATGAAATACAAGTTTCATTTGTATGCAAACAATTAGAATTAGTACAGATTTTGTTGAAATAAGTTTGAATTAGTAATAAAAAAATAAAATTGTAAGACCAAATAAACCAAAACATCACTGAATGTCATAAACAGAGAATACTTGGAGGCCAGAAATGTTTGAACGGGAGGGTAGTTGGGCATAACACATAAACCAATGTGTACTTTCTCCCACAATGCTCACAGAAAATTGTTGAAAGGTTAGTAACAATATCTTTAAAAACTCTGAAATTGTTAAATATGTCAATACCGTTAGAAAAAAATAAAAGCTAAACCGGAGATTCTGGCAAAATGACTAAATTAGTTAGTTATATTCCGAGTGAACTGATATCAACCCAAAATTCGTTTCAAAAGCAAATTACCAGATTGTTCCTATGATTGTTCCTATTCCACAGTATTTGCATCGGTTTGTTGGATTTTTGTTCCAGATGTCATCACTGTTTGCAATTTTCAGATCACCTGGGAAGGTTGTCAAGTTAGCCCATTGAAAATCTACATTCATAAATACCTGGGATGTTTTCGCATATTCCTATTGGTTGCGAGCCAGTCATGTGGGTAGTTTTAAACTGTCACTCATAAATACCTGAGACAGTTTACCCATTCCTATTGGTCGAGGCCCATCACGTGGGTGGTATTAAACCACCGGTAAAACACATCGCAAAGTCGTACGTGTGCGCGCCAATTTCCATAAAAGGATATTTTAAGTACTGCGCGCGCGAGGTACGTACCATAGATATGGCAAGAGGGGCGTTTCACAAACCTAAGTAAAATAGTTGAACAAAATCGTTGTAATTTTGTGAATTTTTGACTCCTTTTAAATTTCTGACCAAAATGTATTGATGAATGGGAATAAATATGTGCTTGGCTGGTATTAAGCAGGTACATTTAAAGCCGGCTAGAAACCTGGTTGCGGACAATGGCCCTCGCACATATAAAACTGATCACCAATGTTTAAGACCAGTTGTGAGACCCTGTACTCAGCGTCACATGTGCGTAGTATTTGCTCACACCTCAGCTGCAACCGAGTGCTCGAAAACCCCTGATATGATCTCCATTCAAGGAAAAGTTGAGCGCACTGTGAGGCCTCGTATACAGTAGAAACGGTTAGAAAATGGAGTAAAATGGGAGAACAAAATCGATAGAATTTGTTCTTGAAAGTCCATCATGAGTCCTCACAAGCCCATTGCAAGTCCATCACAAAATTATCACAAGTCCCTCACAAGTAATTCACAAGTCATCACAAGTCCATCACAAGTCCATCACAAGTCCATCACAAGTCCATCACAAGTCCATCACAAGTCCATCACAAGTCCATCACAAGTCCATCACAAGTCCATCACAAGTCCATCACAAGTCCCTCACAAGTCCCTCACAAGTCCCTCACAAGTCCCTCACAAGTCCCTCACAAGTCCCTCACAAGTCCCTCACAAGTCCATCACAAGTCCCTCACAAGTCCCTCACAAGTCCCTCACAAGTCCCTCACAAGTCCCTCACAAGTCCATCACAAGTCCCTCACAAGTCCATCACAAGTCCATCACAAGTCCATCACAAGTCCATCACAAGTCCATCACAAGTCATCCAGTCCCAAGTCAAGTCACAAGCTATTCAAATGAACTGTGACAAAGGCATTCCTTTGTAAATGTTCATTTCCTAGGACTTGTGACTAGACTTTGAAGGACTTGTGATTTTCTTGTGACAAAGCTTGTGACCAGGCTTGTGACTGGGCTTGTGATGGACTCGAATACAACCCTGGCCATTATCTTACCATCAGACGTCTCCATTTTGTCCTCTGTATCCATCTCTTCTTCCTCTTTCCAGCATTCCTTGAGGATGGTCAGCAGCTGGTCCTCAGTGGGAGGGCTACGGAAGCTGATTGCTAGAAGCTTGTCCATGCAGTCGGATTGGGAATCCATGATGTCGTGGGAGATCTGGGAGTCAGGACCCTCGGAGACAATCTGAGCAAAGAAATGCAAAGATGAGAAATCGTTTTCCTCTGTACTATTATGGAGATCTAAATGTAGTATTACAGAGATTTTTGAAACCTGGGCTATGGCCCCAGCTTTGGCGTCTGATTCCATATTGTTGCTTGTTACGGCCATGACATATGCTGATGAAAGAGGACATTCTCATGAACTACTTGTTACCCAGCTCTCATAATACCGTGCCAGAGTAACATTGTATATGTACGTAGGGTTAGGGTATGTGCCGACTGGTTAGGGTTTGTGGCTCGTGTTCAGAGGGTCAGGGGTTCAAATCCTGCCAATGGCTACAATGTTGTGTCCTTGGGTAAGCCACTTTACCCCCACGTGCCTCTCTCCAATCGATTGTACAAATTGGTAATGACATTAGCTGGGGCGTAACCTGAGATTGGAATGGCATCCCATCCCGGGAAGTAATAGAAATATTCTCAGTCATTTTATTCCAAAGAAACAGGTGATGAATGCCAGCCTGATAAGCCATATTGGCTCGCGACGGACCATTTCAGCTCTCAATTAAGGGAATAAATGTGTGCTTTGGAGGTTTTAATCATTCTGTTTAAGACCGCTTGGAGTCTGGGTGCTGATAATTACCCGGGACGAAGGCGAAGGTAATTATCAGCACCCAGACTCCAAGCGGTCTTAAACAGAGTGATTAATACCGACCAAGCACATATTTATTCCCATTCATAAATACCTTTTCGGTCAAAAAAATCAAAACATTTCGGTAAAAAAAACACGATTTTGTTCAACAAGTTCGCTTCAGGTTTTTTTTAAACAACCCTCTAGCTTAATAATGGACTGTCCAGCTCACGAATATGATGAAAACACTCCTTTTATGGAGATTGGTGCAGGCGTCGTGCATACTGCGCGATGTGGCGTAGAATGCATCTGTGGCGGTGAGAATGTAGGACTATAAAATACTGACTCGCTGGTAGTATTGCGCATGCCTACGTGAGGATTGTGAACGTTCAACCAATAAAACGGTAAGAGGCACTGGATTTTTAGGAGTCCAAATTTCATGTGACACTGGAAAAGTGTTTAAGACCAGCTAGCCATGTCTTTATCATCCGTTTAAGACCGGCCACGTGATGGGCTCTCGACCAATAGGAATGGGTAAACTGTCTTAGGTTTTTATGAATACCTGTTCAATCACAGGGACGCTAAGTCGCTCGTTGAGTCGATCGACATAGTATCGTAAAAGTCGCTGAATGGCTGCAGTATAAGCCGGACCCAGCTCCGCGTCCATCTCATTTCGCAGGTAGGCCTCTCTCTCAGATGCGCTGAGCATTAGTCTGGTGAGCAGACGACGATATCGCAACTGGTAAGTGTGAAGCTTGTAGTCTTCTTTACTCTAAAAAAAAGAAAAAGAAAAAAAAAGGGAGTAAAAAAATTCTTAAAATAACAAATACACCTCAAAGATGGTTGCCGAATGCAAATGATCTATTACTTTCATGCAAAAAGTGTCAAGAGGCAAAAAATGCAGACAAACTCATGAGATGGTTGTCAGAAGAAGGAAAACTCACCACTCCTGTCGTCTTGAGTTCAGCTTTAGGAAAGTACCTGTTGAGACGGGCGCAGACGTTGCAATAGTCAAACTTTGTCTCTAACAGATCGTGGAGCATGACCTGTCATCAAAAGAAGATTGGGTCATCAATGGCAAAGAAATTACAGCAGTAGTTTTTTAGTAAAGTTGTAAATATGATATTTTTTTACCTTAAATCTTGAAATCCAGCACCACGTTGTGCAGTGTTTTGATAACTTCGGAACTGTACAGCTCTGTCACTATTCCTTTGCATAGGGCTTAATTTCTCTAATGTATGAGAATAATCTGCGTAAGTTACCCATGATATTTTTCAACTAAACACTGGGTTTTTTTTCAATTCAAGTTGCAATTTTTTTTATTTTTTTTATTTTTGCTGGTGTTTTTTGTTGTTTTTTTTGTTTCAATTTAGACCCGGCCCTGTAGACTTTCAGGGTTCATCTTGAAATCTGACAGCGATGAAATTCCATAGACCATTTTATGTAAAGTACGCAGTGATGGTATAAGGAATTGTTTTGAAAGTGGAGGGGGGAGGGGGAAGGTAAAACATCGGTGATGCCTGCTGGTTGCTGCAAATTCAAAAAGGGGAGGGGGGGGCTGGGGCTGGACCACATTCATCGATGGGGTCGCCCTTTTCTATGTTTGCGCTTTGATTTGGGATTTTATGTAGCATTATGAAGCAACTTTTTATGTATTTTGAAGCAAAATTTATTTTTGAAATAAAAAAAAAATATTCCAAGCAAGAAAAACTGACACAGGCAGGGATGGCAACTAATGGGCCTAACAATAGAGACTAAACTAATATTGACCTTAGTCTTGATACCAGTTGTCAGTTTGACAAACTGCTTGGCCGGCACTAAATCAGGGGCTGCCTTGTTGATGATGTCCAGGAGAAGTAGAGCGTGGTCAAATTCCGCAATGTCTTCACGCTTGACGATGGAATGGAGGGTGCCTGCCACTACACGAAGATGAGGAACATCGTTTTCCTTGAAGGATGCATTCCCTTGATGGTCAACAATGGCTGAAAAATGAAAATTAAATCAATTTTTGTATTGCTGTTTTGACCATTTACTGACAAATACATAAGAGAATGTTCCAAAAGATAGGTACAAGTTGAGAACACTGTGGTTTATAAAGTTCTTGGAAAGTGTTCCATACCTGGACATTACTTGACACTCTGTACAAACCTAAATAAGACTGGTCTGAAAAATTCCAAGTGTTTTCTCAGTAAATGCTTCAATATTTTCCTTGCTAAATTTGACTTTTTTAGGACATGTTATCGCTTTCTGATGGCGGATTAGTCACTGCAAGCAGGGAGAAATTAAATATGTCCATGTACGGAATTCTTCCCAAGTTCTTTTATATTCACTTCTACAACCAATTTTTTCTCACTCAATCACAAAACAATATTTGCTCGACAAAAAACACTTGACTTTACCATACCTGCGATAACATGATCCATAAAATTCTTGCATGCATAATCGAGGATCAACTCCTCTACCGTCTCGCGATCTTTTTCTGTACTCCTCTTCGGACATCTGTACACGGCCATTTTGCTGTCCATAAATAAGAAAGGGAAGAAATGAGAACAATTTTTTCCTTGAGCAAAAATGACGCAGTTAGACGTAACTGTATGCCCTTCCTAAACGATGTCAGTCATTCCGACTACGTTGAAAAACCTTTGGGGCTGGATAAAAATTCCACTATTGTTAAAAAAATATATCAGGCCCCATACAAAAATTATTAGTTTATCATCCCCGCCCGCATCCGTTTTGCTGATGCAAAACATTTTTACTTTTATTTTCAAAGGAATTGTAAAAAGTTGCCCTGCAGCCTGCCCAGCCTGCCAGTATATAACTTTCGGGACTTGTGAATGTTTATTTCAGTCTTGTCAGAGTGACTGCTTCGTACGCTGCTTACAATGCGCTGTCACGTATGAGCGTTAAAACAATGAAATTACACGAAAACAAAAACTAGGCCAGTAGACCTACGTATATCATGCCAAACTACAAATTACACTTGTGCATCGATAGGTGATCGGCATCGTGGTTTGGGGAAATTGTTGGTGATGGGAACTACCATTCTTTTCTCTAACACTTAGTCCCAAACCGGGATTGCGTATTTAAAAGTGAAAAATAAAGAAGCTTGTTTTTTAATGATCGAAAGGCAAGAACTTTTTTCTTGATCGACGAAAGTGTCTTTTCCGGCAGCGATTTTTTATTTTATATACAAAATCCAATTTTGTTTCTTTTAAGCGGCGATTCCGTAATCTAAATTAGTAAAAAAAAAGGGCCTGCTCGATGTGACAGCATGCGCTTGGGACCAGTTCTAGCACTTGGTCAGATTAATCAAAAATATGATGTGCACATGAACATCATTTTAGGTAACTTATAAATTTGGTCTAGAATCACCGACACCGCGAAATCAAGCCTTAGACATTTTTGCCATCAATATCTCATAAAATTTTTGCCACAGCTCTTCTCCTCGATCCTATATGTACGTGGCCTTGTATTAACATGCACTGATTACATGTGCAGTCATAGCAGTCGACATGTAGCATGTATGTGTCATCATTAAATGTCATTTATAATTACCTTGAAGAGTTGATGGTTTCTGATTGGTCGAGACTCGATCACGTGGCCGGGCATTAACGGTGATAATGGACCGGCTTCAAAGATCAAGCGAATAAATGGCCCCTGAACCAGCATTGATCCAGCCCCGTTCAGCCCCATGCAAGCCAATGATTGGTCAAAATATAGTAACAGTCATGCGGTAGCTTGTAACAATAGAGCACTGCACATGCGCTCAACCCTCATCGCGTGAGACTGACGCACGCGTACGCAACACAGTTGCTAGGGATGCGTGCGTGCGCGCGCATAAGGAAGTTTTGAAACGACATCATACAGCAGTGCAGTATATACTGAGGATGTTTACGACGAAAGCGTAGATCTACGATTTATTTTCTTTGAACACTTCACCCACCGACATGTTTACCTTTACTAAACCATGCATCTTTGTAATTCCGGACACAAGGAATGTGTAAATGAGATTTCAGCTTCCTCCATCAGGTAAAGATATGAAAACATTGTTGTAATTTGTTTCGCTACGGCAGCAGTTTCTGTTGAGCTTATGTCGTTATAGCTGTTAAGCTAAAATATGGCCCATGAACATGAACACAAAAAAGTCTGGAAATATCGCCGAAAGAAAGTCACAAAATTGGAGCATTTTAACTGTTTATTTCGTTAAAAAGGTATTTATTAATGGGAATAACAGTGTGAGGATCTGGTCTTCACTGCGTGATAATGACCGGGTGTGGGGGTGACCGCTGTTAATGGACCTCGACTTCGTCTCGGTCCATTAACAGCGGTCACCCCCACACCCGGTCATTATCACGCAATGAAGACCGGCTCCTCACACTGTTATTCCCTTACTGTATTATACAACTGTACACTACTTTGACTTTCACCCCTCCCCCCCCCCAAAAAAAACCCTATTCTGACTAAAAGTGTAAACTAAAAATATCGATATATTTTATCATGGGGTCTAAATTCCTCACAGGGAAAGATTCCCATATCTGGCCATCTCTTTTCACCCTGTGCACAAACTGTATGAGAATGAGATGAGCATCATCAGCATGATGAGACTGGTCTGAAAAATTTTTCTCAGTAAACATGGTTAAATAATTCATTAATTGTCTTCAATATTTTCCATGCTAAATTTGAAATTTTGGACAAACATATTATTATTTCTGATGGCTGATGGGTCACTGAAGGGAAAATTTGGTGGCCAGATATGGGAATCTTTCCAAACTGATCAAATGCACACTCCATTCTGCACACAGAAATTCGCATCCGTAATTAACAATGAAATTGAAAATAAAGTTTTCAATTTCATGATATCCGGCTTAAACCTGTGCAGCTGTGTAACCAGCAACACGAATTGTCCACGCGAAAAATTGTTACAATATGCTCACATTCCCTTTTCATTATATCACTAGTTACTGTAAATGTAATGCATATACTTCACTAGTTCCACTTCAAAAGGTTTGAAAAGAAGATGTTCTAACTTGTAATACCTCACTCAGGCGGGGCACTCAGGAAACGGCGATATTCCCTCCTAAATTTTCGGTCAAAATCCTCCCAAAAAAGTTTTCAGAATCGGTGTGCAGGGTGACCGTAAGGTCATGCCAAAATTCTGCTAAATGCGCTTCAAAAATCTGTCAGATTAATCAAAAATCTGCCAAATTCCCCAGAATCACTCGAAATACACTATAAACAATTAAAATCACATGCAGGTGCTGTAGTATTGCCTTAATTAAGGTTCAAATTACATTATAAACAATCTATAGTCACATAACGATGTCATGAAGTTGCAAAAATTTCTGGTAAAATGTGCCCAGCCCACGACGAATATCCGATGACAAGTGAACCACAGCAGCTAGACCAGGCAACCTGTCCCATTATGCAAGGATTTGCTTGAATAGATTGAAGCTTTTCAAAACAAATTTACCATATTTTTTTTCAAATTTGCTGTGTATTTTCTGTCAAATAACCATTTTTAGAGAATTCTGCCAGAAATCTGCCAAAAAAATCCATTCTGTCAAATCTGCTGTCAAACTCGTCTCTTTACGAAATTTTGCTAAATTTAGCCGAAATTCGGCTAAAACGGTCACCCTGTCGGTGTGGTACCCTCCACAACTGTCGTAAAAGATGATAGTTTTAACCGAGTCGAAATGGAGCCAGACGAAACACCAGCCCATACCACCACATCATGCACCTGTCCGCGTGCGCGCGCGCTGTTCATAAATGCATGTTCCGCACTAGCTGTTTTGTCCTTGGGGGAGGAGCGTTGGGGCAGAAGGGGGGAGGCAATAAGACCTAAACCAATATAATTTCAGTTGTCTAACATTTCCCCTTTATTGCAAGGAGGATTTTCTGATATTAAACTTTTATTTTCACTGTAATTTTAATTTTTAGTGTTAAATTAATTGTTAGTGTTAAAAAGCTCAATTAGGACTCTACTGCAGCACATAATAAAACGATTTATAACTGTATTCAAATAAAGATTTTATTTCAGAATATTATCAAACAACCAACATCATATCTTCACTATGATAACATAAATTTTGTATCAGTACTACGTAGCAGGAATACTAAATGCAGCCTTATAATGTTTACAAAAGCAACAACATGTCAAATTTCATTATGTAAAAAAAAAATGAAAAATACAGTTACATCAGTCCTCCAAGGTTTATACTGAAAAAAAAAATTCACAGCTCACTCTTCAAAAAAAAGTATCAAGACACAACTTTGCTTTCCACCATCATGGAATCGAATTGGAATGGCACTTGATAAGTAGCCTATGGACTAAAAGGCTACTGTGCAGTGTTCTATAGACAAGTCGGTATATCCAAAGTCCAAAGTAAATCACAAGTCCAGTCACAAGCAACAGCAGATGAACAATATCAAAGGAAGGCTGTTTGTCACAGTAAATTTAATAAATTGTGATTTGACTTAACTGAGACTTGATAACCTGTAAGGACTTGAGATGGATGTTACTACAACACTGTTAATCAGCCTATATAATGCATCTATCAAGCACAAGGCTATTGGGCCAAGTAAAAAAAAAAACCAGCTGATTGTTCAGGCATAACATTTTTTTTAAAGATGTTTCAGAAGTTCGGATGCTTTCAATAGTTTTACTAATGTTCAATAAGCGCTGGAAGAAGGTTTTGTGGTCCAAAACTAGTAGACAACTACCCAGAACTATCAAATAAAAAGGGCCTCCTCCTTTCTAAGGCACACATCGTGTAAGCTAAATATGGCTATTTTAGCCTATATTTTTCAATACAAAATCAAAAATAACTCTTTTTGAAAACCCGGAAGATCAACTGATGTTTTTTTTTTTTATGTTCAGGATCAAAACTGCAGAAGCAATGTACTCTTGAAAATCATGAATATTTACAGTTCACGTAAATAATATATTTAAAGATGCATACCCCATGCTCTCATCACAAAATGAATTTTTTTCTAACAAAGTTTCAATTTGTATGTTATGTTTTAACGAAGCAGCTACTTTATTTCCATTTTGGGCGTCTGCAACCCTCTGAAAAAGGCTTTTCATTTTTGTGCACAAATGAACCCGCCCTGCGAGAGCCGAATTATTGTCTGGCAGCATATGATTCAAATTTGTGAAAAATAATTCAATAACTAAACATCAGTGAATTGTTTTGTTCACTGTCTCATTCAAAGTGAATAACTTTTATATTGCTACGAAAATAGCAATCGAAGAAAGCAAATCTATTTTCCAAGGTGAAACCTGAAAATAGCACCAGGAATCATCTTTAAACTACATATCATCTTCAAATTTTAGCGGATACAATGAAAAGGCGTTGACTGAAGATATAAGAAGTAATCACATAAAAATCAAAGTTGACACATCATGCACTTATTTTAAAACTTAAATTGAAGTAAATAAGATATTTTTAAAGTAGTATTGATTCATCCATTTCAATTAAAACATTTACGAGATGATTGTACGAATAATATGAGTTGTTAAAAAGTGTATACATGCTCAAATGTAATTTGAGTAGATATAATTAAGAGGAATATAGTGAAGATATTAACAAATCTAAAAAAAAATATCATCTTTTGGCACATTGTGAACTTAATTTGACAAGTTAATAGCTCAATTAAAAACACCAATTTTCAGAATTTATGCATAATTCAGGATCAAAATAGCTTCAATTTAACAGAAACTAAATATCTTTATTATATCTATTTCAATTAAAGAAATTAAAAAGATTGTCTAATCAATCGTACAAGTTGATTGTTTGATTTATGCATTGTTCATTCGGCCTCACAATTTTTTTAAAATCTGCATAAGTATTTAGATAGCTTTAATTCAACAGAAAATATAAGCTTGATTTAATCCCTTTCAATTCAAAATAATCATCATTTTTTTAATGATTTAATCATTATACAAGCGAACTGAAAATGCAAGCATTGTTCATGGCACAAAAAAATGGCAGTTTGCAAAAAAAAAATCCCTTGAATACATGCTTGTGTATTCACACTGAGAAGACTTTGCCAGGATTCATCAAGTTATCGGGATCTAACGCCCTCTTGATTTTTCTCATTGTAGCCACGCCTTCTTCCCCGACCTCCTTAAGGAGCAGTTCTTGTTTCCCGATGCCTATCCCGTGTTCTCCTGTGCAAGTACCGCCCAACTCCAGAGCACGTCTGTGAAAAAAGGAGGGGAAAAGGAGGCTCTATTTCATGGTGGTTTTCCAGGGTGAGATTGTTGGGAAATGAAAAATCCACGAAACAATCGGCAAAGGGTTTGAAAGTCGCTGTCTCGCCGAGGGCCTGAGAGTAACATAGGGTCTATTGTTATTGTATTTGCCTAATGGTTCCCCTTAAAATACCCATTTCTTTTAATAAATAAATGTTTTTATAAGTAAAAATACCTTTTCGGTAAAACCTCAGGAATTACAGATTTCAAAAGGCATTCTTTAAAAATCCTGAAATCAGGAAAAATCCTGATCAACAAAATCTTGAAACCTGGAAAAATCCTGATAAATCTCCCCTCTGCACAGCAGAATTCCAGCGCTTGGGATTGCATTTTGTGCTTACAGCGCTAGCACAAAAATTACGTGCTAACCCAGAAGCACAGAATCCTAAGTTATAGGGTGTATGTATGTGCACAAGCCAAGTTTCTAAAGTCAACCTGAGAAATGCACTTGTCATAACCGCAGAAATGTCTGCTTATAAGTGAAGATTCTTGCTTAGGGTAAGCCAAGACATATGAAATTGGGTCGTGGTTACAACGGCAACAGAAATATATGAACAAATATAGTATTGCACCTGTTGCATAATTTGTTAACCATATTAACGTAACCAAAACTTCCTCTTTTCTCAGCTCCACGGGATGGTAAAAAAAAAATGTGGGCCAAATTTTCAGAGCAAAAATACTGCTTAGCAAATTTATGTAATAAGCAAAGATCAGCTGAGAACCAGTCAAAAGATATATACAACATATGGCCTTTTAGCTGGTAACCTGTTTTGGCTAAGCAAATTTGTTTTTGTGCTAAGCACATTTGTGAGCTCAGCAGCTCCACGATGTTGGCCCTTGTTCAAAACATTGGCTTAAAAAGGCTCCGCTGTTTGCAACAAACAAGCTGGAATCTCCACAAGTCTAGTCAAGTGTTTTGGCACGTCCGAGTTCTACTTGTCATGGGATCATTCAGTTCAATTATTGACTGGGTTTCATCATTAAATTTTCTTACCTTCCCAGTTGACTGCAGAAACTTTTGACGGTCGCCATCTCTGATTGGTCGTCTATATCAACAGGGATTGCAACGTGGAAGTTACCATCTCCGACATGGCCCACGATGGTACCTATGGGAGTAGGGATAAAAATAGAATTCTATTTTTAGACACAAGGCATGGGTGTCATTGATTTTGACCACTTGAAGAAAGACGCTGATACTTTGACCGCACATTGATCTGGATAGCTCAGTTGGTTAAGCACTGGCTCATAGGGAACAAATGCAGAGGTGAAAGAGTTAGAACTCTGACTACTGCCGATTGTGTTCTCAGGCAAGACATTTTACTACAATTACCTCTTTCGACTAAATTGTCTATGACTCGGTAGAGACCAGATTGTGCTGATCTCAAGCTGAAGCAGAAAAATTGTCTAATGTCCTAGCAGAAAGCAAACAACTATGATTGCAATCATTTATATTGACTGAGCATTGTATCAAAGACAGTGGCGCGGCTTGGGATGCTCACATTTTTTTTTCCAAATATTTTAAGAAGCTTAAATTTTTTTTTAAAATGTTGCCCAAAATTTGTGGCCGCAGAAAATATTTTTTTCGGGGACGGACTATTTTGATGTGGTGGTGCCATTCACACCCACATACTTCTCGAAAATAGGCCACATGCATATCACTACGGTCAAATTGTGGGACTAAAAAAAAAAATTGACCAAAAGAAAATTTTAAAAACCAAATTGGCAACCTCTTGGGGGCTAAAGCCCTCCGACTAAGGGCCCCGAGCCTACCACCCTTCAGGGATGTGATTGGTCTTTAACAAAAAAACCTGAAAATTTTATGCATGAAGTGCAAACCCCGGCGAGCGCGAAGCGCGAAGCCATTACGGCGTGGGGTCCGGGGCCCGCTTAAGGGCCCCGAAAAATTTTTGATTTTAGATGCTCTGTGGTGCAATCTGAGGCAATTACTGGGCACTTTCCTCTGAAATTCTGAAGCAGAATTTGTTTAATTTTATGAAGAATTTTCCCTTATATGTTAAAATGTACTCTTGTTCTAATAAAGTTTTTTTCTGTACTCAAAGTTGAGAACCATGCTGTTTTCCCCAGGATTTTTTCAAACCTGTGGGGGAATTTTTGTTGTGATACAACAACCCACGAAGCCACGGCGTGGGTTCGGGGCCCGCTTAAGGGCCCCTGAAAAATTTTGAACTTTAGAAGCTTTCTGGTGCATTTTAGAGCATTTCAGAGGAGATCTTTTAATTTTTTTGTAAAAAAAAATCAAAATTGTAAACTTAAATCACTTCTGCTTCCGATAACATGCCTTTCAAAATAGCGTCGGTAGTATTGTTGGAAAAAATTATTTCACCATTTCTATATTTGTAGTAAAGCAAGGAATCGTTTATATTTCATGTATTTTGTGCCTGGATTATTCTCATTTGCGCCACAAAAATTATCAAGACTAGCCATCAAAAGTGATTAAAACTTGCCTCACCTACTTAAAAATATATTCGAGGTGGGTCATGCCACAATTATGCTTAACGTACATCATGGCCCCTAGCGCCGCAAACATTCAGTCTGGCCGGCCGTACGTAGCGCCGTACACCCGGCCGGCCCGGCGCGGTATCAGTGTGGATTGCTGCACTGTGAACGGCCCATCCCGTACGTGTGGCCGAAAATTCTGCCGGACTGCAGGAACACGCTACGATGTTTCTCCACAGGTTCGAGTTTTGCAATCTCGTCATTTCAATGGAAAATACATACACAGAAAATGAAGATCACGTTCTGTGAATTATTTTTCAGAAATCCTCTTTTTCCATCGATGGTTGTTTTACTATTTTTACGATCCAACTTCGGCCGATTGATTCCGCACGGAACACGAACCTGTGAGTACTTGCAGTAGTCACTGGTTCCGATCCTTCATCATAGCATTGATTCTGTTAGTACGCGAAGGGTACCAGTGTACCATGCTGCACTCGTCTGCACACCTGACCAGCGCAACACGTGCATCTCAAGTACCGACACAGGAACTAGACCTACATAACCACAACCTCGGCCCCGAGCGAAAAATCACATAATCGCACTAATGGCAACCGCATGGTCTTCAACTTCGTTCTCACATTGGGTGTTCAATATGTGCGTGCGGCATACATATCGATCAACGAAGTTTATGTCCGTAAGTAAATTTCGGATATTTCGGCAAGCAAAACTCATTATGAATAATTAATTAGCACATTCTACCCCCCTATTTTCTCAACGGATTCACACGATTCACGTTGGTGGACTTTTGAGGCCCAAAAAACCGGATTTCCGGATAAAACCGGAGAAATCACATCCCTGACCCTTGGGTGCGCGCGCCACTGATCAAAGACACTGACATCTGAAACACTCTGTCAGCACCACATTATTACATTAATATTATATTTCATAATAAAGATATGAATGAATATTTGGAAACTTGTTAGAAAATAAAACAAAAACAGCTCACCATAAAGCTCAAAGTTTTTCAGATCATTCTGCGTCTGTACTATTATTTGTGGCAGCATGGAGACTGGCACGCAGACGTCCGTACACAAAGCCTTTCATTGTAAACAAACAAAAAAAGTTGCATGAGTTTCCATTTCAGGTATGCGGGACACCACTTATTGTCGCTGATTTATTGAAGAGACAAATTTGGCATGGGGACTGATATTAAAGCTATAGTCCATCATTTGCAGCCATCCGAAAAGTAACTGGCGCTATTATTGTTGAAAAACAAACTTAAATCTAAAAATTAATGTGGCCTGACGTTGCGAACTTAGCAAGTTCTTCTTCAGAGGCTAAAACAGAAATGACAGAGGTACATACATTAACATGGGGGTGCACACAAACATGCAGGGCTGAAAGAAGAAACACAAAAGGAGGATTAGGTGGGAAAGGTGTGGAAAGATGCGGGGAGGGTGGATGAGAGAACAAAGGAACAAAGGGAGATGGCAAACCACAAGGGGTCTGGTGTAAATAGGGGAGGGACCAGAAAGGGGGGAGGATCAAAGGTCACAGGGAGTGGGAACGGACAAAAGAGTGTGAGAGTGATTATGATGGGGGGGGGGGGACAGTATGAAGGTGGAAAAACAAACTTGGTTGAAAAATAGTAAGGGGACTAAACTCCCTGTGAAATTATTCTTTCTGGGAAGCTGTCATTTTGAAGTAATCAACGAAAGAAGGCATTTCCAACGGTGATTCTTAAGAAGCACCGTAGGAAAATTTAAATTAGTAGTTCGTTTTGTTATTCAGCGCAGCGCGCACAAGTATTGGAACGACGCACACGCGCGCGCGGTTGTTATAATTCGTCGGATCAGTGCGCGACGTCGCGTATAGCTGCAATTCAAAATAATTCAAAACATGATTCAGTAACTTTTGATTTGAAATTGAGATCTTAGAATGCTGTTTGTCTTGGAATATACAGCTGAAGCTGAGCTGAAACTTCATCAAGTAAGTTGTTCAGTATCCTTCATTAGATTTTGAACACGTTTGTTGCTTCAAACGAACAAAATGCACTAATTACAAATGATGGACTATAGCTTTAGATTGATGTCCCTTTGTGAACTTTGACGGCAAAACTATGACAAGTATAACTCCATCAGTATATACATACGTACCTTACATCCAGGCCTCTCGGCAAGTGATGCATACAGACAGTCATGTCGCGCCTTCCACAGTTTACTCCGATCTTCAGGTCTGTCAGCCCACTGGAAGTCAGACCCATTGTTGGCTTTCACTATTTCCTCTTCAAATCAAAATAGAATGCGAAAAAGGAGTTGAAACAAGACTAGGCTGGACTAGTTCAGGGATGTAGTCGAGTAAAACACAAGTCCAGCCATGAGTAAATCACAAGAGGTAACAGTGACGTGGGTTCGGACACTTGTGACCTTAAGCAAGGCACTTAACCATTATTGCTTCGTCCTTAGGATGGGACGTTAAGCCGGAGGTCCCATGTGTTGTAAGCCTAACGCACGTAAAAGAACCCAGTAACACTTATCGCTAAGAGAAGGGGGTTTGCCCCGGTGTTTCTGGCCTCCTAGTTATGCTCCCTTGTGGAAGTCCTTAGGAGAAACACCACCAAGTACCAAGTACCAAGTACAAGTAAGAGGATGAACAATAACAGAGGAATGCCCTTGTCAAATTTCATTTGACAAGCTTGTGAGTTAAACTTGGACTGGAGGACTTGGGATGGACTTGCAGGAAACTTGCAATGGACTCAACAATTGACTTGTCCCTGTTCGAGTCAATTGACCCCAAAAGTCTCCGTTTAGAAATTATTTATACTCAGTGACTCAGTCTGTCAGTGGAGAGTAGGTCTGTCATTCAGGTCCGGCAAAAACTCTCTCTCTGAATCCCGCCAAGTATAACAGCGTAGACAAATGAACCAAGTCAACCAACACAATTCTGCAAAGGGAGTCGTTCAATATGCTTCACCTTACCCACGTACTGCACCTGTGATTTGACGCTTTCTTCCGAGCCGTGAAACTCTAGGAATAGCGTGGGAGCCACTTTGTGGTCCAGGTGACTGTAATGGTTGCAAGCTTCCATCATAGCCTCATCCAAAAACTCTGACAAAAAATGGAAACAAATAAAAACCAATCATGAAAAACACCAATTTATAAAAAAAAAGGCTGAAATTTCCCTACTTGAGAGTCACTTTGTAAGTACCAGGCATAATTTTGGTCAGAATAAAAAGGCTAACTCCTTAACCATTCATCCTAACACATCCTCAACATTCCTAAAAAAATCACCAACAGGTCTGGGAAGATTTTAGATTTTGCATGGGGCTTGATGCTCCTTGAAGTACATATAATGTGCAGTTGGGTTTAATTCTGCTGGATTCAGAAAGGTTATAAGCAAAGAAGCCTCGGGAGTTGAATGATATGTATTACTTTTAGCCAGTTTTTATTATTTCAATGAGAATAACCATACAACTGCTAGTTTGCAACATATTCACTGATGACTGGTAGGAAACGATTTTGAATTGCAAATACAATGTATTTCACTCGGACTGTCACATCAACCCTAGATTGGTACCCAGAATTGATAAAATCAGCCCGATTGCCAGTCTAACAGGGCCAAACCCTCGCAGCAGCCACGCGGCAATAAAAATCTTCACATTTTCCAAATAAGGGCATAATTTTTTTTTCAATGGGCCAATTAGGGCAAGCTTCCATGTAATCCTCACCCCTACTATACACCACAAGCCTGTAGACTCCCATTGGCCAGACCTTAGCCACTCCGGAGTAAGGAGTGTTGAAAGACAGAAGCCAAGGTGGCTGCTCATGCCTTTGTGCAGTAATTGGAGATCTTAGTGGCCAACCCCTTTGTGCCGCCAATCTCTTTGTGTCAACCCCTAGTGCCGCCCAGAGCCCAGACAGGTTGTAAACAATCCCTGGCCATGTGAATGACCTATATCTTGTGCATGTACAGGTATGCCAAGGTTATTGACCCATAAGCACATGTGGTGCTAACATTCTCCACTTGGTTCCACCGCGTAATTTTTTGGGGCTTGATCCACGAGGGGTATCCAGCCGAAAGAGCCCTCTTTGATAATAATGAGAGGATTACAATGTTGGTTGTTTACCGATGCGAGCGATTGGTACCCCGTACTGCATGACCTGGGTGACTGAGTCGACGGCCTCTTGGACGGAGTCAAAGGAACACACAGCGGCTAAGGTCTGAAGAAAAGAAGCCAGAAAATAAAAATGATTCATAAAAATAGTTTGATCTAGACAGGCAGCAACTGCACGCAGTCGGTATGTGATGAGCCCTGGGCTAAATATATCATGCAGCTTCTAGATCTAAAGCAAAAGACAATCTTGGTAAGCAAATGGATGTGCTAAGCCCATATCAGCAGAGAACCAGTCACATGCAATGTCAATTGTGGGGCATTTTGGCTGGTAACCTATGTTTACTAAGCAAAATCTTTTGGTGCCTTGCAAATTTGTGTGCTGAGCAGTGTGCCTTTAATTATTTGGGGGAAGGGTACTTTATTTAGGGGGTTGGGTTGCTCCCCCCGCCAGCATTTTTTACGCCATTATCCACCTTGGACCAAGTGCAGTGATAAACACACATTGCACTACCCTGAAAACCCTTTACTTATTGAAAACCAGAGAGATCGTCCTAATGCAGAATGACAACTACAGTGGATATGTCACTTACAGCTTCAGGTATCCCATGAAGCCTCAGTGTTGCCTTGGTGATGATGCCCAGCGTGCCCTCTGACCCAACAAACAGATTTGTCAGGTTATACCCAGCAGCAGTTTTCCTGAAAAGCCCAAAAGACTGTCAAAGTGAATTTAGTGATGCTCAAACACCAAACAAACTCACGTGAAATTGGAAATACATGCAAAGCGTGGGGGGGGGGTTAAAAAATCTAGCATAACTGTTACTTAAGCCCGGTTCATACTCTGCGTGAAAGCAAAAGCGAACGCGAATTTAAGACGTCGTGGCAAGTATTCGCGCTGCGAATTCGTAAAAGTTGAACATCTTTCAACTCGGGCGAATTTCGCAGCGAATGTTTTATGACGTCAAATTCGCTTCGCATTCGCTTTCGCATGAAGTATGAACCGGGCTTTACTGCAGGGTTGTTATAATCAAGTCATCAGAAATCACAACCTGCCCAGTGCCACCACAAGTCCTCCAAAGTCAAGCAACAATGTTCAAATGAACTGTGACAAAGCGGGCATTCCTTTGTCAGTACTCCTCCTGTTATTTGTGAACTGACTGTTATTGGTGAACTGACTTGTAATCTGAATTGTGATTGACTTTCTGTCACAAGATCTGAGTATATATTTCAGTACTGGTCTCACATAGTGTTGTGCAAACCCGACTCGAAACCGACCCGACCCGAAACTGACTTTGGGTTGGGTCAGGTCAGTTTGTCCATCATTTCAGTCGGTTCGGGTCGGTTTCGGTTTTTGCATTTGCGATTTTCGGGTCGGGATGGGTCGGTTAAGCCATTTTGAAAAAAAACGAAATAAACGAAATAAACCAAAAAAAAACCCAAAACAGTTCAGAAATTCACACAGTGCAAAATTTATTGCAGAGTCAGTGTGCCCGGTACGACCAAACATGGTTTGCAGTCTATCACGCACGGTCTATAACATGTAGGCCCACCAGTAGGTCACGTTGTGAGTACCGTACAGTATGATTCAGTTATTGAGAGATGATTTTTCGCACAACACGGGTAAGTTCAGGCACAAAAAGCAGACACAATTGCCCAAGCCAGATTTTCAGGGTTTTTATGGGTCGTTCGATTTCAGGTCGGTTCAGGTTTCCTTGAAATATTTTGTCGGATCGGGTCGGTTTTAGGAGTTCAAATCGGTTTCGGTTCGGATTCGGTTTATATCTATGTTTTGGGTTGGTTTGGCCTGGTCAACCTGACCAGATGCACAATGCTAGTCTCACAGTAAATCAGGGATGTAGTTGAGTCCATCACAAGTCCCTGCAAGTCCATCACAAGTCATCCAGTCCCAAGTCAACTCACAAGCTATTCAAATGAGCTGTGGCAAAGGCATTCCTTTGTTACTGTTCATCCTCAGTAACTTGCGACTGGGCTTGTGCATGGACTCCTGATTTAACTGTGACTGGACTTGTGATAGACTTGTGAGGGACTGGACTACATCCCTGAAGTAAATCATAGTTGAAAAAAATGTCAGATTTTCATCACGTATGCCATAAAATCAGTAAAACGTTTCATACTTGGCCCTTTTGTCTTTGCCGGCAGAGTGTACGACAGTACCATCAGCCAACACTACTTCAAGATTCAACACGTTTTCTCTCATCGTACCGTAGCGCACGGCATTGGTACCCGACGCACTGGTAGCCGCCATGCCACACAGCGAGGCGTTAGCCCCAGGATCTAAAGTTAGTATTAGGAGATAGAAATTAGATTAATTTAGATTTAATTAGATTAGAAAGAGTTTGGAAAGTGTCAGCTTGGACAAAATAAGGCCGTGTCCAAAACCAATGGCTATGGATATCCACTGCAGGAATCAATGATACATTCTGAAGCCACAGCCACAAAACAGCCGATTTGGACACAGCCTCAAACTTGAAGAAACTCGTCCAGAGATACAAAATGCATAAAAACCACATTCAGAAACATGTTATCTTATTAGGCCATCAATCTAATTAGTAACCCATTAGTACAACCTGTACCACCCCAAACCGGCACTATTTGGATGTTATGGACACATCAGGGAATGTTTAAATTAAAGTATCATACAACATTTGCAAACCTCACAAAACAATACTACAAAATTATTATAAAAAATACTTTACTTGACTGTATAGTGAATGTAATAGTCCAAAGCATCTTGTGAAATCATGGCACCTGGGGTGCTGTCATTTTAAACAAATAATAATGATTTTTGAATCAATTTCCAACGAGTTGGAATTTACCAAATGCCACCAATTTACCATATTCAGTTAGTCCCGCATTTTGTTTGAAATCAGTTACACATCCTGAACGGGTGCGAGCCAGCTAGTGTGGTTCCCTGACCCGACAATTCCCGATGTCTATAAATTGCTCTGTTTCGTCGGAAGTAGGATCAGGGAACCAGACTACAAGAACAACATTAATTTATTGGTTTTCCAGCATCTACGAACACACAATTTTAAACAGGTCAGTGCAACAAATATTTGCTATAAAATACTAACCTTCAAATCCATCTGCTTCTAAAAATTACAGCAAAAGCAAATGTTGTTTATTACCCTTAAAGTGTCAAAGGGTTAAAACAATTAGCCAACCCAGTCGCCAACAGGTGAGTCAGCCAGCCAATAAAGTCAACCTAAAGTCAAGTTCCAGCCGGCCAGCTTACCAACTGAGCCTACCAATGAGTCACCCGTCAACAAACCATGTGAAGCCATGAGGGGTTGGTCAGTCTATCAGCCAGTCAACTATCATCAAAGTCAATCAGTCAGCAAACCATCCAATTACAGTGTTGTTGACTCGAGTCGCTGACTCGGACTCGAGTCGCTATTTTTTTCCCTCGAAACTTGACTTGACTTGGGAAAAAATGACTTGAGACTTGACTTGACTTGAAAAAATATCACTTGAGACTTGACTTGACTCGAAAAAATTTGACATTAACACGTTTCTTAAAGTTTAAAAAACCACAAACCTCTGGGCGTTCGTGCATAATCGGTTGAAAAGAATGCAGTTTGAGTTTGAGACGAACATAGTTGGAGTACCATCCGTTGTTATAGAGCGGTCATTCCACAGCAACCTTAGGCTACTACTAGTACACATTTAGTGGTTAAACGACTGGGGAACAGCTGCTACCCCCAATCTGCCATAAAGCAACAAGAATTCACATCATGTTTCAAATGAAAACGTTCGGAAGGACATTTTGTCAGACGTCCTTCAAACATTCAACATGATGGAACAAGTTTGAAAATATTATATCAAAATGCGTTTTTAGATACAAATAAGGTGTTTGAGAGAGGATGTTTGAAAAATATGATTTTTTTTATCTCCTAACATTCCCTACTCCGGCTCCATCGTCGAACACATAAACTGGTTCCCATAAGTAGTACGTGCATCAAATATTTTTTTTTTAAAATGACTCCAGACTTGACTTGACTTGAAAAAAAAAAGACTCTAGACTTGACTTGACTTGTGAAAAATTGACTCAAGACTTGACTTGACTTGTGAAAAATTGACTCAAGACTTGACTTGACTTGTGAAAAATTGACTCCAGACTTGACTTGACTTGAAAAAAAAAAGACTCGAGACTTGACTTGACTTGTGAAAAATTGACTCAAGACTTGACTTGACTTGTGAAAAATTGACTCAAGACTTGACTTGACTTGTGAAAAATTGACTCAAGACTTGACTTGACTTGTGAAAAATTGACTCAAGACTTGACTTGACTTGTGAAAAATTGACTCAAGACTTGACTTGACTTGTGAAAAATTGACTCAAGACTTGACTTGACTTGGAAAAAAATTGACTCGAGACTTGACTTGACTTGCTAAAATTTGACTTGGGACTTGACTCGACTTGGAAAAAAATGACTTGGTTACAACTCTGACCAATTAACAAGCCAATCTAACATCACCCTGCCTTACCTATAGGAAACCACAGACCAGCATCCCTCAGGTAGTTGTTGAGATCCTGCCTCGTAACCCCCGGCTCAACAGTCACGTCAAAGTCCTCGCTATGCAAGGATAAGATCTGGTCAATGTGGCTCAGGTCGATGCAAACCGATCCCTGGGTTTGGAGGAGAAATCCATATCAGAAAGTAATTTTGCCAGAGTTTTAATCAAGTTGGTCATGAGTCAAACACAAGCCTTCAGGATCGTGCCAAATGGCAAGCTATTTAAATGCGCTGTGACAAAAGGCATTACTATGTCATTCCTATCCCCGGTTATTAGTGACTTGACTTTAAAACTGATTTGTGATTTACAGCTTTGACTCTGGCTTCATTGTGGTTACTACTACTACTGCTGCTGCACTTGACCATCAGTGGGTCATAGCGACCTCCAACCTCCCTAGTCAAGGGCAAGGGACCAGCACTCGATTGGTGACAGCTGCACAGCATCCGCAACCTGCTTAAGCCAGGTAAGCCGGGGACGACCACGAGGCCTGGTCCAGGTGGCAGGCCGTTGCCCAAGGTGGAACTGGACGACAGCATCTGGGGCAAGACAAGCAGGGGCAGGAGCTTGGAGGCGCCCAACATGACCAAAAAGGGTGTGTCGCCTCCCCGAGATCTCTGACAAAATGCTACTAAGACCCGTATGCTGCTAGATGATTGTATTGGAAATGAAGTCGAACCATTGGATTCCAAGTATGCGAAGCTAACACTGCACGTAGAAAGCTTGAATGCGTTAGCTGTTCTTTCTTGCGGTTCCTGCTTTTATATCAAATTTGAATTGGCCAGCCGACCGCAGGTTGTATATAAGACGTCTGCACTAGTAAGTAGGAGGTCCTAGGTTCAAGTCCCACAACATTAAAAGCTTGTCATTTTCTCACAAACTCTTGCCAGGCATTAAGCATGGATTGCTTACAAAATTTTTCCAGCGATGGGCAAAACCAATAATAAAATTTAAATAATCTGAAAGCACAATAAATGAACTATTCACTACATGTTGTTAAGACTAGCAACACTGACCCTTGTACACTAACCTTTGACCCTGTGACCCCTCCTTCTAGCCCTGTGCCAGTGCCAAAGGGCACCATGGGTAATTTATGCTGGCTGCAGATCTTGGCTATTTCTGAAACCTCTTGGGTGTTCTTTGGGTAAACGACGACATCTGGAAGAAACGTCCTGCACAAACAAAGCAAATAAAGTAAAGTCAAAAGTAAAGTCTGTCACAAGGCAAATATGGCCCATCAGGCCGGCGTTTATCTCAGGTTTCAGTGGCATGAAACGACTGAGAATATTTCTATAATTTCCCCCTGGATGGGATGTTAGTCCATCGCAAGTTACTCCCCGGTTAATGCTGGTACCCGTCTATACTCCTGGGTGGAGAGAGGCAAGTGGGGGTGAAGTGGCTTGCCCAAGGACACTGCATATGACCAGCAGCTGGATTCGAACCTCTGACCCTCTGATCACGAGTCACAAACACTATGCCACACTCCCCAAGGTAAATAAAGACCAGGGTCAAATTAATTTGTTCTGACATCGCTTTCCAAAATTCTTGAATTGCATGAGTAGAATCTCAACAACAAAAATGCACATTGCCCCAAGATAATAATTAGAACACAATCTTAAGAAAATCTTAAAGTCAAACAACAAGTCAGTTCACACCAAAAAAGTGGCGATGAACAGCTTGTGACTTGAGTACAGACTGTAACTTGACTTGAGACTTGTAATGGACTTGTGATGGACTTGTGATGGACTTGTGATGGACTTGTAATGGACTTGTGATGGACTTGTGATGGACTTGTGATGGACTTGTGATGGACTCGTGTTGGACTTGTGATGGACTCGTGATGGACTTGTGATGGACTTGTGGTGGACTTGTGATGGACTTGTGATGGACTTGTGATGGATTTGTGATGACTTGTGATGGTCTTGAGATGGGCTTGTGATGGGCTTGTGATTGATTCAACTACAACACTGCTTGACCCTCTATGAAACCTTTGGGGACTACATCAGACGATAAATCTACTTTCTCACCGATGGTAGGACTCATCGTGCGAATGCTGCTCACAGACCGCTTCAGCTGATGACACGCTTTTATCCCCAAGAGTTGTTTGAAGAGCCTTCAGAGCTGAGGCTGGCACTGACTGAAGATAAAAAGACCAACATCAAAAGTGACAACCCTGCAAGGATGTATATGCAGGTCCAGAAAGGTTACTGCTATGAAAAGCAGCCTCTTTGTGAGAATTTCGGTCACTGACTGGGGAGGGGGGGAAGGGGGGAGGCGCATCCTGCGCACCCCCTGGTTCTGCCCCCGCCCTGGCCCCGCTTCAGCATGAAAAGAAACAAAGTCTGAACTTTTCCAAAATAGTAAATAAAAGTCTGTACTGATTTTGAACAAATAGTTCCGAAATCATATTTTTCAAACAAAAATGAACTGTGGCTTTAACACCAAAATGGGTAACGAGATAGACCTCCCCCCCCCCCATCTCCCACTCCACCTCATAAACCCCTCCCTACTATAGGCAACTCCCCTTATGGGCTTTAACCACACACCTGGTGAACAGTGGAAGATGTTGCCAGGAACCGCCTACATCTTGGCACAGATGCCTGAGTAAACGTCGGTCTGCTGCCACTCTCAGTCAGGACTCTGGAGGCGATGAGGCAAATACTCTTGAGAAGTTTAGACGGAGCCATCGTGGCTATGGATTAAAACATTTCAGTATGGGATTAGTTAGTTTGGACATGATGTGGATACCACAGAAATGTTATCGTTTAATTACGCCATAATTTTCTTTAAAAAAAGTTTTGTATTTTGGGATATTGTTACTATTATTTTTTTATATACATTAAGGATAGGAAAAACATACATGAAGTTGACAAATAATTTTACCAAGAATCGTTGAAAACCAGTTATCATTGTTTTAAATTAACCTTTGAATTTCCTTCATTCGCATGTTCTGTGCCGTGCTGGTAAAAAAAAAATCGGGAACCAGTTCACAGTCAAATACATACACACACACACACGCAGACGTGTGTTACATACCTTGTGTGGACATTGCTTTGTTTTCGTGTAGTTAAGAAAACTCGGTACAAAAAATAACTTTACTCAAACTGTGAAAACTCTTTTAACCCAATTTTTTTTCTATGATTCCCTATAGTGTTTCTCTTCATTCTGCTACAGATAAACCTAACCCAAAAATGCCTCTAAACCTGTTTTCCAGAAAGGGCAAAACCTTATGTGGACACGGCTTAGTCCACATAAGGTTCACACAACCTGCATTATGTGGACCTCTTTTGTTCACAAGTCCACATAGGGTATGTAACACAAACTCAACCACATAATACACTGCCTTTCAACAGCTCAAACAATGAGTCAATGACACAGTGTTGTAACTTATCGTAGTCCAGTCCATCACAAGTCCTTGCAAGTCCATCACAAGTCCATCACAAGTCCATCACAAGTCCATCACTAGTCCATCACAAGTCCATCACAAGTCCATCACAAGTCCATCACAAGTCCTTCACAAGTCCATCACAAGTCCATCACAAGTCCATCACAAGTCCTTACAAGTCCATCACAAGTCCATCACAAGTCCATCACAAGTCATCACAAGTCCATCACAAGTCCATCACAAGTCCATCACAAGTCCATCACTAGTCCATCACAAGTCCATCACTAGTCCATCACAAGTCCATCACAAGTCCATCACAAGTCAAAAGTCCACCACAAGTCCACCACAAGTCCATCACTAGTCCATCACAAGTCCCTCACTAGTCCATCACAAGTCCATCACACGTCAAAAGTCCACCACAAGTCCACCACAAGTCCATCACTAGTCCATCACAAGTCCCTCACTAGTCCATCACAAGTCCATCACAAGTCCATCACTAGTCCATCACAAGTCCATCACAAGTCCATCACAAGTCCATCCCAAATTGAAGTCCATCACAATTACGTCCATCACAAGTTTTTTAGTATTCAAATGAACTGTTATAGTGTTAAAAAAGCATTCCTTTTATTATTGTTCATCCCGTCTCTCGTGACTGGACTTATGAAGACTTGTGAAACTCAAAGGACATGTGAAAGCACTTGCTCTATGGTGAAAGTATGTGTGAAACTGATTAGGCCCCTACTGAAAAGTGAAAGGACTTATCAAGTTATGAATGGACTCGACTACAAGATTGGTCAATGAATCATAACTTAAGGGCGACACTACATGTTTTTTAACATTGTACTACTACAGTACTAGGAAAGAATGTTGCAACCAGGCGCTGCTTTTTCTTCATATATCATTTCAAAGGTCAGTCATTGCAAAAATGATAAGACATGAATCTGGGACTGAGAAACATTTCCAATTTTGTACTCAGAAAATTTTCTTGACTCTCCATAGACTTTGTACACAACAGCTGGTAATCCTTACTTTTAGGACCCCTTTCCTATATAAGGTTAAAAGACTCACCAAAACAGCTGACTAAATGACACTCAAAAGTGACATTCTGATATTTATTGACACATTTGAACATTTGGCAATGACACCTCTTGAATATCAGCAGATTTGATTTTGTAGAAAGAGGGCAGGGTTTTGATTTATGAGGGGTTAAAGACGACGATGACAAACAGAAAATAAATTTAAAAAGCAAGATGGCGAACTGCAAAAAAAGGTAGGAAAGTCACATTTTCTTTGAAAGTGCTTTCAAAATTATAACTACATGTAACATGAGTTTGTCTGAAGAAAAAAGATTGCTTTAGCTTGCAAAAGTCACTTTGGTACTGGACAGTCATCTGCCAAAGTCAGTTTTGAACAGAACTCGTACAAAATAGAGGTGTCCTAAAAGTAAGGATTACCCAACAACAGCTGAAGTGGCGTCAGATTGCAACATTCTTTCCACAATATATTTAAGTGTGTCAAAACAGGATAAATTGTCTGTTATACCTAAATTAATTCTCTACACACACAAATAACAATTCTAACCTCAGTTCTTCATCAAGTCCTCATCAATCAGCGCAGCTAGCTGGCTCGAGTGTTTACCTTTTATAGCGCCCTCTGTTGACTACATTTGCAACATTCTTACGTCACATCGTAAACAAGGAAGTGAGATCTGAAAATCTTTTAGTTCTGCTCGGGGAGTGACGACGGGCTCTCTGATTTTTGCAGTAATTTGTCAGAAAAGGAAAACAGATCCGACGTCGAAATGGCAGATATGAAGAGTGAATGGGCCATGTGGGCCAACGAACACGGCTTCGTGAGTGGAATCGGTAAGAAAATATGAACAGCACTTGGTATTTCGCGGAACTTGCAGAACGTGCAGAACTCTGCGGAACTCTGCAAAATTGGTAATAAAACACTAAATTAAGATGAAATACTGGCTTTAAAAGTACAGCAAGGACCCAATCTCATTATTAAGACCCAAAATTGTCATAATCTGCCCTTAAATAAATTGAAAATAAAAGATTTCCCACCTGTTTGTGCCGTCGTATAATAATTGTGTGTAGTATTTGCGGAACAGTGCAGAACACATGCTGTACAGGGATACATGCCGTTTACAAACCAAGGGTGCAGCTGAGACTCAGTGCTCTGTGAAGCACGTGTTTTAAACAGTTGATAGGGGGATAATGTACCGCTGCAGAACGAATTCTGCCGAAGTAACATTATGGAATGACCGTAATGTTTTATTTGCAATGTCGACAAGTGTCTTATATCCTCCACAAGTTCATGGGAAGGCCCTCTGTATTAATAGTTCCTTGTTTTACCCAGGCAACGCGATCAATGGGTAGGCCTCCGAGAGTTTCGCGTTTTACACAGGCAGAATCAAAATTACAAATCATCAGAATGTTTTAATTTTAATCTGGATAAGTGTATTATATTCTCAACAACTCCTCTAATTTTTTTCTTTCCGAAATTCACCCGGTAAGACCTTTTAAAATGAGAGTTCCGCGTTTTACCCACCCTGGTTTTTTGGGCAAATAGGCCTGTTGCAAGCTATGTGCAGTATACGCGTACTGGCTCCGATGCTGTAGGAGGGGGCATCTTTATTGCTGCAGAACTACCATTAAAAATCGTCACAATGTTCTAATTTTAATCTGGATAAGTGTATTATATTCTCAACAACTCCTGTGATATTTTTTTTTTCGGAAATTCACCCGGGAAGATTTTTTAAAATGAGAGTTCCGCGTTTTACCCACCTAGGTTTTTGGGCAAATAGGCCGATTGCACGGTATGTGCAGTATACGCGTATACGTGCTCCGATGCCGTAGGAGGGGGCATATTTAACCCTGCAGAACCTATATTAAAAATCGTCACAATCTTTTAATTTTAATCTGGATAAGTGTATTATATTCTCAACAACTCCTGTGATTTTTTTCTTTCCGAAATTCACCCGGGAAGACCTTTTAAAATGAGAGTTCCGCGTTTTACCCACCTAGGTTTTTGGGCAAATAGGCCGAATGCACGGTATGTGCAGTATACGCGTACGTGCTCCGATGCCGCAGGAGGGGGCATATTTAACCCTGCAGAACCAACATTAAAAATCGTCACAATGTTTTAATTTTAATCTGGATAAGTGTATTATATTCTCAACAACTCCTGTGATTTTTTTGTTTCCGAAATTCACCCGGGAAGACTTTTTAAAATGAGAGTTCCGCATTTTACCCACCTCGGTTTTTGTGCAAATAGGCCTATTGCACGGTATGTGCAGTATACGCGTACGTGCTCCGATGCTGTAGGAAGGGGCATCTTTATCGCTGCAGAACCAACATTAAAAATCGTCCCAATGTTTTATTTTTCATCTGGATAAGTGTATTATATTCTCAACAAGTCCTGTGATTTTTTTCTTTCCGAAATTCACCCGGGAAGACCTTTTAAAATGAGAGTTCCGCGTTTTACCCACCTATGTTTTTTGTGCAAATAGGCCTAATGCACGGTATGTGATGTATACGCGTACTGGCTCCGATGCCGTAGGAGGGGGCATATTTAACCCTGCAGAACCAACATGAAAAATCGTCACAATGTTTTGATTGTAATCTGGATAAGTGTATTATATTGTCAACAACTCCGCTGAATTTTTTTTTCTCGGAAATTCACCCGGGAAGACTTTTTAAAATGAGAGTTCCGCGTTTTACCCACCTAGGTTTTTTGTGCAAATAGGCCCAATGCACGGTATGTGCAGTATACGCGTACCGGCTCCGATGCCGTAGGAGGGGGCATATTTAACCCTGCAGAACCAACATGAAAAATCGTCACAATGTTTTAATTTTAATCTGGGTAAGTGTATTATATTCTCAACAACTCCTGTGATTTTTTTCTTTCTTAAATTCACCCGGTAAGACTTTTTAAAATGAGAGTTCCGCGTTTTACCCACCTAGGTTTTTTTGTGCAAATAGGCCTGTTGCAAGCTATGTGCAGTATACGCGTACTGGCTCCGATGCTGTAGGAGGGGGCATCTTTATCGCTGCAGAACCAACATTAAAAATCGTCACAATGTTTTAATTTTAATCTGGATAAGTGTATTATATTCTCAACAAGTAGTGTGATTTTTTTCTTTCCGAAACTCACCCGGGAAGACCTTTTAAAATGAGAGTTCCGCGTTTTACCCACCTAGGTTTTTTTGTGCAAATAGGCCTGTTGCAAGCTATGTGCAGTATACGCGTACTGGCTCCGATGCTGTAGGAGGGGGCATCTTTATCGCTGCAGAACCAACATGAAAAATCGTCACAATGTTTTAATTTTAATCTGAATAAGTGTATTATATTCTCAACAACTCCTCTCATTTTTTTCTTTCTTAAATTCACCCGGGAAGACTTTTTAAAATGAGAGTTCCGCGTTTTACCCACCTCGGTTTTTGTGCAAATAGGCCTATTGCACGGTATGTGCAGTATACGCGTACGTGCTCCGATGCTGTAGGAGGGGGCATCTTTATCGCTGCAGAACCAACACTAAAAATCGTCACAATGTTTTAATTTTAATCTGGATAAGTGTATTATATTCTCAACAACTCCTGTGATTTTTTTCTTTCCGAAATTCACCCGGGAAGACCTTTTAAAATGAGAGTTCCGCGTTTTACCCACCCTGGTTTTTTGTGCAAATAGGCCTATTGCACGGTATGTGCAGTATACGCGTACGTGCTCCGATGCTGTAGGAGGGGGCATCTTTATCGCTGCAGAACCAACATTAAAAATCGTCCCAATGTTTTAATTTTCATCTGGATAAGTGTATTATATTCTCAACAACTCCTGTGATTTTTTTCTTTCCGAAATTCACCCGGGAAGACCTTTTGAAATGAGAGTTCCGCGTTTTACCCACCCTGGTTTTTTGTGCAAATAGGCCTATTGCAAGCTACGGCAGTATACGCGTACTGGCTCCGATGCTGTAGGAGTGGGCATCTTTATCGCTGCAGAACCAACATGAAAAATCGTCACAATGCTTTAATTTTAATCTGGATAAGTGTATTATTTTCTCAACAACTCCTCTGATTTTTTTCTTTCTTAATTTCACCCGGGATGACTTTTTAAAATGAGAGTTCCGCGTTTTACCCACCTAGGTTTTTTTTGCAAATAGGCCCAATGCACGGTATGTGCAGTATACGCGTACCGGCTCCGATGCCGTAGGAGGGGGCATATTTAACCCTGCAGAACCAACTCTAAAAATCGTCACAATGTTTTAATTTTAATCTGGATAAGTGTATTATATTCTCAACAACTCCTGTGATTTTTTTCTTTCGGAATTTCACCCGGGAAGACTTTTTAAAATGAGAGTTCCGCGTTTTACCCACCTCGGTTTTTGTGCAAATAGGCCTATTGCACGGTATGTGCAGTATACGCGTACGTGCTCCGATGCTGTAGGAGGGGGCATATTTATCGCTGCAGAACCAACATTAAAAATCGTCCCAATGTTTCATTTTTAATCTGGATAAGTGTATTATATTCTCAACAACTCCTCTAATTTTTTTCTTTCCGAAATTCACCCGGTAAGACCTTTTAAAATGAGAGTTCCGCGTTTTACCCACCCTGGTTTTTTGGGCAAATAGGCCTGTTGCAAGCTATGTGCAGTATACGCGTACTGGCTCCGATGCTGTAGGAGGGGGCATCTTTATTGCTGCAGAACTACCATTAAAAATCGTCACAATGTTCTAATTTTAATCTGGATAAGTGTATTATATTCTCAACAACTCCTGTGATTTTTTTTTCTTCGGAAATTCACCCGGGAAGATTTTTTAAAATGAGAGTTCCGCGTTTTACCCACCTAGGTTTTTGGGCAAATAGGCCGATTGCACGGTATGTGCAGTATACGCGTACGTGCTCCGATGCCGTAGGAGGGGGCATATTTAACCCTGCAGAACCTATATTAAAAATCGTCACAATCTTTTAATTTTAATCTGGATAAGTGTATTATATTCTCAACAACTCCTGTGATTTTTTTCTTTCCGAAATTCACCCGGGAAGACCTTTTAAAATGAGAGTTCCGCGTTTTACCCACCTAGGTTTTTTGTGCAAATAGGCCTATTGCACGGTATGTGCAGTATACGCGTACGTGCTCCGATGCTGTAGGAGGGGGCATCTTTATTGCAGCAGAACCACCATTAAAAATCGTCACAATGTTTTAATTTTCATCTGGATAAGTGTATTATATTCTCAACAACCCCTGTGATTTTTTTCGTTCCGAAATTCACCCGGGAAGACCTTTTAAAATGAGAGTTCCGCGTTTTACCCACCTAGGTTTTCTGTGCAAATAGGCCGATTGCACGGTATGTGCAGTATACGCGTATTGGCTCCGATGCCGTAGGAGGGGGCATATTTAACCCTGCAGAACCAACATTAAAAATCGTCACAATCTTTTAATTTTAATCTGGCTAAGTGTATTATATTCTCAACAACTCCTATGATTTTTTTCTTTCCGAAATTCACCCGGGAAGGCTTTTTAAAATGAGAGTTCCGCGTTTTACCCACCTAGGTTTTTGGGCAAATAGGCCGATTGCACGGTATGTGCAGTATACGCGTACGTGCTCCGATGCCGCAGGAGGGGGCATATTTAACCCTGCAGAACCAACATTAAAAATCGTCACAATCTTTTAATTTTAATCTGGATAAGTGTATTATATTCTCAACAACTCCTGTGATTTTTTTCTTTCCGAAATTCACCCGGGAAGACCTTTTAAAATGAGAGTTCCGCGTTTTACCCACCTAGGTTTTTTGTGCAAATAGGCCTATTGCACGGTATGTGCAGTATACGCGTACGTGCTCCGATGCTGTAGGAGGGGGCATCTTTATTGCTGCAGAACCAGCATTAAAAATCGTCACAATGTTTTAATTTTCATCTGGATAAGTGTATTATATTCTCAACAACTCCTCTGATTTTTTTCTTTCGGAAATTCACCCGGGAAGACTTTTTAAAATGAGAGTTCCGCGTTTTACCCACCTAGGTTTTTTGTGCAAATAGGCCGATTGCACGGTATGTGCAGTATACGCGTATTGGCTCCGATGCCGTAGGAGGGGGCATATGTAACCCTGCAGAACCAACATTAAAAATCGTCACAATCTTTTAATTTTCATCTGGCTAAGTGTATTATATTCTCAACAACTCCTGTGATTTTTTTCTTCCCGAAATTCACCCGGGAAGGCTTTTTAAAATGAGAGTTCCGCGTTTTACCCACCTAGGTTTTTGGGCAAATAGGCCGAATGCACGGTATGTGCAGTATACGCGTACGTGCTCCGATGCCGCAGGAGGGGGCATATTTAACCCTGCAGAACCAACATTAAAAATCGTCACAATCTTTTAATTTTAATCTGGATAAGTGTATTATATTCTCAACAACTCCTGTGATTTTTTTCTTTCCGAAATTCACCCGGGAAGACCTTTTAAAATGAGAGTTCCGCGTTTTACCCACCTAGGTTTTTTGTGCAAATAGGCCCAATGCACGGTATGTGCAGTATACGCGTACCGGCTCCGATGCCGTAGGAGGGGGCATATTTAACCCTGCAGAACCAACATGAAAAATCCTCACAATGTTTTAATTTTAATCTGGGTAAGTGTATTATATTCTCAACAACTCCTGTGATTTTTTTCTTTCTTAAATTCACCCGGGAAGACTTTTTAAAATGAGAGTTCCGCGTTTTACCCACCTAGGTTTTTTTGTGCAAATAGGCCTGTTGCAAGCTATGTGCAGTATACGCGTACTGGCTCCGATGCTGTAGGAGGGGGCATCTTTATCGCTGCAGAACCAACATTAAAAATCGTCACAATGTTTTAATTTTAATCTGGATAAGTGTATTATATTCTCAACAAGTAGTGTGATTTTTTTCTTTCCGAAACTCACCCGGGAAGACCTTTTAAAATGAGAGTTCCGCGTTTTACCCACCTAGGTTTTTTTGTGCAAATAGGCCTGTTGCAAGCTATGTGCAGTATACGCGTACTGGCTCCGATGCTGTAGGAGGGGGCATCTTTATCGCTGCAGAACCAACATGAAAAATCGTCACAATGTTTTAATTTTAATCTGAAGAAGTGTATTATATTCTCAACAACTCCTCTCATTTTTTTCTTTCTTAAATTCACCCGGGAAGACTTTTTAAAATGAGAGTTCCGCGTTTTACCCACCTAGGTTTTTTTGTGCAAATAGGCCCAATGCACGGTATGTGCAGTATACGCGTACCGGCTCCGATGCTGTAGGAGGGGGCATATTTAACCCTGCAGAACCAACATTAAAAATCGTCCCAATGTTTTAATTTGAATCTGGATAAGTGTATTATATTCTCAACAACTCCTGTGATTTTTTTCGTTCCGAAATTCACCCGGGAAGACCTTTTAAAATGAGAGTTCCGCGTTTTACCCACCCTGGTTTTTTTGTGCAAATAGGCCTATTGTACGGTATGTGCAGTATACGCGTACCGGCTCCGATGCCGTAGGAGGGGGCATATTTAACCCTGCAGAACCAACATGAAAAATCGTCCCAATGTTTTATTTTTAATCTGGATAAGTGTATTATATTCTCAACAACTCCTGTGATTTTTTTTTCTTCCGAAATTCACCCGGGAAGACCTTTTAAAATGAGAGTTCCGCGTTTTACCCACCTAGGTTTTTTTGTGCAAATAGGCCCAATGCACGGTATGTGCAGTATACGCGTACCGGCTCCGATGCCGTAGGAGGGGGCATATTTAACCCTGCAGAACCAACACTAAAAATCGTCACAATGTTTTAATTTTTATCTGGATGAGTGTATTATATTCTCAACAACTCCTGTGATTTTTTTCTTTCCGGAATTCAACCGGGAAGACTTTTTAAAATGAGAGTTCCGCGTTTTACCCACCTAGGTTTTTGGGCAAATAGGCCTATTGCACGGTATGTGCAGTATACGCGTACGTGCTCCGATGCTGTAGGAGGGGGCATCTTTATCGCTGCAGAACCAACATTAAAAATCGTCCCAATGTTTTAATTTTCATCTGGATAAGTGTATTATATTCTCAACAACTCCTGTGATTTTTTTCTTTCGGAAATTCACCCGGGAAGACTTTTTAAAATGAGAGTTCCGCGTTTTACCCACCTCGGTTTTTGTGCAAATATAGGCCTATTGCACGGTATGTGCAGTATACGCGTACGTGCTCCGATGCTGTAGGAGGGGGCAACCCTTTGACATTTCGTCATGAATTTTCTTGGGTATGTTCATGAAGAATTGCTCTATGCATGAACCGAGTTTCAAAATTGTTCGTCACTCGATAGAGAAGATCCATGGGGGGGGGGGGGGGGGGGAATCCCCCGGCTGAGAGAGGGTCAAAATAACCCGGCCCCTGTAGGGTTAACTTTACAAAGTATGAAATAGTGCTTTTGGTTAACAAAAATCTCCCCAAAAAAACGAAGATCTATGTGACACTTTGATTACAAATCAAAAGATCGCCAGGTATTGCCCTCATTCAAAATATATTACAAAACATCCCAAGCAGTTGCCACACTGATCACGTGACTACAAGGTGTACTTGCGTCATGTCCATAGGGTTACACACCAGTAAATAAGTGTTCATGGACCCCAATGATAAATGACCCTACTTCAGAAATTCATGAAAATACTCCAAAGTGTATGAGGTGTTCAACACGTACATCAAATGAAAGCTTATTTCATCATCTTTCATTTTCGGTTCAAGTTTCTTGGGGGGGGGGGGGGGGTCAATGACTTTTGTGAACAAATTCCATCCAAAGCTGATGACCCCTAAAAGCAGTGCTGAAGCCCATTCCCCTTTTTACAATGGTCGCCTACGCTCCAGTGAAAAATAGAGCCATTTTAGTGCATAATCATCATCCACATTTTACAAAAATACAAGCTCGCAGTCATCTGCACGGCTTCCACCAATATTTTGCACAAACGCTCAAGTTCATGGCCCACAATATGCTGAATGAGGGCATGCGAATCGTGATTTGGCCAGGGTTGCCAATTTCGGACTGATTTAATGGTCTGCACCTATAGAGCTATATTGAATTTAGCTATTTTGCGAGTTAGCCACGCCACTTCAGACACAACCCTAGGATGTTTTTGAACACTAATTTGATTTTTGTTGATCACATATTTTGCGCGTTCCGCGTCCATATATATATATTATGTACTTGGACAATATTTCACAAGCTGCGTTCACGCAATTCTAACGCGATTCTATCACGATAGGTCAATTAGCCCCATAGATATAGATAACAAAAGACTATATCTCCCGTCACAACTATCTACGGCACTCCAAATTGACCTATCGCGGTAAAATCACGCCAACGCAGGTTGTGAAATATTGACCCCCAAAAAAGATGAGAATAAGTGTATGCCGAACGCGCAGAATCAGACACAAACAAACCTTAGTGTACACAATTTCAATAGGGTTGTCTAAGGGCTGCGCCATGTTGTTTCCCATCATGCCTTGCGCGATCTAAACGAACCTTTTCCCTCATGACCCTTTACCATCAACGTCTTTACCGACCACTTTACAATCTTGGTGTCCCCTATGCCAGACATGTGGATGAAAACCATTCTTTACATAAGCATTTAGGCGAAACCTCATTTCCAAAAAATTGTCGATAATAGGAACTCGTTTCTAATGAAAAAAAAGGAGGGTTAATCTGTGAAGACACACCCAACAAACATCAACGGACCGTGGAGCATGGAACGCTGTCTGATCGCATGCATGTTGATAAACAATTCATGGAAACTTATCACAACCTGGGTCATAAATCACCCCCAGGTTGACATGAGTTCCTGCATGTACATGTAAACCGTTCTTTCCATTGTCTTTAATGACCAATTATAGGCAGTGCCACAGACATTCTGTCCCCGTTTTATGGTCATCCAACTATTCAAAACTGACAAGCTTAATGAGTAACACAAGTCCGATTACGCGCTTTATTGTCAGGTTTGACCCTGCACAGTCACTCCTTTGTCTGTCCAATATGGAGCTATAGGTACGTCCATGGTCTGCTTAAGATAACAGTGCGAAGCTTACCCGCATGAAATGACATGCACACCACAAAAGTAGCAAACGATGTAATTGCTACAGCGTGCAAAATGAACCCAACAAAGTAAAGACAGTCGACTAGAATCGTAATTTCAGGTCCCCTTCAATTAATCTTAACAGTGAGCGACTTTGTGTTTCAGGTAAAACACTTGATATAGACGTTAGAGAGAGATCGGATAGTGGCGTTTGAATAATGAAAATGCAGCTGAAACCCGCAAACGGCATGAATGTTTACCATTTGTTAGCTTAGCGACTTGTCATATGGGTGCGAGAAAAAGAAGAACCTACATTTCCACAAGTATTTTGGAGTTGCCCCCTGACGTTGTGAGCACATTGGCTGCAGATAAGCAGCTGTCGACGTTGTTGGTGATATTTTGGGCGTCTGCAACCCTTCCAAAAAAGGCGTTTTTTCTATTCGAGTCTTTTGCGGGAAAGTCAGGTCGGAAACTGACAAAGTAGCGATGACCCTTGCGATAATGTACATGTTGGGCTGCATCAGTCTACAGCTTGTTCTAGGGCTGCGCCCATTAAAAATACGCGGTGACGCGCTGAAAATAGAGATAGACAATAATTATGATACTGACAAATATCAGACAATTATCAACATTACTGTACAGTTAAAAAACTTTGCGATCGCTGTAAAGGTTACTTCTGCAGCGGTAAACACGTCAATCACAACGGCACGGAACCGATACTGTTATGTACATGCCCGCAGGGGCGAATTGAGGTCGTTTTTTTTGGGGGGGGGGGTCCTCAGAAAATATATGTTGAAAATGTAGACATGTTTTTTAGATGGGGGTGGGGTTGGGCTCCGACTATATTTTAAACGGGGGCGCTGTTCAATTGCGAGAATTATCATGAACACCACATTACATGATAGTGTACAAATACCCCCGTAACCAGCATGCTCTGACCTTCGAGGAATAAGTGCACAAGCGTATCTATACCACTGTTATTTAGTTTTGATAGCAGAGCAGGGGTGGGGGATCATTATTTTGTGGTGCATTTATATGGAAAGAAAGATTTTTCACAGTGCTGGGGGCCGGGGGAAAGGTTCAGGCCGGGATGTCCATGGCGCTGCAAGGTAAAACACGGAACTCTAACAACAGAGCGCCTTCCCCGTTTCAAGTCTCCAGCCAAAGAAATGCCAACTGTTGCGGAGGATATGAGAAAATAATCAACATCAAAATCAAGACATTATCATCACTTTTAATAATAGTAAGGCATCGGTAAACACCCCCCCCCCCCCTCAAACGGCATAGTAACTATTTACACATTAGGCCCGTATATACCCGTCGCGCTGCCCGGGTAAAACGCAGAACTCTAAAACATAGGTCCTTCCCGTATTCATTTTTCTGACTTCCTAAACCGGGGAACTCTAAAAGCAGAGGGTCTTTCCGGGTTAATTTTTCAACGAAAACATTTCTAGGAGTTGTCGAGAATATAATACACTTATCCAGATTAAAATCAAAACATTGTGACGATTTTTCATGTTGGTTCTGCAGGGTTAAATATGCCCCCTCCTACGGCATCGGAGCCGGTACGCGTATACTGCACATACCGTACAATAGGCCTAGTTGCACAAAAAACCTAGGTGGGTAAAACGCGGAACTCTCATTTTAAAAGGTCTTCCCGGGTGAATTTCGGAAAGAAAAAAATCAGAGGAGTTGTTGAGAATATAATACACTTATCCAGATGAAAATTAAAACATTGTGACGATTTTTAATGTTGGTTCTGCAGGGTTAAATATGCCCCCTCCTACGGCATCGGAGCCAGTACACGTATACTGCACATACCGTGCAATCGGCCTATTTGCCCAAAAACCTAGGTGGGTAAAACGCGGAACTCTCATTTTAAAAAGTCTTCCCGGGTGAATTTCCGAAAGAAAAAAATCACAGGAGTTGTTGAGAATATAATACACTTATCCGGATTAAAATTAGAACATTGTGACGATTTTTAATGTTGGTTCTGCAGCGAGAAAAATGACCCCTCCTACAGCATCGGAGCACGTACGCGTATACTGCACATACCGTGCAATCGGCCTATTTGCACAAAAACCTAGGTGGGTAAAACGCGGAACTCTCATTTTAAAAGGTCTTCCCGGGTGAATTTCCAAAAGAAAAAAATCAGAGGAGTTGTTGAGAATATAATACACTTATCCAGATTAAAATTAAAAAATTGTGACGATTTTTAATGTCGGTTCTGCAGGGTTAAATATGCCCCCTCCTACAGCATCGGAGCCAGTACGCGTATACTGCACATACCGTGCAATAGGCATATTTGCCCAAAAACCAAGGTGGGTAAAACGCGGAACTCTCATTTTAAAAGGTCTTCCCGGGTGAATTTCGGAAAGAAAAAAATCACACTAGTTGTTGAGAATATAATACACTTATCCAGATGAAAATTAAAACATTGGGACGATTTTTAATGGTGGTTCTGCAGCGATAAAGATGACCCCTCCTACAGCATCGGAGCCGGTACGCGTATACTGCACATACCGTGCATTGGGCCTATTTGCACAAAAAACCGAGGTGGGTAAAACGCGGAACTCTCATTTTAAAAAGTCTTCCCGGGTGAATTTCGGAAAAGAAAAAAATCACAGGAGTTGTTGAGAATATAATACACTTATCCAGATGAAAATTAAAACATTGGGACGATTTTTAATGTTGGTTCTGCAGCGATAAAGATGCCCCCTCCTACAGCATCGGAGCACGTACGCGTATACTGCACATACCGTGCAATAGGCCTATTTGCACAAAAACCGAGGTGGGTAAAACGCGGAACTCTCATTTTAAAAAGTCTTCCCGGGTGAATTTCCGAAAGAAAAAAATCAGAGGAGTTGTTGAGAATATAATACACTTATCCAGATTAAAATCAAAACATTGTGACGATTTTTCATGTTGGTTCTGCAGGGTTAAATATGCCCCCTCCTACGGCATCGGAGCCGGTACGCGTATACAGCACATACCGTGCATTAGGCCTTTTTGCACAAAAAACCTAGGTGGGTAAAACGCGGAACTCTCATTTTAAAAGGTCTTCCCGGTTGAATTTCGGAAAGAAAAAAATCAGAGGAGTTGTTGAGAATATAATACACTTATCCAGATGAAAATTAAAACATTGGGACGATTTGTAATGTTGGTTCTGCAGCGATAAAGATGCCCCCTCCTACAGCATCGGAGCACGTACGCGTATACTGCACATACCGTGCAATAGGCCTATTTGCCCAAAAACCTAGGTGGGTAAAACGCGGAACTCTCATTTTAAAAGGTCTTCCCGGGTGAATTCCGGAAAGAAAAAAATCACAGGAGTTGTTGAGAATATAATACACTTATCCAGATGAAAATTAAAACATTGGGACGATTTTTAATGGTGGTTCTGCAGCGATAAAGATGACCCCTCCTACAGCATCGGAGCCGGTACGCGTATACTGCACATACCGTGCATTGGGCCTATTTGCACAAAAAACCGAGGTGGGTAAAACGCGGAACTCTCATTTTAAAAAGTCTTCCCGGGTGAATTTCGGAAAAGAAAAAAATCACAGGAGTTGTTGAGAATATAATACACTTATCCAGATGAAAATTAAAACATTGGGACGATTTTTAATGTTGGTTCTGCAGCGATAAAGATGCCCCCTCCTACAGCATCGGAGCACGTACGCGTATACTGCACATACCGTGCAATAGGCCTATTTGCACAAAAACCGAGGTGGGTAAAACGCGGAACTCTCATTTTAAAAAGTCTTCCCGGGTGAATTTCCGAAAGAAAAAAATCACAGGAGTTGTTGAGAATATAATACACTTATCCAGATTAAAATCAAAACATTGTGACGACTTTTCATGTTGGTTCTGCAGGGTTAAATATGCCCCCTCCGACAGGCATCGGAGCCAGTACGCGTATACAGCACATACCGTGCATTAGGCCTATTTGCCCAAAAACCTAGGTGGGTAAAACGCGGAACTCTCATTTTAAAAGGTCTTCCCGGTTGAATTTCGGAAAGAAAAAAATCACAGGAGTTGTTGAGAATATAATACACTTATCCAGATGAAAATTAAAACATTGGGACGATTTGTAATGTTGGTTCTGCAGCGATAAAGATGCCCCCTCCTACAGCATCGGAGCACGTACGCGTATACTGCACATACCGTGCAATAGGCCTATTTGCCCAAAAACCTAGGTGGGTAAAACGCGGAACTCTCATTTTAAAAGGTCTTCCCGGGTGAATTCCGGAAAGAAAAAAATCACAGGAGTTGTTGAGAATATAATACACTTATCCAGATGAAAATTAAAACATTGGGACGATTTTTAATGGTGGTTCTGCAGCGATAAAGATGACCCCTCCTACAGCATCGGAGCCGGTACGCGTATACTGCACATACCGTGCATTGGGCCTATTTGCACAAAAAACCGAGGTGGGTAAAACGCGGAACTCTCATTTTAAAAAGTCTTCCCGGGTGAATTTCCGAAAGAAAAAAATCAGAGGAGTTGTTGAGAAAATAATACACTTATCCAGATTAAAATCAAAACATTGTGACGATTTTTCATGTTGGTTCTGCAGGGTTAAATATGCCCCCTCCTACGGCATCGGAGCCGGTACGCGTATACAGCACATACCGTGTATTAGGCCTATTTGCACAAAAAACCTAGGTGGGTAAAACGCGGAACTCTCATTTTAAAAGGTCTTCCCGGGTGAATTTCGGAAAAGAAAAAAATCACAGGAGTTGTTGAGAATATAATACACTTATCCAGATGAAAATTAAAACATTGGGACGATTTTTAATGTTGGTTCTGCAGCGATAAAGATGCCCCCTCCTACAGCATCGGAGCACGTACGCGTATACTGCACATACCGTGCAATAGGCCTATTTGCACAAAAACCGAGGTGGGTAAAACGCGGAACTCTCATTTTAAAAAGTCTTCCCGGGTGAATTTCCGAAAGAAAAAAATCAGAGGAGTTGTTGAGAATATAATACACTTATCCAGATTAAAATCAAAACATTGTGACGATTTTTCATGTTGGTTCTGCAGGGTTAAATATGCCCCCTCCTACGGCATCGGAGCCGGTACGCGTATACAGCACATACCGTGCATTAGGCCTATTTGCACAAAAAACCTAGGTGGGTAAAACGCGGAACTCTCATTTTAAAAGGTCTTCCCGGTTGAATTTCGGAAAGAAAAAAATCACAGGAGTTGTTGAGAATATAATACACTTATCCAGATTAAAATTAAAACATTGGGACGATTTTTAATGTTGGTTCTGCAGCGATAAAGATGCCCCCTCCTACAGCATCGGAGCACGTACGCGTATACTGCACATACCGTGCAATAGGCCTATTTGCACAAAAACCGAGGTGGGTAAAACGCGGAACTCTCATTTTAAAAAGTCTTCCCGGGTGAATTTCCGAAAGAAAAAAATCACAGGAGTTGTTGAGAATATAATACACTTATCCAGATTAAAATCAAAACATTGTGACGATTTTTCATGTTGGTTCTGCAGGGTTAAATATGCCCCCTCCGACAGGCATCGGAGCCAGTACGCGTATACAGCACATACCGTGCATTAGTCCTATTTGCCCAAAAACCTAGGTGGGTAAAACGCGGAACTCTCATTTTAAAAGGTCTTCCCGGGTGAATTCCGGAAAGAAAAAAATCACAGGAGTTGTTGAGAATATAATACACTTATCCAGATGAAAATTAAAACATTGGGACGATTTTTAATGGTGGTTCTGCAGCGATAAAGATGCCCCCTCCTACAGCATCGGAGCCGGTACGCGTATACTGCACATACCGTGCATTGGGCCTATTTGCACAAAAAACCTAGGTGGGTAAAACGCGGAACTCTCATTTTAAAAAGTCTTCCCGGGTGAATTTCCGAAAGAAAAAAATCAGAGGAGTTGTTGAGAATATAATACACTTATCCAGATTAAAATCAAAACATTGTGACGACTTTTCATGTTGGTTCTGCAGGGTTAAATATGCCCCCTCCGACAGGCATCGGAGCCAGTACGCGTATACTGCACATACCGTGCAATAGGCCTATTTGCACAAAAAACCAGGGTGGGTAAAACGCGGAACTCTCATTTTAAAAGGTCTTCCCGGGTGAATTTCGGAAAGAAAAAAATCACAGGAGTTGTTGAGAATATAATACACTTATCCAGATTAAAATTAAAACATTCTGATGATTTTTAATTTTGATTCTGCCTGTTTAAAACGCGAAACTCTCGGAGGCCAGTACCCATTGATCGCGTTGCCTGGGTAAAACATGGAACTATTAATACAGAGGGCCTTCCCATGAACTTGTGGAGGATATAAGACACTTGTCGACATTGCAAATAAAACATTACGATTATTCCATAATGTTACTTCGGCAGAATTCGTTCTGCAGCGGTACATTATCCCCCTATCAACTGTTTAAAACACGTGCTTCACAGAGCACCGAGTTTCAGCTGCACCCTTGGTTTGTAAACGGCATGTATCCCTGTACAGCATGTGTTCTGCACTGTTCTGCAAATACTACGCACAATTATTATACGACGGCACAAACAGGTGGGAAATCTTTTATTTTCAATTTATTTAAGGGCAGATTATGACAATTTTGGGTCTTAATAATGAGATTGGGCCCTTGCTGTACTTTTAAAGCCAGTATTTCAGCTTAATTTAGTGTTTCATTACTAATTCGGCAGAGTTCCGCAGAGTTCTGCACGTTCTGCAAGTTCCGCAAAATACCCACACTACGGCTTGTCCACTTTCCGGACACTTCTTTTATTCTACACCGATTAATCTTCCAAGTTCGACCCCCAAGTTCCATCCATTCCTAAATAATTTTATCTATTCATCAAACTGTTGGCATTCATTATTACTATAAAAAAAAGACCTATCAAAATGAGTAGTGTCTCTGTTAGGGATATTTTTTATTGTTTTAATTCCATGAAAAACGTATATTTTATTTGTTCTTTCTTTTTAATTTCGCGGTGGCTATCGTTACGGCAGCCGTAACGCATTTCCCATTTTCTATCGTTACGGTAATGCAACTGCGCAAGCGCCATGACATGGCCGATCGAACCAAGAAGCTGGCGCTTCCTGCGTCGCGCGTCGCGGGGGGCCGGCCGGGGATCTGTGCGCCCGGCCGGCCGCTCCGCGGGCATACACCACAGGCGGCCATGTACATGTACGTACGTACATAATCCAGGCCTCTGATTCTAGCGTCTCGGTCGAGGTCGGACGAGTGCCCAAGAGACATGGCGAATTCTCTCGTTGTATGCGCAGAATTTGCCTCTTTTGAGGCACTGTCCCAGTCAGTATCAGAGTGGGAAAAGGCCATATATACCTCCCTGTATGTGTAAGAAGCTCCCACACGGTGAAATCGGCCAAAAAAAGGGTCCCTAACAAAGTCGTCAGCGACGCCTTGAAATACTACGACTACGAGGCCAATGTGACACTTACGCACGGCCTAGACAACACAACGCTGATTCTCGGGATCGTGGGCTGTTTTCAAAGTACTGTAATTTCCGTTTTAGGCATCATAAATGACTGAAAATTGTGTACAATAAACATTTTTATACCTTTTGTCTTGCGTGCAAAATTTATTTCGTAAAGACTTCAAATAACTTTGTGACGGCGAGTTGTCATCTTTTCAGTGTCGTATGCGCGTTTGTCTTTTTATGAAGGGGGGGATTTTATAACCTACCAAAATGTCTTTCCCCAAAACAAGCAGAAATGTCACATAATTCCAGAATGCGCATACGGCTTATGCAAAATGGGGATATGAAGTCACCAAATATGGTTTAATCTTGCCAAAAAGTGTCATTTATCCGGGTAAAAATCAAATCGTCTCCAAAGTTGTCCCTCCCGAGGAAAAAAACGCCACTCGCACCCGTGTCGTAAGTACACACAGACCGGGTCAGCGCGCCTGCACATATACTTGCAAAACACGAGGTCGGCCGGCTGACCACACGCGGTGGCTTGGAGTGATTGTGGGTGTGCGTGTGCATGTACGTGTACACACACGTACTGTATGGGGCTGGCACGTGCAAACGTCGCGTAGTGTCGACACTGTTTTCATCTTTATTGACTTGAATTGCGTCGCTTCATGTATTTTTTTGTAAGTTTCATTTCTTTTCTCGACCAAATTCATTCATTTTCATGGTTCAGGGTACAAAAATACAGCAGTATAAATGCACATGTATCATGTTCATGATCGTAATGAAAGTCAAGCTCTCTGTTCTGCTGCTGTCCATGGGCCTATAGGAAATGGGTTACGGCCGGCCGGAGAACGTCAGCTTCGTGGTTCGTTCTGACATGTCATTGCGCTTGCGCAATTGCAGTGCCGTAACGATAGAAAATGGGAAATGCGTTACGGCTGCCGTAACAATAGCCACTGCGTTTTAATTTTCTGCCCCCCTCCCTCTTTTTAGGTTTTATTAACTAATCTTTTCATTGTGTGCAGTGATGCTGATGGGAGGCATAACTGGTGTCTTTGGATTTGATGGATATGAGTTTGCAGCATACACCATGTATCCTTGTTGATTTAGCATTAAATAGTATCGTTAAGAACTGCTAGAGACATCCAGAATCTTTTTACAATTTCTTTTCAAAGTTCCAGGATCGTCATTACAAATGACAGAAAAACAATAATAGGAGACAAGTCAAATCTGTACAAATCCTGACAATACAGGTACAGTTGATCTTCGGTTGCCGTTCTACCGCAGCCGTGATGCGAGTGACACAAGTCGTCGGGTGTGCGCTTCAGCGCCCAGTTGGCAAGTTTGACTGGTGCGTGCGCTGTGCATGGTAATTGACCGCGCATTGCCATCCCCTTGTACATGAATTTTGTTTGTACATGTACACAAAACCAATGTGCACTCTGGCCAGCGATCACAACTTGATCAGCTGTCAGTAATGCCTCCTTTTTCACTGCAATTGTAGGCTGAATCTTCATCGTGGATCGTTTTTTCTTCAAGGACCCATGTAGTGGTTATGCCTGACAAGGTTTGGGTGAGTCCCAAGGGGAATTAGTGGGTCACGGAGACAAAATGGCACATTTTGCAATTCAATTTTTAGAGATGCTAGTCCTTGTTGAAAGTTTCTTCCAGCCACAACAACCCAATGATAAAATATAGGCCTGAGGTAACCCCAGCTACAGTTGATGTACATTTGTCAGTTTCAGATAAATAGAATGATTTTATTAATCTTATTTATCTACCCGTTACAAAGTTAGAAGAAAAAATAATTTTGGCATGCAAAGTGAACCCTTTGAAAATGCCCCGAAAAATAAGAAAAAAAAATTCTGACAAACTTCTAGTTGGGTATGTAAGTAGAGATAATAATGGTTGATCAGAATCTATCAACTTTACAGGAATTCTTAAATGTCAATTTTGAATTTTCCGAGATTTATTCAATTTCGCCACGTTAGGGAACACTCCGCCAATTTGTGCCCAATTTCCGAACGCCACCGTTTTTGAATTTCGGATTAAATTTCATGAAACTGAAATTGTTCACAGAGGTTAAATAGTGAGCATTAATAAGGTAAAAATACCAGTATTTCACTGCATGAATTTGAGGTTTGTCACCAAAGCAGTTTGGCAACACTACACGAGGAAAGTCGGGTAAACGTCAAAGTGCGCCACGTTAGGGAACACCACCATACCATGTTTACCTTGACCAAATTAATCAGTGCTGCTGGCGCTTTCATTACGTTGTTGGAGTATCCTCGGAGCCAACGGAGGAAGGGATCTCTAGTAGCCAGAAGGTACAAATTCTCAACAAATATTGGTCCACGTATATGGCTTGATTTTTCATTTTTCTTTCAAACACCTTGAACATCATCATAGCCAAATTCGGATTTCGTAGAATACTGATTTTCTAGCTTGCAAAATTCCAGTTGAGAACTTTCCAAAAGTTGTTAAATATTTTTAAATATTTTTGTGATTTTAAAAGCATTTCTCAAAATTAGTCTACTTCCCTGTTAAATTCTTGGCCTCGCTTCTGTCAGCAATATTCATTGAAAAATAATTTCTGTAAAATGTTTATATTGTTCTTTATTTTGTGATAGGTTTCAGCATATACTGCATCCCATCATGAACCTAGGTGGACCAATCACCAAAAACTACTACATTCGTTTTGTCCTGTATTTGCTGTAAGTTACCTTTTACTGATTTCCGTATCCGTATCTGCAGAAGCATCCCAGGGGAAGCATCGCACCAACTACGTGTAGTTGTGCATTTTATGTGGGACTATGTCAGCTTTTTCATAACTTGTTTCAATACTTTTAAATTGGTAGTGATACTTTCGGCAAATGTCATTATGCCAAATTGCCTACATGACAGAATCGAGAGAGTTTTGGTGAAACAAAAAAGCCCAACTAGTATTTTGGAAAGTAAACGAAGTGGATTTTTTAGATTGATTTACCTCAAAGAAGAATGATGTTTTTTATTTGCACATTTTTTAGAAGATTTGTAAAGACTTTGACAAAGTTGCCCCTATTTGTATACGAAATGGAGGTCTGGAACCATTTTTTTTCCCATTCACATTTCACAGCATGTCGGTACCCAGCATCTTCACCCTGCCCACAGTGCTCGGCGGTGCGTCGCTCTTCATCGCCGGTCTCATTTACTTCAAGGCCGCTCTTGGGGGTGAGGGTTGGCACGTGGACAGCATGGCGCTGGCTCGTCAGAAGACGCTGACTAACCGTCCCCCTGCTAATCCCCCGCCCCGTCCCCCACCCCAGGGTGCTGCCAAACCTGATGATAACTTCACCGAGATCCCCCTGGGTAATGTCAGTGGGCAGTAAATATATGTTAATGTCAGAGTGACAAGAACTGATCAACAATACTCTTTGCTCACTCAACGGTGATTTTTGTTCATGGAATTTTGGATCTTAGAACTTGCTGTTTAGTATTTATCAGGTATTTAGGCCAAAACAATTGTTCTGCTTCTGGTTTCCCTACCTGCCCTATTCTGACAGCCCCTACCCTATTTTTTTTATTGGAAAAATGAGGAACAAACACCCAAAACCATCATTTACTACCTTTTACCCTTGACTACATGCAGACGCCCCATCATATGATCTCACACACAAAAACCTGCCCCCCCCCCCAAAAAAAAGTCCCTACCTACCTACCCTATTTTCAAATGCCATGTAATCAGAAGCAGACTTTTTTTTGGCCTTAACCTCAATGATAAAATGATGAAAAAGGAAAGTAAAATAAAATGAATCATTGGTTAGATGATGTAAACTACACATTCCATTTTTAGATTTTTAAAATTCACCAGCATTACCATTGTACAATTGGAATTTATTATTTTTATATAGTTGTACACTTTATTGCAATCTCTAGCTATTTGTTTGTACATCGACTTGTACGATAGTAATGTTTACATATATATTTTTGTACGCTCAGCAATTTCTTTAATATTTGCAGTTAGGTACTAGGTAAATGCTAATTTGAAATTTTGAGATTTCGAAAGTATTGTAATGATAAAATGCAATAACTTTTAAACTTTCTTTTAGTTAAATAATTAGGAAGAATTTTAATGTACTTTTAATAACTAACATGAAATGCATTGCACCAATAGTTTTTTTAATGTTAACCCACAAAATACAATGTAGTACTTTTACAAATTTGTAATGATTTTTGTTTTGCTTCAGTTATGAATTTATGGTGACAATGCACTTTCTGTTACTTTAAAGTTGGTAACTCATAGTTTGTTTATGTTGTGTTCGAAGGAAGCTGGTTTTCCTGGAGAAGATGTTTGGTTGGTTTCTGTGTTGAGTAGGTTTTGCAAATCATTTCCTGTATTAATGCTTTTACATGTAGTTTAAAAATGCAATCGAACCCACGAGTAATTCTATCTCGTAGGTAAAACTTTCGGATTGGGCCGGGCGGCAGTTAGGGTGAAAAACAGCCAACGGTTCAGGAGAAATGTCTTTGTTAAACTTGTGGGTTTTTTATCTTTACGAATTGAACAAAAAAAAGAGACCAAAGATCTCATTCACAACATAATACGTGGAGGGTCTTTTACTCCCTGCAAAATCTGTTGACAACTCGACATTTCATAATCGAACCCCACGTCAAATTGATTTGGATGCATTTCTGAAGCTGTTGCCTTATTAATAAAGACTGTGCACACTACTTGTATGTTCCCGTGGTGTTCATATTGGAAGTGTTTGTCTCACGCCCTCTAGTGGTTTGGTAAGGGAACGGCAGGCAGTGGCTGCAAATTCTGATGAACAGAATGTTACAATTTTGATCTTCAACATTGCACTTATGTCCATTGCAGGGTGTCCCCCCCCAATTTTTTTTTTTTTGTGCAAGCAGATATCCTCTGATTTCTCAAAAACTACTTAACATGAGTATTTCATATTGATGGAGCATATTAATATTATACTCTTGTGTATCTTCAGTAAAAATGCCATGGAAATCCGTTCATGCAAACCAGAGATCTGACAGATTATAAAAGGCTGTGGGTTATTCACCCATTCCTATACGGGATGGGATTTACACAGTTAACTTAATTTACATCGGAGTGAAAAGGCCCATGGCAATCTGATGCACTGATATCACTAACTGTGTAAAACCCATTGGAATGGGTGAAAACCCCATAGCCTTTTACAATCTGTTAGATCTCTGGTTTGCATGAACGGATTTCCGTAGCATTTTCACTGAATATACACAAGAGTATAATTAACATGCTCCATCAAGATGAAATACTCATAGTATATCTTCTTGCACAACTTTTTTTGGGGACACCCTGTATTGAGAGACCCTCGGATAGACAGTATTGTGCGCCGTGTATTTTCAAAGATTAGCTTTCCATTTGAAAAGAGATGCTGTGTATTCGTTTTGTCAACCCCACTAGCCCAACCACGCCCGGGCCACGCCAAGCCACGCCCATCCCCAACCCTGATGTCTCGCAAAACTCCTTGATGCTAAGTTATCCAAGCCCCTAAAAAAACGCGTACACCAGCTTTGACATAAAAACACGAATAAACGCAGTGGAGTATTATTTCACTTTCTTCATTCTTTGTCCAAAACTTTATTAAATTGTCCACTCAAAAGTTTATTACAAAGTACTTTTTTATGTCGGTGAAAGATTATACAAAAAAAGTTGTTTATAAAAAAATGATTTGGTCGGACACATCAATCTGTACACACGTCAAATTCTTGTGAGAAAACATCATTGCATAGTTTGGTTTCTAAAGCTATGATACGAAAAGGCTAAAAACGGTGGAAAATTCTAATACAAAATTGCGATGTCTGTTTAGAAAAAAACATTCTGTGAAAGTGTGTATAAATACAGAAGATGACTATTTACAATAAATTAAACATTATTTCTTTCACTTCAAATGTCATGCCTATAAAATAATGACACAAAGTGCTGATCGTAAATTGCATAGTTGGTCTGAAAGTTTTTCCAAGTATCTCCACGATTTTACGAGTCCAGTCAGCTCGGCTCTGGTACCGAATTGTTCAAATAAACCTCTCCTCTGTGTCAAGCATCGTCAACACTCACAATTTATGCTCCAAGCAGTTGGGTTTTGAGATCGCGGTTAATCCTTTGAAGTTGAGCATTGCATCTGGCCGACACTGCATTTACTGGACATAAACACGCGGGAGTGAAAGCCAAATGTCAAAAGTCGATGCCATTTGCGTAAGTCTCATTATTATATTAATGAAAAGGTTTTGTTTATGCTGGACTAGGATTTATTTACTGGTCCAAGATGACCAGACCTTTGTGCAAGTTTCATAAACTGGATAACCGACTCTCTGACTTGCTGACCGTCACATGTGAGCTGGGCAGTGCTATTGTATAGGATTTCCCGGTGTAGCGCCAATGGGTGGGCTACATCCGGCCCAGTATGTGGACCACATGTAGGAAAAGACTTCAGAGAATCGCCATTCTGAATATAGCATTTGGTGCTTTCAGTGGCCATCTTAAAAGAGGCACGAGTTCACTGGGCGGGACTCAAACCAACGACCTGCTTTTTAGTGTAGACACCTAAGTACTAAATACTGGACGACTAATCATAATGTATTGGGGGAGCTTTGAAACGTGATCTAATTATCGCCCTACAAAACTTGATGGCGTCTGGATTTTGTTAATTGACACAATTTTGTATGGAATCGTCCTTTTGAAAAAATATGTTCAGAAGACACAATTTCCTAAAAATTCGACATCAGTCGCGAGACATTTTTCATAAAATGTTAAAGCAGCAGTCACTGGTTTTCAACAGCTGCAATATATAATTGAGCGGAACATTTGACAGCTTGTGTTTTTGTTGGCAATTTTATAGAAAAATGATACATGTAATGATGTATATTGAAGAAAAAAACCTCAATCTTTAATATCATGAATACAATGTTCCAGTTCGTCAGGCAGTGATACGTGTAAGAAAATTCGTAACAAGTCACTGACGTGAACGCTTAATAAAGCTAAAAATTTCAAAAATTAGCCTTTGAATACAAGGTTCCATATATTCAACTGGACAACAGTCCGGCTTAAATTGACACTCACATCGATCAATAATCAATAATTTAAAATCAACTGAAAACAGACACAAACACAGCTTAAATTGGCACTCTCGTCCATCCATTTTTAAATCAATAATTTAAAATCAACTGAATACTTAAAGGAAACGACTGCAACTTTAAATGCTCTAATTCCGAACGTCCCTGATACACGCTGCCTCCACGTGCTTATAGAGGTAGCTCTTGAGAGCAAAAGCCTTGTTGCACTTGTTGCAGACGTAAGGCTTGACGTTGGAGTGAGTCTGGACGTGCGCTCGCAGGTTGGACTTGTCCGCGAAGGCCTTGCCGCACTTGGGGCAGGTGAAGGGTTTCTCCCCCGTGTGTGTCCGGATGTGGCCCTGGAGCAGCCACGGTCGACTGAAACACTTGCCGCAGAGGTTGCACTTGCAGCCCAACTTGTGGGTTCTGTATATAGAAGAGGAAAGATAAAAGAGACGTTTAACATGATTAATCTGAGAACTTCGTGAAGTTTGGTTTTGGGGTTATAGATAATAGCCTTTTCAGAAGTGGCGGACACAGGGGGCGCTGTTTGATTTGGCAAAAGTTTGGGCCAAGTTTGGGCAAGGACCATTAGTCGACTAGTGGTTGATTTGTGACGTATTTTACGCCTGCGCACTAATAGCAACATGCAAACGTCTCTAGTCAAATGCTGGTGAAAATGTCATCGCAAAACTTCTGGATCCTGGCTCCCTGCTGTACGTGATGAATGCGCGCGGCTATTGGTTACCAGCGATGCAACCAGCCCCAGTAGGTTGGTTCCAAATACTCGACTAGCGTTCGGGCTAACTTTAGTCGAACTATGGTTAACCAATGAATGGTCAACAATAGTTCTTGCGCGAACTTGCCCATGGTAGACAACAAGTTTAGACAAACCAAATAGCGCCCTCCTATTGTATCCGCCATTATCTCAAGAGGATAGTGTTTCAGGCAACATCTCAAGGAATTATTATAGGGAGGAGAAACGCAGTCTTCTTTACATTTTGAATCGAAACTTCAAACGCAGATTTAAGAATTGAAAGAGTTATGATTATGATTAAGGTTTGACGTTTTGAGGCAAAAAACCGGTAAATGTTCATGCTCGAGTTCAACTTCACAAGAGGGTATTATAGTTATACATCTTTAAACGAGTACAACGCCCTCTTGTGTTTGACGTATTACACAATTTCGCAAGGAATGACAATTAATTTACCTGATATGCATGCTGAGTGCTGGCATTGACACGTACACCTTGTCACAGTGGGGGCACTTCCTCGCCTTCTGATCGTTGACACTGCGATGTGTCTGTCGATGCCTGGCCAAGTTACTGGAGGTACTGTACCCCTTCCCGCACTCCGGGCATACATGGCTGCTTGCAGTCAGCACGGAGAGTTCACGTGGAGAATCTGGCCGAAGGTTGAGCACATCAGAGAGGTCTGTCTTGGAGTCTGGAGGAGTTGACACGAAGACGTTCCGGAGGACCGTCATTTGAGGCTGGTTGTCGGGGGAAGAGCGGCCGATGTCCGGTTGGGTAGCCTCATCAGCAGACGTCGGTGATGTCTGACCAGCTTGGACGCAGGTGGCAGTGGCGGTCGCTGCCACCAATCCATAGCTCTGTTGCGACAGCGGACCATTCATCGACAGATTCAAAACTGATGTGTCGATGTACAGCTGGGAGTTGTCGGCGAAGCTTGTCGAAGTTGTCGATGTGGGGTACTTGCTCCTGTCATCACGCACGATGATGTCGTTGCGTTTGATGACAAACTGTTTGTAAGCATCGTTTTTCTCGGTTGAACCGCGGCGCCCTACTGGCCGACCTGAGCGGCTGATGTACTGCTTTCCCGCCGGTGTCGAGGTGAGATTCTCCCCCGCTGATATCTCCTCCAATGGATTGCTCCCCACTGCACCTCTGGGCCCCTTCCTACCTCCTTTGCTCCTCTGTTTCTTGGGTGTCGTCTTCTTGATGGTCTCGTACGGGTTGGTGGTCGTGTGGAAGTGAAGTGGCTTGATGATGCGATGCGTGGTGGGCAAGGCGGCGCTGACTGTCTGTCCCTTGGTCGGTGTTGTAGGGATGCGTAAACAACTCGGGCTAAATGGTCCATAATCTGAAATAATGACACCCAAAATACGGCATTTTAAATAAAACTTCAGTCATTTCAACCACGGAACAATTCTGCCAGGCTATGGTTTGAAAGGCGTCCCATTTTTGTCTTCTTGTAAGGCATATATACAAGACCCCTCGTCATATTCTCGTTGTCCCATAATCCTACTTGGACCCGAAGATTTTTGATTTTTTTTTTACATGATAAAAATCACAATCACTTTTGAATTTCGTTTTACCGGGATAACTGAAACCACTCATCGGTTTGTTTTTGTTTTTCGTTCATTCGTTCGTTGTTTGTGTGCTTTTTTACTCTTAAAGAGGTTTTTCAACTCTGTCAACGACATGTATTTCCAACCGGTGTGTACACGTAAAAGTTTGGCGCCATTTCGTGCAGCACCAGCCGGGCACGTGTGGGTGTTTCCATATTAGGTCATGTTCGCGTGTCACAATTATACCACACACTGCTCTACACGCGCTTGCTTTATCAACTGCGGAGTACCAGTGGCTGATCCCGCTGGTATCATGCTATATGTCACCTGTTATCACTTGTCATGCCAACGTGGTTGCTCAAAGCTCACCACAGGTGTTCGGCAACCAGTTACAAACTCCCCACTGTTTCCTAATAAAGGCCCATTACAATTAGGTGAAAGGGAAAAAGAAAACTTTTTTTGGCAAAAACACTTTAAGTTTGTTGTTTCTCACCTAAGCAGTTGTAGTCAGAAAACACACGTACCAATTTACGCAATGAGCAACCATTTTCTTCCATTTTTTTTTCGGGGGGGGGGGCACATTTGTGTTTATATTGAATTATTCATGATTATGCATATTCATCTTTGCCTGGTTTCCGGCACCGTTGATTGTGTTATCACAGTAAGCCGTGGGGACCAATTCCGGAAATCAATTGCAGCAATTATTACATATAAGCTTGAGGCAAGGAGTTAAGGTCAGGGCCTATATACTCTAGTGCCTATCCTGAACCCCGGGCTGGTGGGTTAACTTGCCTGGGAAACCAATCAAAACTGGGCAATCCCCCAACCCCGCAATTTCAATTGAACGAACAGGGGAACAGACAACTGCTCATGCGATGAAATTAAATGGATACTTATAAGTAAACCGCTGCGTGCTGTTCCGGAAGTTATGTATGAATAACCGAATCTGTTCGATAACTTATAAGAGATTTAAGTGGATATCCACACGGCAAGGCGTCTTCAATCGGAAGTTTTGGTTTTTCCATTTAGTGTTGGACTCTTGGCTGATGTGCTGCCGAATTTTGCCGTCATGTTGACTCCTAAAAATGCCGACACTGGAAAGATTTTTTTGCAACTCGAATTACCATTTTAATGATTAGTTTTTGTCCCTTGAAGACTCGTGAAATGAGACAGTTTTCTTGGGCTAAAGTACTTTAAACTTAACACAGGTTTCTTGCTTCCAATATTTTGAATTCAATATTAAAACGATTTGGAAGAATATGCTGCCCAGTAACTGGCCTGTATATGATGATATGCTTTTGAAGTTGATTAGCTTGAATCAAAACAGAAACATCAGTGTTCTACGAAAAATGAGATAAAGTCATCAAATATTCATGTTTTCCTTGAAGAACAATTCAGGAAGGAGACAATGGATAATAAAATTTCAACCCGTAACCTCATAACGCCGAATGACTACAGAAAGTACAGTTCCCCTCTGAGGACAAGGTTAACGCTGATTACTATAATTAGAGACCCATGTTAACGAAGTTTTAGCCCCGAGATTGAGGGAAATATGGCTACCTCATCACCAAATAAAAAACCTAGATCCGGTGATTATTTTAATGGCAAACCCAAAACCCAAACAGAAGTTGTGTTGCTTCAGAATATATGTTGGGAGTCAACGTTTGGTCCATTGTAGTGTTAAACTGTTAATCTTCTTGCCTTATTTCGTTTGGCATCGCAAACAAACTAAAGCTTCAAGAAGTCAATGGGCATAATTCCTTTCAAGCCACGGTTCCATAAGTAAAAACCTATAAGCAGTTTTAGATGGTCTAGAGTACTTGGTTGTGGGTTTCAAGAGTTGTGAAAATATACCAAAAGCCAGATATGAAGACATGGTTTCGTGAAATGCTCGTGCAAACTACGTAATATTTCAGCAAGTCAAGAACAACAGAATAGGAACTTCAGCTAGGCCCATGGGTGTAGCGAGGGGGGAGGGCAAAAGAAAAGAAAAGAGAAACGAAAAGGAAAAAGAAAACCAACAAAGAAGACGAGGAGCAAATCATATTACTGTTAATTTATTGTATATATTTAACGACATGGGAGTCTATTTTTCCACGGCCAGTGATTTCTCCCTTCGCTTCTGGTGAGTGATTTGCCCCCCTCTAGCAAAAAAAAATCTGGCAACGCCCACGGTGAGGCAACAAATCTACCGCTGCCTACTGCCCGAACTTCAAAGACTCAAGATTTCACTTCAAACAATGTCATATCTCGAGAAGAACATGACCTGCAGTGGTCTCACCACACACGTACACTTTGACGTAAGGCAGGACTCCAAAATGAAAGTGATCCGCGCTTGTCCTGAGCGGGGACACAACCCACGAGTCAAAGCAATTTGTGGTCGGGTAATTTCCAAGGACGATCGGGGACAGACGCGCTCGACAACCCGACGGTTCTGGGCAGGTGCTATACATCGTGGTTTACGCTCAAAATAATTCGTGTTTTGTATTAATCTTAGAAGAAGAAAAAAACTTAACACCCACTCAAGAATGATTTCCAACAATGTAGCCTCCACTTTTCATCAACTTTTGGGGAGAAGTAAGTGGTGAAATCGGTCAATGCATTTCGACATCTTTACTTTCATTTTTGTTTTCGTGCAACCTTGAAGTCGTTTTATGACCTCGGCATTTGTGCTTGAACCTTATCATGGTTTTGGTGATTGTCACAGTGTGTTTGAATTATTTCTTTTCTGTAATCTTTTAGATCATCGATCCAAATGTTCACATCAATTTGTCGGCGTGCATTGCATTCCAATGTCTTAGCAAGCATTTATAAATACCAAAGAGAAAGCTTCCAATCAACATTTCATCACAATTGTTACACCAAATTTGTTATGAAAATTCAAACCCCAAATTTACTTTCAAATACAGCAGCTGTGGTTTACTGGCTCTTTGTATGGGCGGCACCAAACTTTTTACCGTCGGCACTGCAGTTTACAGACTCCATCAATCAGCAACGCGCGTGCGGTCTGTCAAACCAACCAACCCTCATAAATTACCGGCACGGGCGAGGGGCAGAACCCTGGCGCACGTCGACTATATGCCACGCGAGGCCCAAGGCACCCCACTAGTGCCCCAACTACCCTGAAGAATATTACCCAAGATTCTGTAAATATTGCGGGGTAAAACTAGTGGAAATTGAGAGTGTAAAGTGCTGAGGCGGCGAAATGTTCGGCATTCCGATTGCATCGGCTGTGAGCGGGCGCTGGCTGCGTGGCTTGTGGGTCTCGCGACCCATGGGCCCTTGGTTGGCCCCTGGCTACATCAGTGGCTGCAAAATTTAATTTAATGTCCGCGCTGTCTGAATCTATCAGAATTTTAATTTCTTAAGTTATAGGTTTCGGCATTTTTTGAGCATGCAGATATATTGTTATGAAAGAATGCAGATAGTTGAAGGAAAAGTGAGTTCAATTCAGACACAGTTTCTCTCAAAATGTACCGTGTATGGTTAATACAAACGTTTTTCCTGTTATCAAACATGCATTTAAATCATCACATTTTCATGTCTTGAAGTTCACAATGGTAAAGTTATAGCTTGTGATAAAACCTTAAAGTGCCGGAAAATACAGTGCGATTATAAAGATGAAAACTGGCAGCCACTGGAACTTTACTATAAACATTTCGCTCGGAAGAGATAAATTGTGGTCTTGAAGATGTACGTCTACGCCTCCCCATTCTCCAAGATCATCGTCATAAAAATACCGCCAAACAGTCATGGGATGACGAAAACCATCTTTCGATAAACACAACACTCATCCCCCTTCCCCCTACAAACCAAACAAACAAAAGCAGCCGTGGAACCAGCAACCAGAAAAAAACACAGGACACTAGTAGAAGATAAAGAACACTTGTTTCGTTTTTCCCCGTTGATTGATCATACACCGGGAGTGTCAGCTGGCTTCAGCCTGGCTCGCACCGCGTGGTTTTCTCCCCACGCGCGCTACATTACATCTCTCGTACTTCTGAAACGAGAACCACACATTCACACGCATGGCCAAATATGGTCGAGTCGAAACACTTCCCACTCTCGCTCGAACGGTAGCAGTACAGCCTATACCAAAGCCAGGAATGTAGCTCCTGACTTGTCGAGTTGTCTCCCCACCTGCCATGGAAGATTTGTGTCCCAGTCTGGTAAACATTCATAATTCTATGAGATAAGATCAGTTAAGATCAGTTCCGAGGTTTATCGAGATCATTGCGAGCTGGTAGCTGGGATGCGTGCTTGCAAGCAAAGCTTAAGAATATGATATGCCATGAGGTGGCCTGGTCGTAACATTATCTTGGACTTTGAGATAACCTTCAAAATTTGTTGGGGATGTGCTCAAATTTCTCTAGACTATACATCTTGATCTCTTTTATAGTAAGTTCACCCACTGTATTAATTGACTATCTTCATAATCTGCTATTTTTTACTCTAAAATTATCCCATGTCTTGTTAGGAATACGTGAACATCGATCTCGGACTTTTTTTCAATAATAATGTATTTAGTTTAATAATTAAGAAAAAACACAGCTTCGGTTCTACCGCTCTATATCCGTCAACACTACAGTTAAAAAAAACGTATAACAACATTACTCAACCTGTATTCCCCTAACCCTAAAGCCGCACCTCAAGACGAGGCCGTGATTTAGAAAACTTCATTAACAGACTGTCATTCCTCACTTCATTAATTTATGTAAAGAGATTATGTCTCAATCGCTGGTATCCATCACCCATTCGGTATGCACGGATTCAGTTTTGCCGCAACGTGTCAGAAATCGCACATTCTGTCTGCAACTCTCAAGCAAGACAAGTCGACCGGTGACAAGTGACAAAAACGTGTGCCAGACTTTCTGCACAATTCTGTTCTAGAAAATGTTGCAATGGGAGCTTATACACGCTCTAAATGTCATCGAAATCGAAAACAAATCCGGGAAAATGAAGGATTTACGGGGCGTAAGAACTGAAGCGAGATTGTGGGGTAATAACGGGGACAGAATTTCGTCGAAGGAATGTTAACATGATCAGTCAACAGAGAATGATCTAAGATTGCTAAAAAAAAAAAACTTTAAGTGGAACGCGCTTTTCCCTCTTCGGTTTACATTCGGAAAGAGTAGTGTCGAAATATTGTAAACCATTTTGGCAATATAGTGCTTAAAAATCTATAATTTTCATCTCCTTTACAACATTTCCCCTGCAGGGATGAATGGAATAAGCCAAACCAAACCCATCCTTAGCCTATAATGGACGCCATCACGTGTGCTTATTTAGTTAGAGAACACTCTAATCCAGCTTCCATATTATTGAAGAAGATAAAAAAAAAGAACCAAAAGGGCCTCGAACCCGGACCACAAACACATCACATCAATACATTTTGAAACTTCCACAATAAAGCTGTTTTTATTTGTTTTGGATAAACTAAGTTATCCAAATTTACCCGAAACAAATAACGTCCTCCTCATTGTGCCAAACATTCCTTAAAAAGGATATATTTTTATGTCCCTTACACAAATATGAACCCACAACACCAGTTTACAGTCCACACCCTTCCAAAACTGCTTCCAAGAATCATCCACGCGAGATAAACTAATCTCTTGCGAAGGAGATTTTATTTTTCTCCTTGAGTCTCATCTGGCCTCCGTCCTCCAGCCTGTTGGCTTGAGGAGGAAACCTTCCTGCGTCATCACTGATGACGACTACCGGTGGTTGACATACATCAACCACGCTGCTCACGCACGTATGCATGCGCTCGGCATTCCTCCGGTTGCAGTTGTCATCTTAAAGAGGCACGCTTGGCGTACATTTTCTGGATTATCTTTCTCGAGAAATATGTCCCTAAAATGAACATGAAAGAAGTATGTTCCCGAACTACAAAAAGTGTATTCACGTATCCCAGTAAAAGAACCAAGTATACAAATTATATGCAGGCTTTCTTGTTAATTGAATAAAATTTATGGATCAAATTTGTTTCATTCAAACTTGTTCTATAATGGAAACCAACACACTGTGTAAAAAAAGGTGGGTAAAACGCTGTCGGGCAATGGTTTTTGACTGACATTGGAATGAACTTACCTCATTGTTGGCTAATTCGGGTAAAAATTGACAAACTTTGAGGAAGAATTTGCCCAAGAGCGTCGGCAGTTGGTATGCTGACCAACATTGAGCAAAATACCAACCCATATGCCAAACCAGATTTTCTCCCAAACTTTTCTCGCAATTCAAAAAGCATCAGCATCTTTGAAATTCAATTGCAATATTTAAAACCTCAAAGTTAACCGTGCAGTGTTTCTTAAAAAGAGATTAGTCACCAGTATAAAGCATCTTGAAATCGCTCGGTGGCATTTTTTCCTCATCAAGACCCGAGGCCATCGCCTTGACATCTTGAAGAGCAATTTCTCTCTCTGTGACTCAACGTCACTAGGGGATGCGTGATTCTTTCTCTCCGCTTACACCAACGGAGAAAACAGATGACAATAGATAAAGGCCCAGTGGTGGTCCAGAGTTCTCATTTACTGGTCTTGTCAGAAAATATTTGGCAGACAAAAACCATCGGTAGAATTTTGAACTTTCCAATGACTGGGTTATAAGCTGATTGGAATGTCTTCTTTGAATGTGACTCAGAGTCACATGGTTGTCACACTTTCCCTGAGATTAAACCACTGTACCTTGCGCAAGAACTTTTACATACAAAGACTGCAAATTAAAATGACGTGGGAGGCCAGTATTTCATTTCAAGATTAAAATTAAAGCTATAATTTTAAGAAGAAAAAAAAGTAGGACAGTCAGAAACATTTATTTACCAAATATCAATATTTGAAAGAAAAACACTGACTATAGAGGCTTATTATTTTTGCCGAATTCTGAGAGATTCAGAAAGAATTTGAGGTTCCAAAATAAAAGGACATATCTGAAAAAAATTCTCAAATTTTATACAATAAAATCCTTGAGTTTGCGATCATTTGGATAAGATTTCCCAAATATCTTGCATTATCAAAGTAGTATGAAAAGTTGAGGGTATTCCGCAGCATGCAAATGAAATAGAACTAAACAAAACTTTCACATTGTACGAACTTGAAGCTGTCAAAAACCAGAAGTTCCTTTTCAATTGTCAATCAAGAAAGAAAAAAAGCCAAAATCGAAAATGAAAGAGAAACAAAAGTTACAGGAAGTACTTGAAGTAATCTTAAGTCGACGATAAACTCGATTGCCGATAAAGGTCAACCAGCGAGTTTTCCCCTAGCTCAAATGGCCTGTTAAAGTTGACTGATTCCCCCAGGGGGGTAGGGGGTTATGTCGCGGTCTTGGCCACTTCTTAATTGACGCCACGAGACCCTCACATACTTGCTCCTTGCTGTTTTCATTTATTTTTCTCTTTCTCTTCATCCTTCTTCGCTCGCGACCGGGAGCTTGGCACGCGACTCCATGCCCAAATATGGTCGGGGAACGGACACCGTACGAGCCCAACTCCGTACAGTGTTCGCATGGTGTTTTGTATATGCTTGCCTCAACAGGCAATATCATAGGCCATTATAGTGCAGTGTACTACTACATTGAGTTATATACCAAGCCGCTGGTCTACCATTACAATGTACAGTAAAATACTTCAGCCTATATACATGCACACCCCATTCGCTTGAAACCTAAATTTTCAACAAGATTTTTAGAAAACTGAGTACATATTTCTGTCAATGGACGCTAGAAACTGTTAGAATGTTGCTTCACTTCTCTCCAAAGTTTCCTTAATACTTAATGAGTAGGAAACTGCGATAAAAAATGTTCCTTGATTTTGTTGTGAGAAACGACAGTGTCATGCCATGGCAAAACAAAAATGATTTTGAATCGTGAATCCGATTTATTCACCAAATTTGCATGCATTCTACTTTGTTGCAGAATAATGCTGCAAAGGTTAATTTAAATCGGCAAATTGCGTTATTATTTTGGGGTAGCATTATCGTGCTCAATATGAAACTAAGTTAAACATGACATTTACGTGAAAAGAATGTTGTCACTTTATCCACAACGTATCAAAAAATATTGGAGTGCTCTGCCAACATCGTCAGTGAGTTTTCCTTGAAAGATTAATTGTCACCATCGGTAAAGAATCACTTCAATTTTTTTTGAGACTACGACCGTGGATGATATTCTTTACTCTCAACTTCAAAGCTATCGGATATATTGCTTTTGGGATTATTGTAACCGAAATTGAGGCTAATGTGTTTTTTGTTTAACTCCGAACATTACTGGAAAATCTGCCTGCAAATGTTTGGGTGACATTCCATCGGAGTTAAGCCTGGCTTTGTTGTTCCAATGTCAATTATCTGGGTGTCTCCCACCTAACCTCAAATTTTCTAGTAAAATTTCTCAATTTTCATCCCATAAAAATTTCAGGGGAACCTATTTTTATTCAATCAAAGAATCAGTGAAAACGTTCAGGATATAAATGATCACACAGTATGGGTTTAATTTTTTCACCACAGTCGACCAGTCAAGTTGCTTTGGGATGCCTCTTTCTCACCGCATAGAGGCATAACGGTAGTTTGTTTCACCAATTTTAGAAAAAGGTTTTTATTTATGGAATATAAACACACAGTTTCACGCTGGTTACCTGTTAATTTCATGTGATTATTAGCCACTTTGCGTCGCATTCCAGCACGTACCAGCGAAACGCAACCACCTTCCGTGTACAATTTGAGCGCCATTAGCAAAGTAAATCGGACCTGGCCGGGCCCGGTCCTCGTACAAAATCCCGACGCCAAATATGACCAAAATCCATTGAAATTGTTAACAAAATTCCTAAGTTTTCACTTTGCGTCGTTGGTCCACCCCGCAGCGACCACCACCGGGGTAAATCAGGGACTAAATCGGGAGGAATTCGCAGAAAGCAGACCTTTAGATTGATTTGATGAAGTTTTGTTGCCCACTTTTTACCTCTCTCGGTAGGTAAATGCCAAGTCTTTGTTGTCGAGTTGGTATCCCACTGCGGGCCGGGTGTTACCGCGCAGTCAACACAGTTCGTTCGGTAAAGAAAAATAGTTTCAACGGGTATAGAATTGTTTTTGCTGGGTTTGTTCGTTAAGTACGCATTAAGTTTTAATATCTGCTTATCCAAACTCAATATAATTTACGATCAAAAGGACCACTCATTAATGTACTTATAAAGAATGTTGCATCCTGACGACACTTTTTTTCATCATAAAATTATATTATCTCAATGAAGGTCAGTCATTGCAAAAATGTTGAAAAGACATGAATCTGAGACTGAGAAACATTTCCAATTTTGTTAGAAAATACTTTGAAAATGTACTCGAATCTCCATAGACGTGTACACGACCAAAGAAGTGGCGTCTGGATACTACATTCTTTCTATGTATTTAAAGAGCTAAAAATCAACTCAATGAAGATTAGAGATTTGTTTTTATAGAAAACAACTAAAAACATCCAAACCATTACGGGAGACAACTATGTACGGGACAGAATATATTTAACAGAGAAAATGTGGCAACTCGTATCAACCAACTATAACAAATTAATGTCGAAAACAGCGACAGTATCTGGCATTTTTTCGTACAATAACATGTGGAATATGTCTTTCTGGGTGGAGTCTTATATAAACAACTTCATAATGATCTTTATAAAGAAGGGAATGTTCTTTTTGTTTGAAAAACTAGTATGAATATTTTGTTGATATAGTAGCACGCAATCTGGGTACGTGTATAGTATGAAAACATATAATGACTGGTGGCAGATTGAACATTAGGGTAAAGCTCTTCGGGTAAGTTTTGAGTCTAGATATTACTGAGCTATCAGAGACTTAAAAGAACTGGCTGCATTTGACAGACGTCGTCTTTGTCTTCGTAAGGTTTAAATGCACATTTTCTTTACTTCATCCGTGATCACGTTTTTCTCTCTAAGGAATCACTTCATGAAATCGGACTCCAGCGAATTTGTCACGACAACTCTAGGAAACTCCAGCAAGTATTACTGATTAGGGCTAGACATGGGACCGACTATAATGGATCCCACTAGCTCGCTAACGAGAGGTGCTGGAAATAGATGGGTGCTATCGATGGCCTGGGAAAGTGGCTGAAATCGGCAAGGGTCCTGGCACAGACACGGTGTGGATTTCACAAAGAATAACTACAGAAACCACTGTCAGATTTGCAGGATTTCGATCATTTCATAGATAAGGAGTAGTCAAGTTTGGGCCCGATTTTAAGATTTTTCTTGATTTACGTGTCTTCTTGATTTTCGGCGGGTTTCTTTTTTGGTTTTTTTTTGTGCATTTTCTGGATTCGGTTGTTTTGATAACATTAAATACAACCAACGGGAATATAGGACACAATGCAGGGATACATTTCTATGCATGTGACGATCATTTAACTTATAAAGGTATATCGATACAATTATGAATGACAAAAATCAGTAACAATATCGAAATATGATGATCAGGTGTAGAAACGCAAGAAATGCTTTACCAAACCATAATACACCGAGTCACAATTTTCCCAATTGATTGACTAATAGCTAATATACCGAAACAAGAAGGCAAGATTATTAAAACAATACATATTTTTTTTTTGGGGGGGGGGGTTGAGTGAAATAATACATGTTTTATGAACATAGAATAATAGACAAGCCATAATGCAGGACTGTGTTGTGTAAAGTGGCAGAAAAAATACAAAAACAGTCAAACTAGTCAGGTTATAATGACCTTCTTTGTCTTGAACTTGAGAACGTGTATAAACACAACAAATCACCGAGATCCGAAACTTGAGGGGCACCGTGGATATTGGGACAGCCGCCCGGGGCAAAACGGGGTCAACACCGGGACAGAAACTGCACAACACAGTAACAAGGGCCGAATATACGAGCTCCGGAAACTATGAGTGTAAAATCTTCAGTGATTTAAGATAAAAAAATGGAGAAAGGAATATTCGGATATCTTACCCTCGTCGTCGCTAGCAGGGGTAGCACACTTGTCCCATTTAGTGGATTGTTCTGCGACAGGCGGCCTTACAAAACGGCGAACCAGAAAAGACCGAGGCATTGTGATTTAGACCTGACCGTTGGTATAAGAACAATCTCAGATGAAAATTGGTCTCCAACTTAGGATATCCTTTCAAGATGACGTGGGGCAGAACTTGGCGATGCTTCTCTCTGTGTGTCCTGTGACCAACTGACCACTTTCTTGTTCTCACATCTGCTTTTCACGGATTACACTCAGTCGTCGATAGTCGGTGATCATCATCAAGGACCGAAAGCCACTGCGCGCGCATGCAACAAGTGTCACCCGCCTGACACCGATACCTCGGCCGGTGGACGCGGGGGAAAAACTCAAGCGGTAAAGCCGCTCCAGTATCCCGTGGCGTACATGTCCAATGGTATCCATGCAATGCATCGGCATGTGCGGTGGGGACGACTTCTGCGCATGCTTAATGGTTCGACCACCCCCAAGGGGGTGGGGAGCTTAAACTTCAAGAACATCATAAGATTATGATTAAGATTCGTGTTGTGGGTCTGCAATGGTGTGCTACAGTATATTCAGCTGGAGTGTGTACGTAGTGTGATACCGTTTGTGCGGTTACCAGTTTTGCCAGACGCCGTTATGAATATAGCTGTCGGCTATTTTGAAGATCAAATTTCGTCACTAGTGATGTTATTCGGTTGTCATTGTCTAATTGATGGGCTTAAGGAAAGCCAAACAAAGCTTTGGATATTTCTTTTATGATTTTTTGGGAGGCTCTTTGTTCTGGTTTTGACGATTTGATTCACTAGACAATGCCCACCCACCAAGGAGAACCGACTTTGCGTCCAATCAAAAAAATTACCGTTAAATAAAGTTTTAAAAATAATATTAGTGCAGTATTCGATTTGATTCAGTAAGAAATTGAAGTAAGGAAAAGTACAAAATAGGTCAAAGACAATATGAGAATTAATTAGTTACGGAGGTTTATAAAAAATATATTTTGTCACGCCAGTCTGATTTGAGAAATTATCTACAATTTATGTACGGGTAAAGATAAATTAGGGGGATTTTTTTTTTTAGATTTGCGATGATAGCTCTAAACTTTCTTCTCCATAAGCATGATCACAATTGAAAGCGAAAATTTTAAAATTGGTGTTTTTATAAATACCGGTATAGTTAACAAACTTCGTTATTATTATTTTTTTTTTTACAGTTTGCACAATCTTTGAAAAAAAAAAGCTGCAACACAACCTGGGCTTGAAGAGAATTAGTATTCATTTGCAGCGTTTTAATTGGAAAATGTACCAATTAAAAATGTCATGACAAATATTGTCAAAAAATATTGCTCAAAATTCACATATTTATGTCTTGACCAACGAGTCTAAGGAACTACTGGAAAACACCTGCAAAAACAATTCGGCATACGACTGGCTTCCGAACAGGCATGTACTTGACGCATGACGTAACATCAAGTAAATAGTTTGAAGAGTTTAATCTTCTAATCTGGAGTATACTCCGCACTTCTTTGGGTGGTGGCGTGGCGTACAAAATCGCTGGTGTTACTAACAATAAACAAGCATTACTGGGCTAATGTTGGCTGTGCGGTTTGGGATGTGTGTCAGTGTGTGTGGCCCAAATACATGTAGATGCAAGGGCGGATCCAGAACACAATTTTTGGGGGGCCAAAAAATTTTTCGGTCCCCCAAAATGTGGGTCAAACAAATTGGTAGTAGGGTTCGGGGGGGTAAGTGCCCCCCCAATTTTTTTGACAATCTGACCACTTTAACCAATGTTTTTTAAAAGATGGTGGTGTACTCATTGCTGCCTTTTATTGCGACGTCACATGAAAAAAAAAAGTTGGGGTTTTTTTTTTTTTTTTGGGGGGGCCCCAACTCCCCTCCGATCCGCCCTTGTGTAGGTGTGCGTATTATTTGCGACTAAGTTCAGAAAGAGGAACAGGTTTTGTTTCTACAAACAAACGTCAGATTTTGATGTTCCATTTCACGGATGATTTATTGAATTTCACAGGGTATGGCTGATTCTATTTCTTCCATGTTGGTTGGGTATAAATATTATTTTAGTAAATTGAACATGAAAGGGCCCATCCCCATGCAATGTAATTTTTGATGCAATCCTTGAAAATGCACCTTGTGTCCTATTTAATCTCACTTTCAATTTTCTTTTTGCTATTTTCAAAGGGTATATTTTGGAGCCTGTTTTTGTTTTATGCAAATGCGAATTTCCATATTCATAAGCAAAACTGTTATGCTATTCCGAGCAGAAACCTTAACATTACAGCCATTTCAGCACACAAAGTTGCTAGAATTTTGGATACTTTGCTGTCGTAAAAAAATCTTTGGTGATTCGTTGTTGTTTCAGTACATGGCAGTAGGCCATTCAGCAAACCTTTCTCACAATTTTTTTTTCAATGAGCAAATTTTGGGTTCACAATTTAAACAGAAAACCCACAGATTGAACAATGTCTTCCTGAAATAACATCACATCAACAGCGCCCTCGATTGTCAGGAAAGCATGGATTTTAAAAATGTTTAGTGCACTTTTCAATCAAATTAACCAAAAAGGGATGTCAAATAGATTTCATACATTTGAGAGGAGTAGAAAGTTGCACAAAATGTGTTCCCAAAAATATTCATCGCATGAACCTGTTAAGAAGGAATCGATGACATTAATGTCAACATCGATCGCTGAAATTTTAATTTAAGTTTCCGATCATTTCATTTTCAAAGTTTTCCCAAATAATTAAGAGCATTTTACATTTGGAAGATGTTAATAGGTACATTTGTAAGTAATTACCACGAATATTTGTTTTCCTTTTAATTTGAAGACACATGAAAGTCATGTTGTCAAACACTCGATTGACTATAAAGGAAAGTGTGATGTGTTGGTGCTCCGGTATGTTGGGTAATCTTTTGTCAGTTCAAGCTGTTCAAGAAGTCAAAACTGGTTCAAGCAAACTCACAAGGAGAAATTCAATCTCAAAGTTTAAGTCGAACATTTTCTGCAACTATTGCCCTTTGATGAGCATTCGGCATATTTGTGGAGTTACAAGGCTGTTTGGGGACCCCAAAATATCCCAACTTCACTTCTTCAGGGTTTCCCTAGGTGCCGAATTCGGCTGTTTGTCGAGGCCTTTTGGGGTGGACAGATGGCCAGGATTTGACGGGCTCTCATCGGCGGCGCATGCCGGCTTGACCATATATGGAAATCGCCTCGTTTCTGGCGCGTGCCACCAATTTCCCTCCTTCAAGATCAGACTGGGCCTTGGTACGGAGGAATGTCTCCAATCGCAGATGGTTTTGAGCTGCCCTTGAAAATGAATCACCAGGCAGATGAATGAGAAAGTTCCTCATTTATATTTTCGAGAATAAACTTTGCAATGTTTTTGTCCATTGACTCAAAGGATGTTTTCGTCTTTTACTTTTTGTCCTTTACACTTTGATTCAGTGAATCGACTTGGGTAATTTCTATGGAATTCTGGACTTTTGGAGAAGAAGATCATGGTTGGACAGTTTTTGTTTTTCTGAACCCAAAAAATCCGTAATTTAATATAAAAAGAAACGTTTTTATCGACTACTCTAACCTACATCTACAGGGTGAGACAAGCGGCCGAAAGAAAGTGGCCGAATTAGCTTTTTTAAAGAATATGTGGCTCGCTCTATTTCACAAAAATAACATAGGGATATAGTATAGGTTACTGACTAGTAACGGTGAAAATTTCACTTAATTTGCATACTCTATTCCCAAGTTATGAATATTTTAATAAAATGATCACAACATTCAGCTCTCCACCACAGATCATTTACCATTCTACGTACTGACGAGAATACCCATTAAAATACCATGAGACATAAACGTTTTCCCACCTCCATGAATAAACAAAAACTTGCAAAGGAAAACATGACAAATATCGCCATCAATATTTCAGGGGAAAAAAGAGTGGACTTAGCCTGCATGCAGCCTAATTCAAAACACAAAATCTGACAGCAAAAATAATGTTTCAGTCTTGACTCAAATGATTCAATCCTATTTGTATTCGAATGCGTGTGTAATTTGTAATTCTGACTCAGCTCTATAGCTTCCAATGGCATAGCTATAAAAATAGGTTCTTTAGTAAAAAAAAAAAAAAAATACCAAAAAAAATACATAACTTCTGATAGCATGGATCAAGTTTAGTATTTTGTGGAAGAACATGCTCTTTTAAGACATATTTCATTCGTGTATTAATTTTGATTGCTTTTTTAAGAAAAACAAACCCATTAATCCGGGTCACTTTCGTTTTGACTCACCCTTTATAGGGTATGTCGATCAAATTACAGACCTATTTAATATGAAAGAGTTCAGTGGATTCGATGGTGAACGACAACTTTTCGTGGATTAATTCCGATAGTCACATTCTGAAAGAATATTCCTTCATACTAAGAACGTCTTTTCCTAATAATTGCGAAACACTGTCAAATATCTGAAATTTAAACCTGGTCAGGAAATCAACCATTTATTCCCCCCCCCCCCTCCTCAACCTCGTCCGATAATCACCACCGTGCCACCCGGCGCGACTCTGCCGGGCACGCGACCCACACACGCCGGTCACTCGTCCAGTACCGTCCGCTCCGTTTGTGCACTGTGTCCGGTAGCTAGTACATCAGAACCTGTTGCACGATGCATTCCATTACCGTAAAAGGCAAAGTCCCATGCCGGGGCCGCAGCGCGCGCTGGTCAGGCGGCACGCGTGGCCAAATTACGCTAAAATTTCAGGCAAATGTTGTTTTTGCAGTGGATGAGTTACATCACCACTACACGAACATACATGTGACATTCTGCAAGTCGGAATGCTTTTCTTGTAAGAAAATACGCATTTAATATAATGTAATGAGGTTGTGATGTCATGCATTCCATGCCTAAGAAATAATAAATATTACGCAACAACAACAACAACAACAAATTATCAGAATATATGACGGACAGCAGGCCCTACTTCACGGGTCCCATTATATGATTCTATAATTTTTAGCAATAACTCCTTTATCCTAAAGACCTGCTTTCGTGGCATGGTTTACAATTATGCTTTATAAAATTTTAAGGTCACTTCATCGAAAAATCCAACTTAATCATCAATGTCAGACGAGGACTAAATACATAGGCAGACTTGACTCAAACACGGGAGGGGAAGTTTATCTATTATATCTGTTGTATCATGGAGGAATAAAAAAAAAATAATGCCCTATTTCCTTTAAGTCTTTAGTCTTGGGTCGAGACGTTGTTGTACAATGTACATGTATTAGGCCGGTCGCGTGAGTCTGACTTGGCTATATACGGCTGGAAATCACACACGCGCCTATGCCTATGGACCCTAGCCTTGGTCAAGGCGCTAGTTGTTATTCATCCCGGCCGTAGCGCGGTAAACGATATCCTCGCGGTGCATTAAAAATACAGTGCGAGCAGCGACCTCACGCGGCCACCATTTCTATGCAAATCAGTTGGACCCATGTGTTGTTCCAGCCGTAGCCATCTTAAGATGTCTATGAGATAAACCATCAGGTTGCAGGCCAGTAAATAGGCCCAAAATTGCTTACGCCGGCAAAATCACGATTTTCATATGCCCTCAAATGTTCTGCTATTAGAGCATTTTGTTGGCTATGAACTTGAGAGTTTGCCACACACAAAAAACAGGATGGAAGCCGTAAACATGACTGCGAGCTTGTATTTCTGTGAAAAATGGATGAAATCGGGCCTGAAAATTGCTCTATTTTGCATTACAGCATCATTTTTCAAAATGACGATGGCTTAATGACTACTTAGACCATGCTTAGATTGATTGAAATTTCTCCAAAAAGTCATTGGATTACCCCCCCCCCCTAAAAAAAACCACCCAAAATAGAGATTGATAAATGATGAAATAAGCTTTAATTTGATGTGCGTGTGTCTCAAACACCTTGGAGAGTTGTGAGTATTTTTTTTTTTCAAAATGTTGGAAGTGGGGGTATCTATCACTGGGGTCTATGGAAGTTTATTTACTGTCTTGTACGGTCTGGGATCGCAGCTGAAATCGGCACAGATCGGAGCGCCACCTTCTGAGTAGAGCGCCCTCAAGAGACGGTGAAACAGTGCGAGCGGAAAATCTCAAAATGGCGGCTAATCAGCGTGCAGCAGGGTGGCCGAAATACCGAAACGATCGGTTAGACAGTAACCCCGGATCTATGAAGAATGATACGTCGAATTACGTACCAAGAGAGAGAACAGCTGTCCTGTGAGTACTTGCAGTGTCTGTAAAACTGAAGAATTGTTGGGAAACGGCTTTGTAAAGTTGGGTTGACATTCATCATGTTCATCATGCATGTCATGTTTTGTTTATCACGACACGCGGGATGAGATTGAGACGCGCATTGCGTTGACCCGTTGTCATTCAATATCGTGCCCACCTGTTTGCTCGTGTGTTGCGTTTTTGTGTAGCAACGTCAGCCACTCAAGCCGCGTTTTGCAGGGTCAGATTTGACATGTAAAATATTAATAATAAGGCCGAACAAATAAAATGGTGTGTTTACGGTAATGGTCTGAAAAAAATCCAGGTAGGTAGGTCGGGAAATAATTTTATTTTGTAATATTTTTTTGGAGCAACTATAGAAATAGAATGCAGGGCCACGCCGGAGCAAGGTTTTTTATTCTGCTTGGAGGCGTGGATCGAGGTCGGTGATGTGAGGATAGGAGTAATAGGTTGACAATATAATAAGGTAGTGTATATTTTGCCGGAGGTAACGCCGGCAAACTAACGTTTACTAAAGGTTTGCGGGCGGCAATCCATATCAACAGAGGGCGCTGTACTCTTTAAGATAGGGCTGAATTATAACATGTATTGAATGCCCACCAAAGTTGTGTAGCACAGTCGGTGCAGTGGTTAAGCAATAGCTCCAGTGAGTGGGATGTCCCGAGTTCAATTCCTGAGCCCACCACACTTTTAAGGTTTTTTCCCAATCTCCAAATAAATAAGAATATTCTTCTTTTATTATTTTAATATGTCTCAAACATTTTATTGCAGAGTATTACTTTTTCTTTTTCAGATTTGTGGCTCTGGAGGATTTTTTTTAAAGGGAAATAAAGTCCGAAATTATAAAATGGTCTGATTCCCATCTTGTTAATACAAAAATACAACGATAATATTGGCATGGAGCCAGACTAAAATTTGTCACCGGAAAATGTTTTCCCATCTTGTTAATACAAAAATACAACGATAATATTGGCATGGAGCCAGACTAAAATTTGTCACCGGAAAAGTACAAAAAAACAGTAACTGCGCATGTTCAGTGCATATCCGGCAAACTAACGTTTACTGAAGGTTTGCCGTCTCCGGCAAAATATCCACTGCCATATAATAATATGCAAACCTGCAAAAAATGCTAAGTACAGCGAATGCACTTGTCTTCTATTCTTCTCATGAAGGATCGGAAGGGAGGGCGCGCTTGTAAATGTGTCGGGGCACGGAGTCGCGGAGACGCGGGGCACTGGAGTCGCGGAGGCGCGGAGTCGCAGAGACACGCGCCGATAGAGGGCGCAATTCTCGGCGGTATTTTTTTGAGAACGAAGCATCCATATCCATTTTAAATGGGCTCGCAAAGGAAGGGAGGAGGGCGACGGGGCACTGGAGTCGCGGAGTCGCGGAGACGCGGGGCACTGGAGTCGCGGAGTCGCAGAGACGCGCACCGATAGAGGGCGCAATTCTCGGAGATATCGACTGCGGCTCCACGCCTCCACGATTTTCGGAGGTAGGTCGACTGCGGCTCCACGCCTCCACGCAGCCGTACGGAGGCGCGGATGTAGAGTGAAGTGGCCCTGCATTCTATAGTTGTACCATTTTTTTTATTTCAGTTCTGCATACTCGTGCGTGTTCTTTCGCAAAATATTTGTATTTATTATTCAAGCATTTGCCGGCCGTTGGCCAGACGCACCAGTTCACCCCGATGCGTTTGTGCAAAAATAATCGTACTTCATGTAGTTTGAGAATTCAAGTTTTGAGATCGTCGCGATTTTCGCACGTTTAACACAGGTATGTTTGTGTCAAATCATGGTCAGTTTCAAGTGTGGAAAATGGTCTATGTTCGTGGCAAATAATTAAAAGTACTTGAGATGTTTGAAATTTGTTCATTTAAAATTATCAATATCAACCTGCAAAATGGCGATAAAAAGTTTTAGGTCGGCAATTTGGCCGAAAAAATTCCAGGTCGGTCGGGTTACCGTAAACACACTACTTTTTGTGTTTGGCCTAAATATCCCTGATATTTCGTTAACTAAATATGCTACATAGTATAAGTAAATTTGTTTGCGGATTCAAAAATCACACAGCAACTGACCATCATGACCATGCTGACGGCTCCATAAACATGATATTGATAAACGTGATAGGCCTAAAACGTGATAAAAAAGAAACATGGTCATGCATGATCTATGATCTAGCTTAACTATTACAGTTCTAAAAAAGAACTCAAATATTGGGAAAGAATGTTGAATCCTGGATGATGATGCCTAAAGCGACAATGGCGATGTCTAGTCATGCTATAGTTAACTGTCTAAGATTCTGAGATCCTTACATTTTCATCATACATTTTGTATTATCTCAATGAAGGTCAGTCAGTGCAAAAACGTTGAAAAACATGAGGACTGAGAAACATTTCCAAGGTTGTTAGATAATACTTTTAACATGTTGAAAATGCACTCGACTCTCCATAGATTTGGTAAACAACCACAGAAGTGGTGTCTGGATACTACTTTCTTTCCAAATATGGTTCTGCTGCTGTTTGAAGATAAAATGTGGGCACTTTGAATAAAAACAACTAATTTTTTTGTGTGTTAACTGTTCTTCTTGTTCCATTTGCAGTTATCCGCTTACAAATTACACATTTGGTACGAAGGAGCCATTGTACGAGAAAGATGCCTCGGTGTCGGCTAGATTCCAACGCATGAGAGAAGACTTTGAGAAGATAGGCACTCGTCGGTCAGTAGAGGGCGTGCTCATTGTTCACGAGCATGGCCTACCCCATGTACTGCTGCTGCAACTTGGGACGACGTTCTTCAAACTGTAAGCGCTTTTACATATCCGTGGTCAATTCATCACCAAATTACAATCGCAGTCATTTTACACGTATAATAATTGGGTATTTTGTTTGTGTTCTAATGTGGACTCATAATTATTGCATGATTAAATGAAATTTTCAAGTAAAGTCTGTTAATTTCTCAAAGCAAGGATATATTCACAAGTCGCGGGCTTACTCCTAAACTGAATTTACAAGTCGCGGGCTTACTCCAACTGAATTTACAAGTGGCAGTCTCTAAACTCCTCAACTGATTTTACAAGACACAGGCTTTACTCCTTAACTGATAAATTATTTACCGTCGCCACTTTCACCACATACTCACCACTTTAGGAAAAATTTACAAGTAATATATACTTGCTAAAAACTTAATACTTTGATTTTAGTTGACAATTAATGTTTCTTAATGGTTATTCCATTAAGGCCGGGAGGGGAGTTGAACGCTGGCGAGGATGAAGTGGAGGGACTCAAGAGACTAATGACAGAGGTTTGTAAAATGATTGTCTTTCTAATCATAATTTCGTGATGACTTACCCAGTGTCTGATACTATTTAATTGGAGCAGGCTATTTGACAGTTCTTTGACTTTTTTCCCAGATCTTAGGGAGGCAAGATGGTATTCAACAGGAGTGGATGGTAGAAGACGTCATAGCCAACTGGTACCGACCCAACTTTGAGCCCCCTCAGGTTCGTGGAAATTTTTTCCGCTGTTTCAATTTGGCCTTTTTGCAGCCCCAGAAACTGTATACTCAAGAAGTCAATATAACTTGGTACTTTTTGGGTCACTTTGAAGTTTGAACAGGTTTTAATTAACGTCATTCTTGTTATTTTGTCAACAGTATCCCTATATTCCAGCACACATCACGAAGCCAAAGGAACACAAAAGACTGTATTTTGTTCAGCTTCAAGAAAAAGGTAAGTCTCCTTGTATAAGGTAAAGGTATCCCATAGCCGTTACTGGCCGTGGGGGCAATGGGATGTTAGAGGTCCACTGTATCTTGGGCGGGGCATATGAGAGGCGGGGCCCAGTCCTCTCCTCTCGCCGTCTTACCTTCCCTGAACGAATCAGGTTCCCATTTTTTTCACTGTTGGGTCGTCAGAGGGAGTTTTCCAGTTTTTGGTCTGTGATTCAAACCGCCAACCTTCCACTCTGCAGGGATGTGATTTCTCCGGTTTTATCCGGAAATCCGGTTTTTTTGGCCTCAAAAGTCCACCAACGTGAATCGTGTGAATCCGTTGAGAAAATAGGGGGGTAGAATGTGCTAATTAATTATTCATAATGAGTTTTGCTTGCCGAAATATCCGAAATTTACTTACGGACATAAACTTCGTTGATCGATATGTATGCCGCACGCACATATTGAACACCCAATGTGAGAACGAAGTTGAAGACCATGCGGTTGCCATTAGTGCGATTATGTGTTTTTTTCGCTCGGGGCCGAGGTTGTGGTTATGTAGGTCTAGTTCCTGTGTCGGTACTTGAGATGCACGTGTTGCGCTGGTCAGGTGTGCAGACGAGTGCAGCATGGTACACTGGTACCCTTCGCGTGCTACCAGAATCAATGCTATGATGAAGGATCGGAACCAGTGACTACTGCAAGTACTCACAGGTTCGTGTTCCGCGCGTGCGGAATCAATCGGCCGAAGTTGGATCGTAAAAATAGTAAAACAACCATCGATGGAAAAAGAGGAATTCTAAAAATTAATTCACAGATCGTGATCTTCATTTTCTGTGTATGTATTTTCCATTGAAATGACGAGATTGCAAAACTCGAACCTGTGGAGAAACATCGTAGCGTGTTTCTGCAGTCCGGCAGAATTTTCGGCCACACCGGATGGGCCGTTCACAGTGCAGCAATCCACACTGATACCGCGCCGGGCCGGCCGGGTGTACGGCGCCATGTACGGCCGGCCAGACTGAATGTTTGCGGCGCTAGCGGCCATGATGTACGTTAAGCATAATTGTGGAATGACCCACCTCAAATATATTTTTAAGTAGGTGAGGCAAGTTTTAATCACTTTTGATGGCTAGTCTTGATAATTTTTGTGGCGCAAATGAGAATACCACTACCAGGCACAAAATACATGAAATATAAACGATTCCTTGCTTTACTACAAATATAGAAATGGTGAAATAATTTTTTCCAACAATACTACCGACGCTATTTGGAAAGGCATGTTATCGGAAGCAGAAGTGATTTAAGTTTACAATTTTGAATTTTTTTTTACAAAAAAATTACAAGATCTCCTCTGAAATGCTCTAAAATGCACCAGAAAGCTTCTAAAGTTCAAAAATTTTCGGGGCCCTTAAGCGGGCCCGAACCCACGCCTTGGCTTCGCGGGTTGTTGTATCACAACAAAAATTCCCCCACAGGTTTGAAAAAATCCTGGGGAAAAAAGCATGGTTCTCAACTTTGAGTACAGAAAAAACTTTATTAGAACAAGAGTACATTTTAACAAATAAGGGAAAATTCTTCATAAAATTAAAACAAATTTGGCTTCAGAATTTCAGAGGAAAGTGCCCAGTAATTGCCTCAGATTGCACCACGGAGCATCTAAAATCAAAAATTTTCCGGGGCCCTTAAGCGGGCCCCGGACCCCACGCCGTAATGGCTTCGCGCTTCGCGCTCGCCGGGGTTTGCACTTCATGCATAAAATTTTCAGGTTTTTTTGTTACAGACCAATCACATCCCTGACTCTGTAGCACCATGCTCTAACCACTTGGCTACGAGTATACCATCTTTAAAATCAGATCTTGTAAACACCCTGTTCATAAATTTAAATCAACGTGGACTCTCTAATTCTCAGTCCTTGCTAAGTCTCCTCGGTGAATCGTTCTTGATTTGGACCTAAGCCCCGCCTACCTTTGCTGTGTCTTCTTCTACTTCTCAAAAGCCATGATCTATATGGTCAGTGCAACTTGTTCAATGGACAGGCAGAAAGGGTCCATTCCTTTAAACTAACCTTTTTTCCCATCTCTCTTTGACAGCCCTGTTTGCCGTGCCCAGAAACTACAAGCTAGTAGCAGCCCCATTGTTTGAGCTTTATGATAACGCACCGGGCTATGGGCCTATCATCTCAAGCTTACCTCAGTTATTAAGCAGGTAGGTCGTCATCATGACCAGGGAGGTATTACTTTCAAATTGGCCTAGCAGGTGTCTACATTGATTGATATCATTATTTACAATCTAACATAAGAGTTCCGGTCTCACTATAGTCATGACTTATTGACTCAGGCACTTCTGGTCGTGCATTTATGTTGCATGTATGTATGTTGAACATACAGGGTGAGTAAAAAAAACCGAAACCCAAATGTCGGGAGTTTTGTTTTATTGAAGTTCTGCATGTAGCACTTTCAAAATCTAAGATATGAAAGCCCAATTCAAAAGCTTTCTTCTAGTACAAGAATCATTCAAATCACTCATGTACTTTTCAAGTTACGGAATTTAAACACAACCACCGTTTTAAAGTTCTGTCCACGGATCACAAAAAAGGTGTGCGTTCTTTCAGCAAACAAAAGCAATTCACACACATCCCTATGTGATTTGTTTTCGTTTTGCTGAAAGAACAATGAACTTTTTTGTGTTCGTGGACAAAACCTTAAAATGGTGGTTGTGTATACATGTACCTGTTTATGTTTATAGTCTTGTCATTTAGCCTTCGAGAAAGACACTGCTAGGGTCGAAACGTCAGGCCACTAACTATTTTTTTGTGTTTAAAATTCCGTAACTTTGGAGTACATGAGTGATTTAAATGATTCTTGTACTAAAAGAAAGCCTATGAATGAGGCTTTAATATCTTAGATTTTGAAAGTGCTACATGCAGAACTTCACTAAAACAATAGTCCCAACATTTGAGTTTCGGTTTTTTTTTACTCACCCTGTACATCTTAGGGCTGTCCATGTTCAAATAATTTAGTATTTGATTACTCAAAACTGCATTTTACCAAATATTCGGATATTCGAAACTGCCAGCTGCAACTGCGTGCTTGCGGCAATCGATATGGGTTGTATGAGTATTGCGCAGTCTGCATGTTATAACTATATGGGGCTTTAACCTAAAAGGATGTGAACGATGAAGCGTTGTCCACTCAAAAAAGTTCCAGTAGACGACAAAAACACTGCAACTTTATGATAAAACAACACAGGCGTGTGTGTGTGTGCATATTTATTTGTTTTCGAATATTCAAACCGGCAAAAAGCTATTCGAATTTTCGGTTGATGATTGAATATTCGAGTATTCAGTATACTCGGACAAGTCCTAATACACGTTCAACTGTTTGTATGTTGAACATATTTGTATATGCAATGAGTACAACAGAACAATTTTCTTTATCAAGTTTTTTACTGTTGTGGAATCAACTCTGCGTATCTGCTCTGATGGCCATCACTTCTTGTAGCCACACGAAACCAAATTCATTCATCTTAGCCTGTTTGTATTCCAGTCGATAATTTATGCGTTTTGTTTATTCGTTCGCCAAGTCAACAATTTATGTGTCTATTTTATTCTTTTGCCAGATTTAACTTCAACTACCATTGATGCCCAGCGGAGAGGAACAGTAACTTTGATGTACTGAACTGAATCGCACCGATACTCGCTAAACTTTTGTACAGAATGGAACTTTCCCCCGGCACTACAGACAAAAATTGATTTTAAACCCACACTCAAAAGACAGTGAGGGGTGGAATCAGTTGTCTCATTCTCAATTTTTAACATTGTGACAATTTTGTACCCCTTCAGTTTTTGTATCATGTCAGCATCATTTCAATCACTGTGTAAAATGAGGAACTGTCAATTTAATGTCATTAAAGGTTGCTTTCATTCTATGTTTTACGTAATTTTGCAGGCAAATTCGCTTTTTTTATGCTTTCGGACAAGCTGCCTTGAGATTTTTGGTTTTACCTTGTGTGGGCACATCAGAATCCACCTTTTTAAGAGACAGTTATGCATTCGAACCTTGTGTCACACTGGAGACAATGGTTCTTTGTAAAAGACATGAAAAGACAAATCGATGATAAAATGTTAACAACAAAAATTCCATCAGTTTGAATTTTCTTGTTCAAGGGGTCGAAATTATCACTGGCTGATTAATCACTACCCAAATCAGATACTTTCTGATGAGTACAAGAAGTGTGAGTGAAGCACTTGCTTGCAAAAACGAACAGTTCCTTACGTTTTTTGTTGTACTTTTACCTTGAACATTTTGGTAACTTTTGTGAACAACACTGGAGAACATGCAGCTTCATATTTATTTCTTTTTGTTCCACGAATTTCATTGTCTGTAAGGAGTAAGCATTGTTCTGGTCATTGAGTTTCTGATAGGACAGAAAGACTTTTCCAGGGAACCCCTAAGCTGTAATGAAATCTCAAACTTCTCGGATTATACACTGGAATTAGTATTCATATACTTTTGAACGAGTATCGGCTACCGTCTTGAAATTTTCTTGGGGTAAAATATCTTATGATGTTGAAACTCCGAGGGTAAAAATTTGAAGAAAAAAAAACTCTGCCAGAATTTGAGTGAAAAAGAAAATTTGGTATCTGGCTCGGTCAAGAGTTTTATATTTTTTACCAATTTTGCTCTTATTACTTGCTTGGGTTTTTATTTTAATCGAAAATGTGTAATTGTCGTAGCTTTTTGTATATTATTTGTATAGCTGTGTAGTTGTAGCTACTGATAGTGGTGTGTTAGAGCAATGTTAAGCAAACTTAAGGGCAATGTTAGGCAAAATTCAAATACTTGGTTGTTTTTGGTTGGTCAGTACAGTTTACAAATTAATAGTCATGGTAGAGAAAATGTTCGTACCTTTGCAGTTTATTCATTGAAAATTGTAATGTCATATAATAACACGATTTTGAACTGTACTCCAACATTGCCGTTGAAGACCACCAAGTCTCTGTACATATGAAACAAAGGTGTTGGAAATTCGACAAGTTCCATTAGAACAAGTCGATTGGATTGGTCAGTCAGGCAGTCATCACGTGTCGAGACTGACCAATCATATTACCGTGAATGTTTACCTAGATGAATTCGGGCCATGAGTCTGATTTCAAAAATGTCCATAAATGTTCTAAAAACTCAACATTCCAAATCGGTTCGTAGACTATATACCAGCAGCGTAACTTGGGAAGGGGGGGGGGGGGGCACGTACCCCCTGACGTCCCCCATTTGAAATTTTGAATTGAAAACAATGATATGTTTCCTTTGACCATACCTGTTGTGCCTCTTGAAGACTTGATAAACTCTCTGTTGTCCCCATAGGTTTGACCCTCCTTACGCCACTACTATAAACATTTAAATGTCTGTCTTTTCTTCAGATATAAAGAGGGTTGTCAAGTTTGTGAAAAAATAACCAATTGTCAAGTGCATTTTCGGTTTGCCACCATTCATGGTTTTCTGAATTCTACGTTTCATCTTTTCTGGTACTTTTCAAAACCAATTTTTATATTTTCACGATTTAGCCGTCTTTAATTTAAAACAGCACCCTCACTTGTAACCTCATGTTTTTCACCCTCAATTTTTAATGAAATGCTACACACTCTATTCCAGGTAAAACCGTTTTAAAGGCTTGGAGTCAGGTATTTTATGAGACCCAACTTTTAGATATTAAAACAAAACTCAAAAGAGAGAAAGCCCACTTGCGTTTGCCTCGTGAACTTGATTGATTAAGCTTTGAAGGGTTGAAGATGAGACGCTTGCCACGAGAATAAATCTTGATACTTACAAGTATAGTAAGACAAAGTGATTGAATAAATTTCAGGCTGTTTGGAAACAATTACGAAGGAAGGTTTCAATAGTACAAAAATATCAAAAGCCTTTAATAATAATTAATTGAAATTGCGCAGACTCCACATTAGTGTTCAAGTGCGCAGTACATGTATATATACACGGTGTCGTAAAAATCAAACTACCCAGTTACAATTAAAATTCACAAGTGAAATTAAAATACCGGTACCCAAATAAACAATTAAATACACAAATATCCTTTATTAATTATGCTAATTAAAAGTGGGCAAATAACGGACTTCGATGTATTCCCAAATTTTATCTTACATGAAGCAGTGCTTTCAGACCAGAGAAAAAAGAAAGTCTTCAAGAAATTTTACGGGGGAAAATGTACATGAATTCCAAGGGAAATGAAGTAACTAGCAAAGCTATTTTAGGGAGTGGGGAGTTTGCTAATACTGAGTTAACGCGAGAGCGAACAAGAGATCTGGGCGTTTATAAGAATTCACAATAACTGAACATGAGATTGGCATACTGTACCCGTACCCGTTGCCCTACAATAGAAAGGACAAAGTAACCAGGTGCATTATGTAGTGTAATAGGTGAAAGAAGGGAACCCCCACCCTCACCCCCTTTGTGTTGGTCATTGTGTCACCAGAATCTCAGGTATTCTTTTGAGATTCAAGTTTTTACACTGTATCGTATTTTTTCCAGGACAGAAATAAAATACAGTCTCCGCAGTATAATGAAAAATCCTGCAAGACAGTGGCGCACCCAGGATTTGGCTGGGGGGGGGGGGTCTCACAATTCTTTTTCAATTTTTTCTTTTTTTTTTAGAAATTTGAATTTTTTCAAACAATGTTGCCCACAATGTTTGGCTGCACAACAAAATTGGTGGGTTTTTTTTTAATTTTTGTTTGGGGAACGGACTGGTTTGACGTTGATGGCGCCATTTACACCCCTATTATACTACATGTACTTGAAAAAAAAGGGCCAATACATATCACCACGGTCAAATCGTGGGACAAAAAATGCCAAAAAATTGACAACCTCTGGTTGGGGAGTTCATGCCCCTGAGGGCCCCCCCCCCCTCAGGTGCGCCACTGTAACAAGATTCAGTGAAATCGTCACTTTGTAAAAGAAAAATTGAAAACATATCCCTTGGGGGTGGAGCCACATTTTATAAAAGTGGAGGTAAATGGTATATATTAACAAAAATTCTAGCTGCAACGGGCAATCTTGGTGTGTTTTTTTACCATCCAGTCAAGTGAACGGGAGTGGATAGAATGTTTAGGCCTACATGGCAAATCGTAAACTTTTTTGTTCCCTTGCATATTAACTTGAAAAACTAACAATCTAACCCAAATTGTGATGTTTCTATTAAAAACATTAAATAAACAAACTTGTACATCTCATTATTGTTTCTGTGAAATTGTAGCTGGAGTGCCATTATTTTTAGGAGTAAACCTACGCCACTGAATCAGCTTCCACCATATTGTTGGAGGAATCATCCTCTTCTTTCTTGAACCGTGAGAGGGTGTACCACTGATCTCTATATAAAGACTGGATAGCTAATAAAGAGCCGCACAATGTACGAATTTGACGCCATATTGGTGAGACCGGCTGGTGATCTACAAAGGACAAGTTGCTGTCTTTATAGACAGCATGATTTCTTTTGTTACGTCGCGGTTCACTACTTATTTTGACCACCACCACTGACCAAGGTTTACTACAATTTTTGTAACGTCGTGGTTACTTTTAAAATGCTGCAAATCACTTTTTCGGCGTTTTTTGAAATAATAATCACTACGGAAATGTGTCCCTTTTAGAACATCATAATATGTGTACGTGACCAAAATGCGCGTCAACTGTTGATACAACGCGCGCGTATTTACGCGTAGCACGTTCGTATTATACGCGGCCATCTTCGTGAGACCGGGGGCGAATTGGTCAATATGCAAAGTCTACTGTGTGAATGTTGTATGCATATTCGCTATCCAGTCTTTATATAGAGATCAGTGGGGTGTACCCACAGCAGGCAAGGAGACAAATGACACCGGCTAGGCTGCCGAGGACGATATCCAACGCTTTGCCTTTCAGTTTGGGTTTGCCTACGAATAAGGGGGGGGGGGGTGGAAAATGGAAATGAGTTTTAATACGTTTTCTCTAAATGAGTGCACTGATCGACTGACTGAGACACTGAGTATAATAAAATATAGACGCTTAGCCTCGCCCACTTCGTAGAGTGGGCGGCTTCGCTATATTTGATATTTTCTGCACGCGCTATTGATGAGGCCCATCTGTAATAAGCATTTACGCTTTGGAGAAGTGGCATTTTTCATGAAGGCCTATATATACACCTATCATACGATTTGCAACGTGTTGAAATAAATGTTTGAATTTCAAATGGTGAATTGAGTTTCGTTCCAATAATTAGGCCTAACAGAATAGTTATATTTCTCTCTGCATTAGCATCAATCTTAATGCTAAGTTCTAGTTACGAGGACAAAAGATCATGTATGTTCTATTAACCCTCCGAGCAGCCCGACGGTATTCGCTCGTACCCCCGCCCTGCAAACAGGGCGCTGTGATACTCTGATGAGCTACACAGAATCTTGTGAAGGAAGTGGCCTATGACCTATGTATAAAGCATCTGGCTGCAGCTGTTCAAGACCGCAGTTAGACAATGTGCGCAAATGCTATCCGAAAACTTCCCATAGAAATGCGCGCATTCCATACCGGATGTGATTTCTGTTTCAATGCGGACCATGTGGACAAAATTTTGAGCATCGCATAATGCAATCCGACCGTTCGTGATTCGAAACGGAGCCTGAGCAAGTGACGGGAATTGTAAATTTACAACACAGATAAGTTTTACAGAATTTCCTACATTATTACGCTTTTCAACGAGAAAAAAAACATCTCTAAACTGGAATAAAAGAGTCATGAATCAGTCTTAACGGCCGTTTCAAACCATGCAGAGTTATTACCTTGATGACGCGCAGGTCACTGGTCACGCAAAATCCAACCAATCAGAGCGTGAATTCATCAGAGTATCCCAGCGTCCTCTTTGCAGGCCGGGGGGTACGAGCGAACCCGACGGTAGTTTTATAGAATTTTTCAAATATGGGCATATTTTTTTTTCAATGGGCCAATTAGGCCAAGCTTCCATGTAATCATCACCCCCTAATATACACCACAAGCCTGTAGACTCCCATTGGCCAGACCCAAGCCACTCTGGAGTAAGGAGTGTTGAAAGACAGAAGCCAAGATGGCGTCCAATGCCTTTGTGCAGTAATTGGAGACTGATAGTGGCCAGCCCTAAGTGCCGCCGATCCCTTTGTGTCAGCCCCTCGTGCCGCCAGGAGCCCAGACAGGTTGTAAACAATCCTTGGCCATGTGAATGACCTATATCTTGTGCATGTACAGGCATGCGAGGGTTATTGACCTATAAACACATGTGGTGATAAAATTCTCCACGTGGTTCCACGGTGTGATTTTTTTGATAAGCTACTCCGAGGGTTAATATCCCCCACTAATTCAGGAGGTCTTGTATGACTACAACTGTTGGTTGAATTTAACATAAATTATAACCCAAACAATTGGTTCTAGAACAACCCAAGTTTGGGTAGTTCCAGTTTTCACCCTTTCTTTGGTAAAATTAACCCAGGCAATTTTTCAGTGTAGGTTGGCCAGTTCAGTGGCTTTCCTGAGTCTGAGTAAGCACTCACTATTCTTAATGGATGAAACCACTCCTCGTCACCATATGATCCGTCCGAAATCTCAGAGTGATGGCGCTTCCCTCGGAGACGACGTCATAGCCGGGTAAAGAGGTACCACAGATAACTGCTAGACGAGGGGAATGGATAGAACTACCATCGTAAATGCTCAAGTAGTCTGAGCTTCCACAGCCATTCTCAAATCCCTCAATGTCAACTGTTTGGAAGCTGAGTGAGATGTGTCGACCCGAATCGACTTCGATCGTCAGGGTGCAGTCCAGATTGCTCCGGTAATTCGGACCGCGTTGAGAGCGCAACGTTCCCCTGGAACTGCCGGCGTTTATCGTCGATCCTTCGCACATGTACTCTGTTGTGTACGGAGAAAATGTCTGATTATTTTGCTGTTGCACAGGTTCTATAAATCATTGACAAATATAAGCTTGAAAAAGTCGGCACAAATTAAAAACATTTCTAGGCCTATACGAAAAGACATTGGACAGACAAAGACCATTATTTTGTTTATTTTTTGGTGGTTTTTTTTTTAAATGCGACCTTCTATAAATTGGTTACACTCCCTGGCTGTATAAAATTTTTAAAAAGAATCACAACTGACGATGGATACGATGATAAGCATAGACTTGATGCCAAGTCGGTTGTTTTGCGTACGGTACCGGCATACATATGGCTCCACGCACGCCCTATATCGCTGCAATTGCGTGTAGATTGGTTCCCAGACCAAAATGCTGACTACTGATGTTCAATTACCGCCGACTTGGCGAATACGTTTTCAATTTTGTACACAGCATATGGGAGTATTTTGAATTGCTAGCGAATTCTATGCGAGCACTCTGATTGGTTCAGATTCCAGAGTGTATTCTAGGCTGCCGCGGAAGATCATCGAGGGTTTGTACTTTATTATGTTGTGTGACATCACAAAAAAAACATTATAGGGCATACATGACTCATATAAAAATATCACAATGACACCTTTCATTTCAATACACAATCGACCTGGCTGAGTGGTCGTTAAAACATGGAAATGGAGTTTGACTGAAGTTCACGGACAAATACGACTATCTAACGACCTGTCATTAAGTCTATGATAAGCCACGCCTACTGTGCTCACTTTAAACAAGCTTTAGAAAATGCAACAAAGTGAAAGTTTGTGGTTTTCCTTACCCGTTGCTTTCACCAAATTCACCAGGGCCAACAACAGACAGACGATGTCACACCAAGCTCGGGACAACATTGTCACTGCCAAGAAAAATCGGTGTAGTCCTTGCTCTTTCAAAATATATATTAAATAACGACGGTTTCCTCCATAGTTTCCGTGATATGCCTATATACTTGAATTACAATAAGAACCGTACACACGAGCAATGCGGAAGCCAGAAAGTACTGCGTCATATCATTTTCTAACGAATGCGGCTAGTCACAAATCACATCGGCTTGTTGGCCAATATTGGAGTAAAAAGAAAACCTCGTACAATTCCTTTACCTACATTTGTGTACCAAACTACCACAGATGCCAAGTACGACAAAGGTTGATACTACAGTTACCAGCCGCTGGTTCATGTGCTCAACGATAGACTTTCTCCGCTTGTCTTGACAGATTATTGAACAAGGGAGTCGATCAGTCGAACATCAATGCAGAATGCCCAGAATGGGAATTTGTGCAAAATGTAGCTCAGTGTTGGCATTGCCACAGTGCTGTGGTAACTCAAGCGTGAAAGTTTGAACGGTCCTCACAAAAAAAGAATGTTCTGTCGGGTACGTTGTTTGGGCCATAAACAAGCATTGATCACTAGTACTGCCCACATTTTCTATTATTTTTTTTCCCCACAAAAGCCCCTTGAACGAAAGCATTGTGCTTGCAGATATTCAGAGTATACGTCACAGGGTAGTTGCTATGCACAATGTGCACAAGTTCTCCATAATTGAATAATCATGATGCATTGACGATGTAAGCTGCAAATAAAAACACCACTCTACGGAAACCAGTTTATACCACTCAAATGGTATAATAGACAAGAGATATCTTTAATTAATTTTTTTTAAATGTATTTCAGCAGAAATTGGGGCAAAAAAAAAAAATTTTGCACACATTTGATTTTTACAAGATAAATAACAATTCAGTCGCAGAGGTAAACAGCAAATTAAGATGTGTTTACAATTCCATTGTTACTTGTATATATGGGAGTGGTAAAACTGCGAACGGTAACTTCACTTCAAACAGCCACTCATGCAATGTGCCCCCCGGCCGCCTGTTGATCGCCGAGTACCAGCTGATTATCCATTGACTGATGCTCACGATTGGCTGGTTCCCCAGGATCGATCTGCTGCATTGCCATGGTAGCCCCATCACTTCCCGGCTGCTGTGGATTCGAGGCTACACTTATCTGCGTCTTTCTTCGTCGTTTCTTTAAGCATCCGATGTAACTTAAAAAGAGAGACACAGCCGATGATGCAACAAAGAGCAATGACATATCAAATCCTTTGTGGTCAAAAGGACCCCATGTAAACTGGCCAAAGCGCACAGCCAGATGACTTTTGAACACAAGAAATAGAAGGCTCCTCCTCTCTGTATATATACAATGGCGCTGCCTATTGCACAATAAACATAAACGCTACCCTACGCGCTAGCAGCAGCAAATTTTGTTTTTTGTCAGAGCTAAGACAGATGATGACGATTATAATGATCAAAAAAGGAGTCAACATGGCGCGGCCCAATTCTATGCAAATGAAAAGAATGAAGCATATCTATATACACAACACTCTTTACCAATTAAAACATATTTCCTAAAACCGTGTATTAACCAAAATTTGGTCCATATTTCTATTGCACCTCAGTTTTACCACGTACCTTCTAATCCTTCATTGGCAGCGTTACCCGGATTCAAAATTACTGCCAGCAGCAACCAGACGACATTGTGTTTTTTTGTGGTAGAATAGCCATGTTAACCGTTTGCTCACAAATTTGAGGACCCCAAGTTTAGTCTTCAAATTAAGGCTGAAATCGAATTCCAAATTGCATAACTCTCAAGTGCAGGCCACTACTGCTAACCACGGTTGCACTGGTCTTATACTTATATACATGTACATGTACATAGATTATCTGATCCCTTTTATTTCCAGCTTCCTGAATTTCCACAAACCGAACCCCAAAAGTATTTACCATGTGATAATACACACAAGTGTTGTAAAAACCTATTTATATTTATTCATGCGTAAACGCCGAACCGAACAAGGGAAACACAGAGTTCACTGGATGGACATTCGCACAAAAATTGCTAAATTTTTATCTTACAGTCTGCTACGAATCCATTATTTTCTTCAAATGTGCTGCCGCTACATGGTGACTTTGCCATTATTGTAGTGCTTTACAATGCACTTTTGAAATAAGCCCCGCAACATGAAACTGATGTTTGATGCCTTATTGGGATTTATTAAACTATAGGCCTCATGTGTTTTGATTGGCCTTCATTTATATGCAGCTTAGGTAAATGCTTAATTCTTTTAAGACTCTATGAAAATTTGACTTCTATGAAAATCGCACTTTTTTTCTTTTAATTGGTTAAACCCTCACGGTGATCGGTCCCTCTCCTAATTATCTATGCATGAGCATGCGCAATACCCCTAAGGAGTCTGTATTTCATAAGGTTGTAAGCCAGTAAATCGGTCCAAAATTGCTTACGCCAAATTCTTCGGTACTTGAGCATATTGTGGGCCATGAACTTGAGGGTTTGTCAAAAATATGGCAGGAAGCCGTGCACAGGACTGTGAGCTTGTAGTTCTGTGCTATTTGGATGAAATTGGGGCCCTAAAAGCGCTCTATTTTGCAATGGAGTAGGCATCGTTTTTCAAAATGGCGATGGGCTTGAGGACTACTTTAAGGGGTGATCATCTTCGGATGGAAATTTCTCCTAAAAGTCATCAGTTAACCCCCCCCCCCAATAATTGAAAAGAAAATGAAAATTGATTTAATAAGCTTTAATTCGATGTGTGTCTCGAACACCTTGGAGAGTTGTAGGTATTTTTCCTGAATTTCTGAAGTGGGGGCATTTATCATTGGGGTCTATGGCAGCTTATACAATATAGTTTACTGGTCTGCAACCATAAAACATAAATGCGTGCTACACCGGACCCAGCTTTGCTCATGGGCCGGGAGGGAGCGGTCGATGGGGTCAGCGATGGAGTGGGGCTATAAGCAGGCATGTTAATAGGCACGCGCTACATACTTCTGCATGATTTTCCTATTTTTGTCGGCCTAAAGGAGTTAGATTCCGTACCCCCACCCCTCCGCGATACAACGTGCATACTCGTTGCTGTTACGTGCATGCTGTTATCATATTATCTGAATTATTCATGCATGATTTTCACCTAAATTTTCCACTATTTAACCCTCCCGACCCCCATTTTTTTCACGGGTGCCTTTGTTTCACGAGTGCCCTATTTTCAGGAATGCCCTTTTCATAACGCTCATCTCATAACGAACGTCGGCAACTTTTCCGCTATGTAGAGCGCCGCCTATTGTCTGACAATGTCCAGCCCCACTCTCTTGGGGGGGGGTATAGACGCCGGGTGACCGTTTAAATACCCCCGTCTTCCTTCAATAATGTCCACGTCTAACATCATAACATGTTTCGTACGCCGGTCAATCGGCGTCAACTTTAAATATTGCTACATGTAGCTGTTGATTGGTCAATTCGGCTGACATGCTTCGTTGTACAATGCACATTAATGTACAACAGGTTACGGAAGCAGCGGCGCGTAGCCAGAGTTCTCATGCTGGGGGAAGGCTGGACGTTATAGGAGGGGCGCCCAATTTTAAGCGTGCTGAAAGATTGACAGGGTTTTTATTTTTCACCGGACAGCCGTCCTCACTCAAATCAAAAAGTGTAGGGGGGAACCATCTTCCCATGGGGCCACTGTTCAAAACCGACATCATGGTATTGTCAGACAATTGGTGGCGTTTATTCGCTTTCAACGGGCCGTTAATGATGGAGCCAATCGCTAAAAACAGGTTTTCGTAAACACTTAAACAAACATTGTGAAAAATAGGAAATTTCTGTTCAACCAACTACATTGTACATTGTAATCACGTTAACTTATAGGACTGTATTTTTGTCCGGTTGCCAAATTTCCAGTAGGGGCTCCGAACGATAATGGGGTGTGCCCCCCCCCCCCGTGGCTACGCCCCTGTACGGAAGACCCGATACAAGGCGCCCGTTGAATGGGCAAAATCTCGAGATCAAGAAGCGGTCTTGTTTTGCACAATCGCCGAATCTGCTCGCGCATCATAGACCTTCACTGTGCAAAGTTCTACATTTACAAAATGTATACAGTCGACTCTCGTCAGTACAAACTCTGTCAATACAAAATTCTGGTTATAACAAACATAAAGCCTTGGTCTCGACTGTGCATTTATGTGCACAATGAATGGGACTGATGTTCCTCTTAATACAAAATTCTGATATAACAAACAATTTGGCTAGGTCCGATCGAGTTTGTTATAACGAGACTCGACTATACATGTACCCCAATCAAAATGAATGCTGTACGCACCTGTAAAATGCTAAAATTTCGTATAGTAATTGACGGGAAACTGGGGAGAACAATTCCTTCATCCACACGAATCTCAAAATTACAGTCAAATGTCGTTAATACAAACTCTGGTTATTCAAATTCTGGTTGAAGCAAAACATTACGCCTTGGTTCCGACTGTGCGTTTATGTGCACAATGAATGGGACTGGTACTCCACTCAATTGAGAAAAATTCTGATATAACAAACATTTTGGCTTGGTCGGCTGAGCTTGTGTTAACGAGGCTCGAATTGAACATGTAATACATGTGCATAATAAGTATGATTCATCATGCAAATACAGTCGTATCGTTAGTACAAACTCTGTTAATACAAAATTCTGGTTATAACAAAAGAGCCTTAGTTCCGACTGTGCATTTATGTGCACAATGAATGGGACTGATGTTCCTCTTAATACAAAATTCTGATATAACAAACAATTTGGCTAGGTCCGAACGAGTTTGTATTAACGAGACTCGACTGTAATTAAATATGCACACGTATTTCAAATTTTAAGCAATCCAAAATTAAACACAAAATGTCATGTCAATCAAACCTCGAGTCTGGAGATAATTTTTTAAAAGCCTTCAACTAAGGGCGAACGATCTCTTTATTCTTCAACAAACCTTTGCACTTTGAAGTTTAACTGTTATTATGTACATGTTAAAATATTTTAGTCTCAAATCAAGCCGCTTTGAAGTAAAAATCACCGAAATAGGGCCTAAGGCCAGTTATATTGCAATGCGTCATAGTCTTTTATCATTTTGCGTACAGCGAAAGGATTTCGAAATTTACAAAAAAAAAAGTTACACAAAGAATGGCTAAGTTTAAAAAGGTAAAAAAAATTCAGCCTTTGAGAAAGATTCAGCTCGGATTGAAAATCAGACCCTCAAACCTCTGCACATATTATACGAGTGCAGTCTTTCACTATAGCTCCATGTCTCTCTAACGCCCAATCCAGAAACTAACATTTCTTTTGGAGTCGAAATGTCAGCTCAGAGCATTGCTCTATGCTTATAGCGAGGGTAAATTTATTTTTTGTATGGGGGAGGGGTGTTATATCTCGTTCTAGTGTTTGTGCTTTTCGAGAGGCTCAAAACAGGCACATTGAGTTTATGAGAATACATCCCCCATCCCTAACCCACCTGTGAATGCATTGAATTCAACATGGCCAACCCATTGTTAATACAAGAATAGGCCAAACAAAAAAGTCTCCGGTTTCTGGTATGCGCGCGCGTCGCCGTAGCCCTGCGCGTCGGCAAAATGAAAAAGTTTTTTTTTCAATCAAAGATGATGTCTCAAAACCGCCAAACTCACTGGTTTGACTGGAATTCTGCTGCAGCACAGTTTTAACGTGTTTTTATATGGGGTATGATCGAGAATAAGCTTTATTCCTCCATGTGTGGACTCACTGGACTCCCGTACATTTTGCACTAAGTTTAGTCCGGCACCATTTGCAGTCATCAGCCGACATTTGAAGTAAAAAAGTCAGGTAAAAAAAAAAAAAAAGCCGCGTCGCCGCACCACTTTTTGGGCAAGCTCCATACCAGAAACCGGAGACTTTTTTTTTTTGGCCAGACATCCCCGAGTTGTTTATCACACATCATTGTGTTTACTTAGTTACAACCGAGCGTGTGCTTAGTTACATGGTGTACTTAGTTACAGCAGAGCGTTTACATTCCCTTGCTCTATGGTTTAGACCAAGGAACAGAGTGTTTATGGCACATTTTGCCAAGTACGGGTTGCCAAACTATGGAAGGTCCAACACTGCAAAAAATGAAGAATAGTTATTAATGATTATACACACATATTATTTGAAATAAAGTAAGACTGCTGCAAACTGCTTACTGACTGGATGGACCTGAAATATATAAATCTAAAAATTAATGTGGCCTGACGTTGCTAACTTAGCAAGTTCTTCTTCAGAGGCTAAAACTGTTCTGAAGAAGAACTTGCTAAGTTCGCAACGTCAGGCCACATTAATTTTTAGATACACATATTATTTGATTGTTGAAAATACAAAATTATCTACAAACGCTACAAACTTATTCCTAAACGTGCCTTTTTCTTATGTAATGAGGGTGTTTTTATGATTTTTTTTTGAAGTATTTCACCTAAATTTTCCACTATTTAACCCTCCCGACCCCCATTATTTTCACGGGTGCCTTTGTTTCACGAGTGCCCTATTTTCAGGAATGCCCTTTTCATAACGCTCATCTCATAACGAACGTCGGCAACTTTTCCGCTATGTAGAGCGCCGCCTATTGTCTGACAATGTCCAGCCCCACTCTCTTTGGGGGGGGGGGGGGTATAGACGCCGGGTGACCGTTTAAATACCCCCGTCTTCCTTCAATAATGTCCACGTCTAACATCATAACATGTTTCGTGCGCCGGTCAATCGGCGTCAACTTTAAATATTGCTACATGTAGCTGTTGATTGGTCAATTCGGCTGACATGCTTCGTTGTACAATGCACATTAATGTACAACAGGTTACGGAAGCAGCGGCGCGTAGCCAGAGTTCTCATGCTGGACGTTATAGGAGGGGCGCCCAATTTTAAGCGTGCTGAAAGATTGACAGGGTTTTTATTTTTCACCGGACAGCCGTCCTCACTCAAATCAAAAAGTGTAGGGGGGAACCATCTTCCCATGGGGCCACTGTTCAAAACCGACATCATGGTATTGTCAGACAATTGGTGGCGTTTATTCGCTTTCAACGGGCCGTTAATGATGGAGCCAATCGCTAAAAACAGGTTTTCGTAAACACTTAAACAAACATTGTGAAAAATAGGAAATTTCTGTTCAACCAACTACAAATTTCCAGTAGGGGCTCCGAACGATAATGGGGTGTGCCCCCCCCCCCCGTAGCTACGCCCCTGTACGGAAGACCCGATACAAGGCGCCCGCTGAATGGGCAAAATCTCGAGATCAAGAAGCGGTCTTGTTTTGCACAATCGCCGAATCTGCTCGCGCATCATAGACCTTCACTGTGCAAAGTTCTACATATACAAAATGTATACAGTCGACTCTCGTCAGTACAAACTCTGTCAATATAAAATTCTGGTTATAACAAACATAAAGCCTTGGTCTCGACTGTGCATTTATGTGCACAATGAATGGGACTGATGTTCCTCTTAATACAAAATTCTGATATAACAAACAATTTGGCTAGGTCCGATCGAGTTTGTTATAACGAGACTCGACTATACATGTACCCCAATCAAAATGAATGCTGTACGCACCTGTAAAATGCTAAAATTTCGTATAGTAATTGACGGGAAACTGGGGAGAACAATTCCTTCATCCACGCGAATCTCAAAATTACAGTCGAATGTCGTTAATACAAACTCTGGTTATTCAAATTCTGGTTGAAGCAAAACATTACGCCTTGGTTCCGACTGTGCGTTATGTGCACAATGAATGGGACTGGTACTCCACTCAATTGAGAAAAATTCTGATATAACAAACATTTTGGCTTGGTCGGCTGAGCTTGTGTTAACATAATTGAACATGTAATACATGTGCATAATAAGTATGATTCATCATGCAAATACAGTCGTATCGTTAGTACAAACTCTGTTAATACAAAATTCTGGTTATAACAAAAGAGCCTTAGTTCCGACTGTGCATTTATGTGCACAATGAATGGGACTGATGTTCCTCTTAATACAAAATTCTGATATAACAAACAATTTGGCTAGGTCCGAACGAGTTTGAATTAACGAGACTCGACTGTAATTAAATATGCACACGTATTTCAAATTTTAAGCAATCCAAAATTAAACACAAAATGTCATGTCAATCAAACCTCGAGTCTGGAGATAATTTTTTAAAAGCCTTCAACTAAGGGCGAACGATCTCTTTATTCTTCAACAAACCTTTGCACTTTGAAGTTTAACTGCTATTATGTACATGTTAAAATATTTTAGTCTCAAATCAAGCCGCTTTGAAGTAAAAATCACCGAAATAGGGCCTAAGGCCAGTTATATTGCAATGCGTCATAGTCTTTTATCATTTTGCGTACAGCGAAAGGATTTCGAAATTTACACAAAAAAAAGTTACACAAAGAATGGTTAAGTTTAAAAAGGTAAAAGAAATTCAGCCTTTGAGAAAGATTCAGCTCGGATTGAAAATCAGACCCTCAAACCTTAAACATTTTAAACATATTTACACAAATTTACAGAAAAACTAAAGTGGGCTACCGACTGTCCAAATACTGTAACCGAACTGATATCTCATGTTCATTCAACTTCAAGTAAATAAAATGTTCTGAATTTCATTAAAAAAAGGTTAAAAGATCTTAGTTAAAAAAAACCCAGTCAAATTGACCAGGAATTTAGGGTCGTATGGTGCAACTGAATACCATTCAATAGAGGCATATTTCTTTTCTGTTTAACCCTAAAGGGGCCGGGTTATTTTGACCATCTCTCAGCCGGGGGGGGGGGGGCGGATTCCGCCCCCCTAAGATCTCGGCCATCGAGTGACGAAAAATTTTGAAACTCAACACATGCATAGAGCCTAAACATACCCAAGAAATTTCATGACTATAGGTCAAAGGGTTTTGGAATTATGGCTAATTGATTATTCATATGTACGAATGGCAATTCTGCTCTGTGTACACGACGTATATGCGAAAATTCAGTTTTCACGGCGCGTAGCGCCGGAAAATTTTTCGCTACGCGGCAACCCGTGGTCCGATTTTTATGTTTTTGGTATCAAAAGATGCGCAAAGCTCGACGCTAAAAAGTCATAACAGCTCGGGTCGCGAAAAAAATTTGTTTAGAGGCTATCAAATGTTGAGGGGGGGGGGCGGATTCCGCTCCCCCCCCCGGCCCCTTTAGGGTTAAGGTTAATGCAATCTGAAGAATTTTTACCATTTTGTTTTAAAACGGGAACAAACAATTTAGAACAAGTGCCACTTTCAAGATGAAAAATTCAGAACAGAAAGCACCGTGTGGCTCGATGTACAATGCAACTGCCTTTCAAAACGAGCGAGGCGTGAAAATAAGTCACTGTTAACGAATGCATCCTTGGGAGCTGGAGAGAAGGCTAGTCGATGGCCCAGTATCGCTATTCGATTTCCAGTGCGGGTATGTGCGGATCTAGGCTACCTGCTGAGACTCCTTATCGTAGCTCGGCGGCATTTGGTGCTCCTGTTGCATGACCATGCCCTGCTGTTGAGGTGGACCTGCCATTACCACGGTGTTGTGAGTGACTTGTTGTTTCTTGCAGCAGCAGTGGTAGCAGCAGCAAGCACACAGGACAATTACGACAACGACAGCGACAAGGACACCAATGATGATGGCGACAATGATTCCCACGCCAAGTCCGACAGCGGCTTCGACTGTATTGAAAAAAACAAAAACGAAACAGGGCTGGTTTAGTTTAAAAGGTTTTGTTTTGAACAAATCGCTTAACACTATACCGGATAGCGAATTTCTTTCACCCTTCCATGCAGATCCCGATAACAAAATGCAAGGGCGAATCAAGAAATGTTTGCAGGGAGGGGAGGGGGTCAGGCCGGTCAGATTTGTTTATTACAGATTGGTGCGGACTGGAAGATTGTATTATTACTATAATTGTTATATTTTGTCAGGGCAGGGCCCTGCAGGGGGAGGTGTTTTCGACCCCCCCCCCCCCCACCTGGATACGCGCCTGATTAATGTCACTTTGCAATCCATTTCAATTTGCAATTTAAATCCAATTCCATAATCACAATTCCTTGGCCGCTTAGTGTTCCGGGGTTAAGTGATCGAAACGCTAGAGCCGTACTCCATGATTTTATAAACAGGGTAAGAAACAAAAGCTTTGAACCTCGTCCATCGAGAAGAAAACATTTCTAATTCTACAGGCCCACGTATCAGCTTGGTTTGGCCTATGTAGGCCTACTTTTCTGGAGTAACATTTTAGAGAAGTCACCCCCAAAAAATATGAAGTACAGAATTCAAATGACTTACCACTTTGTGCTTTCGTCAAGTTGACCATCAACATCAGCAGACACCAGGCGACACACTGAAGCTTTGTATAGCTCGCCATGTTTGTATTTCGTGAAGTAAAATGCTTGGATTTCACAAGGATTCAAATTTGACACCAAACGTCGGCAACACCCTGCTAGGTCTAGTATGCAACCTTCCTCGTCAGAAGTGTAACAGATTCTGTGAGCTCCAGATTCTGCGTGAGCGGTTTTACCATTAAAGACTGATTGATCAGCATCGTCGTTGCCATGACAGCAAAACAATGTCATCGACCTTACAAAAAAAACCAAAAAAAATGCGATAGTGGCATAAGACGGGTGCCCTTCTTTCGAGTCTATCCAACGGTGTGAAGTCAAGGAACACGACCGTTTTAACACAGTGATTAAGAAAGCCACATACCCACTGCCTTGACGTCATTATAAAGCTCCGGGGCGCGACAAAGGTTTCCCTGCCGACTGTCTTGACAATGCCGGCTGCTGCCTAGCCATGCAACAATATAACTGCGCTATCCATTGGACCGCAAGATTCTTATGCAACAAATTAAGTCCAATTGTGCGTGAATTACAAAGGGACCAGTTGCTATTTCTCCCACATTGAAAGATTCATTCAGCAAATCTTGACAAAATAATATGGCTCCAGGGTTGTCTTGGAAACGTTAGACTCGTTTCATTTGACACACATCCACAGCCTATTGTTTACATAATAATGGACCCCAATCGACAAAAGCTGGAAAATCTATATCATCTATAATCTATAAAACGTCAGTTTATATGAGCGAAATAAAGGGAATATACAACATTTGCAAACATAAAAGAAAACTACCAAATTATCACGAAAAACCTTACTGGACTGTTAGTGAATAACAGTCTAAAGCATCCTGTAAAATCATGGCACCTGGTGTGCTGACATTTTCAAGAAAAGTGATATTTTTGTATGATTTATGCTGGTCGACCGACCAGTACTACCACTATTGGGGAAAAAAACAGGGTTTTTTTTTCTCAAATACTCGTCCCAATTAATCAAATTTGATAGTTCACATTTTCTTTGCAATCGATTTTACACTGTGAACGGGTACAAGCCAGCTAGACTGAATTCCCTGACCTTACATGTTCCCCGATGTCTATAAATTGCTCCGTTTTTTTCAATTTAAGTGGGCCCCGGCAACCAGACTACAAGAAAACGATTTTGTGTTTCTTGATTTTCCAACATTTACGAACCTGAAACGTCAAACAAGTCAGTTTAACAATATTTGCTAAAGTATCAAATAATAACCCACAAATCCAACAATTTCTGAAAATAACAGCAAAAGCACATGTTTAAATGGTGTGATTCCATCAGTTGGCCAACCTCTGCACATATTATACGAGTGCAGTCTTTCTCTATAGCTCCATGTCTGTCTAACGCCCAATCCAGAAACTAACATTTATTTTGGAGTCGAAATGTCAGCTCAGAGCATTGCTCTATGCTTATAGCGGGGGTAAATTTAATTTTTGTTTGGGGGGGAGGGATGTTATATCTCGGTTCGGTGACTGCTCTATGTTCCGACACCCCTATGTTCCGACAACCTAGATTGTGTTACTCCCGGTTAGGGTTAGGGTTAGGGTTAGGGTTAGGAATAGGAATATGTGCAGTCGGAACATAGGGGTGTCGGAACATAGAGGTGTAACCCTCGGTTCTAGTGTTTGTGCTTTTTCGAGTGGCTCAAAATAGGCACATTGAGTTTATGAGAATACATCCCCATCCCTAACCCACTCGTGAATGCATTGAATTTAACATGGCCAACCATTTGTTAATATAAGAATACAGACCATTACATCCCCGAGTTGTTTATCACACATCATTGTGTTTACTTAGTTACAACCGAGCGTGTGCTTAGTTACATGGTGTACTTAGTTACAGCAGAGCGTTTTACATTCCCTTGCTCTATGGTTTAGACCAAGGAACAGAGTGTTTATGGCACATTTTGCCAAGTACGGGTTGCCAAACTATGGAAGGTCCAACACTGCAAAAAATGAAGAATAGTTATTAATGATTACACACACATATTATTTGATTGTTGAAAATACAAAATTATCTACAAGCGCTACAAACATATTCCTAAACGTGCCTTTTTCTTATGTAATGAGGGTGTTTTTATGATTTTTTTTTGAAGTATAAGAATTATGTTGCCAATCACGGCTTCAATTTTTACGCTTGCGGCCGAATGGCGCTCAATGTTTACAAACATGACGGCAAGGTCCATGAGGGTGCAGGACAGTAAATCGGCATTTTGAAGGCCGTGAACTCGATGATTTGTAAAAAAAAAAGAAGAAGAAGAAGAAGAAGAAGTGTGGAAGCCGTGCAGAGGACTGTGAGCTCGTATTTATGTGAAACATGGATGAAGGCCCTATTATGGATCTATTTTGCAATGGAGCGTAGGCGTCCATTTTCAAAATGGCGATGTGCTTCACGGCTGCTTTTAGGGGTGATCATCTTTGGATGGAATTTTCACCCAAAAGTCATTGGTTAACCTCCAGAAAATTGAACCGAAAATCAAAGATGATGAAATAAGCTTTAAATTGATGTACGTCCTGAACACCTCAGAGAGTTGTATTCTTCCTGAATTTCTGAAGTGGGGCGTTTATCATTGGGGTCTATGGAAATTTATTTACTGGTCTGCAACCATAACATTAAGGCCACTTCGGGCGTCGAAACCACGTTCTCGTGTTGAATGAACACGAGACCGGGTTCCGATTAATGGCGGAAATCAAACACGCGGACAGTACGTGTTCGCGAACAAGATTTACAATCCCCACATTATTGAGGAGTAGATGATCCTGAAAGCGTCCAGGTACAGCCCAGTAAGTAGGCCAAAATCTGTCCGCCGAGATCATGAATAAAAGTTGAACTATTGCTTTGATGCCACGCTGTAATTTAAAGTGTGGATTCGGAACTACGAATCTGTTACACTGGTAAAATAAAAAGTGTGGATTCGGAACGGCGATTCTTTAGTAAAGTGTGAATTCGGACTACGAATCATTACTTTAAATGTACTTATTATAAACATGTTACTGAGTACAGTCATAAAACTTTTCACACGTTAACTTTCATTCTTGTGTTAACGCATTCTATATACATTTGTAAACAATTTCCATTTGTTTCCTTCACATAAATAAACTAAAGAATTCATGGTGTTTATCTTGCCTAAATTCAAGTTAAGGAGAAATCCACGGCATTTCATTTTCTCAACCCTAATCCGGAGCTTGATTACGTAAGAGCCTCGGAAAAACTCCTTTGCATGTAAATTACGCCCGATGGCCACCATACGAGATGCGCAAGTCTTTTCATCTCCACTCAACTAGACAGTTCGTGACAATACTTCTTTTGACGCAAGTCTGAGAATACGCTCGCAATGGTGAATTTACGAATTACGAATACACAGTTTCTCGTGTATTCTCCTTAATAACTTGCTTCCAATTCTGAGCATTTTGGATGCAATTGGGCCGAAAGTGGCGCTTTTTAGCAAGATTCTGGAGGGATCCCTTTTCAAGATGGCTACTTTTCCAGTTTGGGAAACATCACTCGTTTTAGGGGTGGTCTTCTTTGGGTGAGGATTTCTCGAAAAGTCAATGGTCAACCCACCAAAAATTGAAAAGAAAATGAAAGATGACATGTTGATCATCACTTGTCTGTGCAGACTGAACATCTGTGACAGTTCTGAGTATTTCAAAAAATAATTTTTGAAGTATGGCCATTTATCACAGGTGTCTATGCATGGGAATTTTCATGCTGTGGTGCACCCGTCCAGAACAAAGACGGCGGACTTATGCCCCCGGAAACGATTTTTTTTCCATACCACATGCTCGCTACTATATATAGAATTATGCTGGCGGGCCCTATATATGTAATAATATAATGTTTAAAACTACACCATTGATCGAGTCACTGCTGTAGTGTCATGGATACTACACTGGATTACAAATCCGATGGTGTGAGTTCGATCCCCATTGGATGTTTCTTTTTTTTAATTGCTTCTTCTTCACTTCTTCTTTTTTTTTTCTCTTAAAAAGGTTTGTTAGTCATTTGGAACATTTTTCTTACCAATATGTGGTTTGGAGGTTTTTTTCAAGGGAAAATAATCCGAGAACCTGACTTGTAACTCAAAGTGCTTCAGTAGGGGGTACGAGTTGACTCGGGTACGAGTTAACTCGGGTACGAGTTGACCCATTTCCCTTCAGTATACGCCTAAAGCGAATTAGTGGTACATGTATGGAAAAAAATCCCCCCCGGAATGTGCATTAGTTTTTTTTTGCATAAAAATTAAAGCATTCAGTGCAGGAGCAGTTATGATATAAAATAAAATTGTACGTGCATGGTTATAGAGTGGGCATGTCAGCCTTGTTTTTGCCAGTTTTTACAGCTGTTTCGGGATTCAAATTAAACTTTCGTGTTCATTCGATTATTGGTCCCCTGTCTTTTACTTTGGCGTTTTAATACGGCGGAAGCCATCTTGAATGTTCACCCAGCTACACTCCACACGTACTTATTTCGAATGGGATTTCGAACATGCCCATAATGTCATCGGAGGACACAGTTGGAAAAACGAGGTCGGGTGAAAATGGATCTTAACACAAAGCGATTATTATGTCATACAGGGGCGGCAGAACCGGGTGGGAAGGGGAGGACACCCCCCCCCCCCCGGTTTACTACCCAAGTTCCCCTCTTGCGGACAAAAATGTGCCCCCTCGAGATGAAAACAAAACCGACCCTAAAATTTCGGATACTTTGTTTTCAGTAACCATTTCTCAAAAAGGTATAGAGAAAAATGAAAGCCAAACCCCCAAACCCTTACAATACACCCTGAAAATGGGCACATGATAAATGCGTGGTTTGCTTAATGGCCTGGTTTGAAGAGCGCCCCCTATTTTTGAAGACGGTATAAGGCCCCCACACACACACCCACTCATCACGTTTGTTCATGGCGTAAATCGAGGATTTTCTATTGATCCTCTTCCCTTTTCCTTTATTTAGACTAACTTTTTTCGGCAACAGCTCTCGTTGGTTTTGTACACGTTTTCTAATCGAGCTCGTCCTCGCTTTGGTTCCTGTTCTCAATTCATCAATGATGTTGCACGTGTGTGTCCTCGATTTACACCATAAACAAACGCACGTCCACAGACCCACACATCATTTTACGGAGGCCAAGTGTCCGGTGAAAATTCACCACGGGTGTGCCCAAAAAAATGCTGGATACGCTGCTACACCGACGGAAGATGCTTTTTATTGAGCATGTGCCCCTTGTTAGTGATGCCCCCCCCCCCCCAGTTTGAAAACAGTTCCGCCACGGCTGATGGTATGTAATAATAACATACATATTTTAAACACAACGATTCCATCTTAAAATTAGCACACAAAAAACAATAAACAACAAGAACTGTGAAAGTAAAATAGACAAGACATTAACATGTGTTTTGTCGAGTAGAACAAATTTAATCTGTTTTCTTCAACAACTTTTTTTTTGGAAAAGAAAAAAAAACAAATGGACTTTGGAAAACCATGAACTACGGCGATTGCGTTTTGACAGTATGGAGTAGCATTCTTTTTCGTCAGATTTTGACAACATTATTTGTTTTGAAATTTTATTTCAGTCAAACTCAAGTGTACCTTTGTTCCCTTTGTTTCTTTCATCCTTTGTTACAAAATGGTTAAGATGACAAGAAAGTTTGATCTTTAAATTAATATTTCTAAATTGTCGATGTAAGTTGCATTATCAAGCAAACAGGCAAACTGTGGCTTTCTCTATTTTACGTCTACGGCCTATTACTACTACAAAAAGTAAAACTAACACAACGAAATACATGACTTACAAAAAAAAAAGAAACTCAAAAGTTGAGAAAGAAAAATGGTTCATTTCAGATTGAGTATCACGATTTAAAGGGAAAATACAACATTTGCAAACATCAAAAAATAAAACTACCAAATCATTTTGAAATACCTTGCTGGACTGTTAGTGAATGACAGTGTAAAGCATCCTGTAAAATCATGGCACCTGGTATACTGTCATTTTCAAGAAAAGTGGTATTTTTGTATCAATTTCCAACGCTGATCGGCCGATCAGCGTTGGAAAAAACTGGCTTTTTTTCAAATACTGGCCCCAGTTGACCATCGCACTTGTTTGCAATCGATTACACACCTATGAACGGGTACAAGCCCAGCTAGACTGGTTCCCTGACCTTACAATTCCCCAATATATGTAAACTGCTCTGTTTCTTCTTAAATGGAGTCAGGGAACCAGACTATAGGAAAATGATTGCTTTTCTTGGTTTTTATAGCATTTTCGAACTCAAAACCTCAAAAAAGTCAGTGTAACTATATTTGCTATATATTTCCAACCCCCCAATTCCATCCATTTCTGAAAATTACAGCAAAAGCAAACGATGTATATTCCCTTTAAGGTTAATCACACACTAAATTCTTGCTATTTAGAACCCTGACGTAGAAGAAAACGAACTTATTTTCATAACTATTTTAAATTAAAAGTTCCACGAAACAAAGTTAAACAGTAAACTTGCAAATCCCGAATTTAATTATAGCTCACTGAAATGCAAGCGGGTTTTTTTTCTCTTAATACGTTCTTTCTCTTGAAACGTGTGTAATGACAAAGGACGCTGTTAATAGGATGTCGGAGAAACTTTTGATTATGATGTGGCAATGAAATCGATAGTTGTTTTTCGAAGTCAACTTTTTGAAGAACTTATGCACGACAACGGCTATGAAACCGATGACAATGGCGGTTTTTTTCCTCTTAATAAGTTCTTTCTCTTGAAACGTGTGTAATAACAAAGGTCATTGATTAGGATGTCAGAGAAACTTTTGATCATGATGTGGCAATGAAATCGATGGTTGTTTTTCGAAGTCAACTTTTTGAAGAACTCATGTCCGAAGCAGGTCCATTCGAGCGTGAATCTAGAGCTTGACGTAGCCGTAAGATGCTTGCTGGTCCGGGTAGGGTGGCACCGCGTCCGGCCCGTTGCTCGGTACGTGGACTGGCTCGTAAGTCACCGGTTGCTGCATGACCATGCCTCGCTGCTGGGCACCCTGTGTCACAACCACGGTGCTGTGACTCGCCGGGCGACTCTTGCAACAACAATGGTAACAGCAACAGGCACACAGGACGATGACAAGCACGACAACGGCAATGACACCGATGACAATGGCGACGATGATCCCCACGCCCAGTTTGAGGGCGTTGCTGTAAGTGTCCTCAATGTTATCGGCAAAGCTATCGAAGTTGTTGAAACCAAAAGGGTCCTCCGTCACTGTAATTTATACAAATAAAAAAAAATCAATTGAAATAAAGGACTCGTTTTACAAAAACGACGTGCACATAGGGGACCGAATTTATCCAAAAAGAATGTTGCGAGGAAACAAGGCCAAGGACGAAAATGTGAAATCAGGTCCGAAATAATTCCCTGAAATAACAAATTGAGGAAAGAGTCGAGCCAAGAATAAAGATCCAAGATTAAAAGCAGACAGTGCCCTTATAGAGGGACATGAGCATGGTGTATCCGATTACATGTTGTATAGGCTCGGGGAAACGAGGGCCAGCATGGTTCTGAAAATCAAATATTTAAAGTTTCGAACTAAAGCAAATACCAAGAAAATACATGTACTTCGAAAACATTCCTGAAAAATTTCAACAAAATGTAGATAGTGAAAATGTTTTTTATAACCCTCTGTATTAAAAGAAAATATCCCTTTTGCCGTATAATAATTATACAAGTACCAAAAGAATGCCAACCATGTGCATATTTACACATAAAATACGAGTAGTACAGGGTGGTATAAAAAGAAGGAAACCCACTCAATTCTCACATACATGTTGAGCATATTTCAAAAATTCAATATTATGGTATCAAAATATTAATCTTTAAACATAAGTGACGAAAAGTAATTGAACACGCATATATTTCGTCTCTGAGATAATGGTAGATTTAAATCTTTCATGTGCCACACGTGTTTGTCCACGGACGGCTTTATTCCATCCGCTTGACTGAGCTCCGGAGCTTGATTTGAAGACAAAAGCCTCACGCTAGAAGACTTTTGGTGACTTGTATTTAAAAATTAGCATAATAACACCACCATTCTTGCGATTGTTACAAAGATTTTTTTTTCATCACGTAAGATTGAAGAGCTACCTCTTTGCTGTTTGACTGATCTAATGGATTACGTCATAACAAAAATCAGTTCCAATAAGTATAGGTTAACATTTCTGTCGAACTCGTAGTGGGTTTCCTTCTTTTTGCACCACCCAAAACAAAACACAAAGTACATGTACAGGGTGAGTAAAAAAAGCGAGACCCAAATGTCAGGACTATTGTTTTAGTGAAGTTCAGCATGCAGCTCTTTCAAAATCTAGGATATGAAAGCCCAATTCACAAGCTTTCTTTTAGTACAAGAATCATTCAAATCATTCATGTAGTATTCCAGTTACGGAAGTTTAAACGCAACCACAGTTTTAAAGTTCTGTCCACGGATCACAAAAAGGTGTGCGTTCTTTCAGCAAAACGAAAACAATTCACACACATCCCTACTATGTGATTTGTTTTCGTTTTGCTGTAAGAACACTTACCTTCTTATATGATCCGTGGACAGAACTTTAAAACGGTGGTTGTGTTTAAAATTCCGTAACTTGAAAACTACATAAGTGATTTGAATGATTCTTGAACTAAAAGAAAGCTTATGAATTGGGCTTTCATACCCTAGATTTTGAAAGTGCTACATGCAGAACTTCACTAAACAATGGTCTCGAGTCCCGACATTTGTGGTTTCGGGGTTTTTTTTACTCACCCTTTTGTTTGTTTATATGCACATGGCACATGTACATGTACATTTATGAACAATTCGAAGTGGCGCATGCTCATGACATTCTATAAAATACATGTACATGTACACAAACGCGTCCTTGATGAAATCATGGCGGAAGGAATTAATTCCGTCCTCCATGACGAAACCAACTTGGCCAATTGCACAATAATACTGCAAGTTGGTGGCCTTTCTAATGGTGGCGCAATATTATCTGCCGGATCCGGATGTATATGTATACGAACACATAAACAGGAGGTCACCGTGTTGCTTGTATAATCAAGATCACTTGGGTTGGTCCGTGGGCAATTATGCAAGGTGGTAGTGTTTTCTTTTCCTGAAAAAGGGGGGGGGGGGACTTGGATTACAAAAAAAAATACACCCCGTGTTGAAACCATGGATGCGGCTAGGGAAAGTAGTGAATAAAGGTATGTTGTTAACAATAACACAGAACACATCGTTAAATGTCGATAGAAGACAGCAAAATCCAAAGGCTTTGTACAGATTTAACACAATAACTATTATTCACGATCTTTTGTGGTTGGGCCTATTTCCCGCGCGCGTGGCCTCGCTTTACAATACTGCATGCCATAGCGTTAGGAGGCGCGACAGAGGGACCCCCCCTTTCTTTTTTGTGTTAATCTCAGGAATTCTTGTGAGACGTATGTGGAGATTGGGGGTACCCCGCTACTACGAGGGAAAGTGTTGATTAACCACGGCCATACTAATGTCCTTAGCCTGTTCGGGTCCAGTGTGGATAGTGGGAGATTCGATAGTGCATTGGGTAGGGCCAGGGATGAAGCCGCAGTCTTCCACTGAATGGCGAGGACAATTCACATATCGTGCTGGTTTTATAAAGACACTTGCAAGCCTGGTCCATGCCGATCCAGTGAACAATGTTACATTGTATGGAAAGAGTTCCCTACTTGGACATCACTAATTTCCCCTGCTGCGTGACCTGAGCATCAGCCATCAGAGAGCCATAACATGTCCTTCAATCAAAATTTGGCAGGAAAAATATTTAAGCATTTACTGAGAAAACACTTTTCAATTTTTCAGATCAGTCTCATAGGAGTACTACTAGGGTTTGTGCACAGGGTGTCAAGTGATGTCCAGGAAATGGGATTCTTTCCACCAAAAAATCACGCCTTCATCGAGTTCAACAGTTTTAGGAGTAATTGCAGAAGAATACCCCAACACGCGGAAATTACCCCCTAAAAATAAATGGCTACGCAGTCGGAAAATGTTGCAGAAATGTCCAAAGTACATGTAGATGTCGGGAATTGATACGCGAATACAATATTGAATGGGGAGCAGGGGTTAAATAAACCTAAGTCCAAAGTAGGTGCCAGGAAGTGGATACGGGGATATGGGGACTCCGTATCCGCGTATCCAGATACGAGGTGGGATAGGTGAGTGTCGGGACGGTATTCTGCAATTGTGCCCAGTTTAAATTTTTTTAATGTTTGCAACTGTGGAAAGAACTCTCGCATTCGCAAAGAACTTGACGAACTGTGCGTGATACCACAGGCGACATCATCACCAGCCCAAATGTTTATCTGAGTCATTGAGGCGCAGGCTTATGATGGGATTATTAGTACATACATGTATTTGCATGTACACATGTACGTGCACAGAGCAAGGGTGCTCCAAGGCCAAACATGTACCGCCACGCAATGAAAAGGACACTGTAACAAGAAGTACACACAACACAACATGCATAATGCAGCACGTACTTTAACCATGGAGGTAGAATTCGATGCTTTAACCTTAACCCCATATTAAATGTGGCCAATTTACTGGACTGCCTCCGTAAACATAGGCCACACATCCACATGTACAAAAACGTGTCGCACTTTGCCAAATATTGATTTTCACATTTAGGCTTAGTTTGTAGGGTTTTTTTTGCTTTAGAAGCATACTCACACTCTTTGGAGTGCCCCCTCTTTATAGGCATGGAGGAAGGAATAGATCAGAAAGTGCTGCCTTTTTCAGATGTCTATTTTTCGTGAAATTTCCAGATTCATTAATCTGCACACGTTTGTGTCAGGCGCGGTTCTAGAACCAATATTTTTGGGGGGCTAGCACGGGTGCGATCGTTTTTGGGCATGTGGATGTGTGGCCTATGTTTACGGAGGTGTAGTCCAGTAAATTGGCCACCGGAGTGCCCCTGTCGCCCTATTAGTATTACAGTATGTTAAATTACAGAGTAATTTTCTTACCATCTGCATTGACCCCGTTGCAAACCACCGCCAACAGACACAAAACCACCACACAGCGTCCAAGCGTGAAATACTCCATGATGCTGTTCGATGTGGCGTTGTTTCCCGAAATTTAACTCACAAACTGAGGGTTTGTGATTCGATACTAACTGCTGGTAGTCACCGCGCGCGTTCAGCATTTATGTGTGAACAATTGGCTGGATTACGTACTCTTGCATCACTAGCACTCGACGTGACTGTGTGCTGAGTTCTTTGGGGTTGCACTGGTGCACGTAAGAAGTTAGGATGTTTGTATGTATACGTCACAGGGTACCATCGAATCCAGACCTAGGCATGGTGGGGCGCGCAATTAACTCCCAACATCCTAATAACCAAAAAGACTTGAAGGATGCACATTTATTTTAAACCGTGGTTGAACGTGGTTGCAAATTGGACATGTATGTGATGGACCACGACCGAGCAAGGAACACGCTTCTTAATTTTTCGTCAGCGCAAACGCAATGACGATGGGAACACAACTTCAGAATGCTTGCAATATGACCGTGCCTTGACCCACAGGAAGTGTTACATAACGCATTCTTGGGTGTCCCTCACTGTCTGTATGGACCGGTAGACTTTACAACAACAACAACAACAACACAGCCCAAGGAAAAGTTAGCACAGCGGACACATGAGCATGAATAGTGCTCATGTAACGTGCACTGTAACGTGCTCAATTATCCGCCAAATCCACCCGGAGAAGCTGGCATGCCGGAGAAGTGAGACCGTGACACCGGGTACGAGTCAGGATCGTACACGTACGTCTGGACCAATCTCCTTCCCAGGGCCTACTCTATTTTCGACCTAGTTTCCAATAGAAGCGGATAGCGTGGAAGCGTACTACTCGACACCGTGGAAACGTTGAGGTTTCAGGATACACATTAGACTTGCCTGAAGTCGGTGATTGCTACTATTTTGAGGCGAAAGAGGGCGCAGACTAGACTATTTATATACATGTATTATGAGCAAAGTCGATGATTAATTATGCAAGACAACCGTATCTTGACCTCTAGATTTTGACCAATCAGCGGGCGCTTTCTATATCGGGTCTTCGGTCATTCACCCGTTGTCGCGTGATAGACATGGATAAAAAAAAACCTTAGACACAGCAACAAGGCTGTGTTACGCGCTCTGCTTTATGCCCGCGATACGCGCCCGGCTGTTGTTGTATTTACAAAACACTGCATTCGAATTGACCAATCAAACGTTTAGTTCTGATTTGAGAATGAAATGACGTCACGATTTAGTAAGGTCGACTCCAATTGGCTGCATGCTTTGACATATCAGACATTATACAGGCGAGTTGGCTCCGTGGATAACGGTTGATACTCTGACTAGGCGCTGACATGGAACGAAGTTATTTTCTGGAAGAAATTTGGTAACTGTATCTAAATCTTAAAATTAGGGGGGATGCGATTTTGTTAAATTATGGCATAATGTAAACGTATGTCAAACTTGTTCGTTAACCCGAATTCGGATAATTACATAGAGCCCATGGGCGCCGCAAGGATTTTTCTAGAGGGGGGCAAAACATATATTTCCCAAAAAATTCCTGTTTCTCTCAACATATTCTCGATTTATCAGTTTTAGAGGGGGGCAGGGACATTTTGCCCCCCCCATTAAATTTACACCAATATGACTTCGCATCTTTTTTTCTTTTCTTTTTTCTCTTGTTTTTTCCTTCCTTTTTTTCGCTTTTCCGGGGGGGGGGGGCACCCCCCTCCCTTGCGCCCCCTTGCGACTCCCAAGATAGAGCGCCCTCAAGTGCTCCAAAATGTGGCTTACATTTTGTGTTCTTCAACAATTGTAGCGCCATTTGGCGGCGTCGATGTTCAAAATACGACTATGTAACGACTTGCACCCCTGTATTAAAAATCCTATAAGCACCAGTGCTGAATTCTCATACTTCAAAATTCCTTTTAAAATACTCAGACTCTCACAGGTACTTAAGCTGTACAGATAAATGAATGATGATCAACATGTCATCTTTCACTTTCTTTCAAATATTTGATGGGTTGACCATTGACTTTTACGAGAAATTCTCACCCAAAGAAGACAATTCTCATTTTTTCAAAGCGGAAAATAACCCTCACAGGTATTTAAGCTGTACAGATAAATGATGATCAACATGTCATCTTTCACTTTCTTTTAAATATTTGATGGGTTGACCATTGACTTTTACAAGAAATTCTCACCCAAAGAAGACAACTCCCATTTTTTCAAAGCGGAAAAGTAGCCATCTTGAAAAACTATCCCACCACAAGAAATGGCAAAATAGCCACACTTTCGAGCCCAGTTGCATCTAAAATGCTCAGAATTTGAAGCTCCAAGTCCGGGCCAGAGGTTCTCTTCAATTCTCCAATGTTATGGCTCTCAGAACTCTCTGATATAGAATATTTTGACGGTCACCGCATACGCACGCACCGCATGCGCACGCACTCTACCACCACCATAAGTTTTTTTTTATTGGTACGCACCTTACACCCGGGACGTAGTTTCGGCAGGGTGTGGATCAATGTCTTGGACCGAATTGTCATAGTTAAGGACCCAATTTATTTTGTCCAAAAACAAATACTATCAACCCTTGTGTTCCATTTAACCTTATTTTCCAATATTCGTTTTGCCATTTTTAAGGGTATTTTGGTGCCTTTTTGTTGTATGCTAATGTAACTTTCATATTCATGAGCAAAAGTGTGATCATGTCATTCCAGGGAGAATTTTTCTCTGTGGTGATTCGTTGGCAGTACATGGCAGTAAGCCAATGAGCAAACTTTTCACACAGAAGTTTTCAACGAGCACAGTTTTGGGTTCACAATGTGAACAGAAAACCCCTGAACTGAACAGCGTCTTCCTCAAATGACATCACAGCAACAGTGCCCTCTGTTGTCCGGAAAAGCATGGAATTAAAAAAAAAATGTTTAAAGAAGTGGACTTTTCAATCAACTAAACCAAAAAGGGGTGTGAAATAGTTTTTATAAATTGAAGAAGAGAAGGAAGTTGCACAAAACATGTTCCTGAGAAAATTCATTTCATGGACCCTTTGTGCCTAGGTAGCGGTGAATCTTGCGAAAACCTTTCACACAAGTTAGATTTGAACAGAATTCCAATCGCAAATATCACGAAGTTTAGATGAATCAGATGGACATTCGTTTAATGACGTTGTTATTTATTTTGTAAATTGACTGAGAACAAAATGTTTTCTCGTTTACTGACCAATATTTATTCATTTCTAGAGCAGATAAAGTGTGGAAAGTTTGCGATAACATCATGTTGTAAATATTATCTTTTTTTTAGTTGTGTGGTCCCGAGTTCCATGAACCGGTTATTTTGCTCGTTGCTTTGAACAGTGTGCTTTTATAAATCAGAAAACTGATGACGAACACAGCACAATGACGAACTGAATACTGATGACGAACAGAGCACACTGTTCGAAACGTCGAGTTAAACCAACTGGTTCTTCTCAGAACCACACAACTCAAAAGAGATGATATTCACATGGTGTTACCACTTTGTTCATGTCCACCATGCAAACCTACATGCCTCATCTAAAGCAGATTATAACACAAGTACTAAACGTAGAATGGCAGCAAACAGTTACTAGCAAGAACAGTTATTAGCAAGAATTTACGAAAAGCTACATTTCAGCGGTTATAAAAAATATAACAAAATATTGGAAATGGAGTGTCCTATTATTTCATTACACTCTTCAGTGTTAAGAAAAAATGGTTTTAGGGCCCAAAATTACATTTCAGAGTCTGTTTATTGTGGTTGCTTTTTGTTCCTCTTTTCCCTTGAGAAAAAATGGCTGACAGGCAAATAAAACGTCTTCCAAAAACTGACTGATTATTTTTTCCCAATAAAATCATGAGCAACAAAAACTTGGCTTCTCCTGTAGCCAGGTGGGGTAACTGACTGTCACAGTCAACTACACTATATAAACGAAATGATTAGCTGCTTCGTTATTTTTATCTTCAAATTAGCTCCCTAATAATCCTCATAAAAATGGATAATAAAAAGTGGAAGATGAGCAAAACTAACTGCAGCATGCAGCACTGGGTTGCAAGTTTAGAGTTTGGCGTAACCGTATCCTGTCTGCTGGCCCGGGTAGGGTGGCGGCCCGTCATAGCCGGCCTGTGGTTGCCCGTAGCCGACCGGTGGTTGCATGGGCGGTGGACCCATGGGCTGGGGGTTGTACACTGCCTGGGGAGCTTGAGCTACGACCACGGTGGACTGGGCTGGTGCGGACTGGGCGACGATGACTGTCTGCTGGGCTGGAGGAGGGCTCCTGCAGCAGCAGTAGTAGCAACAGCAAATGCATGAGATCAGGAGCAAGATACAGCCCACGACAATGGCAATGATCACACCAACGCCGAGGGACACAACGTCGTTGATCGTGTCGTCAACTGGAAGAAAAACATAAATATCGCCTTTTCTTTCAGATTGCGTTACTAGAGGGATTTACTTATTTGCCTGTGTTTATCTACCTCAGCGTTAGTCTATCTGTGCATCCAGCGACGTAATAGGGTTAAGCTTTTATAGGGGGCCACCTGCATGGGGTGCACCAATTATTCAGGGGGCACTAAAGGTATCGTATACATTTGTGGGCACGGGGGGGGGGGGCACGGATCTCCACTGGGGGAACGTGCTCCCCCCCCCCAACAACCTCCAGTAGTTACACCACTGTGTGCATCAAATTAATAGAGTATATAGACATATATATTTATGCAGTGTCAGGGTTGTGGCAAAAATTGTATAGACAATCTCATAACAACGTTAAATGTGTAAGAAAGGAAGTAGGCAATCATGATTTGCGAGTTCTTAATGTTGGTGACGAACTTTTTCTTCCGTTTGTATTTACATTCCTTGCTGTCCAAAGTTCATTCCAACCTAAATCGCTTACACATTAACAGTGCGACGTGAATTTTTTTTGTGTGTTACACCTCAGCTATATTTAAAAAAAACTTGATATTGTTTGAAGTTGTATTCAATTCTAATGATCAGTTTTGAAAGCAGAGGCATGGCAAAATAAGAATATATATTCCAAATTTTCAAATCTTTTCCATGAATTTCTTTTATAGTGCCTAACTGCATATTTATAAAACAATTCCAAATGAATTGAAAATCAGATCGGAGGCCTTAATAAATTACAACATTCTTCACTAATCTGTTTTCAAGTGCCCTTCAAAATGTAAACAGTAGCTTCTGATGTAGGCCTACACATGACTTCTGTGTCAATTGCTCATTGTTATAAGGGTTTCCCACTCGTCTTGTTCACAGCATGTTTGGAATTTCAACAACAACAAAAACTTTGGACAGTAACTGTGGACAGTATTTTTTAGCAAGGTAACTGTAATGTATTAATTACCTTGAATTAAAGAAAATCATGCAGTAGCAGATATTGTTGCATATCCCATACTTCATTATTAAGCACACAAATCTTGTTTTGAGGAAAAATGTTTTCATCCATAATCTTCAAGTTGATATCAAAAGATGACAAGACAGCAGTAACTAACCATCACACACTTGTCACAAAGAAACGACATCGACAGCAACAGTAAAATTATTTATAGAAATCCGATTGGGAGGAAAATGTCAGCAGTGATTGATGGAAAACGAGATGTGGCCATTTATCAACAGAAAGTTGGTAACAAACTACCGTCACAAGCACAGTTACAGAAACCACTATATGTGATTACTTCAGCGCCTGGTTGTCATCACTTTAAATATAATGTTACCCTAAAGGGCAATTCCGTAAAATCCAGTTCTCTGTGTATGTCCCTGTTGTCCCACCACATGGTGTACAAAGTCGTGAGACATTAGTTTGGTCTGTACATGTAATTGCTTTCTACTCATTAGATCAAATTAGGTTTTGCCCTTCACCGACGTATAAACACTGTATACTCAGTGTGTTACCTCCCGAGTGAAAGTTGGAAAAATATCACTTGGGTGGGACTCGAACCCACGACCTCCTGCTTCACCCCGACGCAAAATTCCATCTTATGAATACTCATTAGATGTCACATTATTAGTGATGTATCACATTCACTTTTCCAACAGCAGCTCATTAAAGTGTCTGACATGTACGTCCAAATTTCATTACGGTACCGAGCTTTGTTCCTTGCTCTGTTTTCCGGAACATCAGATACCGTAATGAAATGATATTGATTGAAATGATGTCATGATGACGTCATCATTTCATTTTATACGGATTTATATTTTTGGTTAATACTGTCGGGATTTTAAACAATTTTTCACTCCATCTAGCACACTGAACATGGTACATTAAAAAAAAATTAAAACTTGCTCCGTTGATCATGCTAATGCTCACAGAATTGTGCAAAAGAAATACGTCCTTATGTACTAAAATGGATTTCTGAGTAGAAGATGCATTTTCATGGACTTTGTCCGCACGTGAAATTGATTATCCATACATCACTTCACATGGACGAAAGAAAGCTTTTAAAACTTCATAAAAAACTTATTGTGGAAAAGCCCTATGTTCTGTCCATCGAGCAGACATAGTTCTAGTTTTCTTTTGAGTTGTTTTGTTTCGAATTGCTCACAACCGAGAGAAGGAAATACCGAGTTTATTATTTTGTGTGTGATATACCTATATTGTTTTCCTCTTTACTAGCAATTCGAGGTACTGCACAATTGGTGTACATGTATATAGCTTTACAAACTGATAATCCGTTTTATGACTTGAGAATAATATTGTAAATATCCTGTTTTATGACGTCATAGCATTTGAAATCCCAAAGTTAACATTGTACCGAACATTATTGTTGTGCTGCAAACATAGTCTTTGCAGTTGTCTTAAGAATATATAGGGGCAATTTGGTAAACTTTTGGCAAATGGTTTCTAAGTTCAAGTTAAAGTGTCTTTATGTGTCGCTAAAGGGCGTGCCTTCGAGTGATAACGTCATCACAGCTGCTTTGGTTTTTTTTGACATTCCTCACTATACATCCATAATTTGTTTGACTGTATAGTAAAATGCCTCCGTTCTCAAGTTATATTCAATTCTCATTGCGCTTCCATGACACCGGAAGTAAAGGTCAAACGGTACAGTTTTGTGCCCGAAATCCAAAATATTGCCAGAGGCGATGTCTATCACTTTACAAAAAATGAGAACGGTACTTTATTCAATCCAAAAGTTACAGTTCAAAGTATTGTTTTCAGATTTGTGACATTAAATCGCTGGTATTAATACCTGGTTTCGTCATTATGATGTCACAAACTTTTTTTTTCACATCTTCGGACCAGTGTTCAAGTTAATACCAATTTTTTTTCATCATCTCATGTACCGTTTTGAAGAAATTTTGGTTTGTTTGGATTTGAGGCTAATGTCTATATTATTTTAACCTAAATTTGACCTTCTGGTAGCTCCGACAAGAAATGTTTATCAATTAATGATGAACATGATTGATCATTTTGTTCAAGAGTTATAAGTGAAAGAAAGTGCTATTTTGTCAAAATCTATGCTTTTAATTTGATACTTGATGACGTCATCATGACGTTAGAGTAAAATGCACATCTCGTGATCAGGGTTGATCTTTTTATTATGCTTATACCGTTCAAAAGAAAGTCGCAGAGGATTTTTGTCCGGGAAAAAAAGGCAGAGAGAAAATAAACTCGAGTAATTTTAAATTGACGGTGATCGGGTTGAGCCCAGTTTTTATAGTGATGCGCCTATCACAATGTGCCCCCCCCCCCCCCCCCGCTGCCCCAGATCCGATGTCGGGTTTTGGTCACGTTTTTTATGCCCCAGAGTGGGGATTTTGGTCACTCAAAAACATTGTTACCATTGGCGTACTACATGGAAAGTCAATCACTATTGCGCCCCACGTATTTATGTCAGGGATTGTCACTTAAAATTTGCCCGAGGGGTGGGGATTTTGTCACTTCAAAAGTGACAGTCCCCACGTCTTGGGTGGGGAAGCCCGGGGGAAAGGGTGGGGGAAAGAATTTATAGGCGCATAAAGAATTCTAAAACGGAGATCGGGTTGTGTCCGATCACTCAAAAAGCAAATGATCCTATATCATGCCTAGTTTTAATAGGCAAATGGTGGACAGAAATACACCACAGAAATCCACCAAAACGACTCGGGAGCACTTCTTCTTTTTTTTACAGAGAAGGGTGACCAAGCGTGGTTGATCACGCCTCGCCGCGCCTGCGGGGGACATGGTCTAGTATCTCTCGTGGGCCAATCCACCATTTGCAACTTTTAAGTTGGTTTGTATGTCTGATGTGCAATGTTCTGCCTTGAGATTAAGAATTAATTCCCCCCCCCCCTACACTCCTGCTACAATTATATTAACATTCAGTTACATATCGGCTCGGAACATTACCCGGTATTCGGCTCCTGGGTTTTCAATAATTTCCTACCTTGTGAAGCGTTTGCCGCGTACAGTAACGTCAGCAGCAGGCTCCAGACAACGACTCCACTATGCTTGAGTTCCGCCATGATGTTCGCTGTATGCATGAGGTTCAACAGCAGCTGCAGATTGCGTGTCATGTACTTGATGCGTGGGCGTTACGTGTACACCAAGAACACCATAGACATGACGATCCACACGAACAATGTCGTTTATGTACATAATAACAATACAGTAATAATATATTGGTCCATGCCTGCCAAATGTCTCATGGTTTCATGTTCAAGGGATTTCCCGTTCTGAGTTTACGCGTGGCGCATGGCCGCACGACGCGTGGGGTCGAATGGGCTGCAGCCCCGTGTCTCTTGGGGTTCTGCGGGCATACAAACAATAAAACATCTTTTCTGTCTTCCAAGCGGGGCCTGGGGGGGGGGGGGAGACCAGGCTTCGTTCAGGGAATCTGTCTGAAGATTACTATTTGGATCAATTCCGGAATTTTTCCCATTAACCTGAAATGTCACAACTCGTTTACCCCTAACTGAAAAAACCCAAAAGTTGTAAAAGGTCGGGTACTACTTTCTCTGGATTCACCCGTTACAAAGTTTGATATCATCCCGGGAAACATCAATTAGGCCTATACAGTACAGATTTGGAGTGATTTTGTTATGAATTGCACAATAACGATAGTTTGACTTAAAGGAATATTCAACATTTGCAAACATCAACAATTAACTTCCAAGTTTTTACGAAAAACCTTACTAGGATGTTGGTTAATGACAGTCTAAAGCATCCTGTAAAATTATGGCATCCGGTGTGGTCATTTTCAAGAAAATGGTATTTTTGTATAAATTTCCAACCGTGGTCGGCCGATCATCACCGTGGAAAAACTATTTCATTTTCAACTACCCTGCCAAAAATTTTTTTTTTTTTGTTTAAAATTTTGTTTGCTATTGGTTACATGTGAACGGAAACGGGTGCACCAGCTAGACTGGTTACCTTTACAATTCCCATCATCTATAAATTGAATCATTTTATCTTTTATGGAGTCAGGAGCTTTGAACTTTTTGATTTTTTTTTTTTTTTTTTCCAGCATTTCCAGCAAAACTTCAAAAACAACAATATTTGATAATATTAAACAAATTAAACAAACTCAAATATTTTTTTTTTTAGAAAACAAAAAAAGCCAATGATGTACATTCCCTTTAAAAAAAAAAAGCAGACGGATCATCTGGACACCTGAGAAGTTGTGTACTATCATGCTTCTTGGAACCCTGGGATGGGACAAGCTAACAGCTTCTCCCTGGGATGGAACACGCTAACTGCTTCTCCCTGGGATGGGACAAGCTAACTGCTTTTCCCTGGGATGGGACAAGCTAACTGCTTCTCAAAGGAAGGCACATACTCTGTCTCAGTTTAAACGCCTGTGCTATTAATTACTGTGTTTTATTTGATATTTTATATTTCATTATATTTTATTTTAAGACTTGCTTTATCATTTACTTAAAATTTGCGCGTTATCTGATCAACTTCGTGCGATGTGCCTAATTGTTTTATTTTAATGACGTCCCGTTTTATTTGTTTTTTTTACTTTACTGCTTTGAATTGTGGGACAATTTACGTTTTTTGGTTTCCAGTGGTTGTGTTTTATAATTTTATTTTTTTTGGTTTTAAAGTGGATGTGTTTTATATTGGTCATATTATGGTCTACTTTACACTGTTATGTGCTTGCATCTGTCTTGCTTATGTTATGTTATTCATTTGCTGATGTGCCTAAGTTTATTCTAATGACGTCCCGTTTTATTTGTTTTTACTTTACTTCTTTGAATTGTGGGACATTTTGGGGTTTTTTTTCCCCAGTGAATGTGTCTTATCATTTTATTCATGTACATGTGTAAATTATGTTCATGTTGGCGTAATATTTTGTAGGATTTTGCTTTATATTTTAATGCATAAAAGGTATTAATTTAACATGCTGTTATCTTTGTATTGCTTTTTATTACTTTATATATTTGGTTAAACAATTAATATTAATTTTTCAATATTTTAATTACTGTATTTTTTTATTTTTTATTTTAAATATTACTTAATTAATTTGATTATAGTTTTAATTTTTATTTTGTTTTTTTTATTTTTGTACAGGGCCCTCAAGGAAAACATTTTTTTAACTGAGGAGGCCACCCTGTTTAAATAAGACTGCAAATAAATAAATAAATGCTTCGATCGTTTGCATTGCATTCAACATTGTCATGGACGAGAGAAGTAAAGTGGAAAACCGTATTACGCTAAGCAACGAACGAGTTTTATCATACAGTTGAGGGGGGAAAAATGCATCTATATGCATATTTCATACTTTCTGTATTGTTTAATGTTAACTACATAAGTTCACGATCGATGCAACATGGCGATCTGTTCATGTGTCATGTCGGATCGATGATGTCGTTACCAAGCACATTGTGATGTAATCTGAACCCGCAATGTTCAAGGGATGGTATCCTGACACTATTTAGATCCCTGTATATATGTTGACATCCGCCAGTTGGTTGACTGTCTTGTCTTGGTCAAGGCAACGGACACATTTTGTTTCCGTTCCAAAAGTCAAATTCAAAGCAACTCATTTCCCTTACCAAAAACACGTAACATACGTATGTTTTAATGTAAAAAAAAGTGTATAATTCCTTTATTATTGATGGCCATTAACCTAGTACAGTATTTTAAAATCATTATTCAACAGTGTCACTCACTAAGTCGTACACGGTGATGGTTGAAACGTTGTACATCAAATTCATGTTCACTTTGAAGTTACCTTTATATAAGTTACATGGCTCGTATCCAAACATTCTACACTCCGCAGGTAACATTGTCATAATAAACGGTCTAAACGTTAATAAATGCGGTTTTTAATGTTTTATTTGTATTTTTTTCCCAAACGAATACATTTATTGGAAAAAGCAGTTGTTTTCAGTAATAGGATACATATGCTAATAATATAAGGCCTACAACATGACGTGTATTTAAAGTTGACTAGAGACCGCGTAATATTTTTTTTTTACAAAATTGGATGTTGTGGTCACGTGATTCCATCTTTCAACAAACGGGTCTCTTCTGCACAACATGCATATAATCTTGAAACATGAATGATTTTAAATGGTTTAAGGGCCCCAAATAGTCTGTTTGTCCTCAGATATGGTTGCTTTTTGAGGGGAAAAAATGGATGACAGTGACAGGCAAATAAAACCTCTTCCAAAAACTGATTGATTTGTTTCCAATAAAGTCCCGAGCAACAAAAAATAAATTAAGTAACTAATGAAATGTATGGATGAATAGTCATTTAATTGAGTGCATCACAACCCAACAGGAGTTGTAAGCTGCACATGGCAGTTAAATAAGAATCACAGGAAACAAAGCAGAAAGCTGAATCCCATTTAGTACGTGGTTACATAAACATGAAAATGCAAAACATAAGCACAATGGAAAATTCACTGAAGCCTGTACAGTCAAGACGTACAGGGAGACATGTGAAGCTTCAGTAATAGTTGTGCCAGCAACAAGACAGCAGCCATTTTCTGCTTGGCAGATTCAAAGTTTCACCGCCGCCGCCCCACTGTCCACTCACAAAAGCTATTATAATCAGCATCACCCGGGGGTAGGAGTTCTTAAGGTGTAATTTATAATGAATTAAAGCTATAGTCCATCATTTGCAGCTATCCGAAAAGTAACTGGCGTAATTATTGTTGAAAAACATACATGGTTGAAAGATAGTAAGGGGACTAAACTCCCTGTGAAATTATTCTTTCTGGCAAGCTGTCATTTTGAAGTAATCAACGAAAGAAGGCCTTTCCAACGGTGCTTCTTTATAAGACGCACCGTAGGAAATTTAAATTAGTAGTTCCTTTTGTTATTCGGCGAAGCGGGCGCAAGCGTTGACACGACGCACGTACATGCACGGTTGCTATAATTCGTCAGATCAGTGCGCGACATCGCGTGCGCGACATCGTCTCGGACGCTGAATTCAGGCCCAATTTAAAACGTGATTCAGCAACTTTTGATTTGAAATTGAGATCCTAGAATACTGTTTTTCTCGGAATATACAGCTGAAGCTGAGCTGAAACTTCATCAGGTTAGTTGTTCAGCACCCTTCTTTAGATTTTGAGCACTTTTGTTGATTCAAACGAACAAAATGCACAAATTACAAATGATGGACTATATCTTTAGGTTGCAATGAGTATGCGAGGAAAAAGAAGATCAAAGGAAATGACAGATAAAGGTTGACTTAAATATTATGATTAAAGCTCACGACAATAATTACTTGAATTAAAACGTTTTGGTAGTTGACAAGGCATAACGTCAACAGGTCTTTAACCAAATAAAATTGTCATCTGATATTTTCTAACTATCGAGATGAAAGTAAACAAAAGACACTTGATGATTAACAAAGGTCAAGAATCTTATAAATCAGATTAAATTATGGATGTATTCCATGTATTAAAAAAAGCTAAAGCAAAAGTGTGACAACTTTAATGTATTAATATATAGTAAAAATTATATTTAAGAATTATGAAAAGACTCCTTAACCCCACAAGTCATGCTGTAATTCAAAATTACTTATTTGGTGAATAAATGACCAGAACGACATAAAAAGTTGGCATAGCCAAATTGGGTAGGTAACTGACTAACTACATGTATCACAGTCAACTACACTGCATAAACGAAATTAGCTGCTTCGTCTTTTTGATCTTAATTCCATTTAGTTCCCTCTTATAAAAATGGATATTAAAAAGTGGATCCCAATGGAAAACGAGCAAAATTAACATGCATGCAGCTCTGGGTGGCAAATTTAGAGTTTGGCGTAACCGTATCCTGTCTGCTGGCCCGGGTAGGGTGGCGGCCCGTCATAGCCCGCCTGTGGTTGCCCGTAGCCGACCGGTGGTTGCATGGGCGGTGGGCCCATGGGCTGGGGGTTGTACACTGCCTGGGGAGCTTGAGCTACGACCACGGTGGACTGGGCTGGTGCGGACTGGGCGACGATGACTGTCTGCTGGGCTGGAGGAGGGCTCCTGCAGCAGCAGCAGTAGCAACAGCAAATGCATGAGATCAGGAGCAAGATACAGCCCACGACGATGGCAATGATCACACCAACGCTGAGGGATACGACATCGTGGACTGTGTCCTGCACGTCATTATGAAAGTAGTTGTCCACTGGAAGGAAAACATAAGACATCACAATTTAGGGCACATGCAATGTAATTTGAAAATGGACCTTTGTGTCCTACTTAACCTTATTGTCAATTTTCGTTTTGCCATTTTCAAGGGTATTTCCGTGCCTTTTTGTTTTTTATGCAATGCAAATGTCCGTATTCATGAGAAAAACTGTGATGTCATTCCAGGCAGAAACCTCACTGTTACAGCTATTTCAGCACAAAAGTTGCTAGAATTTTGGATATTTTGCCTATTTTGTAACTTTTCTTTTCTTTGGTGAATCGTTGTTGTGTCAGTACATGGCAGTGAGCCACTGAGCAAACCTTTGTCATTAAATGTTTTCAATGAGCAAATTGTGGGTTCGCGATTTGAACAGAAAACCCCTAAACAGTGAACGGTGTCTTCCTGGAATGACATCACAGCAGCAGCGCCCTCAGTTGTCCGGAAAACAATGGAACATTTTAAGTGTTTAAAGAAGTGCACTATTCAATAAAATTAACCAAAAACGGATGTAAATTAGTTTTCACAAATTTTAAGAGGAGTAGAAATTTGCACAAAATATGTTCCGAAGAAAAATTCATCGCATGAACCCTTTAAACTAAGTGCGTAACAATGATTTAAAGGGTTCTGCGTAAAGTATTCTTAGGAACACATTTTGTGTAACTTTCTACTCCTCTTAAATGTATGAAAACTATTTGACATCCCTTTAAGGTTCATTTTATCGAAAAGTGCAATTTTTTTAATTTTTAAAATTGTCCACGCTTTTCCGGACAACTGAGAGCGCTGTTGCTGTGAGGTTATTTCAGGAAGACACTGTTCATTTTGGGGCTGTTTTTTTCAAATTGTGAACCCAAAATTTGCTCATTAAAACGTGACAAAATGGTTGATCACTGGCTTACTGCCATGGACTTTGATATACAACAAGGAATCACCAAAGAAATGTCATGACAGCAAATATTCAAAGTTCTAGCACCTTTTCTGGTGTTGCAATAACTGTAACATTGAGGTTTCTACCCAGAATGACATCACAGTTTTGCTCATGAGTATGGAAGGTCGCATTAGCATTAAAACCAAAGAGGCACCAAAATACCCTTACAGACTGTAACAACAAAATTTGATTCTCAGATTAAATGGGACACAAATGTGCATTTTGAGGGATAACATTAAAACAAATTACATTGCATGAACCCTTTAATTACTTATCGCGTGTATATCTCAGTGTTGGTCCATGTGTACTGTAATTTGGATCACATTAATATAGTGGTGTTCCCTAACGTGGCGCACTTCGACGTTTCCCCCGACTTTCCTCGTGCAGTAAAACGGTCACGGTGGCGTCCGGAAATTGGGCACACAATCGGCTGAGTGTTCCCTAACGTGGCGCACTTGAACAAGTCTCGGAAAATCCCAAATTAACATTGAAGATTTCGGATGGACCATTATTATCTCTACTCACATACCCAACGAGAAGTATGTCGGAAAATTGTTTTCTTAATTTTGGGCGCATTGTCAAAGGTTCAGTGTGCACTTCGAAATAAATCGAAAAATCACGCCAAAATAAATTTCTCTGCTAACTTTGTAATGGGTAGATAAACTCACGATGTATGAACGGGAATGTTTAGAGCCTGCGGCTGAAGAAATTTCACTTACTGTGACATGTATGGTAAAACCTTTGCTCTAGCAAAGCGCGAGCTGAAAATTAAAGCGCGCCACGTTTAAGGGCCACGCCACGTTAGGCACCATCAACAACAGAGCTATATGTCTGTGGCAAAGTTACATTTGTACGAAAGGAAACGGGCAAATAAGCTATGCAAGTTGTTAGTTTTGCTTATGATCTTTTCCCCTCCTTTTGTATTAGCATTACACATAATTATGCTTGCCGTCCAAAGTCCATTCCAACCCATCAGACGCAGGCTAGCAACAGTGCGACGTGAATGTGCCCTATTTGAACCACATAATGTTTTTCTTACCAAAACCAACGATGTTTATTAAGCGGCCCAGTTAATGTCACCTCAGCTATTTCAATGTGGCTAGTATAAACTTGACATTGTTTGGAAGTTGCATGATAGGAACAATGTAGAGATCATTTTTGAGCGGGTACCAGTACCATTGCCCCCCCCCCCCCCATTCAGAGTCTGGCGCCGCCACTGGCGTATCGTTCACAATATGTTCGATTCTAACGATCGGTTTTGAAAGCAGAGCAGACGTTTATGACAGGTGTCAGCTACAGTGTTTACACTGGTTCGTGTCGCATTACAAAATGTCAATAATGTATTATGCCTTACATAAAATGCAATCATTGAAATTGCCCTGCAATTGCCAGTTACGTTATCAGCCCAAAAAGTAAATAGGAAATAGAAAAAATAGAAAACAATATGACTGAATTGTGGCCCAATCATTAAGGCTATACGTTACAGGATGAAAAAAAGTGTAAGTATTATGTACATGTACATGTAATTGTGAACTACAGAAAGATAATTTGTGTAATCCCAGGTGAAATGCATCTAGCAAGCTACAGAGAAATTTCCACTCCAACGACCCCCCCCCCCCAAAAAAAAAGACATTCCCACTCCCCCGAGATAAAATCTCACATTTTGTGGAAATATTATGAATGTTTATTCCAAATTTTCACACATTTTTCATGAATTTCTTTCTATCGCAAAGCACTTCCGAGTAGTATTGAAGATCAGATTGGAGTCCTTATGACTGTATTAACCCTAAAGGGGCCGGGTTATTTTGACCATCTCTCAGCCGGGGGGGGGGGCGGATTCCGCCCCCCCCCCTAAGATCTCGGCCATCGAGTGACAAAAAAATTTGAAACTCGGCACATGCATAGAGCAACTCTTCCTAAACATACCCAAGAAATTTCATGACTATAGGTCAAAGGGTTTTGGAATTATGGCTAATTAATTATTCATATGTACGAATGGCAATTCTGCTCTGTGTACACGACGTATATGCGAAAATTCAGTTTTCACGGCGCGTAGCGCCGGAAAATTTTTCGCTACGCGGCAACCCGTGGTCCGATTTTTATGTTTTTGGTATCAAAAGATGCGCAAAGCTCGAGGCTAAAAAGTCATAACAGCTCGGGTCGCGAAACATTTTTTTTTAGAGGCTATCACGGAAAATGTTGAGGGGGGGGGGCGGATTCCGCCCCCGGCCCCTTTAGGGTTAAATAAAAATCCAGTATTAAAAAGACATTCTTCACTAAGTTATTTTTAAGTGCCCCCTAAAAAATGTAAACAGCGGCTTCTGATGTAGGACTTCACACGACTTTAAGGCCCAAAACAACATAGGCTAGTCGGTCTCTGGTCAGACCAAAATTCCGGAACTGATGCGGAGACGCGTTTTAATTTATTTTTTTTGTGTATTTTTTTCCAAGCTTCCAAGCTTGGATTGTACAGACATGGAGGGTACTATTTTGCTTTTTTGTGTCCTCGACCTCATATACATTGGTGTCCTCCATAACTTGCCTTAGTGCAATTTCCCAATTCCTTGGTACAGAACTTTGAGGAGGTGTGGCAATAGAGGGCGCTGTTGTAGCTAACGCGGAAAATTGGAAGGGAAAAAAAGATTGACGCGTATGATTAAAGGGGCAATAGGTCCTGAAATCCCCGAAAATTTCATGTTTTGGATTGTTTACTTTCCTATTTCAAACATCTGGTTGAAAGGAAACCAACCTAATGTCTTACCGTTCCTGAGAAAAAAACCCGAAAAAAACCGGTTGTTTACATCGGACATGTCGCAGTACGAATACGTTTTTTGCTGTCGTTCAATGTACGATGTGCTACATCATGTGTGTGTGGGTGGATGTGTGTGTGTGTGTCTATTATAACGATTTGGTGTGTTCGTATACAGCTACACCTAGTCTGGCTCCCAGACCAAATGATTCTGACTGTTCCTGATGACTCTTATGTCAGGTAGCCTCCGGTAATACATTGTATTACAAATAACGTCACGTGACCAAAACGGGAGGAATTCCTCCTTTTTCCGAAAATTTTCGAAGTTTGCCGAATTCATTTTGTCGACAATCGGATAGCACCCGAGTATAATATAGGTTTTATTAACTGCTAATTGCTTATTAAAAACGAGATGATAATTAATATGTATTGCCTTTAGTTATAAAATTTGAAATTCAACGACGATTTTGTACTCGGATCGTATACGAGGGGCGAAGTTTTTGCTGCGTCATGTACTGTTTTGAATTTTACGACCGTTAGCGGCATTTTCCAAAACTCAGTGTGGTCCTCATTTGGCTCCGCCTGCTAACAGTGCTATTTGGGTGCCTAACTTTGAAAATTTCAGGTCAACATTAGACAATGTTTCTTACAGAAATATCAAACTGTATTATCATAACTGTATGATATTATGAAAGAAGAGATTAATTTTAAAAATTTGATCGGAGCATTAAAAGCTATAAGTGATAAAGCGAAATCGGAAGACAAAGCTGAGTTCTTAAAAATGGCCGTCAATGTCGTCATGTTTATTTTTATCCGCGGAGGCTGCCTGACCTACAATTTAGACGTGAGCGTCGGGAATAATTGTCAGGTCTGGGACGGGGACTGAAGTCAAGGGATCTTACACTAAATTGTACAGACATGGTTTAAGCTAAACAATAAGGGAAAACATATTTTTTCAACCTAGAGATGATTATGGTACAAATTAAAGACAAAATATAACAAAAGGAAAATAATTCACAATGTCCGCTACAAGCTATATTATCGTTAATTTATATAATATAACCTGGATGCAGAGTTTTTAATTGCTTATACTGTATGTTTAATGTATCAATAGTCAATGGTATTTTTTTCTACAAGAGTTTAGATTATTTTCATTTTTAAAATTTGAAATCATTATTCATTTTTTCCGATTGTGAACAATGTAAAAAAAAAGTTGGGCAAAATGGGTTGATAATTCGACCAATGGTGGTCGAATTATCAACTGCCTACAATATACACTAGTCTTGGTCAAATTCTTCCCCACCAATAGTTTGACAGTTTTTACCTAATTCAACCCAATATGAGGTAATTTCATGCTGTGTAAATTACCGTTGCCCAACAGTGGTTTATCCAACTTTTATGAGTATTCATTGTATGTCTAAGACCACTGTGGGAAAATCTGTTGTTTTGCCCCTATGACGAGATACCAAAATTGCGCTCTGTTGTCATGGATCAAAATCGTTCTTAACTCATATTCCACAATAAAGTTGACTAGAAGTTGTTAAGTTTAAAACACCCCCACCCCCCCACACACACATTTTTGTCACATGACTTTTTTTTTTTTACTTTGGCTTGGCCTCCTAATATGCGGATAAATCACCTATTGTTGCTTTGTGTTATTGGCTTATCATTATCAAACAAAACAAAAGAGAAAGGACTGAGCTCAATTATTGCACTTAACGCGAGGAAATTTGAACTCAACTCTGTGTGGTTGTGTTTAAATTCCAAGATCTTATGGTAAAGTAATGTATGCCCTTGCTTGTATGACAGCTGTTGTTGGATTTTTTTCAGTAGCCCAGAAATATTAAACATGTACCCAGAGTCATCAGTATTTTGGCCGAGCTTGTTTAATTGTGGAGTGCAAACAAACAGAAAATACATTCGCTATTCAACCCAAATGGTTACATATTCTTTCACTAATAAATAATGATTCACCGCTGTGCATAGTCTATTAATTTTTTTTGGGGGGGGGGTACTTACACATCGGAGTTTTCAAAGAAAAACATTGAATAATGTTTTTAAAAAAAAGCGAAATAAAATTTCCGAATAGGACTACAACCACAACAGTTACTTATGTACCGACAAAATAAGTCTCTGCACATTCGCAATGGCCACATTAATGCATTAAGTAGTTTAATAAAATCTACAAATGATGTAAATTTGTAAAAATTACTCCAGTTCTAATGTTGGTGATATCATAAAGCCATGGTGATATCATGGAGCTAGGAACTGAAAAATCAGTATGATAAATGCAAATGATTATAACGCAACACACAACTGATTGCAAAACTAATCACGACCGATCGCAAATGTCCATCACCGATCGCAAAGTTGATCACCGATCGCGAAAGTCCATCACCGATCGCGAAAGTCCATCACCGATTGCAAAGTTGATCACCGATCGCGAAAGTCCATCACCGATCGCAAAGTTGATCACCGATCGCGAAATTAAGTCCATCATCGATTGCAAAGTTGATCACCGATCGCGAAAGTCCATCACCAATTGCAAAGTTGATCACCGGTCGTGCAAGTCCATCACCGATTGCAAAAGTCCATCACCGATCGCGAAAGTCCATCACCGCTCGTGAATATGCATCACCAGTAAAAGTTGATCACCAGTCGCAGAAGTCCATCACCGATCGTGAATATGCATCACCGATTGCAAAAGTGCATCACCGATTCGATGATCACATTAAATGCCTCTTTGGCGTTCCATAGTTTCTTACACGTCCGCAAAAGGCGAACACTTCACGGATGAAATCACAAATAGTACCCAAAGTTCCAAACAGCTCGACTTTTTGGGGCCCCAAAGTGGACCCCGAAAGTCGTTCTCGCACGCATAATACAGGAATGACACAAAAACGCCAGTTTTTAAAGGATAGTTGTGTAGATGTATATATCCTACTTTTGAATGTTTTCCAATCAACATCGTTTCGTTCAAAGCGCGTTTTGTAGCCCAATTGGGATGTTCCAGGACGCAGTACTCCCTTTAAAATCGACGCGCGTGCTGACCAGAGACTGACTATTTTTTATTTATTTTTTGCGTAATATCGATTTCTCATTATTGTGGAAGTTTCCCCATGAACTCTCCTTCACCGCGCAGTTGGAATTTCCCAACCCAACGCAGCGCCAAAGGTCAAGGTGATGGTTACCGTTAAACACATTAAAATGATGCACAGGCCAATGACGTCACTGACGCATAGAGCTTACACCTTGACAATGCCAAGCGTGTTCATTCGTGATGACACATGCGACGAATATGTTATTCAGTTTATTCACATGCATGCCTCAATTTATTGAATTGATCAATTAAATGTTAAATGTAAAAAGAATTTTAGACACTCAGTAAAAATATCTTCATTTCAATCACTCAGAAACCTATGTAATTCGAGAGCTGAGTAAAAAAAAGCTTCCTAAACAATTACCACATGTTTACCACAATGAGGATCGACGAAAATTCGAACTGATACCGACACATGGCCGACTGACACGTACACCAGTGATCCAGTGTAGTCAGGATATGCTTGCTCTTTGTCAGGATGTGCGGTGTTTTGTTCTCAAAGGGGAAACTTACTTTGTAATAAGAATTTTCCTTTAAATTTACAGTGTTATAGAAAGTGTCAATTTTAAACAGTGACATCATTCTGGCCTCTTTGTCTGTTGCAATCTAGCCCATATATAAAGCTGGTATGTCGTTCTGGTATGAGTCCAAGTGGCGGCCATTTGAAAAAAAAGCTGGCGGCCATCTTGAATAATAAACCAGTCGGGCGGCCATTTTGGAAGTGGAAAAAAAGGGCCTCCTCCTTCCCTTTTTTTCAAAAAGCAGGACGCTAAACTTTTTTTTTACTTGGCCTTAGGGTTAGGTATAGGTATAGGAATATATGTGTAGTCGGAATATATGTGTAGTCGGAACATAGGGGTGTCGGAACATAGGGGTGTCGGAACATAGGGGTGTCGGAACATAGGGGTGTCGGAACATAGGTGTGTAGCCAGTTCAATTGGTTCTTATTGAGTGGTGTTATTATTAAAACGAACATATCATGCATAAATAAAAGCAAATGATCCAATATGCCTATAGTTTAGATGCACCAATAAAATGAACACCTTTTTTCATCGGGTTGCCAAAATGCCAAGCATAATTGCAAATTCGTATCTCACGTGTGCCAATCCACACGATTTGCAAAAGTGGGTTTGTCAGTACGTCGTAATAATTATGTGCCATGTTCTGCCTTGAGATTACGAACTGCTTACCCCCACTCCTCCTACAACATTCAATAATTAAATAGGGCCTATGTGGGATCGGAACATTACCAAAATTCTCCCCTGCCTCCTCCAACGAAGACAATTGTGCGTTTGCTGCGTACAGTAACGTCAGCAGCAGGCTCCAGACAAAGACTCCACGATGCTTGAATTCCGCCATGATGTTCGCTGTGTGAGGTTCAAGTACAGCAGAACACATACTGTACTTGATGCGTGTACGTTGATGCGTGGGCGCGGCGTACTGCTGGTATATGTATGTGCTCACCGTACCACGAGCATGAGCAATGTCATTTACATATTGATCGGGTGTCTGCCAAATTCCTTAAGGTTTCGTGTTCAAGGGATTTCCCGTTCTGAGTAACGCTAGCCTTTCACCAAGGCCATCGTGGCTTAACCTGCTGCATTCAAAGCGGCGAAACCGTGAAGGGATCATCTCGGAGACCACACACGCGAGTGGCGAAGCCACGAGGTTTTTTTCTAACTTGTCGAGAAATTCTTATGTTTTTCTTTATAATCTCGATTTTTGCTACTCCAAAAGGGTAGCAAAATTCCAACCAATCATCAGCCTTTTAGTGCGTGCGTGGCTACTACCCGGACGCGCCGACGCGCCCGGATGCTTGCACAAAATTTAAAAACAAAAAATGCGAGTCTAGTTTTTAACGAGATTGTGACCGCGTAATTGTTCTTACATTATCTTATTTAGATTTTACTTATAGAAGTATTTCAAGAAATTATTTGAGTGTATGAACTTATTTTTCATCTGAACTTACAGTCAGGGCTCGATTTACCCGGGTGCACGCATGCACCAGTGCATGTAGGTTTTTGCTTGTGCACGTAGCTTTTTTACTGAGCATGCACGACGTGCTTGTAACTTTTTTAGCCACCAAAATACTCATTTCATGCATATATCTACAAATGAGTGAGAATAAGAATAAAATTTATTGAATACTTGACCAGATAGTACAAACGTGTTATTTCTTTTTATAAATAAATAAAATATTCGACGCACCATGCTCGCACAGTCGCAGAAGAGAGGAGTGAGGTAAAAAACCTCTCGACGTACGTCCTGCAACCTCCGATCAGATTTACCATTTTTACCACGTGATACATGCTGAAGAATGACTGACGCTCCGCACACCGCTCCCCCGCATTCCTTATGTCCGGATCATAAGTTTATTTTTAAAATTATAGTTGCGTTCTTCACGTGGTCCCAATCGAATCGCATATCGGCCGCCGCCCCGCCATATGAATTTTTGGTTTTGCAGACCGCAGACCAGTAAATGGGTGCAAATCGGCCAAATCGGCCGAAATTGCATTAATCACGATTTGCATGCCTGGCAAAACTCAAAATATTTGATATGAGGGGGAATGAACTGGTTATGAACTTGAAAATGGATGGAAACCGTGATGGAACCTTGAGCTGTTGACTTCTTGTAATTTGATGTAATTTGAACTTTAAAAGCTCTACTTTTAAATGGAGTGTTGTGTAACTGCGAGCATTGACTGGGCTTCATGGGTATGGGTCTCTCTTCAGATTCTTCGATTCTCCTAAAAATTCAAATGGAAAAGTCATAAATTGAACAGAAATTGAAAGATGAATTGAACAGAAATTTGATGATGTTTGATGTTTGATGTGTTTGAGAGTGAGGAGTATTTTGGAGTTTTTTTTTTGAAATTTTGAATTTTAAAGTTGGGGTCTTTGGGGTCTATGTTAGTTTATTAATCCATACTGGTCTGTGGTGTAGTTTTAGTGGTGTCACTTTTCAGGTTCAAACTGATTTCTGATCGTGGTCTTTTCGCATGGGAAAGATTTCCGTCGAAATGACACAGGCATGACACATCAACACGCGGGAAGGCACACTTAGATTTCTACGTGAGCACTCAACATACGTCGGGAATTATTATGTGTTTCATTATTGCAGCGCATGTGGCGTTGTATAATGCAAAGCGTTGCGTACAACGCCACGTTCACGGGCTTAGCTTAGGTATGATCCAGATCCAGTAAAGTACTGTGGCGAAAATCGCCACGATAATTATTAGTATAATTATTGCTTGCTTAGCTTGAAAGTGCTTGTTGAAACTGATATTTCCTCAATTTTTTGTTTAAGTTAATCTAATAATATTTGTTAATGATATCCTGTTGAATTTATTTATTTGCTGCTTGCTCGGGCTGGGCCTCAGCAGTGCCTACGCTGACTTCCTGCCTGACTTCCTGTTGTGTTGTTGTTTTGCCACATGCAGTTACTTTACTGAACGAACGTACATGCTGTACGTTTACCGTACGCGCATGCGTACTGCTGTGCTGTTAGACTGCTGTAGGTGTTAGTACGCGTAATGCTGTGTTGTATTTAGCCAATCACTGCAGTTGTATGAGATGCGCGTGCAGCGCGCGTCCCGCGTGTGCCGTGCAGAGCGCAAGACCTCGAAAATTCTGTCCCTTTTCCGCCTTTGAGTTGATGTTCTGTCGAAAGTAGGCAGCAAGACCTCTATTGACAAGCTAAGACCTGTGGATTGTTTATTGCTGCACATGCAAGTGCACTGATTAAGCAAGCAATCGTTGCTTTGTCGGCGGAAATTACACTTGCGCTTTTTGTGCGTGAAAAATGACTTTACTTTAAATATAAAAAACTACTTACTTTTTAGACAAAAATATTTTGAGATTAATATAAGAGATTACAGAAAAAGCGGTATTCGAATAACGCCGCTACGCCCGCTATCACTACGCTACCCCCACCACAGCTTCATTATTATTTCCCAATTCATTACCGCTGTCACTAAGATGTCCAAGTTTACTCAAGAAGATTATTAAACAAGAGTTTTAAGTTTTGATCGGTTGGAAGAAATTTGTTTTGTGGACATCTTTATTGTGTTCATTCTGGTGGTCGTTTTTGTTCAATCTCCCCATCCCGTTAATAATCCCATCCCCCCACGACTTCATCCCAGCTTCCGGCAGAAATCTGGGACCTGATTTTATTTGGGTCTTAGCCTCGACTAATATTAGCAAGCCGAAAAGATTAGGCAGAGAGTAAACTACTGTCTAGAGTAGGATCAATAAATAAAAAAGAGTAGATCTTGGTGAAAAAAGGTAGAGAAGTAATGTCTCAATGTGGTTGGTCAAGTTGGAGTGGGTTTTTGGTTTAGGTGTTTATGTGCATTTTGTATTTTCTTACAGTTATTTGCTCTTACGTTTTTCTTACTCAGCCTTCTTTAAAAAATGGAAGCGACTAGGCAAAATCCGCGTTGTGATTGGTTAACCTTCAGCACTCTTCTTAATTGCATATAAAAACTATGAATAATTCAACAAAATCAAGTTGGGAAAGGCCTCGTGGCTTTGCCACTCGTTCGTGCTGACTTAATCTTTGCTCCAGTCACTTCGGGTCTTCGCAACTCCGCCCCTCTAACGGCCACGATGGCCTGGGCGAATGGCTAGAGTAACGCGTGTTCACGGTGTACGTACTAGTCAGAGGGCAGCTTACGGTCCAAAATGACATCTCAAGACATGTGCATTTTCGGGTACATTCTTTGAAACTCTCAGGATCTAATAGATACCTCAAGAATTTCAAAACCACTTGATGCCATTTTTCTGACCCTTTTATGGGTGGGGGCATGTGCTGCACCTGCATGGGTCGGGTATGCAAACTGTATCTTTTCTGGCTTCTGATGGCCGGGCGTGCGGCGACACGGATCTGTCTGCGATTACTAGATGGAGATTGCTATTTATATCAATTTCTGATATCGCCACATCTAATTTACCCACCGTAAGTATACTAAACTAACCCGTTAAAAACGTTTGGTATCATGGCGGGAAACTTCCAAGTATAGGCATACAGAGTGAGTTATCCATGAGTTACATAATGGTCAGTGGCGTAGCCAGGGGGGGGGGCGTGGGGGCGCCCCCCATAAAACCTTGTCGCCCCCCCCCCCAGTCGCCCCCTCCTGAGATTTTGAGTTTCTAAAAAAATTATCATTGATCTACATGACGCCCCCCATGAAATGTTCCAGCCCCCCCCAGCGCCCCCCCCCCCAACTGAAAAATTCCTGGCTACGTCACTGATATGGTATACAAGCACAGTTTCAGTATATGCTCCGTTTGCATTGCATTCAACACATTATTGCCATTGACAAGAGAAGTGGAAGTACCTATTTTAAAAGAAGTCACAACGAACAAGTTTTATACAGTTGAGTACAAAAATGAATTCATAATTCGATCACACTTTCGGTATTTTTTAATGTTAGCTACATAAATTCACGATCGATATAACACGGTGATCTGTTTATGTGTCATGTCGTTTTGTCAGATAATGTTCATCATCACCGAGCACATGATCTGCACCACACATAATGTTCAAAGGATCACGGTATTTAAATCTCTGATGTTGTTATCCGACAATTGGTTCACAAAAAAACTTTACATGCCTTGGTCAAGGCAACAGAAACACCATTAAAATAGCTAAGTGCATTTTGTTACCGGTCCAAAAGTCAAATCCAAAGTACTCATTTTCTTATAAATTCTAATCAAACACACATGAAAGATGTATTTTTAAAGATATAATTCCTTTAATATTTGTGGCCATTAGGCCTATACAGTATTTTAAGATCTTTACATTGAGTAATATAATAATAAGGCCTACATCAAATTTATGTTTGCTTTGAGTCAACTTCAAAGTGTCACGTAGGATATTATTATGACTCGTATTTTTGAGAACTTCTAGAAAACATTCTACACCCCACAGATAAAAATTAATAATCACAAACTTTCTGTCGCACGAGGGTGGCTATAATGACCACTGCGATTTTTGGTGTTTGTTTTCTCTCCTAAACATTTACATTTTATTGAAAAAAGTAATTGTTTTCATTAATATTAGGATAATGAGACCTACTATTTACAGTTGACTATAGACCATGTAATGTGACGTTTACAAAAGTGGATGTTGTGGTCACGTGATTTCATCTTTCAACAAACGGTCTCTTATGCACTGCATGTATATTTCTTGAAACATGAAAGGTTACAAAATTTTGACATAATTATACTGTTTATGGGTCAAATAACATGCAAAAGTATGCATGACGTCACAGGGCATAACGGCATGATGTCACAGGGCATGGTCCATAGAAGCTGAAAGTTTAGATAGTGTTAACACGTAAAAGAGCGCCCTCTTGCTACATTGACTGTTTGGTTTTTCCCCCTTTTCAAATTGTGATTATCATTCGTCCTTTTTTTTTAAATGACGCAGTGTTTAAGACTTGATTTCGTACGGTGGTGGCGCTTGTTCGCTGGGCACGGGATGCAGTTGCGGGTAGGTTGCTGCTTGTCCGTCGGGCTGAGGATTTGCAGGAGGACCCGTAGTTTGCATGGCCATGGGTGGTTGCTGATTGTAATCCGTTGGCGGCGCCCCAACTTGCTGTGGGGGCGCTGTTATAGCGGTGTACGACGCTTGCTGCTGTGCGGGTCGGTTGCTGCTCCTACAGGCCAAGTAGCAGATGAAAGCACAGCAAAGGACGATGAGCACCAGTCCCACAATGCAACCGATGACTATGACAACGATGACCCATGCAGCCACAATGAAGGTTGTGTCAGAGCCGTGAGCGGTAATGATTGAATCGTCCCCTCCACCACCACCTGGGGCAAGAAATCACAGATCGACGGGTCAATAAACTGTGAAAAATATACATGTACGTCCCTCTATATTTTTCACGCTTTTCTCCATCCTCTACAGTCCTTTCTTTCGTTTGTAAACATTGAGCGCAATTTTGTATGGCCTGCCGCAGAGGCATAACTTGAAGCCGTGGTTGGCAACATACTTTTCCAAAAAAAAGTCCTCACAACACTCATTAGAAGGCATGTTTAGGAATTGTTTTGTGTGTGTTAGTTGATTATTTTGCATTTTCAAAAATCAAATAAAATGTTGTGTAATCACCAATAACTATTCTTCATTTTTGCAGTGTTGGACCTTCCCTAGTTTGGCAACCCGTGGTTGCCAATCACGCGTCGGCGATAGAAAGGTCTACAGACAAGGAGCAAGTTCGGGCAAGGACCATCAGTCCATTACTGGTTGATCTGTGACGTACCTTACGCCTGCGCACTAATAGCAACGTGCGAACGTCTCAAACGCTGGTCAAAATGTCATCGCAAAACTTCTGGATCCTGGCTCCCTGCTGTACGTAATGAATGCGCGCGGCTATTGGTATACCAGCGATGCAACCAGACCCAGTAGGCTGGTTCCAAATAGTCGACTAGCGTAGTCAACCATCGACAGACGGTTCGGACTAACTTTAGTCCAACTATGGTTAACCATTGGTCAACAATAGTTCTTGCGCGAACTTGCCCCATTAACACTTGCCTGGAGCCCTCTGGAAACAATGATTAACATTTGGATCGCGCCCTCTATAGATCCATCCGTGGGTTTGAATTACATGAGTTTGAATACTTACTGAAGAAATTTTGCTCGTCGCTATTGTCTCCGCAGTTGTCGAAGGAATTGAACGTGAGGTTTGCATTGATGCAGCGGTTGTTGGTGCACCTGAATTCAGTCCAGTAACAATCACCTGAAAATCGGGAAATGATTTCATTTATCAAAGGCAGTATGGACATTAGTCTGCAACAGTGTGGAATGTGCTGGGCTTATTGGCGATCCGTACCGTCAATAATATGCCGTAATTGAGCGGATCATGATCGTTGTGTACAGGGTGAGTCAAAACAAACGATACCCTATAGTGGCGGGACCAATTTTTGAATAACGTTTTGCCTGAAGCACTTTAAAAATCTAGGATATGAAAGCCCAATCAAAAAGCTTTCTTTTAGAACAAGAATCATTCAAATTACTCACGTACTTTTAAAGTTACGGAATTTTAAACCAAAAACAGATGAGTGTTCTTTCAGCAAAACGAAAACAATTCCCATACATCCCTATGTGAATTGTTTTCGTTTTGCTGAAAGAACACTTACTTTTTTTTTGATCCGTGAACAGAACTTTAAAACGGTGTTTGTGTTTAAAATTCCGTAACTTTAAAAGTACATGAGTAATTTGAATGATTCTTATACTAAAAGAAAGCTTATTGATTGGGCTTTCATATCCTAGATGTTAAAAGTGCTTCAGGCAAAATTTTATTCAAAAATTGGTCCTAACACTAGGGTATCGTTTGTTTTGACTCACCCTGTACAACGCTTGTTTTTTTGATTTTTATATCCACTTACTAGCTCCAGGAGTCCTCATTGATGTGTACAAGATGACAAATCCACGATACGCCACAGAAGAATCGGTTTTAAATCTGAGCGTTGCCACACGTCCGCTAGTCGCGATATCAGCCGCCCGAGTGCCGCACAGCAAAGTTCTATTTACAGTTCCAGCTGACACCCCGTCATAGACCATCAAGACGTCGCGATGAAGACAACCACTCCCGTCTCCGTCCCCTTCGACGTCTAGATACTCAAATCGGAGCAGGAGTGTTCGGTCATAATCAGCCTGGATGGCCACTGTACAGTCCAAGTTGTTGGAGTACCGCTCGGCGGCTTGTGAGTGCAGTAAACCAGCGTTCTTTCCCGCAGTGATGGTCTGGCCACACAGTTGATCCATGGCCTCTGTTGATACCAAGATGAAAATACAGAGATAGTCATATTGGATTCACTCTTTCTATAAAAACTTTAGTAAAATGAAAGTTGGTGTAGTTTATATGACGATAGCACTGTTGTAAGGTTTCTTGCGGTCTAAAAAATTGTTCCATTAAGGCTGACTAAAAAAAGGAACGCGGGATAAAATCACAAAATTAAAAAAAAAAATCTTAACAAAATCTAATTTAAATACTAAGTGAGCGAAGATGGCTGCCATCAGATGCAGCGTATTTCGAGCGAACCATTCAAAATCTCATATTGAATATTAGCCACAGGCAGTTTGCAGAAAGTATCTTCAATCACATCGGAGCTATTTTATGACCAGGAGTAAGCAGGGGCGCACCCAGGATTTGGCTTAGGGGGGGGGCTCACAATTTTTTTCTCAAATTAACATTTTTTCAAAAAATGTTGCCCAAAATATGTGGCCGCAGAAAAAAATTGGGGTTTTTTGGGGGCGGACTATTTTTACGTTGGTGACGTCACTTACACTCCTATTTTACTACTCAAAAATAGGCCACATACGTATCTACAAGGTGAAATCGTGGGACAAATTTTGTATTTTTTTTTAATTTTAAAAGAAATTGACAACCTCTTGGGGGGCCTCAAGCCCCACGAGGCCCCCCCCCTCTGGGTGCGCCCCTGGCAATAAGGCCGATTTCAAGCCTTTGTCGTGAAGATGTAGTATAGGCCTACTTACTGAAAGTATGACGTTCGTCGCTGTAGTCACCACAGTGGTTGAAATTATCATCTTTGAGACTGGAATCTATGCATCGGGAGTTGTCGCAAAGAAACTCTCCCAGATCACAAGAACCTTGAAAAAGTCAAACATTCATGATCAAATAACGCAAGACAATTCACGAGCACGTGTGACAAGAATATAAAAATGATTCGCTTAGTACCTATAGGCTCCAAGACATTTCAACACAACTCATTGTAACACAACACAACACAACACCAAGGGCGGATCCAGGGGGGCCAACGGGGGCCGTTATTTGTTGTAACACAACAAAGCGGGCCCCGAACCCCACGCCGTAATTTTTTGTACGATCCACTTTTGGGGGGACCAAATTGTTTGGGGGCCCCAAAAAATTGTGTTCTGGACCCGCCCTTGCACAACACAAACACAATTCAACACAACACAACACCGCACAACACCGCACAACACAACACCGCACAGCACAACACAACACAACGCAACACAACTCAACACAACGCAACGTAATAAAACACACCGCAATTCAATAAATGCAATTGTCACAACGCAACATACCTCACCCCACCCCACGACACCACAGCACATCACACCATTGGTGGTAAGAATAGACCTGAGACCTAATGACGCCATTGCTTTGTTTACATAGGCGCTTTCCTATGGGAGCGAAGTCGGGACGCCAGACGAAGCAGGAACCGTCTACCACACAGGATAGCGCACAATGTAAACAAAGCGTGACGTCATTAGGTCTTAGGCTTATTATACAGATTGACCACCTCCTTACCATTTTCAGCTTTCTTAAAGGATGTGTAAGCCAGTTTAAACCCTCGATACGTCACACTACCATCAGTCTCAAACCGCAGAGAGACAGCATTCGTCTTCGACACAACGTTCCCCGTGAAACGATCACAGAGACTCGCTAGATCAGGCGCCGGCTGGTCATCCCCATCACGATGATCCCAAATTTGAAGATAATCCGAACGACAATTGGGCGCTATCCCCTCGATTTCCAGGAACAAGAAAGTGAGCAGGATTTTTCGGCCCGGGTCGGCTGTAATGGTCACCGTGCAGTCGACGTTATTCCGGTAATGTGGCCCGCGCTGGGAGTGCAGGACACCACCACTGCTCTCAGCATGAATCGTACGACCACACAGTTCCGCCATGTACTCTGTTTAATAAGTTTAAAACTGCTTATTTGTGATCAAGAGTGCACACAATCTTATTCAATGGATCGAGAACGGATATGCACGGGAACTTGGAAGTCTTCTCATTTATTTTGGCGCGGCCCAATGGGCTAGATGTCATTGGCGTAATGGGGTAATCTTTTGTCAAAATGTTTGAGCCAAGGTGACACTTTAACATTAACATGAAGCCCGCCGCACACGAGGTTGTCAAAGTAACTTTTTGCTAGTCCAAGCCTGATTGCCAGCCTATATAGCCCAGGTAAAACCCCCTGCACACGAGAGCTGAGCAAAAAGTCATTCGAGGCCGTTTTGCTCAGCACGTAGCTCCCAAATCACCCCGTGTGTGGTGAATATTTGCAGAGTTTTCTGCCTTGCGAGGCCGTGAGGCAAATATCTATCCTGGCGAAAAACTCCCCGTGTGCGGTCAACATGAGTTACATTATGATGAGCTAAAAAGATTAACTTGCCGATGAAATCATGTTCTCTGTACACGAGATTTTAAGATATTTTTGTACAAATCTTCTAGAGCCTGCTGGTGTTTGTCCCCTCGTTTTTTTTTTAAATCACGCGACCGACAAACAATAATAATGTGCTTTCATTGGCTAGTTAATCTTTTTGGCTCGGATAGTTAGGATTGCCCGCACACGGTGAGTTTGTCGCCTCGCGAGGCGAAAGAAACCAAACAGGGGGAGAATTTGCCTAACAGCCTCGCGAGGCAGAAAACTCAGCAACTTAAAGGGAAAATACAACATTTGCAAACATCAAAAAATAAAACTACCAAATCATTTTGAAATACCTTGCTGGACTGTTAGTGAATGACAGTGTAAAGCATCCTGTAAAATCATGGCACCTGGTATACTGTCATTTTCAAGAAAAGTGGTATTTTTGTATCAATTTCCAACGCTGGTCGGCCGACCAGCGTTGGAAAAAAATTGCCTTTTTTCAAATACTGACCCCAATTGACCATCGCACTTGTTTGCAATCGATTACACACCTATGAACGGGTACAAGCCAGATAGACTCGTTCCCTGACCTTACAATTCCCCAATGTATGTAAACTGCTCTGTTTCTTCTTATATGGAGGCAGGGAACCAGACTATTATTATTATTATTATTATTTATTCGGCCAACAAATGAACAAAAGTACAATGACATAGTAAATATATAACAGAAAGTAAACAAAAAATGGAAATTGAAAAGTATGACCAGACAAGACTGATGCGAGTAGGAATGGGTTGGAGGGGGGGGGGGGAGGGAGGGAAGGGAGGGTGGACAGTTTGACAGGGGAGAGGAGATAGAGGGACGGAAAACAAGAACAATATAACAGCCAGGGTAAACAAAAGTGTACTTAAACACTGTAGCCCTAAGGCCTGCCTACTACAGGAAAATGATTGTTTTTCTTGGTTTTTATAGCATTTTCGAACCCAAAACCTCAAAAAAGTCAGTGTAACTATATTTGCGATATATTTCCAACCCCCCAATTCCATCCATTTCTGAACATTACAGCAAAAGCAAATGATGTATATATTCCCTTTAACCGGACACGATTTTGTGAGATTTTTGTGCTGAGCAAACGGCCTCGAATGACTTTTTGCTCAGCACGTAGCCCTCGTGTGCGGCGGGCTTCAAAAGCCACAATCAGTCAGTCAAGAGTCAGTGTGTCAGCCGGGCCACGAAAGAGGACTATAGGCTGGCAATCATTTGGACTTAACCATCAAAAGGTAGTTTTGACACCCTCTTTCCGATCCCATGACTGGAACAAAGTGTCATTTCAACTTCACTCTTTGATAAAGATACGATATAATGACAGTAATGTAATTAATACGTTCTCCCTGAGGCCCGCGAAAAGCGAGGAGAATACTGATTATATTCATCCCAATACAGCAGATCAGATATTACAATTTTAAAAAATCAGATGAAATGTCAATAATTAACCTGAAAGAAATTACCAAACATGGCTTTTGTGCCCCATATGATAACCCTGCACTCATTCAGTTTTCATCGTAAAAGAAATCCCATTTGCTCACGTTCTGATGCCGATGACTTGACTAGTAGACCCAGCATTAACAGCAGAAACCACCAGACAAGATTACGAGTGCAGTAATTGAAGCCTGTCATGGTCTTACGATGCTCCTGTGATTGAACAAAATGTGTTGGGTCTTCCACACATTCGGCGTGGTCAAGCACCGATGAGTTATAGCTCCATGGTTATACCAGCTAGTGCTTTCTATTCCAAATTGCACGTAGGCCTCGTACTGCACTGCAGCATGCATCCTGTTGCGAGTCCAAGCCCGTCACTTGAACCTTGAACCATAGTTCAAGGTTAGTGAACCTGACCATGTACCATTTTTTATAAAACTTTGGCTTCGGTATATGGATTATCTCCAGGAATTAATAACTGAATACCGTCCATCAAGGAATCTCTACTCCAGCTCATAACATCATCTACTAAATACCCTAAAATGGCTATATTTTGCGATGGAGCGTAGGCGTCCATTTTCAAAATGGCGATGGGCTTCAGGACTGCTTTTAGGGGTGATCATCTTTGGATTGAATTTCTCCCGAAAGTCATTGGTTAACCCCAAAAAAATTGAACGGAAAATGCAAGATGATGCAATAAGCTTTAGTTTGACGTGTGTCTCAAACAACTTGGAGACCTGCAGTATTTTAAAATAATGTTGAGATGTGCGCGTAACTACCACTGAGTTCTATGGCAGTCTATTTACTGGCCTGAAACCTCATGGATTGTGATTGTACACAAGCTATATTTACCAATACAATTCATAGAGAAATGAAACCGCTCTATCCTGTTAGTCGAATATACGTTGCAACTCGGCCCGCACGCACTTGCACGCATTTTTGAGAACGCAAGGCGAGTAAGACAATTCATTAAATCACTTTTGATTAATGAAATCCAAATTTGGTGGAATCCATTGGACCATGAACCAGTCTGAAACACGTGACAAACGAAATTGTGTTTATTGGACACCTGGAGAAAAAAATACTTTGTGTAATATGATGTTTGCATTGCATTTAATATAAAGCCACGGACAAGAGAAGTTGAAATATTTTTTTGTTCTAAAGAAGAAACGTTATGCTAAACAACGAACCATCTATATATATAAGAGAGAGTTTAACTCGGCCTCCCAGACGATGTTTGCTCATGAAAGGATCCGAGACCGCGGGCTCCCGCGGCGCCAAAATCGCTCCACGTCCGTGGAAAAATGCGGAGGGTGTCTTCCGCCTGGTCGAACGCTTCGGGTCGTCCTATTTTTCCCGTACGGACCGGCGATCCGTTTCGTCGATTTTTCGTGACTGCATTTTGCACAGGAATTTGCCGTCGTGTGCGCTTTCACGTTGACTGCCTGGCCGCCCCCCGTGCTGGCTTTTCTGTGTGTCTAGACTGCGCGAGGTCAGCGAGGTCAACGTAGGGGATTCGTTTACGTGTTCTACTCGGCCGTTCTGCAAAAGTGTTCACCAAATGTTAGTATGGGGTGACCTTGGTAAAATATTTTTTGTCCATGGTGCGTGGCCACCAAGTGTCCCTATTCTATCATATGCTTCGCTTGCCGCCCCTGCGCCGAGTGCAACGAATACTCAAAGGACTAAACATTAGTATGCCTAGCGCGGTCTGACCAATCGAAAGTCTACACTGCGTGGTACTTCCCGGCTATGCGTAAAACCGTCACTGGCAACGCGTACTGCAGCCTGCTCCACACCCTGGAAACGAGGTTGAGTCTACGGTGCTCGCTATTTGAAGCACAAGCATGCTTCCGTCGCGTGATAGAGTGCTGTTGCTTCCATAATGTGTTTTCAGCTCCATGCTTCCACTAGCTCTATGCTTCCACCAAGGCTGAGCGTTGTGAGTTCGCTGCACGTCACAGTCAGTGCCGCGTTATAATTTCGGGGGCCTGTTTGGGATCAACGAAGGGTCGATATGCATTGCTTCAAATATTGCGATCTTGAACGCAGTCACAAAAAAATCGACAAAACGGATCGCCGGTCCGTACGGAAAAATTAGGACAACCTGATGTGCTTGATTTGGCGGAAGAAATTCTCCGTATTTTTCTATGGACTTGGAGCCATTTTGGCGTCGCGGGAGACCGCGGTCTCGGAACCTTTCAGGAGCGAACATTTCTCGGAGGTCGAGTAAAACTTGCTCTTATATAGATGGTTGACCAACTTGAATAAAAGTTTAATCGACTTTTTCCTCGCACACGGTCTCGCAAATTGTAAGAAGTTCAAGTTTACGTTTGTTGAAGAGTCCAGTGCTGAAACTTAATTATGACCTTCCTCCATCATTCACACCGTTTGTAATTTTATGGTAACACTCAACATTTCCATTGCAAATGACAACTTCACGTTTGATTACATTATATGATTTAGTGTCAAAACTGTACAATCAGCCTTCGCCTGTGTACTACGGTAACCTTTTCACTGCGTTCTCCCGGCAATGCGACTGCCTCACAAAATGCCAATTTAACGACCAACGGGAACATTTACAGACAGTTATCAGGGTACATAATTATCATGTGCGTAAATCGTTGGGGAACAGGGCCCCCCCCCCACATTTTAAAGCGGGGACATTGTTTGGTCCCCCCCCCCTCCCACTTGATCACACCACAAAAATTGTTTTTCTATAACTGCATGTCTCCTCAATGATCCCCTATTTACATTTAACTGCCCACATTTCCATCCACAACACTACGCCCTATATACCCGATCTATGATCGGGTAAATCAGCTTGTTTTTTATATTTGAGAAAAAAAATGTTAGCTACATAAGTTCACGGTGGTGATCCGTTCATGTCATAATGTTCATCATTACTGAGCATTAAGGTTGGGATGTGATCTGCACATGTAATCTGCATGGATCACGCTGTATTTTGACGCTATTTAGATTCCTGAATAAGTTGACACGCGCCAGTTGGTTCAGGTTGTCAAGGCAACAGAAAGGTCATTAAAGTAGTTAAAGTGAGATTACGGCCTCAAATCCCCCAAAATGTTATGTTTGGATCGCTTACTTATCCTAGTTCAAGGTCTGGTTGAAAGCAAACAAGCCTTGATTCACAACTAGCACCCAAACAGCTCAATTTTTGAGAGTCCAAGCTGCGACCCCCGAAATTCATTCTCGCATGGTTCTCACAAGAATAACACAAAAAGGCCCAGTTTTTACAGGAACGTTTACATCCTACTTTTAAACGCCCTATCCAATCAGTTAATATCATTTCGTAGCCCGATTGGGGGCATTCCAGGACGTAATTTCCCTTTAAGTCAATTCCAAAAAAAAACCTCATAAAAAGGTGCACTTTTATGTAAAAAGAAGAAGATATCATTCCTTTATTATTAAAGGCCATCAAGTCTATACAGTATTTTAAAATCTTTATACAACATTAGTACTGTATAGGGGCCTACAGTGATCATTTTGAAGCTTAGATTGGCCTACATTAAATTCAGGTTTACTTTGAAGTTTAATTTTCATGTATAGGTTACATGGCTCGTGTTTTTTGAGAAATTATAGAAAACATTCTACCCTCCGCATATAAAATTATCATAAACTTTCTGTCGCACGATTATAGGTTGGCTTACCGAACTCCCAAAATGACCAACGCAATTTTTGAATTTTTTTTCTCTCCTTAACGTATACATTTTATTGGAAAAGGCAAATTATTTTCATTAATATTAGGCCATTGTAATGTCCACTATGTAGGCCATGAATTTGTTTGCAAAATGTTGTGGTCACGTTATTCCATCTTTCAACAAACGGGTTTCTTCTGCACTACATGTAGGCCTACATTCACGTCTTGAAACATGAATGCTTTAAAATGTTTTAGGGCCCTAAATAACTTTTCAGAGTCTGTTTACTGTGGTTGCTTTTTGTTCCCCTTTTCCCTTGAGAAAAAAATGGCTAACAGGCAAATAAAATCTCTTCCGCGGACTGACTGATTTTGTTACCAAGAAAGTCATGAGCCCAAAAAAGTTGGTTTTGCCAGGTGGGCAATTACTGACTGTCACAGTCAACTACACTGCCGGCAGAAACAAAAATCAGCTGCTCCTTTTTTATGTCATTTTTATCTTCCAATTAGCTCTTCCTTATAACAAGTCGTCAGCACAATTTTGTGCATTTTTAAACAACGACCTAAAATGACCCCAACATGACCTTTGACCTCCAATTTCGGAAGAGTTGTAATGAACCCCACATAAGGATCACTCCATCCAAGTAACATTAAAATCCATCAAATTCTGTAGACAAACATTTGAAGAATATTTGAACCATGACCTCTTATGACCCCCTACATGACCTTTGACCTCAGTAATCCGATGACGAACCGTGTCTTCCCACCCAAGGGTCGCCGCATCCAAGTTTCAGCAAAATCCATGAAAGAATAGAGTTGTACATGTTTTTCAAAAACTTAACCTAAACTTTAAACATACGGTCATACAGAATTTATGACTGGTGAGTGTCCACCAAAACTTCGTTTGGGCGAAACAAAAAATTGGATATTAAAGTGGCTATACAAATGGAAGACGAGTAAAACTAACTGCATGCAGCACCAGGTTGCAAATTTAGAGTTTGGCGTAACCGTATCCTGTCTGCTGGCCCGGGTAGGGTGGCGGCCCGTCATAGCCCGCCTGTGGTTGCCCGTAGCCGACCGGTGGTTGCATTGGCGGCGGGCCCGGCCGGGGTGGACCCATTGGTTGGGGGTTGTACACTGCCTGGGGAGCTTGAGCTACGACCACGGTGGACTGGGCTGGTGCGGACTGGGCGACGATGACTGTCTGCTGGGTTGGAGGAGGGCTCCTGCAGCAGCAGTAGTAGCAACAGCAAATGCACAGGACCAGGAACAAGATACAGCCCACCGTCCCACGACAATGGCAATGATCGCACCGACGCTAAGAGACACGACATCGTAACCCGGGACGGTGTACGTGTAGTCTTCCTGGACCGGGCCAACTAGTTCTGCAGAGTGCGTATAAAACAGTGATTAAATTACTTAACGCCTGTTTGTCTATCTAAGTGAAGCCCATGTACTATGTCAGGGCTGTGGCAACATTAAATGTAAGCGAAAAGAATCAGGCTATAAGCTATAGTATGCGAGTTATCTTTTTCCTCCTTTTGTATTAGCAATAGCTTTGCATGTATACCGCTTGCTGTCCAAAGTTCATTCCAACCCATATATCAGACTCCTACAACAGTGCGACGTGAATGTGCCCAAAGTTTGTTTGTACCAAAAATGCGTACATCAGCTATTTCAATATAGCAAGTATAAATTGTACATTGTTTGGTAGTTGTATGAGATGAACAGTCTCGAGATAATGAACATATTTTTTGAGTGGGTTCTGTCGTTAACCCAATGTTCAATCAATTATGTTTCTAAGAATCGGTTTTGAAAGCAAAGGACGTTCACGGACAAGTGATAGTTGGGGTGTCTTCGTTGATTCGTGTCGCATTATAAATGTCAAAGCTGTGTCACGTAAAATCAAATAACTCATGAGCCCAGCGAGGAATTGGAAATGCAAAAAAAATGTGACGATAATGTGGCCCAATCCTTAAGGCTATATATACGGGATAATAACAAAATAATGTAATAAGTAATTGTGATCGACAGCAACTTCATTCTTATGATCCCAGGTGAAGTTCATCTAATAACAAGCCACAGAGCAATTTTCACTCTATCCCCCCCCCCAAAAAAATCCCCTCCCCCAAGATAAAATCTCACACTTTGTGGAAAAATTATGAACGTTTATTCCAAATTTTCAAACATTTTCCATGTATTTCTTTGTAACCGCATATTCATAAAACACTTCCGAAAAGTATTGAATATTAGATTGGAGTCCTTATTTAAAAAAAAAATAAAAGAGCAAATCAGTAAAGATGCATACAGCAGCTTCTGATGTAGGCATAGGCCTACACACGACTTTAATGTCCATTGCTCATTATTATGGGGGTTTACCCACTCTTCTTCACTTCTTCACTTGGAATTTCCCAACTCCACGCAATTTCAGTGTCAAAGGTCAAGGAAATGGCTACCTTAAAACTAGCCTTGACCAAGGCTATCTACTTGATCCCATACGAGCTTCTTCCCGCTACCGCACACCGCGCGCGCAGCGACACAATGTTGTACTACACCGTTAGCCCCAACGACCCTTGCGTGTGCTTTGTGTGCATGTACAATTTGTACGTACGCCCCAAACACACTTCCGCAAACAGCCGAGGCGTTGCGGAAGTGTGTGTGGGGCGTACGTACATGCCATAGATATAGAATAAAAAGGTTAAAAAAAAAGCCGCGTCGCTGCACCACTTTTTGGGCAAGCTCCATACCAGAAACCGGACACTTTTTTTTGGCCTAATGTCTTACCGTTCTCGAAAAAGACGGGGAAAACCGGTTGTTTAAATCGGAAGCGGAGGACATTTTGTGGCAATATACGCATACGTATATATCCAGCCGTGCCCATTCAATGTACGCTACACTATGTGTGTGTCACATAACACACACAGCACCAATACACAATGTTTCTCGCAAGTCCGCAGAATGCAATGCTTTGTGCGGCAGGATTTACAACTAGCACCCAACAGCTCGATTTTTGAGAGTCAAATCTGTGACCCCCGAAATTCGTTCTCGCATGGTTCTCACAAGAATAACACAAAAAGGCCCAGTTTTTACAGTTTGGTTGTGTGGACGTTTACATCCTACTTTTAAACGCTCTATCCAATTAATATCATTTCGTTTAAAACGCGTTTTGTAGCCCAATCGGAGGCATTCCAGGACGTAATTTTCCTTTAAGTCAATTTCAAAGTAATAATAATAATAATAATAATAGTGGATATTTATAAAGCGCACGTATCCACCAGGACTGGTGCTCAAGGCGCTACATCATTATTACCCCTGCTCATTGGGCACATGAAACATTCCAAATACCATCTCAGCTCCCTGGGGAGTATACAGCTCAATGCAGCCTGTTAGGCGCAAGGAAGCTAATTCAATCACAATAACCATCTCTGCCCTCACAGGTACCCATTTACTCCTGGGTGAAGAGAAGCAATGGGTGACAAAGTGCCTTGCCCAACGGCACACGCACCATGACCCCGCCAGGACTCGAACCCACTTTACCCGCAGACCACGAATCAGTGCCCTTAACCACGAGGCCACAGTACTCCACAGTACTACATTTCTTATAACTTTTATTAAAAAAACCTCATAAAAAGGTGTACTTTTATGTAAAAAGAAGAAGATATCATTCCTTTATTATTTATGGCCATCAAGTCTATACAGTATTTTAAAATCTTTATACAACATTAGTACTGTATACAGTGATCGTTTCGAAGAGTAGATAGACCTACATCAAATTCATGTTTACTTTAAAGTTTAATTTGCATGTACAGGTTACATGGTTCGTGTTTTTTGAGAAATTATAGAAAACATTCTACCCTCCGCATATAAAATTTGCATAAACTTTCTGTCGCACGATTATTATATGTTGGCTTTCCGGACTCCCAAAATGACCAACGCAATTCTTGAAGTTTTTTTCTCTCCTTAACGTATACATTTTATTGGAAAAAGCAAATTGTTTTCATTAATATTAGGCCAATGTAAGGTCAGCTATGAGTTGACTTGTTGAATCCGTTGAATTTGAGATCAATGTCGATGCACCTGCCGTTGGCGCATTTGAACTCGCCCCAGTCACAGGTACCCGAGGCTAAAAACAGGGGGAAATGGGTTGCATCTCATGAGTAAAAGTCTGAGATTCGAGCAGGTTGCGAGTCTGGTCGTGTCCTTGCCGATTGCTCTGCAGCCATCTTGAGGTGTGTGCTTTTATTCAATAGAGATACGCATGAGCAGACCTCGTGTGCATTCAGTGTTAGTGAATTAACATAACAAAACATGCATCCAAGATGGATGCTGAATTCAATCGATCTATTATGCCTAGATGTGGTTTGGTTTGGTTTGGTTTGGTATGTCTGTCTGTCTGTGTGTATTATGGCCGAGTTTGGATCTGGATTTAGGTATGGATTATTTCTGGGTCTGTGTCTATATCTGCCCGAGTTTAATTTGAGGTTTGAGTCAAGGACTATGTCTTGGTTCTATCTATTATTATATCTATTATATTCTATCTATCTTGGTTCTATCTATTCTATCTGGGTCAACGATATATCTGGTTCAAAGGTTTGGTTCGGGAACTTTGTTTGGGTCCGTCTCTGACTTGCTGGGGTTGGTTTTGAACTCATTGGGTCTGCGTCTGTCTTTCCGAGTTTAGATTTGGATTTGATAACTAACATTATTTTTATTTTATTTATTTATTCAATGAAACCAACAGCGGTTATCCACCACTTACATACATTGAACATATTTGTTGAACATAAAATATTATTTAGCCTCGTCATCTATAATCTTCTTACCAGTGTCGAACGATGTATACGCCAAGAGAAATCCACGATACGCAAGCGAGGAGTCGGTCTTAAATCTCAGTCTGATGTAATTGGACGTGGACACGACATTGTGCGTGTCGTCCAAAGACCCACAGAAAACTCCAAGATCCGGCGTCGTTTGGAAGAGCCTGCCCTCGTAGATTTCGAGATAGTCGTAGGCCTGGCAATCTGTTCCTCGTTCCTCAACTGTGAACTCTTTGAAAGTGAGGAGGATTTGTCGAACAAATTCAGCTTCCAGAAATAGCTGGCAGTCTTGACCATTAGGGTAGATCAAGCTACTTTGAGAGTCCAAGGTGCGTGACCGGATCGCCCAATATTAATTGTCTGGCCGCAAGAACTGGACATGTACACTGTTTGAAAATGTAAAAAAAAAAACCGTGGAAACTGCAGACCAATGTAGAATTTTGACGAGAAAGATTCCTAAATCCCTCCCGCATGACATTTCATGGCAATTTATTTCGTGATCTTAAAAACAAGGTGCACTACATTTTCAAAAACGGCATGGCGTTGCCTGGTTGCTGTGCTCACGAAGTAACCCCGATTTTATTTTGATCGTTCGTGCTGCGTCATGCATGCACAATGGTGCCAAATTAACAAGTTAAAGAATTAATAAATTAATAAATATTTGTTTTCTTACCATCTGCTGCCTCAGACAGGTAGAAAGACAAAAGCAGTAGAAAGTAGAACACACGCCGCTTCTCATGCGATTAATAATAATTTGAAAATCATCAAAACGTATTTTGTCACCCCGTGCTTAGGCAAGCCATACTTTTTGGATGCAAATGTATACATTGCGTGGCAAATGTATACATTGCCAGTGCATGCTGCAGACGCAGGGAGATATCGATGTTTTCTCCGCCAGGCCCTTTGATTTGGGTTATTGTGACACATATCCCTCACAAAATACGGCTGAGCGATGATACTCCAGTTAACCTCCCTTATCGGAGAATATTACCTTCTAAGGTTGGAGAAGTGAAGACCCTGCTTCAGGATCTTCTCGATAGGGGCATAATACGTCGATCATCTAGTCCTTACGCGAGTCCCATCGAGTTCTTGTGCGTAAAAAAAGTGGCCAACTCAGATTATGTATTGACTACAGGTGCTTAAACGCGAAGACAGCCAAAGATTCATTTCCATTGCCGAGGATAGACGAAACCCTAGAGGCTCTTGGTGGCGCTAAAGTATTTTCTTCTTTAGATATGGCCCATGGCTACTTCCAAGAAGCCATGGAAGAAGATTATATTGATAAGACCGCGTTTATGGTACCTTGGGGACTCTATGAATTTTTACGTCTTCCCCAGGGTCTCATCAACAGCCCAAGTACGTTTCAGAGAATAGTGGACCACATTTTCGGAGATCTGAACCTGTCGGAGCTGATTCTCTATCTAGATGACCTGTTAGTCTACTCTGCCACATTGACAGCCACATTGAGATAATTGACAAAGTTTTCAGTCGTTTCAAACAATACGATCTCAAACTAAACGGGTCAAAGTGTCAGTTATTTAGAGATTCCGTGGTTCATTTGGGTCATGTCGTAGACTCTAACGGAGTGTTAGTAGATCCTGATAAAACCGAACGAGTGAAGTCTTGGCCTACCCCATCAACTGCAAATCTACTGCGTTCCTTCCTAGGGTTAGCCTCGTACTACAGGCGTTTCGTGCGCGACTTCGCCAAGATTGCAGAGAAATTACACGCGCTCACCGGTAAAGCACAATCAAAAGCAGGGAAGGCCACAGCCCCGTTCGTTTGGACAGAAGAGGCCGACGTAGCTTTCAATGTTTTGAAAGACGTACTGTGCACGGCCCCCGTCTTGGCATATCCGTGCTTTGATCGCGACTTTGTACTTGAGACGGACGCTTCTGCTAAGGGTTTAGGTGTGTGTCTCTGTCAGGCTGATGACGGTGGGAAACTTCACCCAGTCGCGTACGCGAGTCGAAGTCTACGCGGAGCACAGAAAAATTATGCCGATTTATCCAGTTTCAAGCTGGAATTACTCGCCTTGAAATGGGCAGTGTCAGAAAAATTCCGCGACTACCTGCTTGGTCACCAAACAATCGTATGGACTGACCATAACCCTCTGTCTCACCTACAAACGGCAAAACTTGGTGCTACTGAGCAGAGATGGATAGCCCAATTAGCACCTTTCGATCTTGAGATAAAATATAGATCCGGGAAGACAAATAAGTGTGCTGACGCCCTAAGCCGCTATCCTCATGTCGCCTCGGTAACCTGCGTTGAACTACAAAATTATGGACTCACCTGCGAGGGTTCACAAGTTCCCATTGATGTGTCAGCTCAGAATGCGTCCGAAACGCATACCCAAAAGACAGAAGGCACATCACAGGAGACCGCCGGTTCTGCCCCTGCGGCGCTCCCCTCGTTCTCACATGAGGAGCTTGCCTCCCTTCAGAAAGAAGATGAGTCTTTACGAGTTGTGTGGGACAGTTGGTATAAAAAAACGCAAGACTTGCCAAAATATGGGTGATGTTAAACTCACTTCCGAAGTGCGTGGTTGGTTGAAAGAATGGCCACGGATAACAGAACACAATGGCGTTTTGTATAGGGAAACTGTTGACCCTGCAAGAGGGACTGTTTTCCAACTCCTTGTTCCGCAGAAACTCCGTAAGTTAGTTTTGGAAGCAGCACACGACCAATGGGGCCATCAACTTGCAGTGGCGTAGCCAGGAATTTTTCAGGGGGGGGGGGCGCTGGGGGCTGGACCATTTCATGGGGGGGCGTCATGTAGGGGCGTCAATCGCTTCTCAAAAGTGGGGGGGGGGGGCATACCTTGATCAGAACTGATGCGAGCGCGAAGCGCGAAGCCCTTACGGCGTGGGGGTTCGGGGCCAGCTTAAGGACCCCGAAAAAAATTGGATTCTAGATGTTCTGTGGTGTGATCTGAAGCAATATCTTACCACCTTCCTCCATGCTTTAACTAATATTTTCTTAGCAAAAGATAATTATTTGAACTTTGTTTTCGAGGTTGGAGTCACTGAATCAGCTATCTGTATTCTGAGCTATAGGCGTGGGGTTCGGGGCCCGCTTAAGGGCCCCGAAAAAAAAAATGGATTCACGATGCTCTGTGGTGTGATCTGAGGCAATTTCTTACCACTTTAACCAATAATTCTCTTAGCACAAAAGATAATAATTTAAACATAATTTTCGAGGTTTTCTCAGCTAAAGGCATAAGAAATTTTTTTGAACATTGTTTTCGAGGTTGGAGTCATTGAATCAGCTACCAGAATTCTGAGCTATAGGCGTGGGGTTCGGGGCCCGCTTAAGGACCCCGAAAAATGTTGGATTCTAAATGCTCTGTGGTGCTATCTGAGGCAAAATCTGACCACTTTAACCAATATTTTCTAAGCAAAAAATACATTGTAGTACATAATAGGGCCCTGTAAATGAGACAATGAGTTCAAAAATCTGGGGGGGGGGGACATTTGATATTGTGTCCCCCACCCTTCAAAAAGTGTGGGGGGGACCCAGTCCCCCTGTTCCCCCAGGATTGACGCCCATGTAGATCAATGATAATTTTTTTAGAAACTCAAAATCTCAGTGGGGCGACTGAGGGGGGCGACAAGGTTTCATGGGGGGGGGGGCTGTCGCCCCCCCGTGGCTACGCCACTGATTTTAAGGAATTTTAATTGGTCTATTACTATTATTTAGCATGAATGGAGGAAAAAGTTTGTGCGTGGCCGATTCGCGTGATACCGCTGACTGAAACTGTGTGACCCACGGACCACCTGTCTATAATACGTGTTCCGTGGTGTGAGCGAGCAGTGCAGTGGGTGTTAACACGCATTTCAGATTATCATTATGCGCTATGTCACGCCGGTTGTCAGCTTACTGGTCCGCGGTCGCCGGTCGAAGGGTCGTTTCTCAGTGGTCATCATGTGGATCATTCGCGACTCTTTAGATTTAGATCAATGATAATTTTTTTTTAGAAACTCAAAATCTCAGTGGGGGGCGACTGGGGGGGGGGGCGACAAGGTTTCATGGGGGCGGTCGCCCCCCCCCCCACGCCCCCCCGGTGGCTACGCCACTGCCATCAAGGCATGAAAAGAACATTGGCGTTTCTTCAGCAGCGCTGTTATTGGCCGGGAATGACGAATTGTGTCCGAAATCACGTCCAGACGTGTTTTCGCTGTACGTTGACGAAAGTGCCAACGCCAACAGTTCGTTCGCCAATGCGGCATTTGCTGGCGTTTCAACCTCTTGAACGCCTTGCTATCGATTTTGTCAAACTTGATGTCGGTAAGGGGAAGATTAAAAATGTTCTCGTACTTACCGATGCCTACACTAAATTCTCACTAGCAATTCCATGTCGGGATCAAACAGCGCCTACAGTAGCTCGTGTCTTGCGGGATCAGTGGTTCTCACATTATGGCACTCCAGCCCAAATTCATTCAGATCAAGGCAAAAATGTTGAGGGCCATTTGATCAGAGAGCTGTGCAATTTATATGGCATAAAGAAAACGAGAACCACTGCTTACCACCCACAAGGCAACCGACTAATAACTAAAGCTGCCAGAGCAAATAAACAGAATTATGATAAGCGTGCCAAGGCCAGCCCGATTAATGTTGGGGATCGTGTATTGATTAAGCAGTTAGCTCATAAAGGTAGACATAAGTTGGCAGATGTGTTCAGCGATAGGTCATTTGTGGTTGTACAGCGCAACTCACATCAAGACCTTTACCTAGTTAGACCAGCTAGTGGTGGTGAGGCTAAATGGGTGAACCGACAACTGTTAGTTTTGGACCGTGAAAAGAACCTGACTTACCTGAGTCTCCTGACCCATTCCAGGGCCTACCTGCATGAAGTCCCATCTGAGCCCGATGGTGCAAACCCGCTGTTATGTATTTCAGATGATGACGATTTGTGGTCTTGACCTATACTGCCCCAAAGCTACCTCCTCCAACCATTTAGCCTGAGACCTGGCAAAAGGACTCTTCTTCACATAATCCGCCGTGTGTTTCCAATTCCGATAATCGTGAGACACCGCAGTCACGAACAGAGCAAGAAAAAGCTCCTGATCTAGATCCCCTAGTAGGCGAAAACCTACGACGCCCCAAACGACTTCAGGAGAAATGTCGCGGACGGTGGCCTAACCCCATTACATAGCAATTACATTCTCATTGACAGCGGATTGCCTGTTATTAAGAAAACTTAAATAACAGGATTTGGATTCGGTGCCATCCCTGAACGGGAAAGAGCTGCTTATTTTCAAAACTGTTTTTGCGTGCCCTATAAGCCTACTCTAGGTTTAACTGTAGGTTACTTTATTATTCACCGTCGGAAATTTATGCTAGTATCTTTTCTCTGAGACGATATAGCGTCATTTCCTGCTTTATTACAGTTTTCGAAGATAACAGCTATGCGAGAAGTATATATATTTGGACACTCGTTTCCCGCACGTCTAACTCGACTCGCACAGCAGCGTGGTCGGTCTATTGCATCTCTACTCGGAGTAACCGAGCAGTACACCGTTCAGATTGAGTGACACCCGGGGCTTACCTATTCCCGAATCTTTGGCAATCTGGCTCACTATCTTGGTGGAATGCAGAGCATGGAGAGAATCAGTTTACTCTGTGTAGATATGGTACGAATGATTTCTGTGATAAGGATTCCACGCCAACAGTTGTAGTTGAGAAAATTCTTAGATTCCTCCGGGAATTGGAGAACCATAACATCCATCTGCAGCAGGTGGTATTCTTTTCGGTAATCCAAAGGTCATACATTAACAGACGCAACCAAGTTACGGTGGAAACATTCAACCATCGAGCCCGAAGGTTTAACAGGTCGCTCAATCGCGCCCTTGCGTACCACCACCCAGAGGTACGTCTCTATCCTCAGAGAAGGATTAACTATCCAAAATACCTGGCCGATGGATGCCACCTGACTGCGAGTGGAATGGACAAATATATTCATCAACTACGGGATGTGATAATTAGATATGGATAATCATCCTGTTGTCATAAACATCATCACAGTGATTACCTTTGTATAGAGTTTATCTGCAGTGTTTGCTCTTGACAAGTGTATCAAGAGATTTCGGTGCACTGTTTAACTTTTATTTTATATTAAGGGAATAAATGTGTGCTCTGGAGGTTTTTATCACTCTGTTTAATACCACTTAGAGTCTGGGTGCTGATAATTACCCGAGCCGGAGGCGAGGGTAATTATCAGCACCCAGACTCTAAGTGGTATTAAACAGAGTGATAAATACCGACCGAGCACACATTTATTCCCATTCATAAATACCTTTTCGGTAAAAAAAGATCAAACAATTCGTTCAAAAAATCCTGATTTTGTTCAGCAAGTTCACTTCATGCTTTTTGAAACATCCCTCTAGAAAAATAATGGAATATTCAGCTGGCGAGTAAGATGTTAACAACCCTTTTATGGAGATTGACGCGCGCGTAGCATGTTCTGCGCGACATGGACGCCATGTCGCGCAGAACGCACCTGGGGCGTTGCGTTTTAAATTTAGAACTATAAAATTCTGACTCCCTGGTAGTGTTGCGCATGCCTACGTGAGGACTGTGAACGTTCAACCAATAAAATGGTAAGAGGCACTGGATTTTTAGGAGTCCACATTTTATGTGACACTGGAAAAGTGTTTAAGACCAGCTAGCCATGTCTTTATCATCCGTTTAATACCGGCCACGTGACGGGTTCTCGACCAATAGGAATGGCTAAACTGTCTGAGGTATTTATGAATGTTTAATAACTTACACTTTTATATCCATGGTTCATAATTATACACTATATGATTTATGGGAACCAAAGTCGAAGCTTAAGTAAAGCTAGTTCACATTATTGATTACCTTTTCAGAAAACCGCTACACACATTCTGAGTTGAATAGCGTGTGACCAAACTTGTATTGTAAAGTTACTGCTGATTTAAACTTTTATTTCCAGAAAGGAAAATTGTTGAGTTACATCGTACCCACCATTAGTAGTTCAGTGCAAAAACCGTTAACTTAATATGCTATATTTGTGCTTGACTATTGTCATATATTTAGTCTTGAAAAATCACTCAGTCACTTTGTTTGCACGTGTAATTTAAAAGTTACTGAAATGGAACCAGTTTGTGTTGGGTAAGATTTGGAATAGGAATTCCAAAAGCAGGAATATTGTGGGAGCTTCACATATTTTAGTCCTACTTTAAATGTGTGTATGCATGCAAGAGGATTATATATAGAGAGTAATATGTAGTTACCCTTTTTGACTTATTTAGTACAAAACCACTCCGGAAAAAAAAGAAAAAATGATTTTTTGACTTATGGATCGTTCGAGGGCGACTGATCCTTAAAGCAGGGAAATTGTGGCGGTTCATAATAATTTGAAAATCATCAAAACGTATTTTGTCACCCCGTGCTTAGGCACACCATACTTTTTGGATGCAAATGTATACATTGCGTGACAAATGTATACATTGGGGCCTATATGACTAAGCGCACAAAAGCCAGTGCTGCAGACGCAGGGAGATAACGCTGTTTTCACGTACTATTATTAAAGTACTAGATGATAACTTTTCTTTTGGCTGAGCCTGGCATAGCCAGACATACCTATAGTCTGCGACGTGTAGACCAGTTCGAGGGCTTTCTCTCCAAGCTGTGAGCTGTGCTGTTTTGTGTATCCTTAAATAACCGAAGCCAAAGGCACTGGGGTAGGTTTATCTGTATTATTTATTATTTAATAATATTTATAAATCAGACCGATTACTTTGTTAGAAACTTAATTGTCACCTCACTTATTGTAATTTTTCAGGGTTTTTACTTCTACTGAAGGAAGTCTTGTCTTCTTCGGGATAATAAAGCTAGATAAGAGATAGATCCGAAGCTTGTCATTTGTCATGTCATCTGTTGAATAAAACAACGGCGAGGCCTGCCGACGAGGCGACCCTTGATATGTGGCTTTCCAGTTACTACATCTACAGGGTGCGCCATTATTTACTGCGACTTTGTAATTAATTCAGACTCGAATGCAAGGCGAGCACAGGTTGTAGTCTTATATATGGTTTTAGCCTGCACAAAGCTTTATATTTAAATTTGCGGATGATCATAACCGCACGTACCCCTGACCGGAAGTACGTGTATTATTAGGCCTGGTCGAGGTCACTTAGCAGGTCAAAGTCAGGATCCTTCCGGGTCAGGTGCGAAGGATGTAATGGACCAATATCTCACACTTGTGTCGGGTTCAGCAAACTGTTGATCCTTCTTCTTCTTTTTTACAAAGTTTTTTTTCGGGCCTATATATTTCCGGAAAGATTTCCAGCATTTCCTTTTGTTATAAAACGGTCCGTCACACGCCTCGCTGGTGACTATGCTTTCTGCGTGTATGCAAATGAGCTGCGCCCGAAAATTCTCGTCATAGGCAATTCTAACAAAGGAGCAACTGCAGACCAGAATTTGGAGAAATTCACACGAGATATTTGGACATAAAATATCAAAGATGAAGACGCCTGGTTTGTCTATGCTGCTATTCGCCTGTATGCTGTTTGTCGCCGGTATTGGTAGGTAGAGCAATTTTATAAAAAAATTGGGGGAGTTCTTCGGTGCATTTCTGGGGAGAAGTTCAGTTCTAAATCCACCATGATGGTTCACATGGAGATTTTCCAAGTTCATGGCGACAATTGACAATTTAATAATAAAATTGACAATTGACAACCACAAGTTTTGGTGATCGTGAAGTGTAGGGCCCCTGTTTTGTTTTGATCAAATTAGAGTCAAAAATGTTTTTTATTGCTCAAAAATCACCATTACGATCAAAAGCAGACTTTTTTCAATTTTAATGACACCCGTTTTGCAATTTTGAACAGTTTCTTGGGTAGAAATCACGATATTCCTGCGCGGTTTGTGCCTTGCGATTCAGCGCGCCGTGCGTGCTCACGGTACATCGCGCGGTGATCGCCATCTTTATTTTCGGGTCGCGTGTTGTCGCCGCGCTGTCATCGTCATTTTACCCCCAAATTTCCATCAAAAAATCAAAACCCTGCCCTCTATCTATGACATACCTGTTTATTGAGAATGTCGCCAACTAGTTTGGTAGGTCAAATAATTTTAAAGTGGATTTGTTCCCTTATAGGAACCGGGCCCTACACTTCACGATCGCCGACGTTTTGGTTGAATTAAACATAAATTTTTACCCAAAAATATTGGTCAAATTAACGCAGGCAATTTTCCCAGTGTGTACAGGTTTCGACACATTTATTTCCCAGATCAATATATCGGAAACTAGTCAGCCGCACGCGCTGTGTATGTACAATACTTAAATGCGTTTCTTATGCACCGCACTCGATTTATTTTTCCAAACCACATTCTCGCTACTAAATATGGAATTATGCTGGCGTGACCTATTTATATGCAATAGTATAACGTTTAAAACTACCACATCGATCGAATCACTGCTGTAGTGTCATGGATACTATATTGGATTACGAATCCGATGGTGTGAGTTCGATCCCCATTGGATGCTCTTTTTTTTAAATTTCTTTTCTTTGCTTCTTTTTTTTCTCTTATAAAAGATTTGTTAGTCACTTGGAACATTTTTCTTTTACCAATATGTGGTTTGGAGGATTTTTTTCAAGGGAAAATAGAGTCCCTGACTTGCAACTCAAAGTACTTCGAAATACGCCCATAACGAATGTATGTGTACATAAAAAAAAATATCGCGCACCGCACAGACTGCATCGCTTGCTCAGGAGAGGACCGTCGTCGTCAAATAATTGGTGAAAAAAATAAGCGATTTGTGGTATTTTGCCCGAGTCCCAAGTCACGTAGGTCGAGTCCTAGTCCAAGTCCGAGTCCACAGGGTCGAGTCCGAGTCCGAGTCCGAGTCATTTGTCATTGTGACTCGAGTCCGAGTCCGAGTCATGGAAAATGCATGGGACTCGAGTCCGAGTCCGAGTCGTGACTCGATTCGAGTCCGAGTCTCGGAAAATGGGACTCAGTCGAGTCCGAGTCACGAGTCGTACCAGTCTGGTAGCTGTTTCCTTTTTTACATCCAGGATCATGTGCCGCTCTTGACTGCTACACTTGCTCTTTTGCCGCCGGTAATTGTGGGGATCCGTTCGACCCGGCCGGCGTGTCGACAATGACATGTCCTAGCGGTAATGTCTGTACGGTAAGTTGGATTTGACACGTTGTTGTTTTTTTTATTCTAAGGACCCTCAATCATTTCAGGTAACAGTACTAAATCCTCCAACTGCAATGTGATTTCCACACACCCTACCGAGTAAGGTGACTGCTCTATGTTCCGACACCCCTATGTTCCGACAACCTAGATTGTGTTACTCTCGGTTAGGGTTAGGGTTAGGGTTAGGGTTAGGGTTAGGAATAGGAATAGGAATATGTGCAGTCGGAACATAGGGGTGTCGGAACATAGAGGTGTAACCCCGAGTAAGGGCGGGTTAATACCCGGCAAAATTTGGTTTTGGATAAAGTACTGTTTCGATGTAAACTCCCGCTAACCATCTTTTATTTAGTTGATTTTATATAGCCTCTTCAGCTTCCCTCCCGAAGATCATGTACGTAAATTTTAATGTCTTAAGGACATGATAGCGAAGAGCAATGCTCAACACAATACAACTGTTGAAAATCAATATGAGTACCCCACCACAGTCTTCTAATGTAAAATTATTTCACCCTTCGTGAATGCAATTTCTTTGAAAATCATGTCTTAACTCGACTACAAATCCACCCCACCCCCTTAGGCTCAAAAGATAAGTTCTGGTGGCACTGAGCTGTATTCTAGACGTTGCACCGAGCCTATTGGTTGCACACCCGGCTGCATTACCTCCCCTGAGGCGGGATCCGTATGCAGTTACTGCTGTAACGAGGATCTGTGTAACAGCAGATCTATTGTGGACGCAGTTGAAGACATCCTTCACTGCTACCTTTGTGCATACAGTTCGGATCCCTCTGCTAGCAACATCAGCTCCCCAGCGTGTAACGATCCGTTCGACCCGAACGGCGACGGGGTAGGGCAACTTCCATGCGCCGATGGACAGTGCGGGGTAAGTTTGTTAAATAACCTACAGTTTAAATTTATTTGTGTATATACTGGCAGCGTAAGGTTGTTATCAATATTATAAAATCATGAAGTGTGATCATTCTTTGCAGAGTTGGGCTTAAGGATTATGTTGCGCCATTATTTTCCCTCCTGTTAGGTTTTAACGACCAACTACATGGAGCAAAGTACCCTCAACAGGCTGTGCATATCTAACAGCACTTTCCCCGGGGGGTGCACCCCTGGGTGTGACGCCCTGGATATCACCTGTCAAACCTGCTGCTCTGACAACCTGTGCAACGGGGGACTTGGTGAGGGCGTGGCGACGACGCCCAGCGTGGCGCCCCCAACGACCGCCGGTGCCGGACAGGCCTCCCTCGCCGCCATTTTGCTGGTTTCTGTGGGTCTGCTCATGGCTTTGTGTTAGATGTTCACACCTTGAGTGTCTTCATCTGTAGGTCAACACAGAATTCACTAACCAGACCTATTTTAAGTGTTTTAAGTAGAAACAGGTTATTCTTTTAAATTGTTTTAGGCTTAGATTTCCTTTATAATTGCGAGTAGGCCTTCAGTTGCATGTAATACTGTCTTTATTCTGCAAATTTACGATTTAGCTCAAATTTATTTTTGATTGATCACATGATCCATTCTTTTTTGTTTAATCTATGGGTAATACATTGTAATGGATATCAGTTAGCAAGGTTGCCAAAAGCTAAACGTTGTTTGACTGCTTCACTATTGAAAAAAGCTGATGACTCGGAACCAAAATTAAGACAAGATTTGTGTTCAGCATGATTGACTAAAAACAGTAAAGCAAAGTGACTTTATTACAAATGCCTGCAGTTTTGGCTAACACTACTGTAAATTTAGTCTCTTTTTTTTTCAATATAATATAAGTTGTTACCAAGTTGAAAAAAAAACTTTAGTTATAATTTTCGTTTGGAAAGACAAGGATGAACTTGAAGCTTTCAGACTGGTTCCCAGTCCCTATAAAATATCACTAGCACTTGTTGCGGGGAATGTCGAGTACCAATTCTTTGGTTGAGTACTGTGTTTACAGTGACCATTTATTCCACACTTGAACAATATTTGAATACACATTGATTAACTAAACTGGTTAAAGTGAACTGAGACAAAGATTAAATCAAATCAATGAACTGAATGAGTTGAACTGAGTGAGTAACTGAAATTGAATGAACGGGTTGATGAAGTTGAACACCATTTTTTTTTTTTTTGGAGGGGGGCTCACAATTTTTTTTCAAATTGTTTTGAAGGTTTTTTAGGGGTTTTTTTTTTTGGGGGGAGGACTATTTTGACGTTGGTGGCACCACTGACCCCCCCCCCCTTTCCATTTTATTCATTGTACTACTCGGAAATAGGCCACATACATATCACCAAGGTCAAATCGTGGGACTAAATTTTTTTTTACCAAAATTAAAAAAAAAACAAATTACAACCTCTTGGGGGGGGGTGCTCATGCCCCTCGAGCCCCCCCCCCCCCCTTGGGTGCGCCACTGGTTGAATGAATGAGGAAATTGGCACAGGGCACTCAGAAAGATATAACTATTAATGAGTAAAAGTCATAGCTTAAAACAATGATCAAGTAAATTGGTTGCACTAAGAAAGACCAGTGACTTGTGTGTGGGCAGTGAAGGTAATTTGCTCTGTATAAAACAATAGGAACTTTAGTGTACACATTGCATATAGGCACACTGCATGTGAGTATACAACGATGAGTAATGCATGCAGTAGAATTTATCGTTATACAGGAGTGATCATTACAAATTCAAAGGAACATTGATGATTAAAGTATGATAATTAACTAAAAATTAAGACGAATTGATAATTAAGAATTGATAATCTGAAAACGCTATACACATGCACTCACACTAAATCCGCGGTAGTGGGCAGATAGCATAATTATTTGGAGGAATTGTGACGTTGTTGATAAAAGCATGAAATTTGGCACACAGTCAGACTATGTAAGAACATAGGCGTAGCCAGCGGGGGGAGGGGGGGGGGTAATTTACCCCCCCCCCCCCAATATTTTGTAAAAACTGCCCTTTTCTATTCAAATGCCCTTTTTTCACCAGCGCTTACCCTCTCACCAATATTTTGTAGAGTGCCTTTTTTTGTAACAAGGCACTCTGTTTTTTTCTGAACAAGTGCTCTTGTTAAAATTAAGTGGTGGCCTTTTTGGTGCCATCGGCCATTGCGGGTGCCTTTTTTGTTAATTTCGCACATGTATCGACGTTTAAATCACCATATATTGTCCGTAAGTGTAATCGTTGGTTTTGAACGTCGGTACCAGCCCCCCCCCCCCTTCCCCCCTCTCACTATTTGATTTTACGGAGGCCAAGTGTCTAGGTAAAAAACGTGTCTACATTTCAGCACGGATGTGCAAGTGCCCTTTTCCAAACAAAATTTACCCCCCAATAAAAATGACCGTGCTACGCCACTGAAGAAAGATATGTTGGCTACATATTTTCCTTTGAAAAAATGTAGGTAGAATAACAAGCAATTTTCAAAGTGGCTGCCATTGCCTGATATTCTACCTATATTTTTTCAACGGGACAAATCTGCGATGGCCCAAGAGCCATACATCTTTCTCATGACATATGCTTACTCTGTTTGACTGTGTATCAAAATTAATACTAGCCTTATATATCATCAAAGGCACGCTGTGTGATCAGGTAGGGGACTATTTCTTTTGGACATTACCTATAGTTAAGTTGTAACTCATACTTACGTCGGAAAAAACTCACACAATTCAGCATTTTCTAGTGGAACCATTATGTTTTAATTTGTAAAACAAATGCATCATTGCGGGTTAAGAAATTTCATCGTAGATACTCGCACATTAGGCCTACTTCTGGTTTGATGGCTCAGTCATTCCAATGCGCAAAGTATACTGCAAACTGAATATTTTGTTAAGTTCACATTCATCCCGAAGAGTAAACAAACTCCTGAAACTATAAAAAAAAAAAGAAAAAAAAGTGACAATGAACACTATGGGCAATTCCACGGAGAAGTGGTCATGGCAAAATGGAAATTGGAAATGCGTTAGGGCCTATATCTTCACAGAACTACAAGCATCACAACAAATTAAAGGGGGCAACAAAATCTTTCATTATTTTATGTCACAGGTTATTCTCAAGCTTTGTCTGAGGACCTATGTCTGTTTGTTTTAAAATGACGGAACTTTGCTCAGAATAAAAATCACACAGATAGCAGAAATTAAAGTTGGTCCTTTCCTCTATGAATTCACTCTGTTATTATTTCATCAACACATCATAAATCGTCAATGCCAACAGTGATTGGTCAAGAATAAATTATAAAAGAATCACCAAAAATCCGAAATCATACGTGTGACTTTTCAGTGGTGTAACGTTTTGAAACAACAATGCAATCCAAACAATGGTAAAAAAAAAAAAAAACTGCAACGAAAATTACTCGGAAAGACCCAAAAAATGTCAAAGATTGTGAAAGACGATTTACCAAAATCTCAGATCATGTGAACCCAAAGAAAAGAATTTGCAAGTGTTCAAGGTCAACAAACTTCAAATTTTGTGTAAGTCAAAGGTCAACAGGCATGCATAGGTTCAGCATGAATGAATATAAACAAGCGCAATGCTACGGAAGCGTATTTAGGACATGACCGAAAATATTTTTTAGGCCCACTACTTCGCCCGGGCAGATTACTATTTCGCCCGGGCGGATTTCTATTTCGCCCGGGCGGATTACTATTTCGCCCGGGCGGATTACTATTTCGCCCGGGCGGATTACTATTTCGCCCGGGCGGATTACTATTTCGCCCGGGCGGATTACTATTTCGCCCGGGCGGATTACTATTTCGCCCGGGCGGATTACTATTTCGCCCGGGCGGATTACTATTTCGCCCGGGCGGATTAGCATTTCGCCCGGGCGGAGTTCCGCCCGGGCGGATTACTATTCCGCCCGGGCGGATTACTATTCCGCCTGGGCGGATTACTAATTCGCCCGGGCAGACTACTAATTCGCCAGGGCAGATTACTAATTCTCCCGGCCGGGCAGACTACTAATTCCCCCGGGCGAATTAGTAATCCGCCCGGGCGAAATAGTAATACACCCGGCAGACAGCGAAATAGTAATCCGCCCGGGCGAAATAGAGGGCCGGAAATTTTTGTTTTGGTCATGTCCTAAATACACTTCCGTACATTTTACACATTGTACTGCCAAATTCCTGTTCAGGTTTCCTGTTCAAGGGATTTCCCGTTCTGAGTAACGTGTTTTCACTGTGTGGCGTGCGTGGATGTGGTTGTACGGGGGCATGTGCTGATCCTGCATAGGTTGGGTATTCAAACTGTATCTTTTCCGCTTCAGAAGGCCGGGGATATATGGCCTCGACAAAGGGAACTGTCTGCTTTTACATGTACTAGATTGAGATTGCTATTTAGATCATTTTTTTCCTACTGACTTGTATCGCCACAACTAATTTACCCACCGTTGCTTAGTATACTGAACTCACCCATTAAAAATGTTTGGTATCATTGCGGGAAACTTCAAGCATAGGCATACAAAAAAGTAAAGTTTTTCATGAATTCAACAAAGCACACGGATCAACAGTTCTGGACACCTGAAAAGTATGGTACAAAAATGAATTCATAATTCACACTTTCTGTATTTTTAAATGTTTATAGCTACATGTACATATTCACGATCGATGTAACATGGTGATCTGTTCATGTGTCACGTCGTTTTATCATGTCGTTTTGTCGTTTTCATAATCACCGAGTACAATGTGATCTGCACATGTAATGTTCAAGGGATCACGCTGTTTTCTGACGCTATTTAGATCCCGGAATATGTTGACATCCGCCAGTTGGTTCACTGTTGTCTTGGTCAAGGCAACGGACGGATCATTAAAGTAGTTAAGTGAATGTATTAAGTCAAATCCAACGTATATCTTTTGAAACATGAATGTTTAAAAAAATTGTTGACAATTATACTGTTTATGGGTCAAATCACATGCAAAAGATGCTTAAATTCTTGGGTTGCTCGGCGGTTGCCAGTCGGCATGACGTCACAGGGCTTGGTCCATAGAAGGCCAAGTTCGGGCAAGGACCATTAGTCGACTAGTGGTTGATTTGTGACGTACCTTACGCCTGCGCACTGATAGCAACGTGCGAACGTCTCTAGTCAAACGCTGGTCAAAATGTCATCGCAAAACGTCTGGATCCTGGCTCTCTGCTAGCGTTATGAATGCGCGCGGCTATTGGTTACCAGCGAAGCAACCAACCCCAGTAGGCTGGTTCCAAATAGTCGACTAGCGTAGTCAACCATCGTTGACTAGACAGAGTTCGGACAAACGTTAGTTAACCATTGGTCAACTATAGTCCTTGCGCGAACTTGGCCGTGCCGCTGAAAGTTTAGTGAGTTATATCTCGTAAAAGAGCGCCCTCTTGCTACATTGACTGCTTGGTTTTTCTCATTCTTCCTTGTTTGTAACAGACGCCGTTTTCAATGCTTGATTTCGTGCGGTGGTGGCGCTTGTTCGCTGGGCACGGGATACGTTGCGGGTAGGTTGCTGCTTGTCAGTCGGGCTGTTTTCTCAAACGAAGACCCAGCACGAAACGGGCGTTTTGTCAGAGGCCACGGCCGCGGCTACGGACATCACGTGAGGATCGTGATGGCCCGCGGTGGGGCTTTCGATTATCTTGGCTGTCGTGGCTAACCCGTCTGCCTTTACACGAGTCGATCCGGGTGAGCTACTCGAACGCACCCTATGGTTACCATTTATAAAAACCTAAGATAGTTTACCCATTCCTATTGGTCGAGTAATTATTAGCATCTAGACTCCAACCGGTCTTAAACATAGTCTATATAGTCGGGTACGTTGCAACTCAAACAGCACGCCGCACTGCATGTCTTCGGGACATTATTAAGCATGCCGTATGCAAATTATTATTAAAGCTTTAAAAGGGGGTAGGGGTAGATATTAGGATCATTCAATACATTTTGGGTCCGAAGTGACAGGGTGTACAGTGGAGTTACGGTCCATCACAAGTCCATTACGAGTCCAATCTCAAGTAAATCACAAGTCCAGTCACAACAGTTGATGAACAATAACAAAGGGTTGTCAAAAGCTCGTTTGGATAGCTCGTTAGTTGAATGGACCGATCCAGTAAGCTCCGCCCAGTGCGCACGTGGGCAAATTAACACGTGCTCCCGATCCCCTCCAAAAATGCCACACTGCATTTTCCTGCCGCGCGCATCATACGCGCGTGCACGCATGTCGGACTATAGTGCACGCACGTCGGACATAAATCACGGCTGTGATTGGTCAGAACACCATGGGGCGGTGCTTACTGGATCGGTCCATTGGGATTTGACTGAGGACTTGTGATTGGTTTGCAGGGACTTGATTAGACTTGAAATCAAGTCTGTAATGGGTGGTTTTAATCGCGTCCGCCGCGCGCGACTGCCAAGCTCTGTGCCAGGGGTACGACATACCGCATGCTGTCCTAGTAGCGGGGACGGTACGTACATTTTCGACCCCATGCGTGTGCGATCCCATGCGTGTACTGCATTACAGACTTGAATAACTCGTTGTCAGTTTGTGCACAGGCAATGAGACTTGCTACCAAAATTGGACGGAGCAGTCTGATTGGTTAAGAATCAAGAAAATATGAATATTCAACAGGCATCTCTTAGCCGATGCGTTTTGGCTTGCACGACGCGACGACACGCACACACGTACACTGTACATGTACACACAACGCCAACATCGTCCCCAGGGTGTCGAGCAGTACGCGCCCACCACTACCTGCTCTCTCACCCTGGTATTGGATCATTTGCATGTGCAAGATTTTTGCAGACGTATGCAAATGAGGAACAGTCTGGTGCCTGGATATGCGTTACACATTAGCGTTTGTTTTTGTATGCGGTGTCTGGGGTAAAAACAGAGTCAATTCGTAGCAGCGCGAGCACGGCGTGAGTTACGAAAACACGATTTTTGAAATCAAACTGTTACGATCTTATCAAGACAACATGCAGTATCATATTTCATATTAATATGAGCAAATTGGAAAGGAAATTAGTATTTTCGAGAAGGCGTGGACGAATGATCGCGAAAACACGTACTGCACGTTATGAATATATAGCACCAAGTACACGATAAAAATCTATTACTAGCCAATTGCGGTATCCAATCAGGATACAGGAAGAAAGTTTCCTATCCAGGGTTTACTATTGGAAACGCGGTTGGAAATAAAGTAAGCACTGGGGACGAGGTTGACACAACGCCTAATTATCGCGGCGTCTTCACAAAATATTCTCGATTGCTTCGGATTTCCTATCGCCCAACGTTAAAATGGAGGAGTTGGAAGCTGGCACCGAAAAGTATAGAGGTTCCATTGACCATGGGTTGCGAAAACTGGGGATTACCAGTGCTCTGAAACCCCAACAAACTGAGGCAATCACAAGTTTTCTTGACGGCAACGACACCTTCGTGAATCTACCCACCGGGTACGGGAAATCCCTGATATACCACATGGGCCAAAAGGAGCTTACGTTTACAGTCGGTGCGCACTTCATTTTTTGAAGGGGATTTACAATTATTCGTAACAGTTTCAAGTTCCATAATTACACTAAATGTTACTCCTTTTTATTCAAAGACAATTGCAAAAGTACTAATAATATCTACAATGTTATACTCTTTTTTACCGTAATTTTAAAACTAGGACTGCCAAATCAAATGGAAACTTCAAATGATCGTGTAATAATTACCTCTATATTTATAATGGATGTTTCTTCGTAAGCCAGATGGGCTACCATTGGCCCGCGCTATGGAAATACATGCATATGCATTGCAGTGGCTGCATATATGAATATTCGCTTGAAAACGTGTTAAGCCCGGTTCATACTTCACGCGAAAGCGAAAGCGAAGCGAAATTCGTGACGTCAACAATACATTCGAAGCGCGTCCACCATTGTTGACGACATGAATTTCGCTTCGCACAAGCTTTCGCGTGAAGTATGAACCGGGCTTAAGTCAAGTCGTTAGACACGGACTGACCATGCCGCGCGGTGTACGTGTATGTACATGTACATGTACATCGTACATGTACTTTACATGTACATGTACATGACTTTTGCATGACTGGTTGTCTCTCACGTTGCGTGAACGGCGGTGGCATGGCCGGCCGGTATGCGGATTCTGGCGCTGATGACGGACATAAACCACTACAGTCTAACGACTTGCCATCAAGTCTAGGACTTGATGGACTTGACTACATGTATCCCTGCCAATTGTGACATTATGGTTTCTTGTCCCTGTTACCTTGATACTTTGTAATTTGCCATTCAAATGTAATTAAGAATTACCATCTTTTAGGCCAAAAAAAGAGTTTGGTTTCTGGTATGGAGCTTGCCCCAAAAGTGGTGGTGCGGCGACGCGGCTTTTTTTTTAAACTTTTTTTACCCTTCAAATGTCGGCTGATGACTGCAAATGGTGCCCGACTAAATTTAGTGCAAAATATGGGAGCCCAGAGAGGCCACATAAAGCTTATACTCGATCGTAACCCCATCTAAAAACACGTTAAAATTGTGCAGCAGCAGGATTCCAGTCAAAACAGTGAGTTTGGCGGTTTTGAGACATCATCTTACATTGAAAAAAAAAACTGTTAAGTTTTGCCGACGCGCATGGCTACGGTGACGCGCGCGCATACCAGAAACCGGAGTCTTTTTTGTTTGGCCTTATTAGTTGGGTAGGTAGTTTGCTGTTCATAATCACTTGGAGGGCGACTGCTAGTGCATCAAAACTATAAAATCACATCATGTCAGATGTAACAGGGACAGGGGGAAAAGGGGATCCCAAATTTAGAATGACCCTTGCACACCGTTACTCAGTCTTAATTCTTGGTCAAAGTAGATAATGAATATTATACAACACCTGAATAAATCCCCGTCATCTGAATTGGTGGATCATTGATCACATGTTATTGAATTATTCGTCCCAACGCACGGCGCGCAGCGCACAGTGCAATGGAAGTTCCATTGCACGGTGAATAGAACTTCCATTGCACGGTGTCATCGCTGCTGGCGGTGGCGCTGTTTTAAATCGAGATTACTTGAATATGATGGTTCTCAACCTGTTGAACAGTTTGTATAAATTAAATATGATAAACTTCCTAGTCAAACTTTCTAACAGTTTTTAACCTGAATAAATTGGCTATTAAAAGTCAACCAATCAGATGGCAAGGATTTATTCAGGTGTTATATAAAACAAATAATGAATGTTTCACGTTCGTGCAATGGAAAGAATAATTTCATTCGGTGACAGATGAAATGTTCCATTCCACTCGGCTTCGCCTCGTGGAATGGAACATTTCATCTGTCACCTCATGAAATTATTCTTACCATTGCACTTACAAACATTCATTATTTGTATATTATTGTACTGCTCAGCTGTAACAGCGACACGGGAAAACAGTGTAAGGCCTACACTAAAACAAATATTTTATTATATGTGAAATTCTGACAAAAATATAAACAAAAGATTTGATTTTAACAGTTCAATTTGTAGCTAAAACTATACGTCATGAGTATACAAAAGGTGATCAATGTTGTATGAGCTTTTGTACATAGCAATCATCAAATACAAAAAAAAATCAATTAATAATTCTAGTTTATACTTACTAAAAAGTGAGACGATAAAATTACCACCTTTACTCCTTATGCGGCAATACTCGTTTAGCATTTGAAGAAAAAAAACGTTTTTAAAAAATAGTAGGCCATTATGATTTGCAAAATTTCCTTGCAAGGATTACAAATTATCTTGCTAACTTTCCAGGAGGATTTTAGAAATCTTGGAAATCTTGTTGGCATCACGAGGTCTCGTTTTCTGTGTAGTTTTTTACTCGATATGCTATAATACACATCGTAAGAATCGCTACAAAAGGTTGGCAAATATATGCCAACCATAAATGAGTTAGTAAAAATCTAAAGTGAAAATGTTATTTTTTTAAATCAATCAAGTTGGTCTAAAATATACATACCTGGAAGGTACTTTAATGTTGAGTAAAATGACAATTAAAGGACACTCGTTATTATTTTCAAACGAATATATGGTATGCTCTCTGCAGCGTTTTCAAAACAATTGAGGATGTGTATAATCATTGTTCAATGTTCGGCTACATCATGTCTATTTTTTTTACAGATCAAAAGATTTCAAATTTCATTTGTTTCGCTTTCTCCGGGTTCTGTCGGTTCTTGTGTATTAGCAGTGGGTTGTTCCGTAGTTGGGGCTGGCTCTTGCGGATTTGAAGCCGGCTCTTGTGGATTTGGAGCTGGTTGACCAATATTTGGTGCTGGCTGACCCATATTTGGAGCAGCTTGGCCCATATTTGGAGCTGGGTTACCGGGATAGGCCGGTGGTTGGCCAGTATAGTGTGCTGGTACTTGATTGGAATATTGACCTGGATACTGGACCGGTTGGTTTGGATACTGAACCGGTTGGTTGGGATATTGGACTGGTTGGTTGGGATATTGTCCAGGTTGAGTGGGATATTGGACCGGCTGACCCGGATATTGGACCGGCTGACCCGGATATTGGACCGGCTGACCCGGATATTGGACCGCCTGACCGGGATTGTGTGTCGGTTGAGCGGGATACGGCCCTGATTGGCCGAGATGTGGGGAGGGTTGACTAGGATATGGTCCCGGTTGCCCAGTATTGGGTGTTGATTTATCCGGCTGACCGGTCGGTTGCATGGCCAGTGGCACTTGCTGGTTGTTCGTCGGCTGTGTGGCGTTGACTCCGGTCTGTTCCGGTGTCTGTGTCTGGGTGCGTGGGGTACTCTTGCAAACACGCTGCCATATGCACGCGCAGCTGACACTGCACATCACCAGACAGACAAGACATGCTATGATGATGACTAGGATGATACCTGGACTCAGTTCTTCGTAGCTCACGACAGCTGGAATAATAAACAAGAAGATATCCATTTTGAGTAATTTATTCACTTGCTTGTTTTTAGAGTGGCACTCTAAAAACATCCGGGTCTGATTGACCCGAAATCCGGGTTGTATATTTTGGCTCAAGCCTTAATTTTCCGGGTCAAAAGTGACACTTTTCAGGGTCAAAAATGGCCCGGTCACAATAATATTAAACGACCCGGAAAAATGTTGTTTTGACTAGGAGAAGGGTTGAGCCAAATATACGATTCTGGGTCAATCTGACCCGGATGTTTATTGACCCGGATGTTTTCAGAGTGTAACCTATATACATGTACTGAGTGAATTCATGGCAAGCAATGGACAAACCTACTCAGATTGCCAGATAATGTAATCTGATCATCACAAGTCATCACAAGTTAATGTCAATCTGTCCCCAGACAAGTGACAAGCTATGCAAATGATCTGCAATAAAGGTACATGTATGCCTGTTTCTGTGATCTGATTTGTGTATTGACTTATGATTGACCTCGTCAGCAACTTTGCAGAATGCACAGATGCATCAAACCTTCAATGCAGAACACTAGGTACTTAAAACACTTTTTATTTGTAAAAGGTATCCTCGTCGGACTGAAATATGTAAAGGATTTTCTGTAAACTCACCCCCTTCGTCGTTGTTGTCTCCACAGTTGTTGAATCCGTTGAATTTCAGATCAATGTCGATGCACCTGCCATTGGCGCATTTGAACTCGCCCCAGTCACAGGTACCCGAGGCTGAAAACAGGGGGAAATGGGTTGCAGCTCATGAGTAAAAGTCTGGGATTCGAACAATTTGCGAGTCTGGTCGTGTCCTTGCCGATTGCACTGCAGCCACCTTTGAGGTGTGTGCCAGTTTTGTTCAACAGGGAAACACAAGTCATGATTGGACATCTTATACATTCACTGTTAATGAATTAACATATCAAAACATACATCAAAGATAGCTGCTGAATGCAATCGATCTAGTGTGCCTAGATCAGGTTTTGTCTGTCTGTCGGTCGGGCTGGGTGTCTGTCGGTCTGTCGGTCTGTCTGTGTCTATACGTATCTGGGTTTGGATCTGGATTTAGGTATGGATTATTTCTGGGTCTGTGTCTATATCTGCCCGAGTTTAAGTTGAGGTTTGAGTCAAGGACTATGTCTTGGTTCTATCTATTCTATCTGGGTCAACGATATCTGGTTCAAAGATTTGGTTCGGGAACTTTGTTTGGGTCCGTCTCTGACTTGTTGGGGTTGGTTTTGAGCTCATTTGGTCTGCGTCTGTCTTTCTGAGTTTAGATTTGGATTTGATAACTACCATCATTTTTATTTTATTTATTTATTCAATGAAATTATTTAACCGCCACTTACAGGTATCATACATTAAATATATTTGTTGTTCATAAAATATTATTTAGCCTCGTCATCTCTAATCTTCTTACCAGTGTCGAACGATGTATACGCCAAGAGAAATCCACGATACGCAAGCGAGGAGTCGGTCTTAAATCTCAGTCTGATGTAATTGGACGTGGACACGACATTGTGCGTGTCGTCCAAAGACCCACAGAAAACTCCAAGATCCGGCGTCGTTTGGAAGAGCCTGCCCTCGTAGATTTCGAGATAGTCGTAGGCCTGGCAACCTGTTCCTTGTCCCTCAACTGTGAACTCTTTGAAAGTGAGGAGGATTTGTCGACCAATTTCAGCTTCCAGAACTAGCTGGCAGTCTTGACCATTAGGGTAGGTCAAGCTACTTTGAGAGTCCAAGGTGCCACCGGATCGCCCAATGTTAATTGTCTGGCCGCAAGAACTGGACATGTACACTGTTTGAAAATGTAAAAAAAAACAAAGTGGAAACTGCAGACCGATGTAGAACTTTGACGAGAAAGATTCCTAAATCCCTCCCACATGACATTTCATGGCAATTTATTTCGTGATCTTAAAAACAAGGTGCACTACATTTTCAAAAACGGCATGGCGTTGCCTGGTTGCATGCAATGCTCACGAAGTAACCCCGATTTTATTTTGATCGTTCGTGCTGCATCATGCATGCACAGTGGTGGCAAATTAAAAAGTTAAAGAATTAATAAATTAATAAATATTTGTTTTCTTACCATCTGCTGCCTCAGACAGGTAGAAAGACAAAAGCAGTAGAAAGTAGAACACACGCCGCTTCTCTACAGGGTGCGCCATTATTTACTGCGACTTTGTAATTAATTCAGACTCGAATGCAAGGCGAGCACAGGTTGTAGTCTTATATGTATGGTTTTAGCCTGCACAAAGCTTTATATTTAAATTTGCGGATGATCATAAATGCACGTACCCCAGACCGGAAGTACGTGTATTATTAGGCCTAGTCGAGGTCACTTAGCAGGTCAAAGTCAGGATCCTTCCGGGTCACGTGCGAAGGATGTAATGGACCAATATCTCACACTGTGTCGGGTTCAGCAAACTGTTGATCCTTCTTCTTATTTTACAAAGGTTTTTTTTTCGGGCCTATATATTTCCGGAAAGATTTCCTGTATGAAAAGGGGGAAATGACAGCACAACTAGGGATTGTTTGTGAGACATGTGGCGCACGTAATCAAGCTCAGTGTTTGCAGACATGGACATGATGGAAGAAGATAAAAACAGAAATACGAACAACAAAGATGTTTCAGTTTACAAACCCCTCTCACTCAGCACGTAAAAACATATCTTTATTGTGCATACAACATCGACATGCATTGATGTGGCGCCACCGTCTCCCGATAGCCATGTTCGAATATGAGAATATAAGAAAAGCCATATATGGCAGTTCACGACAGTCAAAACGTTTGCTTGTATCCACCGCCCTATTCAAAGTGTCACACATTATTCTGTCAAGGAAATGCTGACGTCGCAATGCATTGTGGATAGTTTGCCATCATGACCAGTGCATGTCTGTACCTATCCGGGCCAAGTGTACGATGACCCTAGGTCACTGCAGCTTTTATATCTATCGCCGATCCGTGATTGGCACATTTTGCTACTGACCACGGGATGAACCTAGGGAAGATCCAACTCTTTAAAAATGAAGAATAGTTATTAAGGATTACAAAAATATTATTTGATTATTGAAAATACAAAATAATAAAAAAAACGCCACAAAATACTTCCTAAACATCTAAATATGTAATGAGCTTGTTATAAGGATTTTGTTTGGAAAAATTTGGTGCTGCACGCGCTAGCAACAAAGTGATGCCATTCGTCACTAGCGCGTTCAGCTATAGAGGTTAACATTACTGTCTAGTGTGCTCCCTGCATCAAAGCAAAGTTTAAGGGGGCGGTTGAGTTAAAGGTGCAGTTTCAATAACAGATCAATATAAGGCTCTCCACATCCTTAACACACAGTCACGAAAAATATTGTCTTAAAGGAAAAAAAACTGACCCATTGCATATACATTTGTATTATTTTGTGATGGTAATTGAACAAAATAAATGCGCATAAATTCTTCTTTCTTTAATGTTATAGGCTCCGTGTACAAGTGCGCCCTCAAACGGCAATGACGTCATACAGTGAACCCCGCCCTAAACAAGCAGGGCGCAGGGCGGAAGGGCTGACTTCTGGATGTATGACGTATTTTTTTCGAGTCCGCTCACTGGGTCCACCTCGTCCCCAGTGCTTACTTCATGTCCAACCTCGTTTCTAATAGTAAGCCCTGGATCGGAAACTTTCTTAATGTATCCTGATTCGATACCGCAATTGGCAAGTATTAAATGGATTTATATCGTGTACTCAGTGTTGTTAATCCAACGTGTATAACGTCTTTTCATGTTAATTGTAATTATTAGTCCACACCTTCTCAAAAATAATCCTTTTCTTTCAAATTTACTCATATAAATATGAAAGGTGTAGGCCTTACTGCATAATTATTGGCCGGATAAGATTGTCACATTTTAACTCGTGTTTTCGAGACTTCGCGACGAATTGATTCTGTTTTTACCCCAGACACCACATACAAAAACAAACGTTGATGTAAATTACAGACAGACACCAGACTATTCCTTGGTTGCATACAAATCCAAACAAAATTGATATGCAAAGATCCAATACCAGGATGAGAGAGCAAGTAGTGGAGGGAGCGTACTGCTCGAGACCCCGGGAACGAGGCTGAGCTGGGAATGGGCAACGAGTTATGCAGGCTCTTACAAGAAGATCGGTGGTTTAAGTTTTTTTCTCGTACTCTTGGTCCCGAGTATAATGTGTACATGATAATCCATGCGCGTGAACCAGCGAATGGTGCCTTCACGCTGACCACATTTCAAAATTTGCAGCAACCTTACAATTTTAGCACCGACTCGAAACTGCAGGTCTTTTCACGAAACTGTGATCAAAGATTTATTACATCCAGTGGCGTAGCCACGGAGGGGCGTGGGGGGCAACAGCCCCCCCCCCCCATGAAACCTTGTCTCCCCCAGTCGCCCCCCCCCCTCCCCAACTGAGATTTTGAGTTTCTAAAAGAATTATCATTGATCTACATGACGCCCCCCCCCCCAACTGAAAAATTCCTGGCTACGCCACTGATTCATGAGCATTGAGAACGGTCTGAACGAGTACAAACCCCTTTATACTGAAGAAAATTAGATCATAGTGAAAAATGAATTTTACATCATCATTAAAAAATTTCTCTTGGTAAAATTAGGAAAGATATTTTCACATTCCTGATCATAAAAACACGAGGCATAAATCCCTGACGGAATTCATTCTTCAATTATTAACATCCAAAATTTCACAATTTTATATATTTAATATCTTCAACACTAGAAACATCGAGGAATAAAATGCAACAGTCGTATCGTCGTTATCATTTGAATGATTTGAATATTTAAAAACTCAGACTCAAGAAAATATTATAGTCAAAACAGACCATTGATTAAAGTGCATTGAAAGCATACACTGAGCTTAAACTTTACAATTATGAAAATCTACAACATTTAATTACAATATTACACCCACTTATAGTGTATCCAGTATCCACTACATAATCTGTGATCAGAATCTAAATCACAAAAAAAAAGATTAGAAATTGAATAACCTTCATTTGTTTTTAACAAACATGCAGATTATTTTACAATATCATTGATTTTTTTTTCATCTGAAACATCTTTAGCCCCCTGGGTCTTCAAAATAGTACAAGTCGAAACACTGTACACACATTGTTTTAAATAAAAAAAGGCAAGAAAGGCGTCGGTAACCAACAACGCAAAACTAAGTTTTGAGACATCTCACATTTTTTAAAGATTCTTTGATGTTTAAGTAAATATCTGACGTGATCATGACAAGATATATCTTGTACCACACATGATTCAAGATACCATATTTATTTTGGATTGTGAAATTTGACCACCCCAGTCCCATGTGCGTCGCCAGGATTTTTTTTCTAGAGGGAGGCAAAGCACATTTCCCCCAAAAATCCATGTACTTTTCCAGCATATTCTCAATTGATCATTTTTTCGAGGGTGGGCAGGGGGACATTTGCCCACCCCACCTATTAAATTAACAGCAATGTGACTTCGCACCTTTTTCTCTCTTTCCTTTTTTTTTTTTGGGGGGGGGTTGCTTTCCCGGTGGGGGAGGGCCCCCTCGCGACGCCAATGCACCCGACTCCACTGTTCAGAAGATTGTTTTTCCCTCTCCCTCTCATATCGTTTAATTTTTTTCAGCGCCGTGCAAGTTGTACAGTTCAGGATAGTTTTAGCAAGATATGGGACGAGACGACTAAAAAAAGCGGTAAGTTAAAATGCAGTTGAAATTTTAAACTAAAAATGGCACAGGACAGTCAGTTGCCGTGTCACGCGTAGCTGCTCTATTTTCTCGTCCACACAACTGACAGAAACGCGAGGCCAGCAAACGATGGCCGTAAAAAGGGCTTCAGAAAATTCGCAATTTTCATGGCAAACCACAACCGATCCAAACAAACAAAGTTGTTTTAGGTAGTTAAAGACCTACTTCATACATCCGTTAAGGTGTTTTTTTGTGGAAAAAAAGATTTCGTGCATTTTGACGATATTATTTCACGGACAAATCGACTAAAAATTAGGTCAAGAAATTTCCGGTTTTTTTCGAGAACTATGAAAGTCTCCCTAATGTTGAGGTGATCAAACGAAAGAGTGAACCCTCATCTACAAAAAATCTCGTGAACGTGATGTCGTTAATATTTTAAGAATTCGATGCACACCTAATGTTTCCATCAACTTCCATTTTTCACAACGCGAAAAGATCGTCGCTATTGTAAAGCATAGAGCGTGGAACCAAAACACGGTGTGACCTTATGACCCATACTCCCACTGATTGGTCAAGCTCGCGTATGGCCTGCTTAATATTCATAAGTCATTCATTGCACGTTATAGCACGTGATATTCACGATCACAAACGTTTTCAGGCCGGCGTACTTTATACGTTCGTTTACACGCATACATGTGATTGCAAATCATGAAATCTCGAAAAAGTGTTCATTTTTCAAACGGCGATTTGGACCAAACATTAGAAATCTGCTGCACGTGTTTCACAAAAAAAATGAAGCGTATACTTTCCTCTATCTACTAAGCCTTGCCGTTTCTTTCGGCCTTTTTTAAGAATCGAATGTACACCTAAAAACTATCGGCCCTCGATTTTGTTGATAAAAAAATATGATTTTGTTTGACGGCCATAACAACACTTTATATTTGTCAAAAGCAGTTATTTTTGGTATCAAAATAAAGTACACGATTTCAACTTTCACATATTTAGCCATCTTGGCCACACAGTGCATGTATCCAGACACTTTTCGTGTTTTTATGTAGTCTCGAATAAATCTCGTATTATCTCGCGTACGCTTTTGGGCCATGCGTGCTTGACCTCGGGACAAGAAACTGAGGTCAAACAGGGCTGCGTGCGTGACACGGCCACCGACTGAGGAAAAGTCAATGATGGTTTTCCACAAGTAGATGTCATTAAAACTACACCAATATACAAATGTAAAAAAAAAAATACAAACTAATTCACAAAATTTTAACATTTCAGATACCCGCCAGAAATTCACTGCAGTAACAGAGGTGTATTTCAGAGTATAATTTCAAATACATGTAGGCCTTCTCTCTAAAAGTTCCCTACCACAAACTCGTTACATGTACAATACAGACGACGACAGTTATAGATTTCTAAATAGCTAAATACTGCTAAATAGTATAGTACACTGTGAAACATCCCATTATCAAGCTATCATGATTTACAAGATGACAGAAACATGTGGGCACACGATGGTTGTTTCCCCAACAAAGGCGTCAACCACAAAGGTCTGCACAACATCATTATGTGCATAATTAAGCAATAATTTATGCACTAAGCTGGAAAATTAACCAATCAGAATGCAGACAATCAGAGCTAGGAATTTGTAATTGACGCCTGTGTGTCAGATACCATCTTAGCTATACGTTTAAATTTTATTTTAATTGAAATCGATTTGGGATGATGACAAACACCAAATTGATACTGGAGTTAGGTACCCAGATTTTAAGGCCTTTTAATTGATCCGGATGTTAAAATAACAACATCAATGACCAAGCCCAATCCAAGTCTTATGGAGAAATTAGGAACGTTAGCGGCAATAGATCAAGTGGTGTCCAACGGTACAACGAGTCTGTCGCCACCAAGTGTCGCAAGTCACAACTCTACAATCTCCGACTTAAATAACGCACATAAGATATTTCAATTACATTAATTTCGTAGACAGAAATGGCTGGACTTGACAGTCCAATGACATAAGGACCTAGACCTTTTCACCGGCGGGGTAACCGCCTGGTTGGCCTGGCGGATAGACCGGTTGACCGGCTGGATAGGCCGGTGGACCGGGTGGGTAGGCCGGTTGACCGGGCGGGTAGGCTCCTGGTTGACCGTACGGTGCCTGTTGACCTGGCTGACCAATCGGCTGCATGGCCATAGGAGGTTGTTCCTGCTGCTGTGGAGTCTGAGCCACGACCTGGTATGAGGTCTGCTGGGGCTGGGACTTCTTACAGCAGCAGTGGTAGCAGATACAGCCCACGCAAACGCATAACAGGACTACACCCACGATACAGCCAACGATGATTGCGACGATGATGCCAATACCAAGACTAATGGCTTTGTTAATGGTGTCATCAAAGTCACCTGGTAAAGAGTAAAATAACCACTTCCAGACATTTGTCGCCAACTCCAACCTAAATGCTATTGAACTTACGGTTAATGGTAAATTCAGAGATCTTCTCGGCACAGAAATTTGCTGCGAAAATAAATGTCTAACAGAAGTCATGAGCCAAAATTACATGCAATAAACGTTGCAATTGACGTGGTTTTTTGCAGATTGTCGCTGAATGGACCTGATCTTTATTTTTTTTATTAAAGTTCATTGTGACACCAAAATATTTCTCCTGGTGTCTTTCACATCACCTAAACAGGGGGTTAGATGCCATACTCCATAAAATATTACAAGCCCAAAACTTTTAACAATAATTTGTGATCACATTGCTTGGGGGTATTGGATGAAATAGGGAAGGAATATGTCTTTGGTTTCTCCTTCCAAACATGCTGACATCCGTTATTTGTCTTTAAAGGGAATATACAACATTTGCTTTTGCTGTAAGTTTCAGGCAAGGATGGATTGGAGGTAAGTATTATACAGCAAATATTGTTGCATTGACTTGTTTGAAGTTTTGAGTTCGAAGATGCTGGAAAAACCAAGAAAAACCAATCCTGTTCTTGTAGTCTGGTTCCCTGGCCCCTTTTCAGATGAAACGAAGCAATTTATAGACATCAGGGAATTGTAAGGGAAGGAACCTGTCTAGCTGGCTTTCCCCTTTTATAGGCGTGAAATCGATTGCAAACAACACGCCGACTAGCTAAATATGGTAAATTTGGGGCAGTGTTTAAAATATAGCCATTTTTTCCAACGCTGGTCGGCCGGCAAGTGTGGAAGTTGATACAAACATTCAAGTTTTCTTGAAAATTATAGCACACCAGGTGTCACGATTTCACAGAATGTTTCTGACTGTCATTCACTAACAGCCCTTAAGGTATTTCATAAGGATTTGGTAGTTTTGCTTTTTGATGTTCGCAAATGTTGTATATTCCCTTTAAATAAGAATGTTATGAAAACTATAAGATTGCAGGCTTTGCATGGTGGAGTATCAATATAGTTTCGGTTTGCGGTAACACCATGTGGCAATATTAAAGTACTGTCGCTTAGTAGATAAGAACAATCCTGCTTATTTCTGAAAAGAACTTGTCTTGTTATCTACTTTTGTAAAGTAGCTTGGAAGGCGCATGGGCGTCGCCACGATTTTTTCCAGCATTTTCCAGATTGCTCTTTTTTCGAGGGTGGGCAGGGACATTTTGCCCGTCCCCCCCACCCCCACCCATTAAATTAACAATATGAATTCGCACCCTTTTTCTTTTTTTTCTTTTTTTTTTTTGGGGGGGGGGCTCGTCCGGGGGAGGGGGGCAAGCGCCCCGCCCCCTCGCGACGCCCATGGGAAGGCGGTGGGACTTTCTTCTATTTCTATTATCTTCACTGAGGCTGAGTGAGATATAAGTTTGGTCTCAACTCTCATCAGTCTCCTGACGATTACTAGAGCAGGCTAGTCGAAACGTTGAGACCAAACTTATCGCACTCAGCCTCGGTGAAGATAATTGCGAGAAATCCCACCGCCTTCCTCTTAGCGAAAGTATATACAAGACACGTTCTTTTCAGAACTAAGCAGGACTGTTCGTATCAGAGCTAACTCTACTAAGCAACAGTCGTTATTGTGTTACCGCAAACCGAAATTATATTATTAAAACTAGTTTTAAACAATGGTTGATATGAATGGTTCTCGATCGAAGTGTGATCCAATCAGCACTTCCTTTGGAAGTATTATTTTCTGTTCTTGACATGTCCTTGAGTCCTTTTCTTTTTCTTACCGAAGAGATCTTCGTCACTGTTGTCACCACAATTGTCGTAAAAGTTGTTTTTTAGGGTAGCATCAATGCAGCGATCGTTGTCACACTCGAACTCACCAGAATCACAGGACGCTGAAACATTCAGGGAAGGTTAGAGGTCATGTGATGTCACTATATTGCTATGACGAGATTGCAGTTATAGTGGAATGTGAATATTTTTTCCAAGAGAGGGTCAGCGGCGAAATTGGAATCTAATTTTGTAGAGAGGACTTTTGATGGAGCTCATTTTCAGGAGGGGCAACTCAATGGGTTTAAAAACACACAGAGAGAGCAGTTTTTGCCTTCCCAAAATTTAATCAAGGGGTCGCAATTAAGGAGGCGGGCCTCAGCGCCTCCCTTTTCCTTAGTCAAGATACTAAAAATAGTGGCAAGGACTTGAATGGCAAAGAATGAGATTTGCCAAAATCAGAAAATGAGGGGTTTTTTTTACCGTCGATTAAGCTGAAAGCCACAACAGGTGAAGGGCTACAACGAAAAGTGTACAGGTGGAACAAAGTGATTCACCAATTAATCCTGAAGGAAATTATCATTTTCCTTGAAGAAAAGCAGACTACATAATAAAGTTGTACAGAGGACACACTTACTGAAAACAGACGACTTAAAGGATGTGTAGGAGAGGAGAAACCCTTCATCTGTGGAGAACGAATCCGTCTTGAACCTCAAAGTGACCGAATTCAAGGAGGAGACGATGTCACTAGCATACATCCCACAGATGACTTGGACCGGGGAAAGGATAGTGCTTGTCCCTTCATAGACCTCCAGGTAGTCCCCATCACAGCCCGAGTCACCACTAAGCGTTCCTTCGATGTCGACTCGATCAAAGGTCAGTAGGATCCGTCGACCTATGTCGGCAGTGATGGTGACGGTGCAGTCGAAGTCGTTTGCGTAAGTTGAGTGGACCTGGGAATCCATGTTGCCACCAGAGTCCCCAGCCTGGATGGTTTCGCCGCACTTCCCGTCCATGTACACTGGGCATAAATGGTCATTAAAGGAGGACACAGATGAAGGGGGGGGGGGGGGTTGAGAGAAGACAAAACAGGACTTGCCTGGTCAATCTAAACCCGAAAGTTCTAGTTAAGGACCTATTTACACCAAGTGACTCGGTAAGTCAATCAATTATAAGCCGATAACTTAGTCAGTCAACAGAGACTCAACCATTGTGTCGGTGACTCACTCACTGCGTCAGACAACCGGGGAGTCAGTTAGACAGTCGATCGGTGGGGGGGAGTGGGTCAGTCAGCAAATCATGTGAATTGGGGAGTCACCCAGTCAGTAACTCAGTCAGTCATACAGTCGATCGGGGAGTCAGTTGGTCTTTCAGCCAGTCATGTGACTCAGTCAGTCAGACAGTCGATCGGGGAGTCAGTTGGTCTGTCAGCCAGTCATGTGACTCAGTCAGTCAGACAGTCGATCGGGGAGTCAGTTCCGGGTCTGTCAGCCAGTCATGTGACTCAGTCAGTCAGACAGTCGATCGGGGAGTCAGTTGGGGAGTCAGCCAGTCATGTGACTCAGTCAGTCAAACAGTCGATCGGGGAGTCAGTTGGTCTGTCAGCCAGTCATGTGACTCAGTCAGTCAGACAGTCGATTGGGGACTGGGGTGTGAGTGACCACTGATAAAAATAGCTGAAAACAGCTGAAAAAGGTGTAAAAAGCTGAACTTTGGAAATCTCCTATACTTTTGTACACAACAAGTGAGGGAAAAAAGCTGAAATCAGCTTCAAAGCTGAGATTTCACACCCCTGTGGGGAGTCAGTTGGTCAGTCGGCCAGTCATGTGACTCAGTCAGTCAGACAGTCGATCGGGGAGTCAGTTGGTCTGTCAGCCAGTCATGTGACTCAGTCAGTCAGACAGTCGATCGGGGAGTCAGTTCCGGGTCTGTCAGCCAGTCATGTGACTCGGGGAGTCAGACAGTCGATCGGGGAGTCAGTTCCGGGTCTGTCAGCCAGTCATGTGACTCGGGGAGTCAGACAGTCGACCGGGGAGTCAGTTGGTCTGTCAGCCAGTCATGTGACTCAGTCAGTCAGACAATCGATCGGGGAGTCAGTCGGGGAGTCAGCCAGTCATGTGACTCAGGGAGTCAGACAGTCGATCGGGGAGTCAGTTGGTCAGTCAGCCAGTCATGTGACTCAGTCAGTCAGACAATCGATCGGGGAGTCAGTCGGGGAGTCAGCCAGTCATGTGACTCGGGGAGTCGGACAGTTGATCGGGGAGTCAGTTGGTCAGTCAGCCAGTCATGCGACTCAGTCAGTCAGTGGACAACAGCCTGGCCCTTCGGGTCCAGAAAAAAAGCGCGAAAATTATTATTCCATTCTGACTCACACTCTGAGCAGAACTTTCTCATTCCAAATGGGTGATTCTAAAACAATTGGGGTCCCCGCTTTTTCCTGTCCCTGTTTCATGTGACTTAAATGATTTTATAATTAGCTGTTTCGGTGTACACACCGAAACAGCTCTTGTTTTCGTTAAGATTTTTTTTTTAGCTGTTTCGGTGACACACCGAAACAGCTCTTGTTTTCGTTAAGATTTTTTTTTTTCTTTTTTTTATTAGCTGTTTCGGTGACACACCGAAACAGCTCTTGTTTTCGTTAAGATTTTTTTTTTCTTTTTTTCTTTTTTAGCTGTTTCGGTGACACACCGAAACAGCTCTTGTTTTCGTTAAGATTTTTTTTTTAGCTGTTTCGGTGACACACCGAAACAGCTCTTGTTTTCGTTAAGATTTTTTTTTTTCTTTTTAGCTGTTTCGGTGACTCACCGAAACAGCTCTTGTTTTCGTTAAGATTTTTTTTTTTCTTTTTTTTTTTTCTTCTCCTTTTTCAGACTTTTTCTCCATAGGTTTAACACACGTTTCTTCCACCAGTCCACTTTGCCACTTTTTCAAATCCGATTGATTTCAGACTTGGTACATACTTAGACCACCACCCACAGATGGTCCTAGAAGAAATTCGTGATCGTGACGTCATCAGGTGTCAGGTTACGTCACATTAAAGATGTATTTTTCCCCATATGTTTTGTACACGTTTTAAAACACTCCGGTTCGGCATCTTCGTAAATCCGATTGACTTTAAATTTAATTCATACTTAGACCACCACCCACAGATGGTCCTAGACGAAATTCGTGATCGTGACGTCATCAGGTGTCCGGTTACGTCACATTAAAGATGCATTTTTGCCCATATGTTTTGTACACGTTTTAAAACACTCCAGTTTGGCATCTTCTTAAATCCGATCGACTTTAAACTTAATTCATACTTAGACCACCACCCACAGATGGTCCTAGACAAAATTCGTGATCGTGACGTCATCAAGAGTCAGGTTACGTCACATTAAAGATGCATTTTGCCCCATAGGGTTTGTACACGTTTTAAAACGCTCCATTTCGGCACTTTCGTAAATTCGATCGACGTTGCACTTGGTACACACTTAGACCATCACCCACAGATGGTCCTAGAAGAAATTCGTGACCGTGACGTCATCAGGTGTCGGGTTACGTCACATTAAAGATGCATTTTCCCCATATGTTTTGTACACGTTTTAAAACACTCCACTTTGGCCTCTTCGTAAATCCGATCGACCTCAGACTTGGTACATACTTAGACCACCACCCACAGATGGTGCTAGAAGAAATTCGTGATCGTGACATCATCAGGTGTAAGGTTACTTTACATTAAAGATGCATTTTTCCCCATAGGTTTTGTACATGTTTTTCTTCAAATAATTCTTTATTTGGCACTATACACCTGTATGTCTGATTGACTTTTCACTTGGCAGATGCAATTCGAAGTGACTTCATCAAGTGTTCATCACGTGCACAGAGTATTTCAAATATCCGAAACAGCTTGTGTTTGTCCACAAACACATTTCTAGTTTTTTTTTTCTCCTTTTTCAGACTTTTTCTCCATAGGTTTAACACACGTTTCTTCCACCAATCCACTTTGCCACTTTTTTAAATCCGATTGATTTCAGACTTGGTACATACTTAGACCTCCACCCACAGATGGTCCTAGAAGAAATTTGTGATCGTGACGTCATCAGGTGTCAGATTACGTCACATTAAAGATGTATTTTTGCCCATATGTTTTGTACACGTTTTAAAACACTCCAGTTTGGCATCTTCGTAAATCCGATCGACTTTAAACTTAATTCATACTTAGACCACCACCCACAGATGGTCCTAGACGAAATTCGTGATCGTGACGTCATCAGGTGTCAGGTTACGTCACATTAAAGATGTATTTTTGCCCATATGTTTTGTACACGTTTTAAAACACTCCAGTTTGGCATCTTCGTAAATCCGATCGACTCTAAACTTAATTCATACTTAGACCACCACCCACAGATGGTCCTAGACGAAATTCGTGATCGTGACGTCATCAAGAGTCAGGTTACGTCACATTAAAGATGCGTTTTGCCCCATAGGGTTTGTACACGTTTTAAAACGCTCCATTTCGGCACTTTCGTAAATCCGATCGACGTTACACTTGGTACACACTTAGACCACCACCCACAGATGGTCCTTGAAGAAATTCGTGATTGTGACGTCATCAGGTGTTACGTTACTTCACATTAAAGATGCACATTTTTCTCATAGGTTTTGTACACATTTTAAAACGCTCCACTTTGGCACTTTCATCAATGTGATCGACTTAATACTTGGAACACACATAGACCACTACCCATAGATGGACCTAGAAGAAATTCATCATCATGGAGTCATGAGGTGTCAGGTTACATCACATTAAAGATGCATTGTTTCCCTATTGGTTTTGTACACGTTTTTCTTCAAACTGAACTTCGGAAGCACAAGTCTGATGGGGTTAAAACTTGATATGCAAATTCACATGGTTGTGTTATAGATAGAAATTGAAGTGACATCATCATCAAATGTCATGTGAAGTCCCTTAAAGGGGTATTTTATTCTTTTATAGGTCTATATCTACATAACTAAAATGTTTGATTTGGTTGTAACTTGACATGTACATATTATAATGTGCTGTTTATGTAGATGACATTTATAGTGACGTCACTGATTGTTCATCCCGTGCTCAGAGTATTTCAAATATCCGAAACAGCTTGTGTTTGTCCACAAACACATTTCTAGTTTCTTTTTTCTTTTTTAGCTGTTTCGGTGACACACCGAAACAGCTCTTGTTTTCGTTAAGATTTTTTTTTTTCTTTTTAGCTGTTTCGGTGTACACACCGAAACAGCTCTTGTTTTCGTTAAGATTTTTTTTTTTCTTTTTTTTTTTCTTATTTGTCCACTTTTCTCCATAGGTTTTGTACACGTTTTTCTTCTACCCATTCACTTTGGCATTTTCGTATATCTGATCAACTTCTGACTTGGCACACACTTAGACCACCACCCACAGATGATCCTAGAAGAAATTCGTGATCGTGACGTCATCAGGTGTCGGGTTACGTCACATTAAAGATGCACTTTTCCCCATATGTTTTGTACACGTTTTAAAACACTCCACTTTGGCACCTTCTTAAATTTGATCGACTTTACACTTCATATAAACTTAGACCACCACCCACAGATGGTCCTAGAAGAAATTCGTGATCGTGACGTCATCAGGTGTCGGGTTACGTCACATTAAAGATGCACTTTTCCCCATATGTTTTGTAGACGTTTTAAAACACTCCACTTTGGGCTCTTTTGTAAATCTGATGGTCTTCAGACTTTGTATTTACTTAGATCAATGCCCACAAATGGTCCTAGAAGAAATTCATGATCGTGACGTCATCAGGTGTCGGGTTACGTCAAATTTAAACGTGCATTTTTCCCCATATGTTTTGTACACGTTTTAAAACACTCCACTTTGGCACCTTCTTAAATCTGATCGACTTTACACTTGATATAAACTTAGACCACCACCCACAGATGGTCCTAAAAGAAATTCGTGATCGTGACGTCATCAGGTGTCGGGTTACGTTACATTAAAGATGCACTTTTCCCCATATGTTTTTTACACGTTTTAAAACACTCCACTTTGGGCTCTTTCGTAAATCCGATCAACTTCAGACTTGGTACATACTAAAATCACAACCAACAGATGCTCCTAGAAGAAATTCGTGATCGTACAGTCATCAGGTGTCAAGTTACAACACATTAAAGAAGCATTTTTCCCCATTTGTTTTGTACACATTTTAAAATACTCCACTTTGGGCTCTTTCGTAAATCTGATTGACTTCAGACTTCATACATGTACTTAGACCACTACCCACAGATGGAACTAAAAGAAATTCGTGATCGTACAGTCATCAGGTGTCAGGTTACGTCACATCAAAAATGCATTTTCAACAAAGGTTTTGTACATGCACGTGTTTCTTCAAACCACACACTTTAGCACTTTTCATATGTCTGATTGATTTTACACTTGGCAGACACTTAGACCAGCAGCCAAAGATGGTCCTGATGATTTTCGTAACGACGTCATCATGTGTCACATGACATCATATTAAACGTACATTTTTCAAATCACTATAACTTCTGAAGTACAATTCCGATTGGGTGAAAACTTGGTATGCGCATACACAGTGATGTGTTACAGATAAACAGGTGACGTCCATTAAAGGGGCATATTTTGTTCTATTAAAGGTCTATATCTATATGTTCGATTTGGCTGTACGTAACTTAATATACGTATAATGTGCTGTGTTATAGATAACATTTAAAGTGACGTCATCAAGTGTTCACCATATGCACAGAGTATTTCAAATATCCGAAACAGCTGTGTTTGTCCACAAACACATTTCTAGTTTTTAGCTGTTTCGGTGTACACACCGAAACAGCTCTTGTTTTCGTTAAGATTTTTTTTTTTCTTTTTTTTTTTCTTATTTGTCCACTTTTGTCATATGTTTTGTACACGTTTTTCTTCTACCCATACACTTTGGCATTTTCGTAAATGCCATCGACTTCAGACTAGGCACACACTTAGACCAACACCCACAGATGGTCCTAGAAGAATATTGTGATCATGACATCATCAAGTGTCAGGTTACGTAACATTAAAGGTGCATTTTTACTCCATAGGTTTTGTACACGTTTTCCTTCAATCAGTACATTTTGGCACTTTCATAGATCTGATTGACTTCAGACTTGGCAGACACGCATATCACCAACCGCAGATGGTCCTATAAGGTTTTCGTCATGTTGACGTCATCAGGTGTCATGTGAGGGCGCCCTAACTTTGCATTTGTTGCAGCCCTGTAACTTTGCAAGTATGGGTCCGATTGCGTTGAAACTTTGCATGCCCTCACATTGGGGTGTGTTTCGTGTGGCAATATAGGTGACGTCATCGCGACGTCATTAGCTGTCATGTGAGGGCGCCCTAACTTTGCATAATTTCCATATCTCCACGAGTATGCATCCGATTTGGTTGAAGCTTTGCATTCACACAAACTTGAATCCGTTATACACCAGAATATAGGTTAAGTCAAGGTGATGTCATCGGTCGTCATGTGAGGGCGCCCTAACATAGCATCATTTGCAGCCCTATATCTTTTTGAGCATGGGTCCCATTGCGTTGAAACTTTGAATGCCCTCATATTGGGAAGTGTTAATGTGAAAATATCGGTGGCGACAGTATCACTTCTGTGGTCGTCATGTGAGGGCGCCCTAACCTTGCATCTTTTAAAACCCTTTATCTCCGCAACCATTCGTCCGATTCGGTTTAAACTTTCCATGCACTAATAGTCGTCATAATCTCATGTCCTTGTCAAATAATGTAACAGTCGAAACAGCTTGTGTTTGTCCACAAACACATTTCTAGTTTTTTTTTTTTTTTCTCCTTTTTCAGACTTTTTCCATAGGTTTAACACACGTTTCTTCCACCAGTCCACTTTGCCACTTTTTCAAATCCGATTGATTTCAGACTTGGTACATACTTAGACCACCACCCACAGATGGTCCTAGAAGAAATTCGTGATCGTGACGTCATCAGGTGTCAGGTTACGTCACATTAAAGATGTATTTTTCCCCATATGTTTTGTACACGTTTTAAAACACTCCGGTTCGGCATCTTCGTAAATCCGATTGACTTTAAATTTAATTCATACTTAGACCACCACCCACAGATGGTCCTAGACGAAATTCGTGATCGTGACGTCATCAGGTGTCCGGTTACGTCACATTAAAGATGCATTTTTGCCCATATGTTTTGTACACGTTTTAAAACACTCCAGTTTGGCATCTTCGTAAATCCGATCGACTCTAAACTTAATTCATACTTAGACCACCACCCACAGATGGTCCTAGACGAAATTCGTGATCGTGACGTCATCAAGAGTCAGGTTACGTCACATTAAAGATGCGTTTTGCCCCATAGGGTTTGTACACGTTTTAAAACGCTCCATTTCGGCACTTTCGTAAATCCGATCGACGTTACACTTGGTACACACTTAGACCACCACCCACAGATGGTCCTTGAAGAAATTCGTGATTGTGACGTCATCAGGTGTTACGTTACTTCACATTAAAGATGCACATTTTTCTCATAGGTTTTGTACACATTTTAAAACGCTCCACTTTGGCACTTTCATCAATGTGATCGACTTAATACTTGGAACACACATAGACCACTACCCATAGATGGACCTAGAAGAAATTCATCATCATGGAGTCATGAGGTGTCAGGTTACATCACATTAAAGATGCATTGTTTCCCTATTGGTTTTGTACACGTTTTTCTTCAAACTGAACTTCGGAAGCACAAGTCTGATGGGGTTAAAACTTGATATGCAAATTCACATGGTTGTGTTATAGATAGAAATTGAAGTGACATCATCATCAAATGTCATGTGAAGTCCCTTAAAGGGGTATTTTATTCTTTTATAGGTCTATATCTACATAACTAAAATGTTTGATTTGGTTGTAACTTGACATGTACATATTATAATGTGCTGTTTATGTAGATGACATTTATAGTGACGTCACTGATTGTTCATCCCGTGCTCAGAGTATTTCAAATATCCGAAACAGCTTGTGTTTGTCCACAAACACATTTCTAGTTTCTTTTTTCTTCTCCTTTTTCAGACTTTTTCTCCATAGGTTTAACACACGTTTCTTCCACCAGTCCACTTTGCCACTTTTATAAATCCGATTGATTTCAGACTTGGTACATACTTAGACCACCAGCCACAGATGGTCCTAGAAGAAATTTGTGATCGTGACGTCATCAGGTGTCAGGTTACGTCACATTAAAGATGCATTTTTCCCCATATGTTTTGTACACGTTTTAAAACACTCCAGTTTGGCATCTTCGTAAATCCGATCGACTTTAGACTTAATTCATACTTAGACCACCACCCACAGATGGTCCTAGACGAAATTCGTGATCGTGACGTCATCAAGAGTCAAGTTACGTCACATCAAAGATGCATTTTGCCCCATAGGGTTTGTACACGTTCTTTTCTCCATAGGGTTTGTACACGTTCTTTTCTCCATAGGTTTTGTACACGTTCTTTTCTCCATAGGGTTTGTACACGTTCTTTTCTCCATAGGGTTTGTACACGTTCTTTTCTCCATAGGGTTTGTACACGTTCTTTTCTCCATAGACATTGTGCACGTTGTTTTCTCCATAGGCTTTGTACCCATGGGGTCGGACAACTCGACCGTTATCCAACTTGACATTTTGACAGCGTGCGTGTGCATGCCTTGCCGCCTTACAGCTGGCCAGGTCCCCGCGCACTCTACGCGGTACAGTCATGATGCCACAGATTCATGCGGCTTACGTAATGTGATAAACTTGTAGTTGGGTATGTGAGTTGGGATTGTGAGTTGGGATAATCATGATTTATCAGAAGTTAACAACTTTAAAGAATTTCTTCAATGTTAATGTGGGATTTTGGGGGATTTGTTCAAGTGCGCCACGTTAGGAACACTGGAAAGAATTCCATTTAAGCCTCCACCTCTATGGGCCGTGACAGGAAACGTCAAAGTATTTTTAAAGAAAATCTTGATTTTTTCCCCTCCTAAATTTCCGTTTCTTCGTCAGATTTACAACTTTTGGTGCTTTTCAAGTCATATCTAGGAAAATAACTGGAGTCCGTATATGGAATTCTTTACAAGACGTCATTAAATTTAATTCCCTTCTCGTCTGCTCAGTACTATTGGTATTTTGACTCCCAACACGAATCATGTTACTGTTAAAGTTGTTTGCTGCCCTCTAGTGTTTCCTGTGATGAAACGTCCAAAAGTGTACGTGACGTGCAACTGTATTGGTCCGGCACTCATGGCCATAGCCAGGCAGAGTTGTAACGAGTCACTGATTTTTGTGACTCGAGTCGAGTCGAGTCATTTTAAAGAAGTGACTCGAGTCGAGTCGAGTCATTAGGTCAACAAGGTCGAGTCGAGTCGAGTCGAGTCACAGAGTGTGGTCGAGTCGAGTCGAGTCGAGTCAAGTATTTAGCTCGAGTCAATTCGAGTCACAAATATTTGAACACTATATAATAAATTACAATAAAAAGCAACAAACACAAGACAGAAATACAAGGCACCAGTCTATTACGAAAATCCAAAGACATAAAGTATGCTGTATGGTACCCAACCAACAGTTTCCATTGCTAGCTCAAGTCACAGATAAGAAGATGTGAAACTTCGGACTTATAACTGGATTGGCTTCGGGTCTAGATTTTGTTGTTCGCTGATCGCTGACAATGTCAAAACCTAATTGCATTATACAAAACTGTTTCTGATTATTTAAAGGTGGGCCCGTCCGTATCCATTTGTTTTGTGAAATCGGGACATAAATTTAGCCAGCGTTCCACCAAGAACTTCAAACTCGCCCGAAACCAATGATGAAACCACGGATTGAGAAATGCGTTTTAAGTCTGGTTCCGGGTTTAGCATTACATGCTATAGAACCACAAGGTAGGAGTCCGCGACACGGTGTATGTTTGTTGTATCATTATGGAGGAAGGAAAACAGACGGCCGCTGTATATGAACGTACATTAATCGCGAACATTAACGTGACGTGAACAAAAACTGGCGACGCGAACGGCGCGGCGTAAGTCATTGCAAATATTTTTCGCAAATAAGTTTTGCTTTTATTTTTTGGGACTCGAGTCTTATTAGCCTTCCTCGAGTCGAGTCGAGTCATTCTGATGAGGGACTCGAGTCGAGTCGAGTCATTTGCTCGCAGTGACTCGAGTCGAGTCGAGTCATTTACCCGTCGGGACTCGAGTCGAGTCGAGTCGCCAAAAAAAGTGACTCGAGTCGGACTCGAGTCGAGTCATTGACTCGAGTCATTACAACTCTGTAGCCAGGACAATACATGTAAGGCCAAAATCACAGATCGACACAAGCAAAATGACACGCAGGCCAAATTTCATGACAGGCCACTCCGTGTTGGAGGTTAGCCATGGCTTTTAGGGGGCTAGATACAAACAGGATTACATGTTTTCTTCAGCTAATAATTATATTTTGGCAATTTGCTAAAGCTGATCGACATCAGATTTTACAATACCACACACTGATGGCTCAAAAACAATTTCCGTCACCATGACGTACGTACCATTGTACAATATCACCTGACGGCTATAGTATTCAAGATTCTCTATCTCTAGGACGTACCAGTGCGATTGGGTTCAAAGCTGGTACGCAAGTATTCCAGGGTGTGTTATGAGTACAAAACCACATTATACGTCATGATCACACCATGATGACGTCTTTATGACGTCATCGCATACCATGTGACCAAACATTCAAGTTATAGTATTTATTATATTTCAGAACATTTATCTCTGAAAGTGCTAGTTCCATTGGCTTCGAACTTGGATTTGCTTCAAACATTATCACGTCATCACGTCATGTGCCGTCATTAAAGGGATAATTGTCAGGGCCTATATTGTACGGTATTTGTATAACTAGAGATTCCAAATGCATGTAACTAATGTACGTATCAAATATCTATGAGATTTGAGGTGATGTCGTCATGTCATCAACACACCTCACAGCCGAAACAGCTTGCGTTTGTCCACAAACGCATACCTCTAGTTTTTTTTTCTCCTTTTTCAGACTTTTTCTCCATAGGTTTAACACACGTTTCTTCCACCAATCCACTTTGCCACTTTTTTAAATCCGATTGATTTCAGACTTGGTACATACTTAGACCTCCACCCACAGATGGTCCTAGAAGAAATTTGTGATCGTGACGTCATCAGGTGTCAGATTACGTCACATTAAAGATGTATTTTTGCCCATATGTTTTGTACACGTTTTAAAACACTCCAGTTTGGCATCTTCGTAAATCCGATCGACTCTAAACTTAATTCATACTTAGACCACCACCCACAGATGGTCCTAGACGAAATTCGTGATCGTGACGTCATCAAGAGTCGGGTTACGTCACATTAAAGATGCATTTTGCCCCATTGGGTTTGTACACGTTTTAAAACGCTCCATTTCGGCACTTTCGTAAATCCGATCGACGTCACACTTGGTACACACTTAGACCACCACCCACAGATGGTCCTTGAAGAAATTTGTGATCGTGACGTCATCAGGTGTCAGGTTACGTCACATTAAATATGTATTTTTCCCCATATGTTTTGTACACGTTTTAAAAAACTCCAGTTTGGCATCTTCGTAAATCCGATCGACTTTAAACTTAATTCATACTTAGACCACCACCCACAGATGGTCCCAGACGAAATTTGTGATCGTGACGTTATCAAGTGTCAGGTTACGTCACATTAAAGGTGCAATTTTCCCCATAGGGTTTGTACATGTTTTAAAACGCTCCATTTCGGCACTTTCGTAAATCCGATCGACGTTACACTTGGTACACACTTAGACCATCATCCACAGATGGTCCTTGAAGAAATTCGTGATTGTGACGTCATCCGATGTCACGCTACTTCACATTAAAGATGCATATTTTCCCCGTGGGTTTTGTACACGTTTTAAAATGCTCCACTTTGGCACTTTCGTAAATTTGATCGACTTTATACTTGGTACACACTTAGACCACTACCCATAGATGGTCCTAGGAGAAATTCATCATCGTGGCGTCATGAGGTGTCAGGTTACATTACATTAAAGATACATTGTTTCCCTATTGGTTTTGTACACGTTTTTCTTCAAACTGAACTTCGGAAGTACAAGTCTGATTGGTATGCATATTCACATGGATGTGGTTTTTTTTGTAGATGGAAATTGAAGTGAAGTCATCATCAAATGTCATGTGAAGTCCCTTAAAGGGGCATTTTATTCTTTTATAGGTTTATATATCTACCGAACTAAAATGTTTGATTTGGTTGTAACTTGACATGTACATATTATAATGGGCTGTTATAGATGACATTTATAGTGACGTCACTGATTGTTCATCCCGTACTCAGAGTATTTCAAATATCCGAAACAGCTTGTGTTTGTCCACAAACACATCTCTAGTTGGCTTTTCCGCAAAAAAGCGGAAAAGCCTTTCTTTTTGTTCTCATTTTTTTGGCTTTTTCGCAATTTTGCGAAAAAGCCTTTGTTTTTGTTCTGGTTTTTTTTTTTTTTTCTTTCTTCTTCTTCTTCTTCTTCTTCTTTTTGTTCCACTCAAAATGCCATAGACTTTATGCACGTTTTTCTGGCCTCCACTTTTGGCATTAAACTTTATCATACATTATTCAAAGTTTGCATAAGCATAGTCCCTATAGCAAAGATGTGTCCCGAAGATTGACGTCATGGTGACGTCATCGACTAATTTATTAGAGATTTTTGAATATTAAATTTTTCCCATAGACTTTGTACACAGAAATTTAAAAAAAATTATCGATTTTCAAAGGGCATTTTTGACTCTTTGCCAGTAATTTATTTACACCAATCTTTATCCAAGAAAAGACCTTAATTCAAACAACATTGTGTAATAATGACGTCATGATGACGTCATCCGGTGTGTATTTATAGGCAGTTAAATTGTGACACTTTTAATATTTAAAAATGCATAAGAAATCAACCGTACGCGTCCGCAGCATTCTGTTGCCGGCAAATGGTAGAGTAGGTTGAGGTCTTTATTTCATTCAGTGTGCGTGAAATCACGTGACCCTTGCTTCCGGTCGGAAAAGGCCAAAACCGGAAGTGGCTTATTATTTAAAAATGGTAATAGATATGAACTTGCTTTTAACGGTGTTAGTGTCTTGGCTAAAAGTATTCTTTAAATCATCTACCGATGACGTCATGCAATCTGCGAGCGCCCTCTAGCGACAGGTTGAAAATTTGCAAAAATGTATTTTGAAACGATGTCTGTGGCGAAGTATGTCGGAATCGCCTAAATAATGGTGTATTTAATGATCTTGACCCACTTAAGACATGTGCGAAGTTTTAGGCGAATGACATCATCAGACCGGAAGTTATAATAAAAAGACCCTTTTTCATTTGAAAATTCCTGAAAAATCAACCATGGCAGTTTTTATGTTAATTTTTACTTTAATTATCGATTTAAGGGTAGGTCTAAAACATTTCAAAGCTTCGAGGCAATAAGCGAACTCTGACATGCCCTGCGCACGCTTAAAACTTCAGGTTGACAATACCTCTGCTCTAAAACATGCACAGAATGTCTATATGTACATGTACATACACGTACGTTACGCACATACATTGTATGTGAGTCAGCCTGCAGAGCACGTGTTGCCGAGGCCAAATCCTGTCCACATCACAGTGACCGTTTTAGCCGATTTTCGGCTAACTTTGACAGATTTTATGCTCATGCGTGCGCATAGTCAGGGACGTATAATAAAAATTCATAATGCCGAAAAGCCCTATGTTACGTATTTAAAGGTGCAGTTTTTCTGCAGTGGGATTTTCCACAAGTCTTTTCCTATACAACACTGATATACTGAGTAGTTCTGAACTTCAGCCGAGAATTACTATGAGAAGGAAAGAGAAATTGTATTTTTTTTCGCGCTGTCATTCGATTGAACATATTCCTAAGGGTCAGAATATCAAGTACTATTTTATAAAAATGTTTCGGTTTAAAGGCAAATCACGTATTTAAAGGTGCAATTTTTCTGCAGTGGGATTTTCTTTAGTCCGTTAACTTTGTACACGTGTTAGCCCATTGACTTTGTACACGTTTCAAGCCACCATTTTTATAACTTGGCGATCTGGAATCGTCATCAATGTTACAGCCAAGGAAGACCCTCATACAAAATTATGCCAAGACTATGACGTCATGATGACGTCATCACCTTATTTTTTTAATTGATTTTTGAAAATTTACGTGCATATTATAAAGTCCTATATCTACAGAACTGTAAGTCTTATTGGGTTGAAACTTGGTATTTGGCTAGACCGGGATGTGTTATAGGTAAAACAAAATTAGGTGACGCCATGATGACGTCATTCGGAGATTTTATATGAATATTTGAAGTTTTTGACCTTTTAGCCATATCTCATGAACGTAACATGCAAAATTCAAAATTCTTTGTGTATTTGGTCTGTTAGGTAAAAGGTATTTGCACAAAATTTTGCAAAAAAATATCTGACATCATTATGACGTCATAAAAATGTAATTTTTCAAAATACATATCAGGAAAGGCCTGACTGTCATGAAACTTAATGGGAAGGTAAATAATGGTACTAGTATACAAAGTTTAAAGTGACGTCACGATGACGTCATCGTTTGGTTTTTAGAATTTTTCGATATTTATAATTTTATTCTGCTTCCACAAATTGCACACTTTCTTTCATCAGATTGACATTAAACTTGGTTCAAACCAAAATCACAATGACAAAATGTGCATTGAGAAGGGTCTTAAAAATGACGTCATTGCAGGGCAAGTGATATCATTTGATAAAATTATACTTTAGGAATTATTCTAAGCGTTTTGAACAACCTTTAACTGCATGAAGCACTCTGAAAAGTGACTGCAAAACGACAAAAGAAACAAATATTTGTAAAATGCGAAAAAGCCCTGTGTTCTGTTTGCAAACAGACATACAGCTCTAGTTTCTTTCTTCTTCTTCTTCTTCTTCTTCTTTTTGTCGCCTAAATCCCATAGACTTTGTACACGTTTTTTCTACACGCCACTTTTGACATTTATCTTTGTCATACGTCATTCAAATTTAGCATAGTCATAGTCCTTATAGCAGAGATGTGCCCCGAAGAGTGACGTCATGATGACGTCATCGACTAATTTATTATAGATTTTTGAATATTTAATTTTTCCCATAGACTTTGTACACAAAATTTTTAAAAAAATTGTCGGTTTTCAAACGACATTTTCGACTGTTTGCCAGTAATTCATTTACACCAAACTTTGTTAAAGCAAAGACCCTAATTCAAACAACATTGTGTAATGATGACGTCATGATGACGTCATCAGGTGTTTATTTATAGGCAATTAAATTGTGACACTTTTAATATTTAAAAATGCATAAGAAATCAACAGTACGCGTCCGCAGCATTCTGTTGCCGGCAAGTGGTAGAGTAGGTCAAGGTCTTTATTTCATTCAGTGTGCGTGAAATCACGTGACCCTTGCTTCCGGTCGAAAAAGGCCCAAACCGGAAGTGGCTTATTATTTGAAAGTGGTAATAGAAATGAACTTGCTTTCAACGGTGTTAGTCTCTTGGCCAATAGTATTCTTCAAATCATCTACCAATGACGTCATGCAATCTTCAAGCGCCCTCTAGCGACAGGTTGAAAATTAGCAAAAATGTATTTTGAATAGATGTCTGTGGCGAAGTTTGTCGGAATCGCCTAAATATTGGTGTATATAATGACCTTGACCCACTTAAGACGTGTGCGAAGTTTTAGGCGAATGACGTCATCAGACCGGAAGTTATAATGAAAAGACCCTTTTTCATTTGAAAATTCCTGAAAAATCAACCATGGCAGTTTTATATTTGTTTTTACTTTAATTGTTGATTGAAGGGTAGGTCTAAAACATTTCAAAGTTTCAGGCGATAAGCGAACTCGAACATACCCTGCGCACGCTTAAAACTTCACCTTGACAATACCTCTGCTTCAAAACATGCACAGGACAGGACGTCCACAATGTACATGTACATGCACGTACGTTGTACATAGGCACATACATCGTATGTCAGTCAGCCTGCAGCGCACGTGTTGCTGAGGTCAAATCCTGTCCACAGTGACCGTTTTAGCCGATTTTCGGCTAACTTTGACAGATTTTATGTTCCTGCATGCGCATAGACAGTGACGTATTATAGCACTTTTGGCATTAATCTTTGTCAGATATCATTGAAAGTTGGCATAAGCATAGTCCGTATAGCCAAGATGTGTCCCGAAGAGTGACGTCATGGTGACGTCATCAAGTGATTTATTATGGATTTATGAATAATTAATTTTTCTCATAGACTTTGTACACAGCTTTCTCCACAAGTATTTCCCTATACAAACTGATATATCTTACTGAGTAGTTCTGAACTTCGGCTGAGAATTACTATGAGAAGGAAAAAGAAATCGTATTTTTTTACGCCTGTCATTTGATTGAAAATATTCCCAAGAGTTAGAATAGCAAGTAATATTTTATAAAAATGTTTCAGTTTAAAGGAAAATCACGCATTTAATGGTGCAGTTTTTCTGCTGTGGGATTTTTAACCTATTGACTTTTCCCCTTTTTTAAGCCACCATTTTCATAACTTGGCGATCTGGAATCGTCATCAAAGTTACAGCCAAGGAAGATCCTCATACAAAAATTATGCCAAGACTACGACATCATGATGACGTCATCTTCAAGTGATTTATTATGGATTCATGAATAATTAATTTTTCTCATAGACTTTGTACACAGCTTTTTCCACAAGTCTTTTCCTATACAACACTGATATATCTTACTGAGTAGTTCTGAACTTCGGCTGAGAGTTATACGGAAGCTTAAAGTGACCATCCGAGTTTCCAAGTTTCCGAGATAATTTATCTCGGAACGACGGAATACTGAGATAAAAACATGTCTTTTCGTGATATCGCATCTCGGAAAAACGTCTTTCCCGAATTCGTATCTCAGAAAGACGTCTTTGCCCAATATCACATCACGGAATGACATCTTTCCCAGAAATCGTATCTCAGAAAGACGTCTTTCCCTGATGTCGTATCTCGGAAAGACATCTTCTCCTGATATCGTATCTCAGAAAGACGTCTTTCCTTGATATTGTATCTCGGAAAGACGTCATTCCCTGATATCGTTTCTCAGAAAGACGTCTTTCCGACATACGATATCAAGGATAGACGTCTTTCCGAGATGATATATGAGAGAAAGACGTCTTAAGATGTTATATCAGGTGAAAACGTCTTTTCAAGATAAGATATTAGAGAAAGAACGTCTTTCCGAGATGAAAGACGTCTTTCCGAGATACAATATCAGGGGGAAACGTCTTTCTGAGATAAGATATGAGAGAAAGACGTCTTTCCGCCAGGGAAAGACGTCTTTCCGGGATATCATATCAAGGAAAGACGTCTTTCTGAGATGATATCAGAGAAAGACGTCTTTCCGAGATGTTATATCAGGGAAAGACGTCTTTCAGAGATGTTATATCAGGGAAAGACGTCTTTCAGAGATACGATATCAAGGAAAGACGTCTTTCCGAGATGATATAAGAGAAAGGCGTCTTTCCGAGATGTTATATCAGGAAAAGATGTCCTTCCGAAATGCAATATCAGTGAAAGCCGTCTTTCCGAGATACCATATCAGGGAAAGACGTCTTTCCGAGATACGATATCAGGAAAAGACATCTTTCCGAGATACCATATCAGGGAAAGACGTCTTTCCAAGACACGATATCAGGGAAACACGTCATAAATATCTTAGTAATCCATCTTTCCGAGATAAATCATCAAAGAAACGTGGAAACTCGAATGGTCACTTTAAGCTTCCGTAGAATTACTATGAGAAGGAAAAAGAAATCGTATTTTTACGTTAACCATTTGATTGAAAATATTCCCAAGAGTCTGAATATCAAGTAATATTTTATAAAAATGTTTCAGTTTAAAGGCAAATCACGTATTTAAAGGTGCAGTTTTTCTGCTGTGGGATTTTTAACCCATTGACTTTGTACACGTTTTCAAGCCACCATTTTTATAACTTGGCGATCTGGAATCGTCATCAAAGTTACAGCCAAGGAAGACCCTCATACAAAAATTATGCCAAGACTATGACGTCACGATGACGTCATCACCTAATTTTTTATTGATTTTTGAAAATTTACGTGCATATTGTGAAGTCTTATATCTACAGAAATGTAAGTCCGATTGGGTTGAAACTTGGTATGTGGCTATACCAGGAAGTGTTATAGATTAAAAAGGAGGTGACGTCATGATGACGTCATCCTGAGATTTTATATGAATATTTATTTTTTTGACCTTTTAGCCATATCTCCCGAATGCAACATGCAAAATGCCAAATTCTTTTTTGCATTTGGTCTGTTATGTAATAGCTATTCGTACAAAACTTGAAAAATGTGTGACGTCATCATGACGGAATCAAAATGCCATTTTTCAAAACTCATATAAGGAAAGGTCCAATTGTCATGAAACTTGGTGGGTAGGTAGTTAATCATACTAGTATGCAAAGTTCGAAATGACGTCACGATGACGTCATCAAAAATTTAAAAATAATTGTCGATTTTCAAAGTGCGTTTTCGACTCTTGCCAGTAATTTATTTAGATCACTCTTTGTCCAAGCAAACACCTTGTACACACGCACATACATCGTATTGCCGAGGTGAAATCCTGTCCACAGTGACCGTTTTAGCTGATTTTTCGGCTAACTTTGACAGATTTTATGTTCATGCATATTCAGGGCATATTATTGATAAAAAAAAATCATAATGCGGAAAAGCCCTATGTTCTGTTGCAAACAGACATAGATCTCTAGTTTTTTTTCTTCTCCTTTTTCAGACTTTTTCTCCATAGGTTTAGCACACGTTTCTTCTACCCATACACTTTGGCACTTTTTAAAATCCGATTGATTTCAGACTTGGTACATACTTAGACCACCACCCATAGATGGTCCTAAAAGAAATTCGTGATTGTGACGTCATCAGGTGTCGGGTTACGTTACATTAAAGATGCATTTTTCCCCATATGTTTTATACACGTTTCAAAACACTCCAGTTTGGCATCTTCGCAAATCCGATCAACTTTAAACTTAATTCATACTTAGACCACCACCCACAGATGGTCCTAGACGAAATTCGTGATCGTGACGTCATCAGGTATAAGGTTACGTCACATTAAAGATACATTTTCCCCCATAGGGATGTACACGTTTTAAAATGCTCCATTTCGGCACTTTCGTAGATCTGATCGACATTACACTTGGTACACACTTAGACCACTAGCCATAGATGGTCCTAGAAGAAAGTCATCATCGAGACGTCATCAGGTGTCAGGTTACGTCACATTAAAGATGCACATTTTCCCAATAGGTTTTGTACACGTTTGAAAACAGTCTACTTTGGCACTTTCGTAAATCCGTTCGACGTTAGACTTTGAACACACTTAGACTACCACCCATAGATGGTCCTTGAAGAAAGTCGCCATCGTGACGTCATGAGGTGTCAGTTTACGTCACATTAAAGATGCATTGTTTCCCTATTCGTTTTGTACAAACCATACACTTTTGCACTAGTTTCTATTATGTCTGATTGACTTTACATTTGTCATACACTAGTAAGACCAGTAGCTAGTGATGCCCCTTAAAGGGGCATTTTATTCTCTGTAGGCCTATATCTACAGAACTAAAATGTTCGATTAGGTTGTTACATGGGTACATGTACGTATTATAATGTGCTGTTATAGATAACATTTATAGTGACGTCACTGATTGTTCATCACGTGCACAGAGTATTTCAAATATCCGAAACAGCTTGTGTTTGTCCACAAACACATTTCTAGTTAGCTGTTTCGGTGTACACACCGAAACAGCTCTTGTTTTCGTTAAGATTTTTTTTTTTCTTTTTTTTTTTCTTATTTGTCCACTTTTGTCATATGTTTTGTACACGTTTTTCTTCTACCCATACACTTTGGCATTTTCGTAAATGCCATCGACTTCAGACTAGGCACACACTTAGACCAACACCCACAGATGGTCCTAGAAGAATATTGTGATCATGACATCATCAAGTGTCAGGTTACGTAACATTAAAGGTGCATTTTTACTCCATAGGTTTTGTACACGTTTTCCTTCAATCAGTACATTTTGGCACTTTCATAGATCTGATTGACTTCAGACTTGGCAGACACGCATATCACCAACCGCAGATGGTCCTATAAGGTTTTCGTCATGTTGACGTCATCAGGTGTCATGTGAGGGCGCCCTAACTTTGCATTTGTTGCAGCCCTGTAACTTTGCAAGTATGGGTCCGATTGCGTTGAAACTTTGCATGCCCTCACATTGGGGTGTGTTTCGTGTGGCAATATAGGTGACGTCATCGCGACGTCATTAGCTGTCATGTGAGGGCGCCCTAACTTTGCATAATTTCCATATCTCCACGAGTATGCATCCGATTTGGTTGAAGCTTTGCATTCACACAAACTTGAATCCGTTATACACCAGAATATAGGTTAAGTCAAGGTGATGTCATCGGTCGTCATGTGAGGGCGCCCTAACATAGCATCATTTGCAGCCCTATATCTTTTTGAGCATGGGTCCCATTGCGTTGAAACTTTGAATGCCCTCATATTGGGAAGTGTTAATGTGAAAATATCGGTGGCGACAGTATCACTTCTGTGGTCGTCATGTGAGGGCGCCCTAACCTTGCATCTTTTAAAACCCTTTATCTCCGCAACCATTCGTCCGATTCGGTTTAAACTTTCCATGCACTAATAGTCGTCATAATCTCATGTCCTTGTCAAATAATGTAACAGTCGAAACAGCTTGTGTTTGTCCACAAACACATTTCTAGTTAGCTGTTTCGGTGTACACACCGAAACAGCTCTTGTTTTCGTTAAGATTTTTTTTTTTTTTTTTTTCCTTATTTTTCCACTTTTCTCCATAGGTTTTGTACACGTGTTTCTTCTACCATGCCACTTTGGCACTTTCGTAAACCCGATCGACATGAGACTTGGTACATACTCAGACCACCACCCCCAGATGTGTCTAGAAGAAATTTGTGATCGTGACGTCATCAGGTGTCGGGTTACGTCACATTAAAGATGCATTTTTCCCCATATGTTTTGTACACGTTTTAAAACACTCCACTTTGGGCACTTTCGTAAATCTGATCAACTTCAGACTTGGTACATACAAAAATCACCACCAACAGATGCTCCTAGAAGAAATTCGTGATCGAACAGTCATCAGGTGTCAAGTTACATCACTTTAAAGAAGCATTTTTCCCCATTTGTTTTGTACACGTTTTACAACCCTCCAGTTTGGCATCTTCGTAAATCCGATCGACTCTAAATTTAATTCATACTTAGACCACCACCCACAGATGGTCCTGGAAGAAATTCGTGATTGTGACGTCATCAGGTGTCAGGTTACGTCACATTAAAGATGCATTTTTTGTCCATAGGGTTTGTACACGTTCTTTTCTCCATAGGGTTTGTACACGTTCTTTTCTCCATAGGTTTTGTACACGTTCTTTTCTCCATAGGGTTTGTACACGTACTTTTCTCCATAGGGTTTGTACACGTTCTTTTCTCCATAGGGTTTGTACACGTTCTTTTCTCCATAGGCATTGTGCACGTTGTTTTCTCCATAGGGTTTGTACACGTTCTTTTCTCCATAGGCATTGTGCACGTTGTTTTCTCCATAGGCTTTGTACCCATAGCTGGCCAGGTCCCCGTGCACTCTACGCGGTACAGTCATGATGCCACAGATTTATGCGGCTTACGTAAATGTGACAAACTTGTAGTTGGGTATGTGAGTTGGGATAATCATGATTTATTAGAAGTTAACAACTTTACAGAATTTCTTAAATGTTAATGTGGGATTTTCGGGGATTTGTTCAAGTGCGCCACGTTAGGAACACTGGAAAGAATTCCATATAGGCCTAAGCCTCCACCTCTATGGGCCATGACAGGAAACGTCAAAGTATTTTTAAAGAAAATCTTGATTTTTTCCCCTCCTAAATTTCCGTTTCTTCGTCAGATTTACAACTTTTGGTACTTTTCAAGTCATATCTAAGAAAATAACTGAAGTACGTATATGGAATTCTTTCCAAGACATTTTGTATTCTTGTCAGACCTCGCACACAACTGTGGCACTGTTAAAGTTGTTTGCTGCCCTCTAGTGTTTTAAATGATCTACCTATAATCAAACGTTCGAGATTGTCAGGGTTATATTTCGAGGGTCAAAATTACATACAATCTGAGGAATTCATACTTAGACCACCACCCACAGATGGTCCTTAACGAAATTCATGATTGTGACGTCATCAGGTGTCAGGTTACGTCACATTGAAGATTCATTTTTCCCCATTGGGTTTGTACACGTTTTAAAACGCTCCATTTCGGCACTTTCATAAATCTGATCGACGTTACACTTGATACACACTTACACCACCACCCACAGATGGTCCTAGAAGAAATTCGTGATCGTGACGTCACCAGGTGTCACGTTACTTCACATTAAAGATGCACATTTTCCCCTTAGGTTTTGTACACGTTTTACAACACTCCAGTTTGGCATCTTCGTAAATCTGATCGACTTTAAACTTAATTCATACTTAGACCACCACCAATAGATGGTCCTAGACGAACTTAGTGACCGTGACGTCATCAGATGTCAGATTACGTCACATTAAAAATACACTTTCCCCATAGGGTTAATGTACACATGTTAAAACGCTCCATTTCGGCACTTTCGTACATCCGATCAACGTTACACTTAGTACACACTTAGACCATCTCCCACAGATGGTCCTAGAAGAAATTCATGATCGTGACGTCATCAGGTGTCACGTTACTTCACATTAAAGATGCACATTTTCCCCTCTGGTTTTGTACATGTTTTAAAACGCTCCACTTTGGCACTTTCGTAAATTTGAACGACCTTATACTTGGTACACACTTAAACCACTACTCATAGATGGTCATAGAAGAAAGTCGTCATCGTGACGTCATCAGGTTTCAGGTTACGTTACATTAAAGATGTATTTTCCCCATAGGGTTTGTACACGTTTTAAAACACTCTACTTTGGCACTTTCGTAAATGCGATCCATGTTAGACTTGGAACACACTTAAACTACCACCCACAGATGGTCTTAGAAGAAAGTCGTCATCATGGCGTCATGAGGTGTCAGGTTACATCACATTAAAGATGCATTGTTTCCTTATTGGTTTTGTACACATTTTTCTTCAAACTGATACACTTTTTCACTTCCATACATGTATGTCAGATTGACTTTACACTTGTCAGACACTAGTAAGACCAGCAGCCTAAGGTGGTCCCCAGTGAGCTCATAACGATGACGTCATCATGTGTCACGTGACGTGACATTAAATGAGCATTTCTTCAAATCGCTATAACTTCGAAAGTACAAGTCCAATTGGATTAAAACTTGGTATGAACATTCACAGGGATGGTTTATATATGAAAATTGAAGTGACGTCATCATCAAATGTCATATGACGTCCCTTAAAGGGGCATATTATTCTTTTATAGGTCTATATCTACAGAACTATAATGTTCGATTTGCTTCTATCTTGACATGTACATGTACGGTATGTATTATAATGTGCTGTTATATAGATGACATTTACAGTGACATCACTGATTGTTCGTCATGTGCACAGAGTATTTCAAATATCCGAAACAGCTTGGGTTTGTCCACAAACACATTTCTAGTTTTTTTTTTTTTTTCTTATTTTTCCACTTTTCTCCATAGGTTTTGTACACGTGTTTCTTCTACCATGCCACTTTGGCACTTTCGTAAACCCGATCGACATGAGACTTGGTACATACTCAGACCACCACCCCCAGATGTGTCTAGAAGAAATTTGTGATCGTGACGTCATCAGGTGTCGGGTTACGTCACATTAAAGATGCATTTTTCCCCATATGTTTTGTACACGTTTTAAAACACTCCACTTTGGGCACTTTCGTAAATCTGATCAACTTCAGACTTGGTACATACAAAAATCACCACCAACAGATGCTCCTAGAAGAAATTCGTGATCGAACAGTCATCAGGTGTCAAGTTACATCACTTTAAAGAAGCATTTTTCCCCATTTGTTTTGTACACGTTTTACAACCCTCCAGTTTGGCATCTTCGTAAATCCGATCGACTCTAAATTTAATTCATACTTAGACCACCACCCACAGATGGTCCTGGAAGAAATTCGTGATTGTGACGTCATCAGGTGTCAGGTTACGTCACATTAAAGATGCATTTTTTGTCCATAGGGTTTGTACACGTTCTTTTCTCCATAGGGTTTGTACACGTTCTTTTCTCCATAGGTTTTGTACACGTTCTTTTCTCCATAGGGTTTGTACACGTACTTTTCTCCATAGGGTTTGTACACGTTCTTTTCTCCATAGGGTTTGTACACGTTCTTTTCTCCATAGGCATTGTGCACGTTGTTTTCTCCATAGGGTTTGTACACGTTCTTTTCTCCATAGGCATTGTGCACGTTGTTTTCTCCATAGGCTTTGTACCCATAGCTGGCCAGGTCCCCGTGCACTCTACGCGGTACAGTCATGATGCCACAGATTTATGCGGCTTACGTAAATGTGACAAACTTGTAGTTGGGTATGTGAGTTGGGATAATCATGATTTATTAGAAGTTAACAACTTTACAGAATTTCTTAAATGTTAATGTGGGATTTTCGGGATTTGTTCAAGTGCGCCACGTTAGGAACACTGGAAAGAATTCCATATAGGCCTAAGCCTCCACCTCTATGGGCCATGACAGGAAACGTCAAAGTATTTTTAAAGAAAATCTTGATTTTTCCTCCTAAATTTCCGTTTCTTCGTCAGATTTACAACTTTTGGTACTTTTCAAGTCATATCTAAGAAAATAACTGAAGTACGTATATGGAATTCTTTCCAAGACGTTTTGTATTCTTGTCAGACCTCGCACACAACTGTGGCACTGTTAAAGTTGTTTGCTGCCCTCTAGTGTTTTAAATGATCTACCTATAATCAAACGTTCGAGATTGTCAGGGTTATATTTCGAGGGTCAAAATTACATACAATCTGAGGAATTCATACTTAGACCACCACCCACAGATGGTCCTTAACGAAATTCATGATTGTGACGTCATCAGGTGTCAGGTTACGTCACATTGAAGATTCATTTTTCCCCATTGGGTTTGTACACGTTTTAAAACGCTCCATTTCGGCACTTTCATAAATCTGATCGACGTTACACTTGATACACACTTACACCACCACCCACAGATGGTCCTAGAAGAAATTCGTGATCGTGACGTCACCAGGTGTCACGTTACTTCACATTAAAGATGCACATTTTCCAATTAGGTTTTGTACACGTTTTACAACACTCCAGTTTGGCATCTTCGTAAATCTGATCGACTTTAAACTTAATTCATACTTAGACCACCACCAATAGATGGTCCTAGACGAAATTCGTGACCGTGACGTCATCAGATGTCAGATTACGTCACATTAAAAATACACTTTCCCCATAGGGTTAATGTACACATGTTAAAACGCTCCATTTCGGCACTTTCGTACATCCGATCAACGTTACACTTAGTACACACTTAGACCATCTCCCACAGATGGTCCTAGAAGAAATTCATGATCGTGACGTCATCAGGTGTCACGTTACTTCACATTAAAGATGCACATTTTCCTCTGGTTTTGTACATGTTTTAAAACGCTCCACTTTGGCACTTTCGTAAATTTGAACGACCTTATACTTGGTACACACTTAAACCACTACTCATAGATGGTCATAGAAGAAAGTCGTCATCGTGACGTCATCAGGTTTCAGGTTACGTTACATTAAAGATGTATTTTCCCCATAGGGTTTGTACACGTTTTAAAACACTCTACTTTGGCACTTTCGTAAATGCGATCCATGTTAGACTTGGAACACACTTAAACTACCACCCACAGATGGTCTTAGAAGAAAGTCGTCATCATGGCGTCATGAGGTGTCAGGTTACATCACATTAAAGATGCATTGTTTCCTTATTGGTTTTGTACACATTTTTCTTCAAACTGATACACTTTTTCACTTCCATACATGTATGTCAGATTGACTTTACACTTGTCAGACACTAGTAAGACCAGCAGCCTAAGGTGGTCCCCAGTGAGCTCATAACGATGACGTCATCATGTGTCACGTGACGTGACATTAAATGAGCATTTCTTCAAATCGCTATAACTTCGAAAGTACAAGTCCAATTGGATTAAAACTTGGTATGAACATTCACAGGGATGGTTTATATATGAAAATTGAAGTGACGTCATCATCAAATGTCATATGACGTCCCTTAAAGGGGCATATTATTCTTTTATAGGTCTATATCTACAGAACTATAATGTTCGATTTGCTTCTATCTTGACATGTACATGTACGGTATGTATTATAATGTGCTGTTATATAGATGACATTTACAGTGACATCACTGATTGTTCGTCATGTGCACAGAGTATTTCAAATATCCGAAACAGCTTGGGTTTGTCCACAAACACATTTCTAGTTTCTTTTTTTTTTCTCCTTTTTCAGACTTTTTCTCCATAGGTTTAACACACGTTTCTTCTACCAATCCACTTTGCCACTTTTTAAAATCCGATTGATTTCAGACTTGGTACATACTTAGACCACCACCCATAGATGGTCCTAGAAGAAATTTGTGATCGTGACGTCATCAGGTGTCGGGTTACGTCACATTAAAGATGCATTTTTCCCCATATGTTTTGTACACGTTTTAAAACACTCAAGTTTGGCATCTTCGTAAATCCGATCGACTTTAAACTTAATTCATACTTGGACCACCACCCACAGATGGTCCTAGACGAAATTCGTGATCGTGACGTCATCAAGTGTCAGGTTACGTCACATTAAAGATGCTTTTTTCCACATAGGGTTTGTACATGTATTATAACACTCCATTTCGGCACTTTCGTAAACCAGATCGACGTTACACTTGGTACACACTTAGACCATCACCCACAGATGGTCCATGAAGAAACTCGTGATCGTGACGTCATCAGGTGTTATATTACTTCACATTAAAGATGCACATTTTCCCCATAGGTTTTGTACATGTTTTTCTTCAAACTATACACTTTGGCACTTTCGTAAATTTGATCGACTTTATGCTTGGTACACACTTAGACCACTACCCATAGATGGTTCTAGAAGAAATTCGTCATCGTGGCGCCATGAGGTGTCAGGTTACATCACATTAAAGATGCACTGGTTTCCCTATTGGTTTTGTACACGTTTTTCTTCAAACTGAACTTCAGAAGTACAAGTCTGATTGGGTTAAAACTTGGTATGCATATTCACATGGATGTGTTATAGATGGAAATTGAAGTGACATCATCATCAAATGTCATGTGAAGTCCCTTAAAGGGGCATTTTATTCTTTTATAGGTCTATATCTACAGAACTAAAATGTTCGATTTGGTTGTAACTTGACATGTACATATTATTATGTGCTGTTATAGATGACATTTATAGTGACGTCACTGATTGTTCATCCCGTGCTCAGAGTATTTCAAATATCCGAAACAGCTTGTGTTTGTCCACAAACACATTTCTAGTTCTAAATGCACTCCTTAATGCAGTTGTCCTCCAAGAATGATTATGAATAGCAAACTACCTAACCAACAAATTAAAAAAATCGTTTGAAGTCATTCTTATGCACATTTCAAAGTAACAAGGTAACAGGGGCAGGAAAAAAATATAAAAAAATATATCAGATTATATATCAGGGGGAAAATATCAAAGTTTGGAGTTTGGACTTTACACTGATAGGATGACCCAAACATAAAATCACTCATCTGTTCACCTTAGGTTTCTAACCAAATTGAGGTCTGGCTGAGTGCTTCACGTAATGCTACATAAAACTAGATACAGAAAACTCTCCAAAATGACTCCCCCCCCCCAAAAAAAAAAACCACAAAAAACAACATGGGAGACTGCTCTAGTCGAAACTGTAAGTTCACAGGAAAATTAAATTCTAAATTGTTGTTATAAACATTTTCCATAAAAATACAAAAGCTTTTCAAGCGACAACATTCACTTTGAGATTTAGGGTTTGTAAAATCATACGTGTGAAAATTATACGATGAAAAAATATACGTGTTTATAATTATTACAGAATAAAAAAGAAATAGCGATAGTTGGTTCCATTTTTCTCTTTTTAATGGCGACTGCACATTGTTATATTTAAAAAATAAAATGAATGCATTGGAGTTAACGGTCGTTTCTCTGATTAAACAACGTCAAAAATAATTTCAGTTCAGTGCATTCTCAATAAAACCCGCCAATGTATAGCCATCTTCCCAATGTAACGATGGGCCTAAGGCAAAGTAAAAATAAAAACATGTTTCTCGTCCCTGCCCGCTTCCTTTTTGGAGGCCGCCTGGATTTTGTTATTATGTTTTATTTTTATAAAATGCAGTAAAAAAACACTGAAAAAGTCCACAGATTCATCGAAAATACATTGTAGACCAGTACAAGTCTAAATGACACTGTAAATATATTAAGTTCTCTTGTCCAACTTAGCTTTCATTTTTAAAGTGTCTTTGAACAGTGGAATTACCAACAGTTGCAGAAAATTTTTAAATGGCGGCCATCTTGAAACAAGTAAAAAATTAAAAATAAAAAGCCCCGCTTTCTCCTTTTTTTTCAAAAACCCGGACGAGAAACATGTTTTTTATATTCAGCCTAATTTGTCCCCCAATGGGATGGTAAAAATGATCTCTGGACAGCAATGGAATTTCTATGAACATTGTTTTATAATTATATGACTTTTCGTTGTTATAATCGAGCAATAATGACACAGACATAGCCACACCCTTCACATTATCGGAGCGTGCATGTGAGATGCCATAAATTATGCCCGCGATTTCTCAATACAGGCACGCGTACGCATAGACCTCTACTCCTAGTACTAGTCCTACATGATCCAGTTGAGTCCATTTTTTACTCTATGCATGGCATTATGGACGTGATAGGATCGTGGTGCTTTCAATAAATATCAGAGTACGAATCTTATTGTGATATATTTTCAGATGATCGTAATTTTGTTTGTTTTTTTCCTGAACAATGGCTACCAACGATGGCTACCATAGAAAAACAAACATTTCGATAAAGGGAAAATTGTGGTGTCATTTGTGCGCTTACCGGTCGCGATCGCGGCGACATTTGCAGCTCCAATGAAAACCATCAAGAACCCAACAGCAACGATGCGTTGTCTCCGAAGATTCGCCATGTCTGACTACGAATTCCCTGACGCCGGCGTTTTGCGGTGAAATCTCTCACTAAGAATTTGTCCTCCAAAGGTGAAAGCTCTGGCACTCCCTTTAGATGAGATGTGTGAATCTACGTGCATGCAACTCAGCTCAGCGCGCGAAGCTATTGCTGCATGCCTGCCTCACCCCAAGTTGTGGGGTGCTTTTTATTCAAATGAGCAATGTATCAGCATTATGCATGTACGCGTGCACGATGCATTGTTTGTACCCTGCAAGGTCAGCCATTCGTATGGTACCGGTATAAAGTATACGCATTTCGAGCTAACAACAACCATGCACTTTAACCTAGCACGCGGAGCTACCCCACTCATTATGCACCCTTAAATGGGCACTACTGTCCCTGATGTTTACTAAATTCATCGACACAAAAAATATCGTTTGGGGTAATGTAAAGGACCGCTTTCACTTTCGTCAAAAAAAATTCAAATAATTTGAACAGGTTGTGATCCACCAATTTTTGTAGGTCTAAAGATTCGGGCCTGAGAAAGTTTAAGAATAAACAAAATTAATTTCACCGTCACGTTTTAAAGAAGTGTAGAATATATGTTATCAAGTATTGTTCTTCGTACCTTACCCCCTCCCCCATGTGAATTATTTTCGTTTTGCTGAAAGAGTACTTGCCTTTTTTGTGATCCGTGCACAGAACTATAAACGGTAGTGGTTGTGTTTAAAATTATATTTAAGTTAAATAGTGCAGCATAGGGGCCTACTAGTTATTTGAATATGTACTGAAAAAGAGCTTCTTATTGGGCTTAAGTTGTGCTCGCTTTTGAAAGTGCTTGCAGAACTTCATTAAAAAAAACGGCCCTGCCATTTGGGTTTCCTGTTTTTTTTACTCACTTTTAATACAGTGCTCCAGCATTGCATGACTGACAATAGTGGGCAATAAAGTGGTTCAGGAAATCGGATGTACAGAGGGACGGAGTTTGACTTTGACATTATCTAGCAACGTAGCAATAAATCCAGATCTACTTTATTTACTATTATAATTACCACGTTTGTGTCATTTAAAATGTAACCCGTGGTTCACCTTCATCAAGCAGGAACCAATTTCAAGTATCGACTCCCTTTGAAAGAATACACTGATTTACATTTAAAGATTTTGCATGCACAAAACTTAGTTTATTAATTAATAGTAGGCAAGGAAAATATCACAAGATTACAAGTGGAAAAATTTAAATATGCACACGAAACAATAAGATAAACACAAGCAAGAATCAAAGGCAAAATTAAGTAATGTGAGTAAAAGATTAAAACAAACTGAGCTCAGAAAAAAATAAAAAGGCGCCAAAATCTAATATCAAAGTTCTTCACAGAAGCTCCAAGGCTTGGGAAGACGATGATGATGGTAGAAAACCCTCACGGTCCTCAGCTCCATTGGCTGGTCATCCAGGCTGTACTCCTTGTTTACTGGTAGCACAGTAGAACCATGGGACACAGCGGTGTTCCTACAGCACTGGGTGGACTAGGCCAGTCTAGCAGACGGCTGATGAAGGACAGTCTAGCACTTTGCCAAATTCTGGTCCTATAACAGAGAGTGGTCCACGCCATAATCAAAATTGATATTCACCAACATACTGGCGGACCTTATAATCAAATTATGGAGTTTAAACATCCTCAGTACTACCACAAACTAGGGTGACAGGAAAACTCTTTCCTTACAATAAATCAGTTGTCAATAAGCAGAAACAATCTGCCCTTGCAGACTAATAAAACCAGGCTCAGCCACTGGCCCACTGCACAAGGCCATTTTCAATTGATTTGGTCTTGAGACGTACAAGCTGCCCAAAACTTTACAGGTGGAGGAAAGTTGTTCTTGTTTCTCCAATAAAGCATGGAATAAAATCTTAAATAAAATTGAAGTAAATGTACTCTCAATCTTTATCGCAACACAAAGCTAATACTTGCAAGTGTTGATCATATCCAACACAATGGACATACATGTAATTAACTGAAGCATCAAAGTTGATCATAAACTTTTCAGCAAAGAAATTAATCCTTATGAAGAATTTTCATGATTCTCACTTATTACCCAAGGACGGTAATTTTCTTATTCTTGGGATCATATCATACTCATACTGATGCAAACAGAATAATCAACAAGCAAAAAAATGCACCCTACTTCTACAATAATATAATTTTAAAGAACTAATCAATCGTCAATTATCATGTACACCAAAATTCGAAGCAAAACATATCCAATGTTTTATATCATGGTTGAAAAAGTAAAGCGGTCGTAAATATCAGAACAACTAACTTGAACTTATCATGTCTTCCTCAACTTCCTGGAAGATATCATTAAATCATGTATGACCTCAATCACACAGGATCTTTGGGAGTTCATCTTAATAAAACAACTTTAGACTTAAAAGAAAACTCAAAATAATGTGTACTGCTTGTCTCCCCTCGTGTATTGTCTCACTCAGAAATTCTCAGAAAATCATAAAATATTAATTCATTGGATCAGTGGTTTCATGAAAGTCTGCTTATTTCTGATCAATCCAAATTATACCGAACTTTCAAATTAATGAGACAAATCAAGAAAACTTCACAGCACTTAGAAAATTAAAAGAAAACAAAATGTGAACTCACCTATAACAGAGAGCCAACATTCGTATCGATGAAACAAAGCAAAGTTCTCCAAGTGCGATGAACAAAGCAAAATTCTCCAATTGCGAGATTTAAATATATATCTCGGCTTTCAACGAGATGTCAAAATTATATCTCGGCTTTCAACGAGATCATGAGAGGAGATGGAGAGGCACAGTCTAACCTGCTCGGCACTGGCTTGTTAAATGGTGATGTGGCAAGGAGATAAATGGCCAATATGCATGTACATGCAGTCACTCTGACCATCCAAATTTTGTTGGTCCAGCGTGGCACTCCCCAGAGAAAACCAGGCCAGCCAGCTCATGACAAGGTCACAAATGGTGTTCGAGGGGATTTTCTGCTGAGGCAGTCAATTGCCCCTCAGAACGCATCCAACAACAGGAAAATAAACTATCGGTATAAATTGAATATATACTAACAATAATAAATGGAGAATGTTTACACGAATAATTATAAAAGAAAAGAAAAGGAAATTAAAAGAAAGGAGCAGGAAAAATTAAACTAGGCTATTAAATGGAACACAATGAAAACTGAAATAGTAAATGCACATAATAGTCAAATATATGTTTAGTAACCTCAGACCTAATTGAGGTCGGGGTTACATCCGCATACCGATTAATTTGACGAAATTGTGGAGATTTATTGTTTTTAGTATTTCTGGCACCAGAAAACTGTGTGCGACTTTAATTCAAGGCGCCACAGGATCGATCGCGGATGGATGATGCATTGTTAGTGAATTATTCACCAGGACAATTTGTCCGCCGTTTTGCAAACAAGAACTGTACATGAATTTGAGGTTATTATACCCGTGTGATCAGGCAACATAATAATGAATGATTTGATATTAGGGGAGAAGTAAGCAGAGCTCCGACTGGAGCGCGGGAGGGGGGGTCGGGGCGTCTGTGGACGAATTAATGGCGAAGTGAGTCAAAACAAAGCACTGAATAAATTGTAATAATAAAACATATAATAATAAAACAAAATTAAAACAAACCTAAAAATTCTTTTAAAAATCTCCACGTACAAAGAGAGAAGGAAAGCTAAGTATTTCATGGAATGATTTATTTTAGAAAATAATCTCAGCTAGTGTGCATGGCTAACAATGCCGAATCATAATGTGGATTTGTGTATGGCATTGATCGATCGTTTGGAAATTCTGACCTTCGGTTGGAGGGCGCCACCAATGACGCACGATGAGGTCAGTGACCGTTGAGATTTGTGCATAATAGCTCAGCGATATCGAGCATGGTAATTAGTTCATTTTAAGCGCGCCTGCGCAAAGTGCATTAATGAAGTTAAAGGGGGCGAATTGAACATTGCTTGATTGCAAAAAAGTAATGTTTGATGTTGGAGTTTTTAAAAGTTTGTTATATTTTCGATGTTTTTTTAGAAAAGCTTTTGCGTATACCATTGAAAGCAAGATCTAGATTCAATAACGAATGTATTTGAAATAAGTTATATAAACATATTCCGCCGATTCTGATTGATTAGTTGCTATGTACAAAGTTTATATGTTAAAAAGCAGATAAAATTACAATGTTATCACATGGTACTAAACCTTTGTGCAAGTGCAAAGTACATTTGTGACACTACTGATACGTTTTACATCGCCATTTTCAGGAACCGCCCTGTCTAATTATGAACCTGTGCGTATAGTGGTGAAAACTTGGTAGTTTTCAATTGCAATTAACAGAAATGGCCACTGCAGCTTTGAATAAGATCAGGAAAAGTCCTGTCGAATTTGTTGTGCAGTGTTGACAAGTTTGTATTTTTCAATTAAAACCGACAGAAATGGCCACTGCAGCTTTGAAGAAGATCAGCAAGAACCATCTGGAGTGCAGTATCTGCCAAGATAGATACGACAAGCCCAAGATACTGGCCTGCTTGCACAGTTTCTGTGAGAAGTGCCTGGTAGACTACCACAGCGGCAGACATCATACCTCCCCAAGGATTCCTTGCCCGCTTTGTCGACAGGAGACGGTCTTGCCACAGACGGGTGTGCCCGCCCTCAAAACCAACTTTTTCATCACGAGTCTCATGGCGGATGTCACACTGCAGGATCAAGTGGGTGATGTTTCACATGCACCGCTCTGTGACATCTGCGGCACAAACGATGCGATGCATCGCTGTCTGGACTGTTCAAAGAACATCTGCAAGGGATGCCTAGGGTACCACAAGCAATTCCCAGATTTACTGGATCACACTGTGGCCACTTTGGAGGACATCAGACAGGGAAAGGTGGTGGCTAATAAGAAGACCAAACGGGGAGGCCATTCCGAGTGTGGACAGCACCCGGGCGAGGTCAGGCGATTCTACTGCCAAAGCTGCGAAGTGTTGATCTGCAGAGATTGCACGGTGATCGACCATCCAAACACTAAAGGACACGACTATGTTGATTTGAAAACTGCTTCTACCAAGCTGCGGAAGATGTTGTCAGACAAACTTCCAGAATTAGATCAAAAGAAAAGGGGGCTTCAAGGCGCACAGAAAGCTTTACAGGAAACAAAAGAGAAGCTTAAGAACAATGTCGACAGGGCGAGTCTGGAGGTACAAAAGGGAGCTGCAAAGGTGATAGAAAATATCGAGAAGCAGAGGGATCAGATTCTAACGGAAGTAACCAATGTAACACTAACTCGAAACGAAAAACTTAATCAATCGGAAAAAGATGTCACGACAACAATGCTGAGGATAAAGCACTCCCAAGAGATTATTGAGGACATCACAAGGAACGCGTCAGACAGCGATTTTCTTGCCCTTTTCCCTGAAATCAAGCGGGATTTGCAGGCCCTTAGCATCCTAGATATGCCACGGGTTAATGATGAGCTCTCTGTGTTAAACGTCAGAAGTCGGGAGACTTGTGATGTCAAGGATCTCTGGGAACTGCAGCTTGAACCTGAACGACGGCAAATGCTCTCCCGCTTGTTATCTGATGAACTTGACATTGATTGATGGTCCGCTTTAAGATTATGTCCGTTGTGAACCCCCCCCCCCCTTCCCTTAAACAGATCTATACAGCGACACTTGGTTGGGGGGGGGGCGACAAGACAGCCGCTCACTGAGAAAAGTGTGTGCAAAAATCTAGCTTCAGAATACCATAGGTATACATTTTTCTGACTATTTCAAAATATATAATATTTGTATGTGACATCACAACAACAGCGTTCTCTTGTGCCAGGAAAGAGTAAGCTATAGTCCATCATTTGCAGCTATCCGAAAAGTAGTTGGCGTAATTATTGTAGAAAAACATACTTGGTTGAAAGATAGTCAGGGGACTAACTCCCTGTGAAATTATTCTCTCTGGCAAGCTGTCATTTTGAAGTAATCAACGAAAGAAGGCCTTTCCAACGGTGCTTCTTAAGACGCACTGTAAGAAAATTTAAATTTGGGGTTCGTTTTGTTATTCGGCGAAGCGCGCGCAAGCATTGGCACGACGCACGCGCACCCCCGGTTGCTGTAATACGGGCGATTCCCAATAGTGCGCCTCCAAGAGTTTGAAACGCGTTGGCCAATCAAAACGCGCAAAATCTGTCGACCCAATGCGCGTTTGGAAAAGGTCGACTGATTTCGCGCATTGTGATTGGTCAACGCGTTGCAAACTCTTGGAGGCGCACTATTGGGAATCGCCCGTATTCGTCGGATCAGTGCGCGACATCGCGTATAGCTGCAATCGGCTCAGCGAGAACGTGCCTCGGACGCTGAATTCAGGCGCAATTCAAAACATGGTTCAGCAACTTTATATTGAAATTGAGATCCTAGAATGTTGTTTTTCTCGGAATGTACAGCTGAAGCAGAGCTGAAACTTCATTAGGTTAGTTGTTCAGTACCCTTCTTTAGATTTTGAGCACTTTTGTTGCTTCAAATGAACAAAATGCACCAATTACAAATGATGGACTATTATCTTTAATAGACACAGTGAAAAGTGGTTGACTTACACAACATTAAAATATTACAGTCGTTTTCCTAGTTAAGGATTTTTCCTAGTTCCGGATCGCTTCAAATAAAAACCTACCTCTTTTTGATTAGTCTCCAATAAAAAAAATTCTGGCGGAGTGCATGTTGAAAAGGAAAATGTGAGCTTCTTGATACCCAAAGATCTTTTCGATAAAATCTTTAAAAGAGGAATTTTGGCCAGATTTCCGACTCGCACTCCGACATGTTTGGACGGTTTATAGAAAACCAAGGGAGCTGCGAATCGACGATAAATTTTCTCCTCGGTATATCTCTCGTACAGTGTGGTTTCGAATATTTTTTTCATTCACTACAATCGTATAAACTCTTCCATCGAATGTCTGTTCAATCAAAATAAGTTGTAGCGTCTCTAATATTTGAAAATTATAATATGTACAAGTAGTTACATGTAGATTGTAGAATATCCATGATTGTATTGCTCTTTGCTGACCTGACTAGTTTAAATGATCTGTATTGTATTGTTTGTTTGTTTACGTCTCAATGTGTATTGTGTTTAGGTATGTTGCTTTCTACGTACATGTAATTACTTTAAATATAGCATGCTCATTGAGCCTCGTGTGACTGACCATTCAATAGTGTCCATTGTAAGTTAATTCCCTTCTCTTGGATTGGGCTCAATGAGCATGCCTGTCTGGGGCCCATGCTTAAAAGCTCTGCTTCTCAATGGGCCCCTCTGCAGTGTCCCTAAAATATCACTTTTGTTGTATTATTTGTAATTCTTTTCTGTTATGTAATTATTTTACGTCATTTATTGATTTGATACTGTGGAAAATAAATGAACCTTGAACCTTGAAAAAAAAATTCGCCAACGAATGACCGTATGCTTTTGCCTAGTTCCGGATCGCGCGTGCACTTACGACCCAACTACACGCGCGTTAATCGATTTTGTGTGACGTATTCTGTGCTGGGTCAAAGATTTTCGGTCCGTGCGTGAGTTCGAGCCGTGGCGCTGCAGACAAAAGTTTCAAAATCATTTACGTTTTTTCTCTTTTTAAAATTTGCTGGAATTCTCTTGCATGAACTATTTTTGGATAACGAAATAATACTTTATCAGAAAATATGTTTGATTCGGTTGGTTCTGGCTGAAAAAAAAGGATTTTCTCGCGTGATTTTTTTTTCGCATGAAGCAGTTTTGATCGATTCGGAACTGATTGAACCGATCCGGAACTAGGAAAAGTGACATCGGCACTTTTGACGTCGTAAAATCAAAATGAAAAGAGCGTAAATTTTGAAAATTATTTCGTGGTCTCTCCAACACTCAAGGTAAACTTTTAATCAATGTCACTTGAATTCGTGGAGTAGTTGAGCCGAAAACGACTGTACCTTAAAGATACTCTTGTAGTAAAATAGTTTACATATAGGAAGACACTAAGGTGACATGTCTCCCTGAAACTGTAACTACCATTTCTAGAAAGAAATTTACCTTCGCAAACTGCTTAGAACGATTCTTTAGTCGAGAATGGTCTGATTAATGATAGGTAGATATGTTAAATTTATTAGCAACTATAGGTTGGATTCCACACACAATCGACAATATAGCTAAAAAAAATACATATAAAAAGAGTAAATTACAGAAACCCACAAACAATTTAAGATAAGAAGCTGGAACTTAAAAAAAAACAAATAAAATTTAAAAGGGGAAGGCATTTGAAACTACAGGTTGTTTGTTCAGGATAATAAACAGTTCAAAAAAAAAAAGGTTGGCGATATTGTGAGTAGAGTTGTTTGTTGATTCTCTATATACTGTGTCATAAAAGGGACGAACCTGTGTTCACAGGAACGGAGTGCCCATCTCTCTTTCATTTAGCGATTGGGCCAGACTCATATGCTGCGTTGGGGGGATCGCCACACCTCCTCCACAGCGCGTCTGTTGCCTTCCCAGCATTGAATAATGCCGGTACCCATTTAACACCTGGGTTAAGAGGAGTAATTGAGGTGAAGCGCCTTACTCAAGGGCACAACACGCATGGCCACGGCGGGGCTCGAACCCACAACCTCCCGATCATGAATCCTGTGCTCCACCGCTAGACCACACGTGCCCCCTGTGTCATGAATGTTTGTTTTATTGGGTTCTCCGGTTTTCGTTTGGTCAGACATGCGTATGGCGGTAGCCCGAGGTGCTAAAGCTAATGCAAAAATACAAATCTTTATTGTTATCTTTTTCCTGTTTTATTTTTTACATCGAATTTTGGTGAGAGTTCAAAATCTGACCACTGAATCATAACGCCCATCAAAACGCGCGTCAGTATACTCGCTCCCGATCTAGACTTTAAATTCTTAATTTTGGGATAATCCTTACGCAGCTGCATGAGAAGCTGAATTGCGAAGGACACGCCTACAACATGGTCCAGCCAGAGGCATGTATAGTGTTCTGGGAGACACCGTGCCTTATTTTTCGATTTCCTCCACTTGGCAAAGTATCATGAATCCACCCCTTCAGGAGCGATTCATCGTTTTCCACCTACGAAGAGTCAGAAAATCATCTCTCTAATTTAGGCGTCAGCCCCACGATATCCTGCCTCGGTTTATAAAACAATAGGCCTCGTTTAATGCTGCAGACTTACTGTAACGGGGCATAATTATGTGTCAATTCAAAGCAAATGAGGATTGTATGGCCAGAAATCTGATCTGGAAAGATGTGTCCATCGACAGCTGTTTTTCTTTTTTTTTTTACTTTTCCTTTAAAAAAAGCAATGAAATACAGTTGTTTATCGAGTCTGACCAATTAGCAGGTCAGCCCCGCCTATACTAATAAACCGCATTCCCCCATCACTTTTCCTCAATTGAAAGGTAACACAAAAGCAATTTTTAAAGAAATGAAACCCAAAACAAACGATTCAAAAGGAAATCCATTTTATTCCATCAATCGGTTTTAAAACGCATTTGAAAGTGAACTGTCTCAACTTAATCAATAAGCAACATGAAAGTGAAATAGAAATGTGAATATAAAACCTGACTCATGAAAACAAAGTTAACTTTGTTATTGTAATAGATGTCAGATTAAATTCATTTAAAATGCGGTTTATGATTATAGGCGGGACGGACCTGCTTTTGGTCAGATAAACAATTGGGTTACGGGGGGTAATTGTACACTATCCTGTAATATAGAGTTAATAATTGTCGGATTTGAACAGCAACCCCATTGAAAGTATGGTACGACCCCCCCCCCTCAATGTAGACTACCTGTCTACATTTTAGCATTGATTTGCTGATGCCCCCCCCCCCCATATACAAATGGCAGTAGCAAATGTTAGAAGGTGACTTCACATGCGAACGATCGGGGGCCTAAGTGTCCGGAGAATAAACGGTCTACATTTAATTCAGCACGCCTCCCTGCAAAAATGACAATATTTACGATTTCCGATGTTCTTTCAGAGCCTCCATAACTAGACCTTTGTGCAAGTTCAAAGTGCATGCATTGTGACAGTGCTAATTCATTTTGCCTAGCGCCATTTTGAGGAAACGCCCTAGCTGTCGAATTTGTTGTGCAATGTTGACAAGTTTGTATTTTTCAATTAAAACCGACAGAAATGGCCACTGCAGCTTTGAAGAAGATCAGCAAGAACCATCTAGAGTGCAGTATCTGCCAAGAAAGATACGACAAGCCTAAGATACTGGCCTGCTTGCACAGTTTCTGTGAGAAGTGCCTGGCAGACTACCACAGCGGCAGATATCATGACTCTCCCAGGATTCCTTGCCCGCTTTGTCGACAGGAGACGGTCCTGCCACAGAAGGGTGTGCCCGCCCTCAAAACCAACTTTTTCATCACGAGTCTGATGGAGGATGTCACACTGCAGGATCAAGTGGGTGATGTTTCACATGCACCACTCTGTGATATCTGTGGCACCAACGATGCGATGCATCGCTGTCTGGACTGTTCAAAGAACATCTGCAAGGGCTGCTTTCAGTGCCACAAGCAATTCCCAGATTTACTGGATCACACTGTGGCCACTTTGGAGGATATCAGACAGGGAAAAGTGGTGGCTAAGAAGACCAAACGGGAAGGCCATTCCGAGTGTGGAAAGCACCCGGGAGAGGTCAGGCGTTTTTACTGCCAAAGCTGCGAAGAGTTGATCTGCAGAGATTGCACGTCGATCGACCATCCAAACACTAAAGGACACGACTGTGTTGATTTGAAAACTGCTTCTACCAAGCTGCGGAAGATGTTGATGACAGACAACTTTCCAGATTTAGACCGAAAGGAAAAGGGGCTTCAATGTGCGCAGAAAGCTGCTCGGGAGACGAGAGAGGAGCTAAAAAACAATGCCGAAAGGGCGAGTCTGGTGGTTCAATTCGGAGCTGCTAAGATGATAGAAAACATCGAGAAGGAGAGAGATCGGATTCTCAAGGAAGTAGAAACTATAACAGTAACTCGAAATGAAAAACTCAATCAATCGGAAAAAGATGTCACGACAACCATGCTGAGGATAAAGCACTCCAAACAGATAATTCAGGTCATCGTAAATAACGCAGAAGACAGCGATTTTCTTGCGCTTTTCCCCGAAATCAAGCGGGATTTGCAGGCCCTCAGCATCCTAGATATGCCATGGGTTAATGATGAGCTCTCTGTGTTAAACGTCAGAAGTCGGGAGACTTGTGGTGTCGAGGGTCTCTGGGAACTGCAGCTTGAACCTGAGAAGTCGCTTAAGTGGCGCACGCAGCGAATTGGAAGCCGCAAAGGGCAAAGGCGTCGCCAGGATTTTTTCTAGAGGGGGGCAAAACATATTTTTCCCAAAATATTCTTGTATTTCTGAACAAATTCTCGATTTCTCAGTTTAAGACGGGGGCAGGGACATTTTGCCCCCCCCCCCCAACTCATTAGATTAACACCACTATAACTTCGCGCCTCTATTTCTTTTCTTTTTTTTTTTTTCCTTCTTTTTTTTGTTGTTGGTTTTAGTCCAGGGGGAGGGGCAAGCGCCCCCTTGCCCCCCCCCCCCCTCGCGACGCCCATAGCCAAGGGCGTCATTCTTACGCTTGCATTCTTCGAAAATAAAATGGCACCTTAGATATACACCTGTAGTAAAATATCTAAAAGGTCATAAGGGAGAAATTAGGGAGACATGTCTCCCTAATGCTTAATTACCATTTCTTGAACGAAATTTACCGTCGCAAAATGCTTTTAAAAATGATTCCTTATAACTGAAATAAAAAAAGGCTGAGGTGGGGGAGTATTTTCAAGTGGAGTTATTTTGAGGGTTTTCTGTTTGTGTACAGTTCTAAGGGAATGTTTCCCTAAGGTACCATTTTCAGAAGGTACCATTTCATGTATTGTAAATATTGTTTGTATTACCGGTTTTGAAATTGTTGAGAGACAGGGAAACTTGCACAAAGTGTTTAAGTGTAACATTCAATGATTAGACTCCTGATGACATCAGTTACGTAAAGGGCCCTTGCAATGTAATGTTTGTAATGATATCCATCAAAATGAACATGTGTGTCTCACTACACTTAATTTTCAATTTTTGTTTTGCCATTTTGAAAGGTATTTTGGTGCCAAAATGTGATTCTTTGTTGTGTAAGTACATGCAGTAAGCCAGCGAGCAACCGTTTCTCACCAATGTATTCATTGAGCAAATTTTGGACTCACAATTTGAACAGAAAATCCCTAAACTGAACAGTGTCTTCCTGAAATGACATCACAGCAACAGCGCCCTCAGTTGCCAAGAAAAGCACGAAGTTTTTTATGTTTAAAGAAGTGCACTTTCTTCATGAAATTAACCTAAATGGGATGCCTAATAAGTTTTGTACATTAAAGAGGAGTAGAATGTTGCAAAAAAAAGTTCCTAAAAAAAATTCGCCGCATGAACCGTTTAACATAATAGCTATCATTAATTATTGTGTTTGCACCGATTTCTTTAAAAAAAATCATGCGTACGTTTCATGAATTTAAACAATCATTATACATGTATAATAAATATCAAATTTCATGTAACCTGCCATGAGTAAATTTTGAAGGCTTATGTGTAAAGGTATAGAGTAGATCATTTGCAGCTATCAAAGATGTAATTGACTTACCAGATTGTTGTTTAAAAAAAAAGCTTACCTGGTTTTAAGATAGTAATGGCGCTAAATTCCTTGTGTAATTATTCTTTCTGGCATGCTGTCGTTTTTGAAGAAAACAAGAACAGAAGGTCATTTCCAGAGATGAGTCAAATGACAAAATGTTTGAAAATTTCCGTGAGTAGTTTGTTTGTAGTTAGGCGAATCTGTGAATGTTATTGCACCCGCTTTTAGATTTTGAGCAGTGTTGTTGATTCAAACGAAAATGCACAAAAATGACAAATTTCTCTGCTGTTTTACCGCGTTCATAAAGACTTCTCTGGTGTTTGTATTGTTTATGGCATAACATTATTTCCCTTTATGCAGTGCAATCATATTTTTTTGGCTTGTCATTCAGTGTATAACACACAATTTGTAATTAAATGACAGGAACGGAGCATTTTATAATCTATACTTAACACTTTTTTCTGAAATCGGTACGAAACGATAAATGTGAATCAACTCATCATTGTCACTAAAAATAAAAAAAAACCATAAAACAAAGGGTTCCTTCCCACCCTCGAAAAATTATAAATCGACATTATGCTGTAAAAGTAAGGGGATTTCGTGGGGACACCCCTCTAAAAAAAAGTCCTGGCGACGCCCATGTAGGAGGGCGCTGTTTGATTTAGCAGGAATAGTCTTTTGCATTTACCCAAACCAAATAGCGCCCTCGTTGTATCCGCAATATCTCAAATAGGCTAATTGACCTCGTCATGTCGATATGGTTTGGCGCCCTGCATGATGACATCATGTTTTCTCAATTATCGATTTTTATTTAATGTATTTAGCACAGTGCACACTGTGTCCATTTTCTAACATAAATCATCTAGTTTTCCCCTTCTGTTTCATATGGGGCGAGTTGGGTAATTTTTACAAAACATTTCAGTGTTTTCATTCTTTTAAAACAGTTTGTTCACTGCCCCTCCACTCCTGTAGTTCATGGAATATCTGGTATATCCGTAGAGTGCACCTTTAAGAACAAATACACTGCACCCTGACCGTAACGTATAACCAGTAGGCAGTGCAAAGTTGCCATGAGTAGTAAATGTTAATTGTCAATATAATCTCTGAGTTCAAGGTGCCACAGAACTATAAATCCCAGTGTATTGTATACCTCTATATTCTGTACAGACCTCGCTGATGTTTGCATTCACTCGTTGTAATCTTTTGTAACAAGTAGTATCGCTTTCCCCTTCTGTATCATGGGGCGAGTTTGGGTAATTTTTACAAAACATTTTACAATGTAGTGTTTTTATTCTTTTAAAACAAATTTGTTCACAGCCCCCAATCCTGAAGTTTATGGAATTTATTCATTTGTCTTATTCCTCTAATAATACTCATTGGACACAAAGCCTTTTGTAACAAGTAGAAAGTATCGATCATAGAGCAAGTATCGATAGAGCACAATCTCCGTCTCCGAGTGAATTTATTCATTTGTCTTATTCTTCAAAATTGGACACATAATGCACCGCTATTCCACATATCTATAAAGCTATATATGATATGCGATCAGATATAATTATGGCGATAAAATCATGCAAAACAAGACTGCGTCTTGATCTCCAGATTCTGACCAATCAGCGGGCGCCTTCTATCGGGTCTTCCGTAACCAGTTGTTGTTTACAAAATCATGGTAGCTAAATTGACCACTACAGCTTAGTCCACGTTTGTGATCGAAATGACGTCACAGTTTCTAAAGTTGACTCCGATTGGTTGGCGCGTGGGGTTGCATACGATTTGCATGCTAGGATATTATAAGACGTTCGTCGTGTTGCTCTGCACATAATGCTCAGACTAGTCAAACGACACACGGCTTGTCTCCGTCCTTTTTCCTCATTACTTGATCACTTTAATACTGCATTATTATGTATAATACGGCAGACTAACCGGCAGTATAATTTAGAGTTCATGTACATGTATACTTCATGTGAATAATGGCGCCAACATTATGCAGACCACGCTATTGTGAATGACTGGCTGTACCTTCACAACTATTAGGATGAGACGTCTGGCAAAATGCAGCTTTACGCGCTGAGCCGAGTTGTATGCATGTAGTGAACTGATGCACAAGTCTCATCTCATTTTGAGTGCAAAGAACCGTGGCAGACAGTCAAACATGGCGAATCTGCAGATTCAACGCATCATTACTGTTGGGTTCCTTACGGTTTTGATCGGAGCTGGAAATGCCGCACACACTGGTAAGAAAATTAGACTACATTGTACCACTCTTACTGTTTTCCTCGTCTGGAATGTATGTTTTGAACTGTGAGCAAAATGTACAGTTATCTTTGAAATTGAAAGCACCAATACCAGGGTGTTCCCCAACCCGATGTTCCCCAATATGTTCCCCGAAATCCTTAGGATTAGGTTTAGGGTTAGGGTTAGGGTTATAGGGTAAGGATTTCGGGGAACATATGTATTGGGGAACATCTGTATTGGGGAACATAGGTAATGTACCCCAATATCATACCCATAGAGTAACAAAAATGGCCTCAGTATAGTAATACCGGGCCTCCATATCTTGTGTTGACTCTATAACATCGAGGAATAGAGGTCTGCGGGCGTGCTTGTGAAACAAATCGTATATAATGCTTAGTTACAAGTTCGTATGGCACGTCGCACGCACGCTCCGAGAATTTGAAGGATGTGGCTATATAACAAGTGTAGTAGCGGATGGGGGGGGGCACAGTCCCTATTTTTCAATTTTTATTTTTTTGTGGAGATCATGTCGGATTTTATTAAATCTTAAGTGTATATGTACCCTCGTCATTGAATAGGAAAGATGAGTGGGATTTTTTATGAAGGTGGCACTGAGAACTACCTCTGATATTTTTATTTCACCTTTGGGGATTCAAGAAAAAAAATATTAATGCGTCTTTTTCAAGTAAGTTAGTTTCCCTAATTTTAATCTTTTCCCAAATTTACAAACTTAAAAATCAAGTTAATAGGTATCCAGAAATGGCTTGAAACTTTTGTATCATTGTGGAAAACATCAAAAAAATGTTCATGGTGATCTTTTCATCTGACCTACAGCTATGGGTCAAAGGTCAAAATAAGGCGAACACAAATTCGTTGGCCCGCAGCTTCCGAGATCCAATCGAGGTTGTTTACATGTATGAAATATGCAGCAGCACGCACTACTGCGATAGGCGCTCAAATTCATGAAGCCAATTATGTATATTGCTTAGCATGTGAGTCTTACTGGAATAATATTGTCCGGATTTTTTGTCTGGAACCTAAGGGCTAGCCTGTTGACCACTGACTGAGTCACTGACTGCATGCTGACTGACCGATTGACTGGCTGACTCCCCTCCCCGACTGGCCGACTCCCCGACCGGCTAATTGACCAACTCCCCGATCGACTGTCTGACTGATGGCTGGTTGACTGACGTAGTGAGTGATTAACCGACGTACACAATGGTTGTGTCACTGTTTGACTTAACCATTTACTAACTTATTAAAGTTACCGACTGACTGATTGACTGACTAATGAGTGAATCTAAGTGTAAATAGGTCCTAAAGACCTATTATATCTTTCCGGTTTAGATTTTTAGATTTTTATTCTCAACCCCTCCCCAATTTGTGCCCTCTTGTAACGACCCTCAGTAGTCTACATGGACGAGAAGTGCGGCGAAACTATCCAGGCTGGGCGCTCTGGTGGCGTTGTGACTTCCCAGCGCGGCACATATTATGAGAACGACTACAACTGCACCGTCACCATCACTGCCGACATAGGTCGACAGATCCTACTGACCTTTTATCGAGTCGACATCGAAGGAACGCCCAGTGGTGACTCGGGCTGTAATGGGGACTACCTGGAGGTCTATAATGGGACAAGCCCTATCCTTTCCCCGGTCCAAGTCATCTGTGGGACATATGCTAATGACATCGTCTCCTTCTCGAACTCGGTCACTTTGAGGTTCAAGACAGATTCTGCGGAGTTGAGCACAGAAAGAGGGTTTTTCCTCTCCTATACATCCTTCACGACGATATCTGATTTCAGTAAGTTTGTCCTCTGTACAACTACCTGTATTATATAATCTGCTTTCTTCAAGAAAAATAGTAGTTTCCTTCAGGTTTGGGTAAACTCTTTTTATTTCAGCTGCACTTTTCTTTGTGTAATCAGTTGCTTTCCGCCTTCAATCGGCGGTTAAGAACTCATTTCTGATTTTGGCCAATCTCATTATTTGCCATTCGATTCCTCAATTGCAACTCCTTTTAGTATCTTTACTAAGGGGAAGGGAGGCGCTGGGGCCCGGCCCCTTGCGCCCCCTCTGCTCAGAATTTTGGGACGGCAAAAACTGTTGTTGCATGTATTTAAACCTATTGACTCCCCCTCTAGAAAATGATCTTTCCCAAAAGTCCTCTCTGCAAAAAAAAAAAAAATGGATTCCAATTTCGCCGTTATCCTCTCTTGCAAAATATTCACTGCAACCTCGTCATAGCAACAGTGACATCACATGACCTTCCCTAAATGTTACAGCATCCTGTGATTCTGGCGAATTCAAGTGTGACAACAATCGCTGCATTGGTGCTACCTTCACAAACAACATGTACGACAACTGCGGTGATAATAGTGACGAAGGTGTGTTCGGTAAGAAAAGACATAGAAATCAGAAGGAAATGTTAAGGACAGAAATACTCATACATGTACTCCCAAAGGAACGTGCTGATGTGACCTTACTTCGTCCGAGAACCACCCAACTTAACCCTTTTCAAAAGAATTTTTAAATTATATTAATTTTAGATATATAATAGTTGTATATAAAGATAAATACTGGATGTCAGCATGTGAAGGAGAAGCAGGCTATATTATTAATTCCCTTTCGCATCCCATACCCCCACTCCCCCAAAAATAATAATAATATATTGACGCAAGTTATTGTTAAACGTTTTGGGCTTGTAGTAACTCCCGTTCCGATGTGAAAAGCATCGGGAAATTTGTTTTAGTATCACAATTAACTTTAAATAAAAACAAAGATCAGGTTCATTGCAGTGACAATCTGCCAGGAACCACGTCACGCGCAAAGTTTATTGCATGTTATTTTGGCTCATGTTTTCTGTTTGCTAGACAAATATTTTCACAGCAAATTTCTATGCTTAGAACATAGCTCTCTGAATATGCCATAGTTGTTAGCTTTCAGGTTGGAGTTGGCGACATGTCCCTAAGTGTTTTTTTTCTTCTTCTAGTTTTACCAGATCTCGATCCAATATTAACCAGTGATTCAGTCGTTCACCTTAATGTCGGCATGATCGTTATACTCGTCGCTGGCTGTATCGGGGGTGCAGTAGTCATGTGCATTGTCGTATGCTGTATCTGCTACTTCTGCCGTAAGACGTCCCGGCCCCATCAGCAGACCTCATACCAGGTCGTGGCTCAGACTCCACAGCAGCAGCAACAACCTCCTATGGCCATGCAGCCGACCGGTCAGCCAGGTCAACAGGCACCGTACGGTCAACCAGGAGCCTACCCGCCCGGTCAACCGGCCTACGCACCCGGTCAACCGGTCTACCCGCCAGGACAACCAGTCTAACCGCCAGGCCAACAGGGCGGTTATCGCCAGTGAAAACGTCTAGATCATTTTTTTCCACTAGACTTTCACCCCGAGCCATTTGGGACTGTAAAATAATATAGCTGAAATATCTTATACGTGTATATGTGTAATTTAAGTTGCTGATGGAGAGCTTTGACTTGCAACACGGCCCAAGAATGCCGAAGAAAGCATCGTAGATTCACAATTTTCCGGGGGGCAATCCCCGGACCCACCCCCCCCCCGGCAGGGCGTGCCATCGGCGCGCCTTTTAATACCACAATGCACCGCTTCAACATCAAACCCCTCGTTTCCGGAACACTATAGATCCGCCCCTGTAGTTAGTTTTTTACATTCAACTGAAATCGGGACAAATATTAATGAAGTATTCCTACTCGTGGGAATATATGAAAATGCGTGTTGTGCCCAAGCGCTTTACCTCAATTACCCCTCTCAACAGGTGTTAAAATAATGGGTACCGGCATTTTTCAATGCTGGGAAGGTATATAACAGACTCGCTGGAGGAGGTGTGACGATCCCCCCACAGCAGCATGTCATGCATGGACTAAGTCTGATGGCCCAATCGCTTCGAAAGAAAGATGGGCACACTCCCTTCCTGTGAACACAGATTCGTCCCCTTTTTAGCTTTTACCTAGGGGCGAGTTAGGGGCAATTTCACGGTAACTTTCGTTGTATATTTTTAGCCACTTTGAGACTTTGATTTATTTACACATTGTAACATATTAGCCTTTTTGTACATATATGAATATTGGAAAGCTTTTTTTGGGGGGGGAGTGGCAACATACTGTAACTTTCGTTATTAAGTACATGAAAAGGACATGCTTAATTTTTTTTTAATTTTTTTTTTGTGCAGGTCTTAATTCAAAAGTCTCCTCAGTCATACTGGACATGCATTGATAACATTAGTGCAATTATTTTCTGGTAACTAAATTATTTATTAGTAAGGTAATACAGGAAATCTCATTGTCCTTATAAATGCCTTTTTTAGGTACCCTAAAATGGAGTTAACTTTCGTTACGGTAACTCACGCTACGGTTTGTCCGCCCATCTTTGGTACAAGTTTTAACATTTAAGAAAATAATAATCAACTTCAAAAATTTTCCTCATTCATTCAACCAGTGGCACACCCAAGGGGGGGGGGGCTCGAGGGACTGGAGCCCCGCCCCCCCCCCAAGAGGTTGTAATTTGTTTTGGGGGGTTTTGTAAAAAAAATTTTAGTCCCACGATTTGACCTTGGTGATATGCATGTGGCCTATTTCCGAATAGTAAAATAGGGGGGGGGGGGGTAAGTGGTGCCACCAACGTCAAAATAGTCCTCCCCCCCCCCCCCAAAAAAAAAAACTTCAAAACAATTTGTAAAAAAAATTTGACCCCCCCCCCCAAAAAAAATCCTGGGTGTGCCACTTCATCAACCTGTTCATTCAATTTCAGCTACTCACTCAGTTGAACTCATTCAGTTCACTGATTTGATTTAATCTTTGTCTCAGTTGGCTTTAACCAGTTTAGTTAATTAATGTGTATTCAAATATTGTTCAAGTGTGGAATAAATGGTCATTGTAAACACAGTGCTCAACCAAAGAATTGGTACTCGACATTCCCTGCAACAAGTGCTAGTAATATTTATTAGAGAGCGGGAACCAGTCTAAAAGTTCATCCTTGAATTTCCAAACGAAAATTGTAACTAAACATTTTTTTCCAACTTGGTAACAACTTATTATAGTGAAAAATCGGACTACTGAGTGTTAGCTAAACTGCAGGCATTTGTAATTAAGTCACTTTGCTTTACTGTTTTTAGTCAATCATGCAGAACACAAATCTTGTCTTAATTTGGTTCCGAGTCATCAGCCTTTTTCAATAGTGAAGCAATCAAACAACGTTTAGCTTTTGGCAACCTTGCTAGCCGATATCCATTACAATGTATTACCCATAGATTAAACAAAAAATAATGGATCATGTGATCAATCGAAAATGAATTTGAACTAAATCGTAATTTTGCAGAATAAAGACAGTATTACATGCAACTGAAGGCCTACTCGCAATTATAAAGCAAATCTAAGCCTAAAACAATTTAAAAGAAAAACCTGTTTCTACTTAAAACACTTAAAATAGGTCTGGTTAGTGAATTCTGTGTTGACCTACAGATGAAGACACTCAAGGTGTGAACACTAACGCAAAGCCATGAGCAGACCCACAGAAACCAGCAAAATGGCGGCGAGGGAGGCCTGTCCGGCACCGGCGGTCGTTGGGGGCGCCACGCTGGGCGTCGTCGCCACGCCCTCACCAAGTCCCCCGTTGCACAGGTTGTCAGAGCAGCAGGTTTGACAGGTGATATTCAGGGCGTCACACCCAGGGGTGCACCCCCCGGGGAAAGTGCTGTTGGATATGCACAGCCTGTTGAGGGTACTTTGCTCCATGTAGTTGGTCGTTAAAACCTAACAGGAGGGAAAATAATGGCGCAAGATAATCCTTAAGCCCAACTCTGCAAAGAATGATCACACTTCATGATTTTATAATATTGATAACAACCTTACGCTGCCAGTATATACACAAATAAATTTAAACTGTAGTTTATTTAACAAACTTACCCCGCACTGTCCATCGGCGCATGGAAATTGCACTACCCCGTCGCCGTTCGGGTCGAACGGATCGTTACACGCTGGGGAGCTGATGTTGCTAGCAGAGGGATCCGAACTGTATGCACAAAGGTAGCAGTGAAGGATGTCTTCAACTGCGTCCGCAATAGATCTGCTGTTACACAGATCCCCGTTACAGCAGTAACTGCATACGGTTCCCGCCTCAGGGGAGGTAATGCAGCCGGGTGTGCAACCAATAGGCTCGGTGCAACTTCTAGAATACAGCTCAGTGCCACCAGAACTTATCTTTTGAGCCTAAGGGGGTGGGGTGGATTTGTAATCGAATTAAGACATGAATTTCAAAGAAATTGCATTCACGAAGGGTGAATAATCTTACATGAGAAGACTGTGGTGGGGTATTCATATTGATTTTCAACAGTTGTATTGTGTTGAGCATTGCTCTTCGCTATCATGTCCTTAAGACATTAAAATTTACGTACATGATCTTCGGGAGAGAAGTTGAAGAGGCTATACAAAATCAACTAAATAAAAGACGGTTAGCCGGAGTTCAGAAAAACAGAACTTTATCCAAAACCAAATTTTGCCGGATATTAACCCGGCCTTACTCGGTAGGGTGTGTGGAAATCACATTGCAGTTGGAGGATTTAGTACTGTTACCTGAAATGCTTGGGGTCCTTATAGGATCAAAGATAACAACGTGTCAAATCCAACTTACCGTACAGACATTACCGCTAGGACATGTCATTGTCGACACGCCGGCCGGGTCGAACGGATCCCCACAATTACCGGCGGGAAAAGAGCAAGTGTAGCAGTCAAGAGCGGAACATGATCCTGGATGTAAAAAAAAAAAAGGATGTAAAAAAGGAAACAGCTACCAGACTGGTACGACTCGTGACTCGGACTCGACTCGAGTCCCATTTTCCATGACTCGGACTCGAATCGAGTCACGACTTGGACTCGGACTCGAGTCCCATTTTCCATGACTCGGACTCGAGTCACGATGACAAATGACTCGGACTCGGACTCGGAGTCGGACTCAACCCTGTGGAATCGGACTTGGACTAGTAGGATTCGATCTACGTGACTTGGGACTCGGGCAAAATACCACAAATCGCTTATGTTTTTCACCAATTATTTGACGACGACGGTCCTCTTCTGAGCAAGCGATGCAGTCTGTGCGGTACGCGATATTTTTTTTGTACACAAACATTCGTTATGGGTGTATTTCGAAGTACTTTGAGTTGCAAGGCATGGACTTTATTTTCCCTTGAAAAAAATCCTCCAAACCACATATTGGTAAAAGAAAAATGTTCCAAATGACTAACAAACCTATGGTGGCCCTGAAGGGACATCACACATCAAGATTTCTGCGCAGATTTCTGCGATGTCGCACATTTTATCGCAGAAATCTGCGCAGATTTCTGCGATGTCGCACATTTTATCGCAGAAATCTGCGCAGATTTCTGCGATGTCGCACATTTTATCGCAGAAATCTGCGCAGATTTCTGCGATGTCGCACATTTTATCGCAGAAATCTGCGCAGATTTCTGCGATGTCGCACATTTTATCGCACATTTCTGTGCAGATTTCTGCGATGTCGCACATTTTATCGCACATTTCTGTGCAGATTTCTGCGATGTCGCACATTTTATCGCAGAAATCTGCGCAGATTTCTGCGATGTCGCACATTTTATCGCACATTTCTGCGCAGATTTCTGCGATGTCGCACATTTTATCGCAGAAATCTGCACAGATTTCTGCGATGTCGCACATTTTATCGCACATTTCTGTGCAGATTTCTGCGATGTCGCACATTTTATCGCACATTTCTGTGCAGATTTCTGCGATGTCGCACATTTTATCGCAGAAATCTGCGCAGATTTCTGCGATGTCGCACATTTTATCGCACATTTCTGCGCAGATTTCTGCGATGTTGCACATTTTATCGCAGAAATCTGCGCAGATTTCTGCGATGTTGCACATTTTATCGCAGAAATCTGCGCAGATTTCTGCGATGTCGCACATTTTATCGCAGATTTCTGCGCAGATTTCTGCGATGTCGCACATTTTATCGCACATTTCTGCGCAGATTTCTGCGATGTCGCACATTTTATCGCAGATTTCTGCACAGATGTCTGCGATGTCGCACATTTTATCGCAGATTTCTGCGAGCGCGTGCGAACACGTTTTCTATGAGGCGCCATGTGTAAATGAATTATTTAACAAAATTATTTATATATAATTCATTATTTATTATATAATTCAGTTTTCCGGACAATTATATGTCAATAACTGTTTGGCAGTTTGCATTATATGTAAATAAATTTATTTGCCACTGCTAAAAATTAGATAAAAATAATGAGGTACCAAATAAATTAAATATAAATAAAGTGTGCAAAAAATTATATATAAATAATTAGGTATGAAATAAATTATATATAAATAAATAAAGTAGGCAAAAATTACATATAAATAAATGAAGTAGGCAAAAAATGATATATAAATAATAAGTTTTCAAATAAATTATATATAAATAAAAAAAGTGTGCAAAATTATATATAAATAATAGGTTTGTATGAAGCCCGGGTAGGGAAAGGGTGGAATTTTTTTGGAATTTCCTATTTCGTTCGCATGAATTACTAATTCGTTCGCACGAATTGCTAATTCGTTCGCACGAATTCCTATTTCGTTCGCACGAATTCCTGATTCGTTTGCACGAATTGCTATTTCGTTCGCAGGAATTCCTAATTTGTTCGCACGAATTACTAATTCGTGGGAACGAATTAGTAATTCGTTCGAACGAATTAGTAATTCGTTCGCACGAATTCCTATTTCGTTTGCACGAATTCCTAATTTGTTCGCACGAGTTACTAATTCGTTCACACGAATTACTAATTCGTTCCCACGAATTGCTAATTTATGAAGCCCGGGAAGGGACAGGGTGGACTTTTTTTGGGGCATTTGCTAATTCGTTCGCACGAATTCCAATTTCGTTCGCACGAATTGCTAATTCGTTCCCACGAATAGCTAATTCGTTCGCACGAATTACTATTTCGTTCGCACGAATTACTAATTCGTTCGCACGAATTACTATTTCGTTCGCACGACTTACTAATTCGTTCGCACGAATTACTATTTCGTTCGCACGAATTGCTAATTCGTTCGCACGAATTACTATTTCGTTCCCACGAATAGCTAATTCGTTCGCACGAATTACTATTTCGTTCGCACGAATTACTAATTCGTTCGCACGAATTACTATTTCGTTCGCACGACTTACTAATTCGTTCGCACGAATTACTATTTCGTTCGCACGAATTGCTAATTCGTTCGCACGAATTACTATTTCGTTCCCACAAATTACTATTTCGTTCGCACGAATTGCTATTTCGTTCGCACGATTTCCTAATTCGTGGGAACGAATTGCTAACTCGTGCATCCGGGAACGTGCCAGTAATTCGTGGGAACAACTTGGTAATTCGTGGGAACTAATAAGCAATTCGTGCGAATGAATTAGCAATTCGTGCGAACGAATTAGCAATTCATGCGAACGAATTAGTAATTCGTGCGAACAAATTTAGGTTGCCCAAAATTATCTGTAAATAATTAGGTTGCAAAAAAATATATATATAGATAATGCAGTGGCAAATAAATTTATTACATATCATGCAAACTGCCAAACAATTATTTACATATAATTGTCCGGAAAACTGAATTATATAATAAATAATGAATTATATATTAATAATGTTGTAAAATAATTTATTTACACATGGCGCCTCATACTTTCGGCACCCGACTACTATCCTATATGCAAAATTAATATCATGGAGGCCAGAACCCCGACATTCTTAGACCCTTAGCTTCAGCAGAAAAATAGCCAGGCGCCAGTGTGTTAAAAAGATGCAGAAATGTACGATAAAAGTGTGCGACATCCGCAGAAATCTGCGCAGACATGCGTGATAAAATGTGCAACATCGCAGAAATCTGCACAGAAATGTGCGATAAAATGTGCGACATCGCACATTTCTGCGCAGATTTCTGCGATAAAATGTGCGACATCGCAGAAATCTGCGATAAAATGTGCGACATCGCAGAAATCTGCGCAGAAATGTGCGATAAAATGTGCGACATCGCAGAAATCTGCGCAGAAATCTGCGATAAAATGTGCAACATCGCAGAAATCTGCACAGAAATGTGCGATAAAATGTGCGACATCGCACATTTCTGCGCAGATTTCTGCGATAAAATGTGCGACATCGCAGAAATCTGCGCAGAAATCTGCGATAAAATGTGCGACATCGCAGAAATCTGCGCAGAAATGTGCGATAAAATGTGCGACATCGCAGAAATCTGCGCAGAAATCTGCGATAAAATGTGCAACATCGCAGAAATCTGCACAGAAATGTGCGATAAAATGTGCGACATCGCACATTTCTGCGCAGATTTCTGCGATAAAATGTGCGACATCGCAGAAATCTGCGCAGAAATGTGCGATAAAATGTGCAACATCGCAGAAATCTGCGTAGAAATCTGCGATAAAATGTGCAACATCGCAGAAATCTGCGCAGAAATCTGCGATAAAATGTGCGACATCAGAGAAATCTGCGCAGATTTCTGCGATAAAATGTGCAACAAAATGTACGACATCGCAGAAATCTGCGCAGATTTCTGCGATAAAATGTGCGACATCGCAGAAATCTGCGCAGATTTCTGCGATAAAATGTGCGACATCGCAGAAATCTGCGCAGAAATCTTGATGTGTGATGTCCCTTCAGGGCCACCATACAAACCTTTTTAGGAGAAAAAAAAGAATCAAAGAAAGAGAAATTAAAAAAAAACACCCAATGGGAATCGAACTCACCCCATCGGATTTATAATCCAATGTAGTGTCCATGACTCTACAGCAGTGATTCGATCGATGTGGTAGTTTTAAACATTATTACTATATTGCATATAGATAGGTCCCTCCAGCATACTTCCATATTTAGTAGCGAGCATGTGGTATGGAAAAATAAATCGCGTGCGGTGCATAAGAAACGCATTTAAGTATTGTACATACACAGCTCGTGAAGCTGGCTTGTTTCCGATATATTGATCTGGGAAATAAATGTGTCGAAACATGTACACACTGGAAAATTTGCCTGCGTTAATTTTACCCAAGAAAGGGTGAAAACTACACAAAATTGGGTTGTTCTATATGACCAATATTGTTTGGGTAAGAATTTTTGTTTAATTCAACCAGAACTTGGGCGATCGTGAAGTGTAGGGCCCAGTTCCTATAATGGAACAAAGTCCACTTTAAAATTATTGGACCTACCAAACTAGTTGGCGACATTCTCAATTAACAGGTATGTCATAGACAGAGGGCAGGGTTTTGATTTTTTTTAAGGGAAATTTGGGGTTAAAATGACGATGACAGCGCGGCGACAACACGCGACCCGAAACTAAAGATGGCGATCACCGCGCGATGTACCGTGAGCACGCACGGCGCGCTGAATTGCAAGGCACAAACCGCGCAGGAAAATCGTGATTTCTACCCAAGAATCTGTTCAAAATTGCAAAACGGGTGTTATTAGAATTGAGAAAAGTCTGCTTTTGATTGTAATGGTGATTTTTGAGCAATAAAAACATTTTTGACTCTAATTTGATCAAAACAAAACAGGGGCCCTACACTTCACGATCGCCAAAACTTGTGGCTGTCAATTGTCAATTTTATTATTGAATGTCAATTGTCGCCATGAACTTGGAAAATCTCCATGTGAACCATCATGGTGGATTTAGAACTGAACTTCTCCCCAGAAATGCACCGAAGAACTCCCCCCAAAAAATTATAAAATTGCTCTACCTACCAATACCGGCGACAAACAGCATACAGGCGAATAGCAGCATAGACAGACCAGGCGTCTTCATCTTTGATATTTTATGTCCAAATATCTCGTGTGAATTTCTCCAAATTCTGGTCTGCAGTTGCTCCTTTGTTAGAATTGCCTATGACGAGAATTTTCCCCAAATCTGCCTGTTTGTACACCAAACCACTTTCAATTGTAGGGCGCAGCTCTACCAGTGAGGCGTGTGACGGACCGTTTTACAACAAAAGGTTCCCATGAGCACGTATCAATCGAAGGCGCTATACTGGCCGCGCCCTATCCAAACGATGACTCGACTGGTACCCGCTACTTACATTATCACTCTTGCTACGAATGATTATGGGAGCTGGGAGCAGTGTATAGCCTGCGATATCCAGTCGGGGGGAGGGGGGGGGTGGCTGGACACCACCTTCCCATGGGGGCGCTGTTATCATGGCTACATTAGACAATAACTACCGCTGTTCGCTTTCCAAGGGACGTTACAATCAACGGCAACTCGCGAAAAAAACTAAACAGGGTTTGGACAAAAAATTGCTCACAAAATCGCGGAATATAGGAAGCTAATCATGGTAACTCATATGGCTGTTCTCCGAATGCCAAGGCCGCATACAGACTACAAGTTTTGGTTCAATTTAACAGAAATTCTAGCCCAAACAATTGGTTATTGAAGAACCCATTTTTGGGTATAGTTGCAGTTTTCACCCTTTCTTGGGTAAGATTAACCCAGGCAATGATTGAGTGTGTGAGCAATAATTAAAGCAAAACATGGGCTACACAGCCACAATGTAAATTTGTCACCCTTGTCCTCGACCCCAAACATGGATGCGCGTGTCACGTTCTGCCCATTCACCCGGTTTTTCGATTCCAAAAAAAACCCCCGAGGTTATGCATAGCGGCCATCTTAGAGGGCATTTTTGGGGGTATTTTAATTTAGTAACAATGTATGCACAGATGGTTTATTCATGCTTATCCAGGCATAACCTCTATTGTCATGTGTTTCCCCCCGGAAACCACCCTTATTAACCCTTATTTATTAGCCTTGTGGCTTGAAATTATCAAAGCAATCATCTTAATTGTATTTTATATAAACTAGTGCAGGGCCCGTCGAAACTGTGCCTGTTCGGAGGGGCAGAGAACTGCTCATACAAATAACGCACACGATTGAATGGTGTTGTTTTCAAAAATCTGCCAAATTCCCCAGAATTACTCGAAATTAATGTGCTATAAACACTTAAAATCATATGCAGATATTGTAGTATTGCCTTAATTAAGGTTCAAATTACATTACAAGCAATCTATTGTCACAAAAAGATGTAATGAAATTGCATAAATTTCAGGCAAAACGCGGTTGCGCTACTTGCGCATCACGATGAAATCTGGTTCCCAGTGAACCTCAGCACCTAGACCAGCCAATCTGTCCCATCATGCAAAAGATTGAAGCTTTTTTAAACAAATGTACCATTTTCTTTAAATTTGCTATGTTTTTCTGTCAAATTTATCCATTTTTGCAGAATTCTGCCAGAAATCTGCCCAAAAAATCCATTCCGTCAAATTTTCTGTCAAACTCGTTTTTTAACAAAAAAATCTGTCAAAGTTAGCCGAAAATCGGCTAAAACGGTCACCCTGATAATTGGTCATAACGTCACAGACCCTTGGAAACGTTGTTTTGTGACTGTTCCATTATTTTCTCAGGGTTGAGAAGTTACGATTTCATATTAATTTGTAAAATCGTAGTAAAGTAATCATTAATATTCAATTACATTTTATCTAATTGTATTTAAAAAATAGAAAGCCTTTTTTTGAGATCAAATAAAAGAAAAATTAAACAAACGTGTCAGCGTTCTTCCCTTTGTGCGAAATCTCCCCCCTCCCTGTTATGAATTGTGTCCCCACTCCCCAACACAGATTCAAGATGGCGGCTTACATGCAGTGAGTTTTTCTAAAAAATGGTCTGAACCTAACTTCATTATTTTATTATGATAATTGATGGGGATACTGAGGCTTTTATCACACTAACGATCGTAGATTGAACAAAGATAAAGGTCGGTTTCATATTTTAGAGAGTGATGGTAAAATAAAGCATTTGTGTTGATCTTTTCAACGATCGTCACTCACGTCAGCCGGCCTGCTGTGCTGGATCATGATTTGTGTCCAATTTCCGGACAACTCGTTTTTACCGCGTTCCCCGCTCGTACCCTAGCTAAATTTTATCATTGGGTTGTCATTTAGGGCTGGAGGACATTTTTCACGTGAACCAGCAGAGTTGGCAGGTCCCAAAACAAATCGAATGTGCAATTTTGTCCCTGGAATTTCAACTGGAACTCACCCAAACCTAGCCCCACTAGTGTGGCCGCGGTATGCTGCGCTGAACCTCTGGCCACACACAGGCCGTGGTGCCACGAGTTCTGTTCAAAACTGACTTTTGCAGATGACTGTCCAGTACCAAAGTGACTTTTGCAGGCTAAAGCAATCTTTTTTCTTCATATAAACCTAGTCCGAGTAACTTGGACCCAACTTATCGCCTTTTTTAACATTTGGACATGGTCTGGCGATAGTAAGGTCCAAGCTAATACCGCGACCTAGACAACACAGTCCCAAAAACCAACATTTTCCAACAAAAAACATCAGATTTCACCTTCAAAACGGCCTCCAAATTACTAGATATGCCACCTGATTTACAAGTAGACATCGATAATTAAGATGGTTGTACTGAAGTTTACTTACGATCCGGAAAAAAGTGAAATTTTCCGTTTATTTCGGAGAGCTCCCCTCGCGATCTTGAACACGTTAAATTTCCGATCGTGTTTAATGTTTGAACAACGCAATTTCTTCTACATGCCCAGCGTACATTCGATGGTCCCCGTATCCCGTGTGCGATTCCGTTACCGATCGCGCGCGATGCATGATTATGATAATGAGTAGACTGGATCACGTTTGTAAACACATGTGCATTTCAAACGATAATAGGGAGTCGGGAACTAGCGCAGCTTTTATGGCGGGTACCAGTTCAAGCTGGCTCCCGATTCCCTTTTACAGTTCGAAATGCACATGTATGTGTTTACAAACGTGATCATTATCATAATCGATGCATCGCGCGCACTCGGTAACGGAATCGCACACGGGATACGGGGACCATCGAATGTACGCTGGGCATGTAGAAGAAATCGCGTCGTTCAAACATTAAACACGATCGGAAATTTAACGTGTTCAAGATCGCGAGGGGAGCTCTCCGAAATGAACGGAAAATTTCACTTTTTTCCGGATCGTAAGTAAACTTCAGTACAACCATCTTAATTATCGATGTCTACTTGTACCTCAGGTGGCATATCTAGTAATTTGGAGGCCGTTTTGAAGGTGAAATCTGATGTTTCTTGTTGGAAAATGTTGGTTTTTGGGACTGTGTTGTCTAGGTCGCGGTATTAGCTTGGACCTTACTATCGCCCGACCATGTCCAAATGTTAAAAAAGGCAATAAGTTGGGTCCAAGTTACTCGGACTAATATAAACCCATGTTTGTTGTAATTTTGAAAGCACTTTCAAAGAAAAGGTGACTTTCCTACCTTTTTTCGCAGTCAGACGTGCATGTTGTAGTTCTCGCAACACAGTGAAAGCCCTATATAATGAAAGCTCGATGCTGATTGGCTGCTAAAAAAAAAAAGAAGAAGTTTATTTTTTATCAGCCAATCAGCATCGAGCTTTCATCTCATCAAGCTTTCACGTTTGCCATCTTGGTTTGCCATCGAATGTACGCTGGGCATGTAGAAGAAATCGCGTCGTTCAAACATTAAACACGATCGGAAATTTAACGTGTTCAAGATCGCGAGGGGAGCTCTCCGAAATGAACGGAAAATTTCACTTTTTTCCGGATCGTAAGTAAACTTCAGTACAACCATCTTAATTATCGATGTCTACTTGTACCTCAGGTGGCATATCTAGTAATTTGGAGGCCGTTTTGAAGGTGAAATCTGATGTTTCTTGTTGGAAAATGTTGGTTTTTGGGACTGTGTTGTCTAGGTCGCGGTATTAGCTTGGACCTTACTATCGCCCGACCATGTCCAAATGTTAAAAAAGGCAATAAGTTGGGTCCAAGTTACTCGGACTAATATAAACCCATGTTTGTTGTAATTTTGAAAGCACTTTCAAAGAAAAGGTGACTTTCCTACCTTTTTTCGCAGTCAGACGTGCATGTTGTAGTTCTCGCAACACAGTGAAAGCCCTATATAATGAAAGCTCGATGCTGATTGGCTGCTAAAAAAAAAAAGAAGAAGTTTATTTTTTATCAGCCAATCAGCATCGAGCTTTCATCTCATCAAGCTTTCACGTTTGCCATCTTGGTTTTTGAGTCTGTTTTCTGGTTGTCATCGTCGTCTTTTACCCCTGAATTTCCCTCATAAATCAAAGCCCTGCCCTCTTTCCACAAAATTAAACCTGCTGATATTCAAGAAGGTGTCATTGCCAATTGTTTAGATGTGCCAAGAAATATCAGAATGTCACTTTGAGTGTCATTTAGTCAACTGTTTTGGTGAGTCTTTCCCTTCCTATATAGGAACGGGGTCCTAAAAGTAAGGATTACCAAAATTACGGTCAGTTTCTTACATATGGTTGTATTCTATGATGTCTCATCTATCACTGCACTTCTGGGATGCTTAGGTGTAATGATGTTCAATTTTCCGAGATATTCTTGAATTTTTCTGGAGCCCATATGCACTCGTGAAACGTCTGGTGATGGCAGCCATTTTGAATGTGACAAGAGATGACCTCAAGCTGTGACGTCGCGTTTATGCAAATTGCTTGTCCAGCGAGGGCGCGAGTTGCAAATGCGACGGCTGTTTCCTGTGCCGTGGATCCTGAATAGAGATCAGTGCACGTGGCCCCCAGACGATAAATGCATGGTACAGGAAACAGCCGTCGCATTTACAACTCGCGCCCTCGCTCGACAAGTAATTTGCATAAACGCGACGTCACAGCTTGAGGTCATCTCTTGTCACATTCAAAATGGCTGCCATCACCAGACGTACGTTTCACGAGTGCATATGGGCTCCAGAAAGATTCAAGAATATCTCGGAAAAATGAACATCATTACACCTAAGCATCCCAGAAGTGATAGATGGGACATCATAGAATACAACCATATGTAAGAAACGGACCGTAATTTTTATGAAAACGCCCTCAGTAGTTCGCGGTACCACGGTGTGTGGCCAGAGGTTCAGCGCAGCATAAGGCAGGGGTGCATAAGGCAGGGGCGCATAAGGCAGTTTGAAGACCGTTTTGGGAGTGAAATCTGACGATTTTGATTGGCGGTACAAGTGAAAATGGTCAAAACAAATTATTAGTAACTGCAATAGGGCCATCGATCTCGGACTCTACTATCGCCCGACCATGTCCAAATGTTAAAAAAGGGATCCGTAGAGTCCTAGTTACTCGGACTTATGTCTTACACGTGTGTAAGACCCATAGTTCTAGGGGTACCCCGCTCCCAGGCTCCGCGATTGAAATTACCCTTGAAAAAAATGTTGCAACCTGATGCCACTTTCGCGATTGTGTACAAAGTCTATGGAGAGTCAAGAAAATGTTCTAAGTATTTCCTAACACAATTGGAAATGTTTTTAAGTCCCAGATTCATGTCTTGTCATCATTTTTGCAATGAATGACCTTCATTGAGATGACATATGAAGAAAAAAGTGGCTTCAGGTTGCAACATTTTTCTGTACATCCCTCCATGGTGGAGTACAGTCGGACTTGGGTGCAAAAGGTGCTCGGTCTCGGGAAGAAATATCAACAAAAAGTGTTGTAAACTAAGATGTTTAGTTGGTGCAACTGCAAGTAAAAAAGATGCCCTTATCCCAACTATAAATCTGGAGAAGAAAAACAGTAGTACAAATGGGCATTAGTCGATTCAAACCAGGGATTTTTCAATCCATAGCTCATCTCACTATTTGCTAGACTACTGTGGCAGAGCAATAACAACTTTTTTTAAATCCTTAAACGTACCGTAACATAACTAGTTGACTTAAAGTAATAACAATTGTGTGACGTAAATTTCTTTTTTCCCATGAATAAACATCACTTTCCCGTCGAAGGGCACAGTCACAGGGCACACAAGGCAAAATAGCGTTAGGAGGTATATTGCTGTTTTTTAGGGGGGGGGGGTTGGCCTAACCGATGTACATGTCAACTAGTTTGCTGGGGTCTATTTAATGGTACATCCTAGAGAGGGACATTCTTAAACTGTTACTCCTTTATTTATATTGCAGGCTGTAGAACTAGAAACTTGAAGTTCAACGAAGTCATCAAGTATGGAGGTAGTACTTCTGCTAGTCAGCACTCTGCTTCTGTTTGGGCAGTACGATTGTGCCCTCCCCATTGGTAGGTGCAAAAATCTTTAGTGGATTAATCATGTTCTGGTGATTTGACTTTTGTTCGTGATCTATTCCTTGTCATCCTTTGTTTACCTCAATTTTGAAGACTGAGTATTCTGGTTTGTCTAGGTTCAATAAGAAAAAGTTTCATTTTGTACCCAATCAGTTGGTGGAATTGCATTTCAGAAAACATGTTTTCATACTTGCTTATTTCTTTTCCATCCCCACCCGTACCCAATCATAGTTTATCTTGCTGATAGCTGCAACAGCACAGTTCAAGCCAGCAACGGAGGTTTTATTGAGCCTGACAAACGCCTGCTGTACAACAGCAACCTGGACTGCTCTACGGTGCTGACCGCCGACCCGGGCAATCGCTTCCTGCTGCGTTTCTATCGCTTCAACCTAGAGGAGCCAGTCAACGGCGTATGCGTGGATCACCTGACCATCTATGACGGACTGGATAGGCTCAGCCCGCTGTCTGCTGCCCTCTGTGGCCGGACGAAAGTAGCAGATATCGTGTCCAGCAATAACAGTATCAACTTTGGATTTATTACAGACGGAGACGGAAGTACGAATGGCTTTGAGATATTCTATTCAGTTTTCACTGATGGTAAGTGAAATTGTCTTTCATTTGAAAAACCAAATATTCTTGTAGTCTAAATATGGGCTCCGTGCACAAGTACCCCCTCAACGGTAAGAAAGGGAGAGTTGGGGAAGACCGCTTGGAGAGACATTTGAACGCATTGCCGATGACGCCTGACACCCACGCGAAGACGCTATGGCCTTGTGCACATTCAGAATAAAATAAATCTTGCGCTATACGTGTGCAAACCAGCAAGCGCACCCGGTATGTCCCGTCCACGAGGCTCTTGGAAACGGTAAAAAAAAAGCATCCTGTCTTGTTCGTGCGCGGAGCCCGTGTCTCGAGACCAATAAAAACTTCAAGAAAAAAGTTAGACATCTCTAAGGCCAAACAAAAAAAAATTATGTGTGTTTACGGTAACCCGACCGACCTGGAATTTTTTCGGCCAAATTGCCGACCTCAAACATTTTATTGCCATTTTGAAGGTTGATAATTGACAAATTTCAAACATTTCAAGTTCTTTTAATTATTTGCCACGAACAAAAAGCATTTTCCACACTTGAATCTGACCATGATTTGACACAAACATACCTGTGTTAAACGTGCGAAAATCGCGACGATCTCAAAACTTGAATTCTCAAACTACGAAGTACGATTATTTTTGCACAAGCGCATCGGGCCGGGGTGAGCCGGTACGCCTGGCTGGCCGACGGACGGCATGGTTCTCCCCACGTGCAAACGTGCGTGCTGCATATCAGCCCGATACGCTGGAATTGCGGCTGGCCCGATACGCCGACAAAAAAATGCCGATCACATTTTTTAGCCCCTGATACGCACAATATAATTATCATACACGCCATTAAAATGCACAATTTGATCGTTACATACGCCATTATTTCATCTTGACATGCAAAATCTTGACCAAAATCCTGTTTTTCCGATGCATGTGTGATCAAAATGCACACGATGACGTGTTCTGTTGACTGCAGCACCCAGCTGCATACAGCATGGTACACTGGTTCCCTTCGTCAGCTAACGGAATCAATGCTATGATGAAGGACCGGAACCAGTGACTACTGCCTCTCTCCGATCCATACTTCGTATCATACAGCATGATGATGTAGTGGGCCGAAGTTGGATCGTAAAAATATTACCAAACAAACATCGCTGGAGAAAGAGAATTTCTGCGAATTAATTCACAGAACGTGATCTTTACATTCTGTGTAGGCCTATGTGTTTTCCATTAAAATGACGAGATTGCAAAGCTCGAACTTGTGGCGAAACATCGTAGCGTGTTTCTGCAGTAGTGCAAGATTTTCGGCCACGTGGGCCGTGAGCACGGAGCGATGTTCGGCCAGCCAGGCGGAATGTTGGCGGTGCCAGCGGCCGTGATGTATGTTAAGCATAAACTGGAATCACCGACCTCAAATATATTTTTAATTAGGTGAGGCAAGTTTTAATCACTTTTGATAGCCAGTCTTGATAATTTTCGTGGCGCAAATGGAAATAATCCAGGCACAAAATAAACATGATTCCTTGCTCTATGATTAGTACGAATGATGCTCCATTAATCAGCACCCCAAAAAAATTGGGGAAATAATTTTCCGACCTACTGACGCTATTTTGAAAGGCATGTAATCGGAAGCAAATTTTTTTTTTTTTCACCACCTTAATTTCTTAATTTGAAACTTACATGTAAATGTAATTCATACTTTTCTAGTTAGGAAGCAGTGAAACACAGGTTGTGAAATGTTAATTTTTTGTTAAGTTAACAATTTTGATTTTTTTTCTTTAATTACAAAAAATATTAGTGACCTACAAGATCTCCTCTGAATTTCAAGGACAAATCTTAAGATAAAGACGGGTCCCCAGATTTGCTCTAAAATGCACCAGAGAGCTTCTAAAGTTCAAACATTTTCGGGTTGTTGAATCACAGCAAATCTTCCCCCACATGTTTGAAAAAAATTCTGGGGAGAACCCTGGCCGACGATACAAATTAATTTGGATTGAAATGTATCGATTGAATATCTTCAGTGCTTGAATAGTGGTTTTATACAATTTGTTTGCGAAAGAACACGCATGGGCATGCAGAACTGAAATGAAAAAAAAAATTACAAAATAAAATTATTTCCCTACCTACCTACCTGGATTTTTTTCAGGCCGTTACCGTAAACACACCATTTTTTTTGTTTGGCCTAACAAGACATGGCCCATTTGAATGAGTGTCAGTAGACAACTTGAGCTAATTTGTTATACATTGGGGCATAATGTTCTGCCGCCAATACAAAAAACACCATATTGATAAAAAGAAAAGACAGGGGCAAACATATACTGGAATCATACTCTTACAAAACTACTGACCGAAAAAAAACAGGCAACTTCAAATGTCCCGCGCTGCGAATTTGTCGACCATCTCCCACAATGTACTGGGAAGAATGAACTCTCTGTGGCAAACTCTTGGTGGCGCACTGCATTGTGAATCGACCGAATTGAGCAATTTTAGATAACGATGACTCATTCAAATCTGTTGTCTCTTCACAGCGCCATGTACTGTTGACCAGTTTGCCTGCAACAATAGTAGATGTATTGATGCTGCACTGAAATGTGACAGCTACAACATGTGTGGTGATAACAGCGATGAGACAGATTGTGACGGTAAGAGAATGACTCAAACTCAGAACGAAGAGATGTTAATGAGAAGAATCAAATCTTTTTAAACTCTGACGTTTCTTGTTGCTTTTTCAAGTACGTTCCCAGTTGAAGTCAGTGGTGTAGTCGAGTGTATCACATCACAGCTAAGTCCAGCCTAGACCAGCGGCAACTTGTGCTTGTGACTCAAAATAAAAACATTGCGAAATGCCAAGCGGCGTCGCTTTGTGCTCTGCATTCGCTGGAATATCGGGGTCTCCCCAATGTAAAACCTCAAAAGAAACCGCCCGTTCTGGACAAACTCGCAGTGCTGAGATTTGTTTGAACAAGTTTGAGCAATATCAGCAATATGCTCCCGAGAAAACCATGGAAACGTGTGACTTAAAATTGTGTTTTAATCAAAGTGTCTTTGTTATGGTCGATATATCGAATATTCTCGATATTGGATTTCTGATGTATCGATTATTGAAAATTCTTATATCGACGGTGCTTACTTGCATGTTTGGACTGGATGATGTATGAAGTAATTGTGATGGGCTTGAGTACAACACTAATCAAAGTGCATACCCCCATTTTGCTGGATATGACAAACCTTTTTCGGCTTAGAATATTTGTGACTCATCACCACAAAATGAGCACAGAGGCGGACTTTTTGAGAATTGAGATGTTTTATTTCTGGATTCTGCAGAACAAGAGCTTTCTAATGGTATATGGTATATAATATTTTGGGGTACTAAATACAGTGACAGAAATCACAAACAAAATGCAAGTTGAACAAGTTTTGAGGTTGAAAATGGCGTTTAAAAATCCCTCTGTAGTGTTACAGTGAATGAACAGTCAACTTATTAAACGGTATGAAAGTAGTTGTTAAAAAAGTTTTGATAGAACAAACAAAAATGAGAAAAAGTACAACAGAACTTACAAACTAACTAACTACCCCTTTCAATTCTGGCTTTACACCACTTGTATTGCAAAATGACAATTTCCAACTTCATGCTCATTTTCGTGATGACAGGTCGCATTATTTCTAAAGCAAGTTTCAAACTGCCAAAGTCAGTTCCCACACACTATTTTCTTGAGTCGAACTTGAAACTTTCAATTCAGACTTGTAGTGAAGGCACTAATTAAGAGACTCCTCGACTTGTGAGTGTGGCAAAATTCCCTTTGCTGTAAGTCTGTTCTACCGCCCTCTGTTGTTCAATCTGAGCCATTATGTGTAGCCCAAGAGTGGAAAAAAATCCAGCAGAAAGGTTAAAAGGTGGACAAGTGAGATTTGCAGTTCCAATGGTGTCATTTTTTATTTATAGATTTTGAAATCATTTGTTTTATAATCTTTATGATAAGAATCGAGAGTATGTGCTAAAAATAAAACAAATATACAGATGCAGAAAGCTAATCTGATGTTGAACATCTCAGGTCATATCAACGGAAGATGATAAGAACTATTCTAAAAATATATGAGTATATCAAGATTTAAGACATCTGTGTCATTTGGAATATAAGCCAAGGGGTTATTATTTCTTCTTCTTTATTAAAAAAACCCAAATTTCAGGCACCGTAATTGCATTTTTGTGCAAAAGTGAGATTTAGGGCAAAAAAATTGCACTTGTAGGGTAAACTGGGGTAAAAACGCCCGATTTTTAGGTTTTTGTTAAATATCTCAGTACTACTTGGAGACACCAGGAAATAAATGTGTGGTTTTATGCAATACATGTCTCCTCTATCAGGTGCAAATATAATATCATGGTCATTATATTGATAAGGGGAAATTTTCCCCTGGAGGAAGTTTGGCGGGCGTTTTACCGGGCCTCGGGAAAACGCCCATTTATAAAAAAATTGCTATACCACAGGTTTCCCTATAGTATAGTCATATTTTTGTAATTAATTTAATATGGAGGGATACTTCATCAAATACAAATAACTTTTCAAACACAACTGGTTAATTATAACTACAAACTTGATCATTTGAAACAGGTATTTTTATGTGGAAGGAAGTGGAACATTAGCGTGCATAATTCGCCCATAACAAACTTGTAGGTTATGATAAGACCTGCCAATATTGAAAAATCTATTTCAATCTTGTTTAGCCAAATCATACAATGTAGTTCCATGTTATTAGGCATTTTTGTATGTGTGCTTCTAGCCTACTGCTGGTAACCTAAGGCTTTATCAAAGGAAAACTACGGTACTAAGATACGCACATTTCTGTGACAACAAGACATATTTCTTAGAGAAAAGAAATGCGTTCATGGAGAAACTTCTACTCTGTAACCACAAGAAAGAGAAAATTGTCAGTCATAAAAGACATACAATTTGAAATCTGTGAGCAATACATCATGAATGAAACACAACCAAAAGAACCACCTCTAGTCTTCAAGATAATCTACACACCACACATCTAAACCCAAAAGCTAACAAAAGTATTGCTGAAAGACTGGCATTTAATTCCGGAACACCTGAAATTACATGTATGCAATATGTTTCCCAGCGAACCAATTCCTGCCTATAAAAGGCCAAAAATCTTAAAGGTGTACTTGTCAAATCAAGGTTTATCAATAACCGGGAATTGGACTCATTACAACGTTCATACAAAATGTTATTAGATACACTTATGTGTATCTATGCACCCTAACATTTGATACCACTAATTTAGCTGATTATAAAATACTGGATTTGGCTTACTACTGATGAAGCTCTGCTATTATAGCATGAGAGCAGAAACCGGTCCAGTTGGGTCTTAGAGCCATTTCTAGTAATTTTTACTTATTAAAAGTACACTCAAATCACCATAGAGCTGTTATTGTTTTTTCTTGAGAAAATGCCATGAGCTCATGATTTCTAGAGCATTCCCTAATAAATGCTAGTCTGAGTATCACCCGTTATCCACGGAGCCCAGACTCCTGTCTGACGTCTGATATATCAAAGCATACAGATTTATGCGATCTCGCGCCTCAGCCAATCGGAGTCGACTTTACTAAATCGTGATGTCATTTCATTCCCAAATCAGGACTAAACGTTTGATTGGTCATTTCGAATGCAGTGTTTTGTAATGCGACAACAGCCGGGCGCGTTTATCGCATAACATAGTAACAGAGTGCGTTACGCAGGGCTTTTTAATCCATTGTCTATGACGCGGTGAATGACGGAAGACCCGATATAGAAAGCGCCCGCTGATTGGTCAAAATCTAGGAGGTCAAGAGGCGGGGTCTTGCCTAATTAATCAGCGAATCTGCTCACATATCATAGACCCATGGCATTCGCCACTAAACAAATGCCAGATTCCTTGCCACTTCGTAACGTCATGTACCTCCCCACTTCACGCAATACACTGTCAGGGGCGGATCCAGGAGTTTTAAAAATCCGGACACTTTGTCTCCGTAAAATCAAAAACTGGGGGGGGGGGGGGGGGGGGGCTGGTACCATATTTCAATAGGGGCGCTGTATTAACACTAGATTACAGAATCATGTACCGTATTTCGAACAGGCGGACATTATACCAGTATAATTTGTGTTTGGGTGTCACAGCAGGGGGAGGGGGTGGTTTGGACTTATTTTTTAGGAATTCGTATTATAATTTTTTTTTTTGACAGAGCTGGTTGGGGGGGGGGGAGGTTGACCCCAAAAACCCCCCCTCTGGATCCGCGCCTGACTGTTTAATATTTATGTAGTGGGACTCTTATAGCTAATACTTACTCATACAACAAACATAATGCTGTAGAAAGTTCTAACAGTGAGGTTTTTGAAGATAAATGAGGCTGCAATAGAGTTTGATATCAAGGAAAGTACTGGGCGTTTTGAGACCCCTGATTTTGCCCACTCAAACATTATTAAGCCAATATTAAATAGATTTCAATATTGTAATCATTTATAATTATGTTATTAACCCTTCTTAATATATATCAACTAAAGAATATTAAAAATATAAGATACTTTTTTTTATAAAATAATTTTAAGCGATATAGGCTAAACCTTCGACGGCCATTTTTTGAAACTTTTTTTTAAATATTTTTTTCAACAGCACCTACATACCCTTCAAATATGTTAATGAATTTAATTCTTTTTATTATTAGTTTTTAACCACATTGTACTTATTAAAAATATATTCCATTGAACAATTCATCTTGTCATTTTTTACTAGCAGTGGAAACAAGTCAAGTGGGCGTTTTTACCCCATGGGCATTTTTACCCCAGTTTACCCTATAAGTCCTGAAGCAGTCAACGGACTTCTTCCTTTTATAAAACCAGTAAAATATTAGAATCATACACTTTTTATATACCGTACCGGTACCTCAAAATGTCAGAATTCACTTGAAATCCTACATGTTATGATTGTTTGTAATATCTGAGGCCAACTTCCAGTACTGTACAGAGTTCTGCATTTTCTGTTCATTAGCTAAACCTTGTCCATGTGGAATTAAGAAGGGTGATTATGTACTTATTTTTAATTTATTTATTTATTTATTATTCTTTTTGGCAAGGTTTTACTATATCCTTCCTGTCATTATGAATGATCTTGCCGAGATCAAAAGATCAAGCCTCTTACATTTTTGTATTGTTGTATTTCAGGTCAATCCAGTCAGTAAGGCAAAAAAAAATTAGTTCTGTTTCGGATTACATGGCATTCAAAAATAGGGTAGGTAGGTAAGGATATTTTTTTTTTTGGCAATTTTTTTGGTGTACGATCATGTGGAGGTGTCTGTGTGTAGTAAAAGGCAGAAATCGATGGTTTGGGTGTGTTTTTTTCTCATTTTCCCATAAAAAAATTAGGGTAGGGGCAGTCAGAATAGGGTAGGTAGGGAAACCGGAAGCAGAACTATTTTTTTTTTTGGCCTGAGCAGTTTGTGCTTTGCAGCAGTGTTTATTTGTCTGATTTCTATCTTTGCTGTAGTTTTCATTTGTCTGATTTCTCTCGTTTCTCGTTTCCGTTACGTCCTTTAGTTATCGTGATTGAAGACACGGGCCTGAGTGCGGCAGCCATCGCCGGTATCGTAGCCGGTTCCCTGTGCCTGGTTCTCCTCATCATGGCCGTGATCCGAGCAATCATACACAGGTACCAGTCAAACCAACTACTCAAGCAACTCCTGGATGAAATGAGCAAACAACCGACGACCAACGAGTATTCTGACAAGGACTTCTGGGGTGATAAGAAACCCATTGAGGAATAGGGCAGACGCATGTCAAACTGGCAGTGGTGAGTTTCTTCCCGGATTTGTCCAGATTTGTCCAGATTTGTGGATTTTGAAACAAAGCCTATATGAGACCAAATGTGGTGAAAAATGAGGGGAAAATAAACAGAAAACCATCAATTATTACCTTTTACCTTTTACTACAACGCAGACATCTCCATATGATCGTACGCAAAAAAATTGCCCAAAAAATAAACATTCCCTACCTACCTACCCTATTTTCAAAAGCCATGTAATCGGAAGCAGATGTTTGGGGGGGGGGGGTTTGGCCTGAAGACTTTTCTTCCCTTTTTTGGGGGTGGGGGGTTTCAAAGGTTTTCATGAAATAGTTGTTTTGGGCAGTTTTTAGGAGTGCCTTTTTAAGCACTGCAATTTCTCCTTTCCATAGAGTTTTATATTTTCTCCAAATTTCACCCATGAGTATATAGTGATGGCTTGAAAGGGTATAGTTTTTTTTTAAATGACGACTTTTTGAGGACGCATTAGTTCATCTTTGATGTTGCTAGCACAGATACTATATATTTTAACCTAAATGGTAACATAAACACCATTGCTGAAACTGAAAGAACATTACTACTAAAACTTGTGTGGCATTCTTTTGAAAGAAAAACCAAAGATCAAGAACACACATTTTTAAAACTGGTGAAACAATATATTTGTCCAGATTTCAAAATGTATTCAATGAAACGATTTGTGGTTGACATAATGTGCGACGAGGTTCCCAATAAGAGATTTGCTCTAAATTAAAGAAACTCGTCGCCTTAAACTTGTATGGAAATAATTGTTCTATTAGGGGACTCAAGTACAAATATAGATTTGGAAAAAAAACATTGGCAAGATGACTGCATTGAAAATTCAGTTATGTTCTTGGATGACTTACTCAGCCAACGATGAGAATGTTTAAACAGAAGCGTACAGTATAATAATGTTTTACATTCCCGCTATGTTTTTCTATAAATTATATTTCTTCAGTCCAACCCCATCTCCCCCCCCCCCAACCGTGTGATATCAACGCAACAACTGCACAGCCAGATACCAAGCCCAAAACCTAGTCATATACGGTCAGGCACCATTTTTGACTCCATGCTAAAAAAAAAAAATCTAAAAATAAGAAATAATAAGAAATGCTGTAACATACACTCCTCCCGCCCTTTCTTATTTTTAGCGACCGGAGCGCAAAATAAACATTCATGCCAGTCAGACATGATATATGTCGTCACGCTTGACTGCTCATATCAGCTGCGACATATTATACGCATGTGTGCCAAATGTGAAGCAACATTGCTCGGGTATCTGGGCCAGCGAAATGAAAATAACACATGCGCTTGCTTGGATATCATTTGTCATATGTGGCCCGCCTTACAACATCTCTCATCTTCTTCATCTGCCTCTTGTCTATAAGATAAGCAGCTCGGCCAGGAGTATAAGGAGTTCTGACAATTGAATTAGTCTAAGACAAATTGCAAAGTAATAAGATGAAATTAATTTCACCTGCGCAGATTACTCTCGTTGATTCAGCCATTTTGTTCGTCCAATTTTTTCCATCTGCTGCAGTGAATCATGTTTATTGAATTCTTGATGCACTCTGTCATGTACAATACTACGTTACAGTTGTACAAATTGATGTGGACTTTTATATACATTGGTTAATGGAGAATCTATTACAGATATCTCCCTTATTTATCTCTGTCCTACTTTCCAAAATAAGAAACAAATGCAGCACGTCAAAAGTCAAGGTCATTCTTGCCACAGACCACAAAACAAAGAAAATAAACTCAGAAAACTAAAGAGAACAAAATCACGCAGTCGCACACAATTTGAAAACCAGCTACATTTCTCTGCCAAAATTAAAATAAACACTCATTAAATTTAAATCAATATTTGCCAAAATTCATCATAATTGAATGTTTGCCCTCATTAAATCCCCAACATCTGACGCACTGTCTCAAAATAGAAATGTTTATTCAAGCCTCAGACAAGTTAATTTTTAACCTTCAGTTTTCATAAATCATTCTTTAATTGGGAAACCACAGATTTGTCTGGTATGTCACATTCCTGATAACGAATGTGATGTAGTGGATTTTGTTGCAGCTGGCAAAATAATGTCTGTTGGGCCAAAAAAAAAATAAGTCGGTCTCTGGTCAGCGCGCGCGTCGATTTTAATCATGCGCGTCAATCTTTTTTTTTTCCAAAATGTTCCGCGGTAGCTCCAACAGCACCCTCTATTGCCGCACCTCCTCAATTTTTTTACCAAAGAGCACCAAGGAATGGGAAATTGCACCAAGGCAAATGATCGAGAGCACCAAGGCAAATTATGGAGGACACCACTGTACACGAGGACACCAAAAAAGCAAAAAAATACCCCACCTTGTCTGTACAATCCAAGCTTGAAGAAAAAAAAAAGCCGCATCCCCGCGTCAATTCCGGAACTTTGGTCTGACCAGAGACCAAATATTTATTTTTTTTATTGGCCTTACTCTCATTTTTGTTCAGAATGCAAACAAATAAATATTGAAAGAACATAATTTATTGATTTGATATTAATAATACACCATACACCATCACCTTGTGTGATCATATCTCATATTGTAACCACTGCATACTCTAAAAAAAAAAAAAAATCAACACATGTTATCGTCCTTGCTGACAAATTTTTGACAAACAATTCTGTAGGATAGTGTGTTATTGAGTTTTGAGTATAGACGATTGCATGTTTTTGTGTGATAAATATTGACATTACGTGTGCAATTAGATGCATGGAGGGATTTTGTCTTGAAATAAGAATTGGGCAGAGTGTATATTTAGTTTAAAAAGAAATATCTTCTTAATTAGCACACGTGTATAAACACTGAGGATAGCTTTTGCATATAAAAGTTAATGTGTGGTTTTTTTTTAGATTGAAAAACAATTCTTAAATTTGTGGAACAAGAGATATGAAGCTGCTTTCAATCAGAAATACGGCTTTCACGCATTGAGACCTGAAAATTATTTTGATGTTCTTGTAAGTAAACGAGATTATTGGAAAACGAAAATATTGGGAAACAATTATATTTTATATTTTTAGTCCATTTTCTGGGCAATGGAGTGTGTTATATAACGTTGTAATTATCCTTTGTATAAAAAAAGTCTAATTGATGATTAAACCGAGGTCTTTCCTGAAATTCCGTCCACTTATAAAACTTCAAGCCTCAGTACAATTTATGACTGTAACAAATATACAAATTGATATCAGATTATCATTTTCATAAATAATTTATAAGAAAAAGTGATGTTAGAATTAGAAATGTAAATCCGTCCTAAATAGACCCCTCATTTTCCATTTTTATTCTTTTTGTTTTTAAACTGTGTATATCTTTACTGGTACGTACACCTTATGGTTGCAGACCAGTAAATCGGTCCGAAATTGCCTGCGCCGGCCAAATCACGATTTGCATGCCCTCAAAATCTTCAGTATTTGAGCATGCTGTGGGCCATGAACTTGAGGGTTTGTAAAAAATATGGGTGGAAGCCGTGCACAGGACTGTGAGCTTGTAGTTCCGTTCAATTTGGATGAAATTGGGGCCCTTAAAGCGCTCTATTTTGCAATGGAGTGTAGGCGTCGTTTTTCAACATGGCGATGGGCTTCAGGACTATTTTCAGGGGTGATCATCTTCGGATGCAAATTTCTCCGAAAAGTCATCAGTTAACCCCCCGAAAATTGAAAAGAAAATGAAAGATGATGAAATAAGCTTTAATTTTTGGGTGTGTCTCGAACACCTTGGATAGTTGGAGTATTTTTCCCGAATTTCTGAAGTGTGAGCATTTACCATTGGGGTCTATGGAAGTTTATTTACTGGTCTGCAACCTTATGCAACGTAATTCGTATACATGTACATTATGCAGAGAATGTCAAGTTGTATTTATAAACGCTCCATGATGTGAGTTGAGCAATTTAAATTTGGCTTCAGATGATTCACGATAACAAACTATGTGTCTTTTCACTGTTTGTTTTCACTTTAGCAGTTTTCAATTAAAGGACTCGTAAGTTTCACATAAAGAATGTTTGATTTTTATTTCTCTCATTTTGATCGAAAACTGCAACCCACTGGGGTTTTTTTTTATAATTTGATTCATCTGCTCTCGCGGACGTGTCCCCCATCTCCGCCGTTGTCCCAATATGCAGTATTCCCATCCGTCCACGTGTTCCGATCCTCTTGTCCCCCGTCTAACCCTCCCCGACCTCCCTGGTTCCCATTCCCTCCGCACGGACAGCACAAGTAACTGGTACCCGCTCGTCCCCCTGATTTTCCGTTCCTCTGTTTCCCGCCATAACTATCTGAATGCGCATGCCCCAAAAGACCAGCCGATTTGGTGCGTCCCCCAGCATCTCCACTTGTCACATCTCGAGTCCCGTCCCCGTGGCAACACCCGCCAAAACCTCTTGGCGCGCAAATTCGGTGGCAGCAGCAGCAACTTTCACACGGTGCGGGTTTCCCGTATGGTCGACAGGCACATTTCTCGCAGCACCCCTTGCAGCATCCCTGACAGCATCCGCGGAGTAGATTCCGACAGCAGGCCACACGCCACGGGATGTAGCCTGGCCGCCAGAACAGCCAATACAGAAGGAACACGGTGAGAATCGCTCCCAGCACGGCTAGGAAGATTTCCCAGGGAAAGTCGATAGGTTCGTCAAATGTTGCCACTGTCAGATGAACAAGACAGAAAATGGGTTCTTATTGCAGCCATGCCTGCTGATATGAAATTGTTCTATCTCGCATAAAATTGATGAACGTTGTGATTTACTAGCGATAACTTGTGGTTGACTAGCGATGACTTGTGATTGACTAGCGATAACTTGTGATTGACTAGTGATAACTTGTGATTGACTAGCGATAACTTGTGGTTGACTAGCGATGACTTGTGATTGACTAGCGATAACTTGTGATTGAGTAGTGATAACTTGTGATTGACTTACGATGACCTGTAATGACTTGATCACAACTATGATGAGATGATATAAGATTATATTCAACAATCATGCAACTTTCTTGCACCTTTACCAACACAAATGACTTACGAGTGCAGTTAGCTGGTGATGAGACCCGCTGATCCGTATTATCACCGCAGTTATTGACGTTATCACACCGGACCGTCCTGGGCACGCACCGACCATTGATACACTTTAACTCGGTCACCTCATCAGTACACGGTCCTGCAGAAACACAAGGCAGTGCACAACAGAATAAACAATACATGTGTACATGTACATGTACTACGCTTTGAGCTAAATCCCAAAATCTTAGTAAAGGACATTCTTTACACTCTAAACGAAACCCAATGTCGGGACTATTGTTTTAGTGAAGTTCTTCATGTAGCACTGTCAAAATCTAGGATATGAAAGCCCAATTCATAAACTTTGTTGTAGTTCACAATGTACAAGAATCAAGTTCAACTTCACTCAAGTACTTTTCAAGTCACGGAATTTTAAATACAACCACCGTTTTAAGGTTCTGTCCACGGATCACAAAAAGTTCGGTGTTCTTTCAGCAAAACGAAAACAAATCACATAGGGATGTGTGCGAATTGTTTTCGTTTTGCTGAAAGAACGCACACTTTTTTTTGTGATCCGTGAACAGAATTTTAAAACGGTGGTTGTGTTTAAAATTGAAAAGTACATGTACATAAGTGATGTGAATGATTCTTGTACTAAAAGAAAGCTTATGAATTGGGCTTTTATATCCTATATTTTAAGTGATACATGAAGAACTTCACTAAAACAAAAGTCCCGACATTTGGGTTTCTTTTTTTTTTACTCACCCTGTATGGACATTATGCTATTTGCCAGGAACAGCATTTACAACATAGAAGCATTATCTGCAGTATTTTTTATAAGCTTCATGTGGTGCGTTTCGCAAGGATTGTGGTGTATTTCATAGTATGAAAACAATGAGTTCCCCCCCCCCCCCTTATCAAGGGGATCCTTATTTTCCACTTAGCCTAAGTAGTAGCCCTGAAGCCATTTACTTTATCGTAAAACCTACTGACGAACACTTTTTGTTTTAATTGTGTGCAGTTGCCAGTATCATGACCAGCTCCCTTGTGAACTGCTTGCAACGAAAAAAAAACACGAGTCTTTCAAAATCCTGTTTTTACTGATCAAAGCATATTTATCGGAGGATTTTAAAGAAGTTTAATTCTCGTGTGGATAGTTTTTGTTTTGCAACTGAGCTGCAGTTAACAAGCTCCCGTGACACAACCTTAGCAACCCACCCCCTCATAATCTGCAAGATGTGTGTGCGCTGAAAGTCATCTCACATATCGGACAACACCCCCAAAACGTACGAGTGAACGCACTGTTGAATGTTTCCCGCCCCTTGTTTTCAATCTGATCGGTTCGGATGGGTTGTTTGTGTCATATCGCCATCTTCGGCTTATCCAGATAATGCAGAGTGTTTGCGAAAACACTTGGGGAAGAAAGCGTGTCTGCATCCCCTGCGGAGTTTGAACCCTTTTGAGAGAAAGATGGGGGTATAGTGAGTGGAGTGTTACGGTGTTATATTTAACCTGAATCGAAGGAGGTGGTTACTATGGTAACATTGACCGTAGCCGTCGGGTGCACGGTCAGCCTGACAGTCAGAAACTGAGTCTGCGACTCGACCACATCGGATGGTAGACCCAGCACGGAGTCCCCCGTACCACAGACTGTCAGGAGGAGGTTGACGTCATCGATGACGTCACCGTCCCATATTTGGAGGTAGGAGCTGTTGCAACCCGTGCCCATGGGGGTGAAGTCTGACTGAGTGGAGTTGGTGCCGTTGGCGGGTGGCACTGTGGGGATCTCTGATGCTTCATCTATGTTAAAAAGAAAATAATAAGAGTAAAGTGGTCGATAACACGTGATCAGATTACTGTCGTACTGAGTTTGTCCTCACGTTAGATACGCATGCGCACGTGCTGGTATGGTTCTAGCATTTTGTTCTGATTAAGAGTGTTGTCTTCATGGTAGGGAACACTGAACATTTTGAAAACATTGAGCATTTGGAAACAGATCTAAGTTGAGGTTTATGCGAAAATCTGCGCTTTTATGCAATTTTGTCGTTTCGTTAACGCATAGGTTACTACATTACTGTTGATTCTGACGGTTTTCCTTAAAACAACACAGAAACTCGGCCAACCTACCTCCATGGTACAGGATTACCAAAGCTTCGTAATAATGTTTCCTCTATGCCTGGCACTTGGTGCTTTCTTTTGCGCTTGCGCCCTATACACATCCATATCCACAGCCACACGTGCGTGCATGCGCATCACTTCATGACATTCTGAGCACGGCACACTTGGTCTGACTGTTACGCAAACCAGAGTGCGGGGGTGAATGTTCTAGTAGATCCTATTTATGGATCGTATTAACTAGAGTGAACGGTATTGACTTCCATTAGGGCTCACTGTTTGTAAAGAGGGTGGCAAAAATCTCCCTTTTTTATTAGTGAGGAGGAAAAGGATGGAGAAGCTTGGATGAAGAGATGCCGCCCACGCTGTTAAGTTTCCTTCCAGAAGAATCAACACATAATTTTTATATTAACTGTGATGTGAACCCACGTTAAAGGGTACATAGGATCATTTGCCTTTTGTGATTTTTTTCATGTGAAGCAACACAATCGCTCAAAATCATAAGTAGGTCTGTTGAAGTTTGGGTATTGGACACGATAATAACGGTATATACACTAAGTTTTAGGGAAACAGAGAAGACGTATGCACACCGTTTTAGTTAGCCTCGTAACTGGATTCCGGTGTAGCATGAATTCTGGTTTTATGAAATACGGACTCATTGGTGGTATTGCGCATGCTCATGCAGAGAGGGACCGGCCACGTGAGAGGGTTTAACCAATAAAAGGGAAAAAGAGTCCGATTTTCATATACGAGTCCGATTTTCATATGACACCGGCACGTGCGCACCTTTCATATTTGGAAAGTCGAAACCCCCTTCAATGTTAGTTGTCTTCTGAATGACACCATATCCGGCGGAATAATTTCACAGATTAGTTAATTATTCATTTGTTGAGCAAGGTTTCTGTCAATACATCGGAAGGTAGTTTTCCGGGCAAATGCAAATGATCCTAAGTATCTTTAACTAGTAATGTTTCACTCACGTAACCAAAATTTCCCAATCCTTTATTTGTAATTTGTAACCGAGGACATTTGAAGCAGTTTTGTACGCGTAGTTTACGTTCATGCGTTCATTTATTTGCAGTGAGTGATATGGTGACTATGGTGAAAAAAAAAAAAATGTATCATATACCTATATATATGGCTGGCCTGTTGCTAACTTAACGCACGTCAACAAACAACTGATTTTATAAATGCAAAAAAAAATTGTTTAATCAAATATCTTGGAGTATATTTGCCTCTTTCAGGCAAAATATTCGCAAAATCACCACCAATTTGACTACCTTGTAAAATGAAGTACTCCCCGAAAGAGACTAGGAAAGCCTGGCTCGTTCTCAGGGCCTGCAACACGAACGTGCACTCGGGCTGCAAGAGGTCCCCCGTCGTGGCGGTGTCGAGGCTGTCGTGTGACCGCAATCTCCAGGCGTCTTTCTTGTCGACACGGCTGCCGCACAAATCTTGCATGCTGACTGCATGACAGCCATGAGGAGTCCATATAAAACACTTCAAGGTTCTTTGGTTATCATTATAGCATCTAACTTAGAGAGGCAATTTTCTGTGAATTTGATAGGGATGGGTCCTTGTATTCCACTCAGGGGAAGAATTAATGTCGGGTTTTATAATCCAGCATCATTATGGAATCCTATAATTTAAGCAGTGGGCACTTATAGCTTGGAATGATGAATAATTGTATAATTTGATTGAGCCAAGTAGGCGGGTTGGGTTTTTCTTACTGCATAATCGTGTACGTTCCATTTACTTATTCTTTTGTACCATCGTTTTGATATTTTGTATTTAAATGACTTTAATTTTGATAAGTTCATCTTGACACAATAGCAGAAGAAAAAAAAATTGTCTGTTCTTGTCTCATCTTGACACAATAGCAGAAGAAAAAAGATTTGTCTGTTTAGCAGCTATGAGGACGACCTTTTCTTTTAGACGCGAGACTTAAGATTAATGGAAGCGTCGAATTTGTGGAGGAACATTTGAAGTTACTGAACTAATTTTTTGAAATTAGGTCTAAAAAGTCTCACTTTACATTCGTTGAGTAAGCTAGCCCGTAATGCTCAACAATATTCTTTGACTTTGCTCTGCAACGAAAACGGACAACAGGCACAAAGCATTGTCCTCAGGCGTATCGAAATTCACGACTGGGTGTTGGGGAACGGAAAATTGGCTTTTTGGACTGAAAGTAATAATTTGAATGTGATATTTTGTTTTATCGTATTGAACATTTTTTTTGGCCTTTTTTGATAATATAATGCAGTCATATTTAATATACACAAGACAAATAAGGAATACGAAACATGAAATGTTATAGGTGTTTTACTTTTCCGATGGAGTTCAAGAGGACGGGCCTCGTAGCTCCAAAGTCCCCGTGGCAAATGCCCCCAACCCCCAAGAAAAATCAGGTCTAACGCCCCGCTCTTACCAGTCCGTGTACTCGCATGAGCTCCATCCAACATGAACGCCAAAAGCATGATCATCAATTTTCCATAAATCTCCATTATATATGGTTTTCGTCTCTCCACTTTCTGAACGCGTTTCCACACGAGCTCTTTTCTGCTCTTTAATTTTCGGGATTCACAGCGAATAACTTACTCGGCTTGTTCACTTCCCTTAAATGCATAATCTTGTTGTCATTAGTCGGGCGTCATGAAAGCGGCATATTTGGGTTGGGAAGTTTTTGCGCGGCGCACTTGACTTTGTCGGTTCAATAGTTGTCTTTTGCTAGCGACCGTTCCCTGGTCAATATTCAACGAGCTGAGGGACATACCGACAAGAGGGGAAGTCGGTTACTATAGAAACGTGGCATGTTCAACATCATTAGGCCTTGTAATATCGATGTTTGTAGTGACGATCTTTAGTGCTATTGAACACCATCATTTTGCTTTTTGAAAATAATTAAACGAGCCTGAAGAATTATTGACAAATACCAGCAAAATTTAATAACCTGACGGTGACGGTAGGTGTTCATATATATACCTGTCATTTACTATATATTATTCAAATAAAAAGAGGCTGAATAACATAAGTTTTTTTTTTTCAAAAATGATCTAGTCATAAGGTAATCGGGGTTTTTAATTGTATTTTTGAATAGGTATGCATAAAATGACCTTCGTTTCTGACGTCTAAGACCGTATTGAAAATAATAATGCATTATTAAGATACTGATGGAGGCATGTTGTATAATTAGGGCTCATGATCATAAGCTAATAAAGCTGGTAATATATATAAATATTAATTAATTATGAATATTTACGGTGGTGCATGTTTTTCTTTCACAACGGGACGTTACAGAGGCCTTTAAACAGCACATCAGTGCGTTACAAATAGATTCAACGAGGTCCGAATTTCCAAAATCGATTTATTTTCTTAGGACATGGGGGACATTTTTTCCATAACAGGTGGTTACCCCGTTCTACAAAACTGAAAACGGAAGCAAGAGGACACATTCTGAGCCAGAAAATAATTGTGTACGTTTTACGGTGCAATTTTATTGATCTGTGCGCTCGTGAGATCGAAGTTAAAAGCAAACTGAAGTGACGACTACACTTTAAACTGCTACTCGTTCCCAGGCGCGGCGAATTATGCGCGAGTACTCAGTAAGCCTGTTTTATGATTAAATTATATATTCCGCATATCTGCGGGGTTACCACAGCACTCTGGGTAATATTTAGCGGGTTCTCTCGTCGACATACACGGTAATTCTGGACAGCCCCCGAAAAAAATCGAAGAAAATTCAGCGCTTCGATGCCCCCAGGCCAGTGGAGCGAAACATGTGTGTTCCGTGTTTGCTTATCCCCCTTCCAAAATTGCCGTTTTGTTATTCAAACAAAAACAAATTTTCTTTCCCCTTCCGTTGAAGATTAAATGTTCGTAGAATTCCAAGACGCGATTGTGTCGATTTTGCCTTAGCACGAGCCAACGGTCATTCATTAAACCCTTTTTACTCCCCGACCAAATTGTCCATCTATACATTTTCCCTTGTGTATTGCGATGCTCTCTCGTCTCCCGCACCACTCAATCTATTAAATTTATGTTCAAGAAAATCTGTTGCACTCGTACTTTATCATGCAAACAACCAGCATCGTTTGTTTTCTACGCTCCCAAAAATCTCAACTGATCATTATTCATAATCAATCTCTAAACTCGCCAGCTTTCTACTCAAGCCCATGCTTATGCTCCTCTTTTTGTCCGAGACACGGAGGGTCTTTTGTGCGAAACTGTAACCGATCCTGCGTCCAGGAAATAAGATAAATACGCGCACAGGAAGTGTCTCCTTCAGGGATGCGCCATAAGATGCGTCTCCTTGCCTCCAAGAAGCTCCCATCGTAGTTCTTGGGCAGAAGCCTCCTTTTCCTTTGGCTTCGATCTTCGAGTCTGAAATTCTCCCTTATCACCCTCAAGGCTTGTAAAAAAAGATGCACTGGCGAGGCCAGACGACCACGAAGGGAGACTAGTCTTTGCTCGTCTTGCCAGGGGATGAATTAAAGCCATGTCATCAGTTGCATCGCGGTGTGTAACATTATCGCAATATCTCCTGTCGCAGTTCGGATATTGGGAGATAATAAATTTCGACAGTGAATATCCGTATTCATGATCACTTTAATCTACATTTCAGCCACAGGCCTATAAACGATCGTGCGATTTATAAAGATGATCTCATAAATGCAAAGTCATTTTTCGATTCTTATTTCTTAAGAACTTAAGTCAAAACTGTTGACGATACAGTTTTACAGTTTTTCTGATTGGAGAATTATCGGTGTAAGTTTTTGACTATTTAGCTTTCACATCGAAAGACACCAGAGGCACAAACTTGCAATGTGCTGTTCAAATAGTACATATCAGAGTACTGTACTGAAGAAATAAAGGATTGTGGTGGTATTTAGACCTTTGGTTGGCACTTTTTGTCCAGCAAACTACGGAAGGTCAACGTTGCAAAAAATAAACGAATAGTAAAGAATGTTTCCAAACAGTCTCATTGAATTGTTGAAAGTATAAAATGACCAACAAACCCTACCAAAGATTTAAAAACGCCTCCTTTGTACATTATAAGGGTGATAATGTGCACTTTTGGGCAAAATCTGTTGCCAACCACGGTTTAAATTTATGTCTGTGTGTTAGCCCATACAAATTGGCGCTGAACGTTGACGAACAAAAGAAAGATCTATACACGGGAAACGATATCGAGGCAATGGTAAAGTCTAGCTACTTTGTTTGCATTAAGGGGAAGATACAACATTTGTAAACATCAAAAAACGAAATGATCAAATTATCACGAAATATCTTACTGGATTGTTAGGGAGTGACAAGCTAAAGCATCCTGTAAAATCGTGGCTCCTGGTTGTGCTATATAACATTTTCATGAACAATTGCATTTTTCCAACGCTGGTCGGCCGACCAGCGTTGGAGAAAACTGGCTTATTTTCAATAACTGCTCCTATTTTTTTTCATATTTAATTATTCCGCATTTTCTTTGCAATTGATTACACTCATATGAAGAGGTACAAGTCTGCCAGATTGATACTCTGACCTTACAATTCCCCAAAGTCTACACATTTCTCCGTTTCATTTTTATTAAGTGGTGTCAGGGAACCAGACTACAAGAACATGATTGGTTTTCTTGGTTTTTCCAGCATATACAAGCCCAAAACGTGAAACAAGTCAGTTTCACAATATTTGCTATATCATTCTAATCCTCAAAATCCATTTATTTCTGAAAATTGCAGCAAAAGCAAATGTTGTACTTTCATAGTGCCCCGTTCATGAGGAATCAGTCGTATTGGTCGTATGGACACGTCGTATTTGTCAGGGTTACGTATGCCTCATTACATTACATCAAAGACACTCAAAATGCATGGCTAAGTTTATATTAAACGTTCGTTTTTACGTGGCTAATTCAACTATGAAATTGTGTAATCATCCCCACATTTTCTTTATTAAAGATTCCCGATTGATGTACATTATAAAAGATGAGAAAAGTGTAAAATGGAATTAGCATTTGCCAATATTAAGGTTTTTTCTTTGGTTTTCCCCAAACGCTTTTAATAATTGTCCAAAGCGGAAGTACGTTTTTTTTTTACTCCGTGATTGAAAAGCCAATTTATTGCAGTCTCGTTGCATTTGATACCGCATTAGTCATAATACTGAATCCTCCTGTACGATTAAATTGAAAGCTCTTATAAAGTTCAAGAATTAATCACTGGCTTGCTGAACACTATAGGGACAATCTCATGATACGGAATTCGTATAAGGTTATTACGGGAAAGGTAATAAGCAATGAACATCTCATACTGAATCATCGTGAACTCAAAGCTCTTCAACCGTTAATGAATAAATACCCGACTTGCTAAATACCAGGGAATGGCCTCATGATATGTATAAGGTGTACGAGAAAAGGCAAGAAATTAATTCTGCTCCTAGTGCTTGGTGTTCACGCGTGGATACAGATTGCATTATGGACGCAGGAACGACGCCTGATCACAAACTGTGTAGAAATCTGGGCAGGCATTTTTGAATGGCTACAAATCGGTCCGTATTTGCCAGCACATCTCACCCGCAAATTAATCATTGGAGGCAATAGGAATAAAAGCGAGGGGGATGAGAACTCTGTACAAGGTAATGATCTAGACACGAGATGGCAATCAATACGAGCAGGAAATTCAACTTTCTAAATTTAGAGCTGGATTGTGTTTGTGGGGTTGGCTCGGCTGTTGCGACGTCCGTGGCATCAATTGCGAGGCCCGGGGTGACGGGGGGACAGGTGCGCGCAGAGCCAGGGAAGAACAGGTGAATTGCTTTGCCTGGGACACGCTCTGGTTTCCTTCCCTCGGTCTACTGAAGACTTCAACTCGGATGCCCAAATTCAATAGACGACCCATCAAACTAAGCAAAATGGCGTAATTCTGTGCCAGACTGGCTTTGCAGGGCAACGTTATTTTGAATTGAGCCACAGGACGCAGGTCTGATAAACAAGCCAGTTATCTTTCTATTTACAGCAAGGAAAACAGGCTAAAATGTCTGGATTCCCAACAGCAGAATCTCTTTCTCTTTCTGACCCCCCCCCCCTAAATATATTTTCTGCATCACTCTTCTTCACCACAATCCCCGACCGTAGACGAAACTGAAAATTCTCACGTGATTAATAAAAATCGATGTTTGGTAATTGTATGTATATTTAGGTGAAAGTTATTGATTTCATATCAATAAGTTTCTCCTTTTGTCATCATGGGTGCGCCACCTTGTGTTCTCAATTAGAAAATAGCAGGCAAAGATATAAACAAAAAAATGGGAAAAGGGTCTACTCAAATTTAGCAGAACCTCACACGACTTAATTCCACAATTTCCAAACAAATGCCACAAATTATTGTCGAATATTTTCCAAGTCTAGGTCCTCAAAAATTAATGAACAAAACAAAACAAAAAAACTTTGCACATAAAAAAATAATAGACACCTGCACTTAAAATAATTACAACAAACCTGTAATACTTTACTTGTTTCTATATTCATTGTTGATGTACATTATGGATTGGTGGCTATTTTAGACAAAAAGATAACGGTCGGTGGAATAATTACAACCATCTGTTCAACATTCAAAGAGAAAAGAAAAAAATCGATAAAAATGAAACATGCTTCGGGCTCGTCCTTGAATTGGCTGGCTGCCAGCTGCCGGTTCGTTACTTTTTAATTATTTAAATAATATGATCTTTATTATGCATGCTACATTATGCATTTGTTGCAAATATACAAGCAAATTGTGATGGCTGAGTGAGCGTACGGTAGTCCGCACCACAAGTTATAAACGTTGGGAGTGGAACACGTGCATTGTAGGCCTTTTTAGTATTAAGCTTGAGTATAATTTTGAAAATGATTTTTTTTTATTAATAAGGACTTTCCAGCAATGTGCCCCCTCTTTTTCAGATGTGCCTCCGTATATGACGAGCAAATTGTTTCATTTATAAGAAAAATAACTATGAAGTCTTTATCTCACGGTTCTTTCAGACGGCAAAGATTATATTTTCAAGTTTATGATTTTGTGTTTCCAGTTCAGTGCAACGGGGAGGTAGACCCCCAAGAAACTGAAATGTCAACATGTTTTTCATGGAATAGCATGGTCGTCAGTTGGACGGCGGCCATTTTGAATCGGCGGATTTAACCTCCTCTTGCCAAATGCCAAGGACAACAAAAATAAGATTCGCTCTTTTGTTGCCCTCTTGTAGAATCCTGCCTAAAATAACAGTCCCATCATCTCCATAATGTAGATTCGATCATTCTTAAATCTCACCGCGCGAATCTGACTCCAAACCCTCGCGCGCTCGCCATCACAGGCCGAGGAAGAAGTAGCAAGGAAAACACGATACGTCCCCCGTGCTCCCGGCGAGGCAGATGTTATGTAGAGATTTATCTTAATCCCTTATTATTTTGTTGGAGCAATTAAAGCGATCTGGCCAAATACCAACGCCCACTCATATAAGGTTAGCAAACGCCCGGGGTTACCAGCGAGAAATTAAAGGTATCCGAATATAGAACCGAGTGTCTTGTCTGCAGTTGAAACAGTATTAAAGTTGGTCTCCAAGAGCAGTTTATTTAAGACACGTCACATTTGTTTACAAACTTGGATGTTGTGGCCACGTGATGTCAACTGTCAGCCCACTAGTTTCTCGAAACATTTGTTGACATCAACTGTTAAGTGTGGGCAAAATGACATGCAAAAACAAAATGCTTAAAGTGTTTGGGTTGCCTGCGAGGGTATGACCTCACAGGAGACATGTAAAGGTAGCGCAGTAATTTTGACATCATCATGACATCATCATGAAAATTGTACTTTTGCCCCCACACTAAATCGTTTCCCGCTTTATTAATTCCTTTGTGTGTCATCAGGTTTTTCTGCACGAAGATATGGCAGTATCTCAGGCAATTCATGCATTTTTAAAATTATTATTTTACATATTTCATAAAATTTAATTCTGTCTGCATTTGACAAAAGATGCTCCGGATAAATTAAATGAATTGAGTACTATTTCATGGGGCTTGCAAGTCTGTGTTACACTGTTTGACGTGCCGCGGCATAGCGACAATGAATTTACCCTGAAAGTACACCGAAAGTGCAAATTTCACTAGAAAAATGGTGCCTTGTCAACCATTAACCTAACCAAAATCACAATTCGGCATGCACAGTAAACAGTACACATATATTATTTCCGGCTGCATTTAAGGTAGCAACTCTAGTACACTACGCGGGACGCCCATATTAGATTTCAAGTATGATATCTGACTCGCGACGCACGCTGCTCGCCAAAATATTTCACAGTTTCTCAGGATTTATTGCGTCATCCGGATCCATTTTTAAGAGTTGGAATACTTGATAGAATCGATACCGGGCGAGATTTGGCGGGAATCGATACCGAAATATTCACAATTCGTGAGATTTATTATTGCGTTAACCCGATTTATTTATAAGGTTTGGATACTTGTAGGAATCGATACCAGGCGAGATTTGGTCGGGATGGATACCAAAATATTCACATTTTTGGGGGGATTCTTTGTTAACCAGATGTATTTTTAAGGGTTGTATGCTTCAGGGAATCGATACTAGGCGAAGTACGATCCCGAATTCAAGCTATGTGCAGATTTGGGATGGATAAGTCATGCTTTCGATGATAATGATTCGAAAAGTTTTGTGAGGCTGTGTGGTTTTGTACTTAGGTGCTACGTGACAACATGTGCGTCGGTACTCCAAGATCGGTCGAACATTACCCTGATCACGTGATCAAGCAAATAGCGTGAATGATATCCGGATGAAACCGTGATGAGTGACACTCGAGATATAGACGCCATGGTTTGATGATGATGTGTTTGCAACATTCTTTTTGCCGCCACGCTATGATAGTCATCTTCTATATATTCTACAGCATGGAAGATGCCAACCACTGTTTCCGATTTTAAAGTGGCAGGCGGGAAAAGTTGCATCATATTAAATGTGCCGTGGGATGATTATACAGCAATGTTTTGCCTTCATCCATCCACAACCATTACAATGGGGAATAGTGATGTTGTTTTTCTTTATTAATTCATGTGTCTATAGCAATACATGATTGGTTGGGGATCGGGACACTACACATAAAATGACAGTTTGGTACTGTTTTCCCCATATGTGAAATGGTAACCGTTCTTGACTCACTGTGCCTGCCACTGCCTATTTTGAACCAACAGAGGTCGCTCGTGAAGTCCATTATGAGTAATCAATATGACTTCTGAGAATTCATGTCGGGTAACCGACCAGAAATAATTTGAAACCCCTAGAAAGTGTGTTTATACTTTCGTCACCCATTAACTTTCCGATAAAACCTCTCTCGCACCGGACTTTCGAATGTTACTGAACCAGTGCTTCACTCGAACCGTTCCCGCGAGCAAAATTCAACCTGTTTTATGTCGATGGCATGCACAATTGACAGACTCATAGCAACTCGAATTTGTTCTGTAACCAGCCGCCGCCTTTATTGCACAAATTACTTACAAATTCAAACGCCCACTCATTATGTATAGTACGCTTAATATGTATAAAATACTGATAGTCTTTGCATTTCTGTGCTACTAGCCAATGGTGAAATATTACTATTATGTATAGGCCTATACAATATTTATCCAGTTTTTTTCTATGGTGAACAAAAGTAGCTTTCGTAAGCAAACCGCATCGGATCACCCAATGACGTATACTTTGTACTTGGATATAATGTCAATGCTTTATTAGGCCTTCAATATAAAAAGGCTAAGTCGTCCCTTTTTTCAGCTGAATTATGAGGTTGAATAGTGAGTCTCCTTTTGTAAGATTATTAACGTTGTATACGACTTTGAAAAAACACACATACATCCAACTTTTTATGAAATGGGTAGGATTATTCGTATGAAAAGTACATGTTACCCGTGACGTCAATATATACATCAACAGCGCCCTCTATTTTAGGGTAGTCAAGCAGCGTGCTCTATACATTATAGAAAACTTGTATTAAATTTTTACAGTTTGATCTGCACATTTCATATAATGTAAGAGATACTCCTCCGAACAGAAGTGTCTCACCCACACCAAAAGGGGGCGCTATATTTTATTTTTAAATGGACGTTTTCCCAAGCTAATTGTACACATGAAATTATCTGTTCAATCAACGAAAGCATCTAATGATATTTAATGATCTCTAATGTAGTTTCATCTTTGCCCAATGGTATTTAACAATGTCGTTCTCAGTCGTTTTGTAATAAAAGTAAATCAGGAGATGAATAACTTTTAGTTATTAAGTCATTTTCATTTAATATCAGAATGCATAATCTTGATACCTATTTTCCTTCATCGGGAATATCTAAATTGAAGTTACGGTTTCAAACAGCAGGTTCAGTTCATACGGTATCTTTAAAAACAAAAACAAATCAGTCCGTCACAAAAGCTCCACAAAAAGTAACTGACTATGCTGTTATCTTATGTTTGACGCATCAGACTTGCTGATTTGTTTGAAATAGAAACCTAATCTGGATATAAACCGGTTACTGTTTATTTTCAAATCTACCAGGGCCGGGGAGTAGCAAAATAAACTCTTAGGAGAGTTAAGAGGATTTTTTCGTCTCGAGTATAATCTGCCTCAGTCTGTGTTCTTCTTCTTACAGAGCAATACCCGTGGGTGAAAATTGTGTGGGAGGCAACCCACACCAAAACGACAAAGCCCGAGCATCAGTCAATGGCATCTTCATCAAAAAACACCCGATCCTTTTTTACAAAGTCAGATCTTTCTCAGATATGAAGCAACTAACTCAGTGTTTTCATAAACCCTATACGGGTCTGTGTTGTCTTGGGTTTTTTTTTTTCTCCTCGACCACGTAATCTGCGCGGTTCATTTCGGACACACGATCTGAATTTCATTTCCAATTCAGCCCGACTGGATACCGAGTTTCCTTCATCAAGTGATGGAGTTTCATCATTATGCCTAGGCTTGCATGAGAGATCTCTGTCACTTAGCAGCGCAGTTCCGGAGAAGAGATTGGGCACAGAGTCCAACACTTGCTGTGACGAGACGCATGTGAATATTGTATAATGTGGATTGGGTTTTCAGTCCCTGCCTGATTCCTTGGGTTTTCCCCAGAATATGCGTGCTTGCAGTATTTTCCTCCCACCTCTATACAAAAAACTGTAACTTCTTATCATTGTCTTCTCTCTGCAGGTTTCTTCAGGCTTGCGAGCTACAGTGCCTATGGCACTTTCGTGGAATCCTTGGTTTCATTACCAGAAAGAAAGAAATTAAAAATATGACCATTTAAGGCGGCAAAAGACCAAATTTATGAGCACGAAATTTACTTTTCGGTCAGTATTTTAGGCGTATGATTTACGAACTCTGCTTCATCGTGGAAAAGTATGTAATACAATCCCGTTCCCAAAACTTGTACCTATAAGAGTTCTGTAGTAAGAAAATGTCCTCGGTTGTTTACGTGACAAAATTTGTATTCATGTAACTGGGCATGCGCGGTCATGTAATGCTATAGGCTGAAGTGCAGTGCGCATGCGTAGTTGCATGAACAGCCAATTTAATGTAGAAACATTTTATGGTTGGCCGCCACATTGTGTAATGTGCCAGCACAATGCAACTTCATTAAAATTTGATTTTGGATAGGCAGTGCTTAGGTTCAACGTCTGTGCCCCTTGCACGTACGTCTCTCGTTATATGAATACCTGAGGCTATACGCATGTTGTATGGACATCTCATTTGGGTGCGCGATTGCTATTTTTGAGCGATGGAGCATAGCTGCGCGCCATACCTATAGGGCGTTTGTATACACCTTTTCTCGCCGTATTGATCTTGCGTATATAGCTAAAACAATATTGCTGAATTGTGTTTTCAGAATTATGAGCGTCAAAACAGTCAAACCAGACTGTAACCACAGTCGATTTACGATGGAACAGCGGCAGCTGTCGCCCACACAAAATGAAAGAATTCAGGCGAATTTGAACCATGCGGTAATGAACTTCAGTAAGATCCAAATTGATCACTGAAATATTGATTTTCTTTTTGGCTTTTGACAGCAGCGAACGATCTGTATGTTATCTGCAGTATTAAATTTGACACTCAATTAGAACGGCATCTACCAAGTGGTTTGAATAGGCCTACTGATAATTATAGAAAGTACAGTTAATTTTACACCGCAGTGTACGCTACAACTGGTCGGAGTATGCAGTATATTTTGTATAAAACTTGACCTCCTGTAATATTTATTTCAAACATGTTATACCATTTCGAACATGTTATACCATTTCGAACATGTTATACCATTTTATATTGATGAGTTTTTGTGTGTGTGTGTGTACAACCACAATTAGTGCAAAATTAATTGTATTACCAATTTGGCCTTTTTTTTGTTCCGATTACATTCAAAGACATCTGACTAACTGATTTGTTAAATACTGTGGGAGAAATTGACTGTATTTTTTGTCGTGAGGATCGTAAAACAGACACACACACCGTCCATCTTTAAAAAAAAAAATCGGTAATTAAAATTAAAATACAGTTTTATCTATTCCATTAAAAAAAAGGAGCCATGCGTGTAATTAGATTCTATAGGAGTAAAACCACACGTACTCTTTTAGTGATGTAGGCCCTAGTTGTAACGGACCTGGACACAGACGTGATGGGTGCGCAATGCATCACTTTTTGCTTCTAGGCTTTGCATGAACTTGATATACGTTTTTTCCTGGGTTTTTTTTTCAGGGCATGTGCCAGGGCTTTCGCATGATGACATGTTGTATGCGCGTTCAGAATTTCGTAAGACGAGATTTGAATGTCTAAGCACGCTAGGCAGATGAAACCCAACGTCTGCCAGACATGCAAAAAAGGGGTAAGGGTGGTTGAGGGTAAGGGTTCAGAGAAGATATCAACTCTGTACTGAAGATGTAGGCGTTGTAATTCTCGAACCATAGAGTTCAATTAAAATGCCATGGACATCCGTTCATGCAAACCAGAGACAATAACAGACTATAAAAGGCTATGGGATTTGCACCCATTCCAATGGGATGGGATTTACACATTTCATTTCATTTAATTTACAATCTGATGCACTGATATCACTAACTGTGTAAATCCCATTGAAATGGGTGAAAAACCCATAGCTTGTATTAGAGCTCTGATTTGCATGAACGGATTTCCATTGCGTTTCCACTTATTATACCCAAGATTGCAATTAATATGCTTCATCAAGATGAAATACTCAGTTTTTGAGAAATTAAAGGATATCTGCTTGCACAACTTTTTGGGAACACCATAGTATCGTTTCCTTATTTGGCGTTTTAATTTAGGAAAAGTACATGTTTTATGTTGTTATTGGCAGTATAATCTATTTTGCACAAAATAGGTTTGGTTTCGAAACGTTCAGGGGAAAAAAAGACACAAACGCTGTTTTGTTTAACAAAATAGCAACGTACCGCCGATTTATTCAGTTCACGTTTGTGGTTATGCCCGCCGGAGCGTCAAAGAAAATCCGCGCCCCCGTCTTTTCGGGAATTCAGTTCGACGAATGTTGTATTAGGCAAAAAAAACCATGTTTTGCGTCCCCGCCCGCTTCCTTTTTGGAGGCCGCCTCCTTTTCCTTTTTCTTTTTCTTTTTATACAAAACAGGATACATTTTAAAGGGAATGTACAACATTGCTTTCAGAAATAAATGGATTTGGAGGATTAGTATGTTATAGCAATTATTGTCAAACTGACTTGTTTCACGTTTAGGGCATGTATGCTGGAAAAACTAAGAAAACCAATCACGTTTTTGTAGTCTGGTTCCCTGACCCCACTTAAGATGAAATGGAGCAATTTATAGACTTGGGGATTGTAAGGTATATACAATCAGTCTAGCAGGTTTGTACTCCTTCACATGTGTGTAATCAGTGGCAAAGAAAATGCGGAGTAGGCCTACCTAAATTTGAAAATTCGGGAGCACTTTTTGACAAAAAAAGCCAGTTTTCTCCAACGCTGGTCGGCCGACCAGCGTTGGAAAAATACACTTATGCAATAGGCGGCCATTTTGGAAGGGAAAAAGGCCTCCTCCTTCCTTTTTTTTCAAAATGGAAGAACGCTATACAGTTTTTTTTTATTTGGCCTTATACGGATGGAATACTATTATGCTGAGTTTTTCAGAGCAAAACATATGTCACAACTGAATTTCATGTAATTAGATTTCATTTCCTGGAGTTGATACCTTTTTTTATCCCGCCAGGCTTTCGGTTTTGGTTGGATAGTCATTGAAACTAATTTTGCGGCTTTTATTTGGCATTTTCGGACTAGACCGGTAACGGAAGTCTTTGAAGTATGGAAGCCTATACATAACACAATTGAGTTTCTATTTACATTAATTTTCATAATGTTGCCGATGGGTGTATAAATACACACGTTTGTGTAAAGTATCACAATACGTTACTCGAGAGCCACCGTGCTGACGGTAAAATGAAATCTTAAATAATTTTTTTAATAAACGAATAAAGCATCGGCTAAAAATTGATGGATTGTTATGGTATTTTTATCCAGTAATGAATGACCGGACACGGCACAAACGAGAAACGAAGGATCGTTGGGGCTGACAGAAATTAAAGATTTATTGAAACGGCTCATGTTGGTATGCATAGCAATCTATATTCTGTAGGGTCAGATCCATCCGCTACGAGTTCAGATCTAACCGGATATAATACACATCGCATAATGTTGGCTCCATGCGTCACGTTGGCTTAAAATATCTGTGCAGTTGACCCACTTAATTTGTTCGTACATAATCATTTTGGAAAACGAGACGGGATACAGAGAATTATACGTGCAATAATTTGTTTTATTTCAAAAGGTACAGCATTCGAAACTGCGCGGAAAGTAAACATAAATAGCAGAGTTTCAAGATTAAAACAAAGTCATCAACTAAGCTGAAATTGAAAAGGGGCGAGGTACGAACTAAATGGAAGATTTACACGCATTTTTATTTTTTTATTTTAAAGCCTTTAAAAATTATTTTGACTTCAAAAATGCAAAAACACATTAGTGTGATAAACAAAATGTCCACGCCATGTATATGCCTATCATGCATGCAGCTTCGTCTTTTCCTTAATTAACCAATCGAGGACGTATAACGACGCCATACGCATTGGAATGAAACCCCGATCATTATAATCAACTTAACAGCTACAACTCCACAAGGACGTCCAAGATTGAAATATAATGTTTTCCAGTCCGTCTGGAGTATAATCGGCTTTCTGAAGAGGCATAGTCTGGCGATACCCAGTAGCCGTTCCGCCGTTTCGGAGCATGTTGGGCCCGCTTGACAAACCGGTGTCAGTGACTCTGACATTTTGCAAATCGGTTTGGGATATTATCGTGGCGAAGAATTGAATCGGATCTTAAAGGGCGTGTCGGCCTGGCACCGAAAAAAACCACAAAATATTAGTCTGAGGAAGCGAAATATTTAAGATCGATGTCTACATCGGAACATTTGTGATACCTGCAGAAGATATGCATTCAAATATTATGTTAAACTGCACTAATTTCAATTAATTAAAAAGAAATACCCTTTTCGACGGTTCGTTTTGTACATGCAAGTATGTGCACCGTATAATTTTGCTCCATTTATAAAGAATATAATATTCGCTTAAAGTACTCCTTTAAACTTGCCACTTGAAACCACCGGATGTTCTAATTGTAAAAGAACCAACATGCTGTCCCAATTTCCTACGGGTCGCGACAGCGATATTCAACACCAGAGCACATATAGGCGTACCTGCATAATTTCTTCATCTACAAAGTGATCATCTTCGCGTGATACATATTAAATTACTCCTCTACTTTAAACCACCCAATGTTCCAATTTTAGAAAGAGACAAGCAGCTCCTGCTGTCCCAATTTCCTACAGGTCGTGACTGAGTTATTCAGTATCGAGGCATATTGAAATTCAGCCCCTGACAGTGATGACGTTCACGCATCAAAATCAGCCATGTATGGCTGGAATACATCATTAGACGAATGGGAAATGGATATTTTTTTCAGCGGGGAACATTTTCTGCTAATAGATCCCATGATCCAGCGGGAGCGACTGGCAGTGGAACGTTAATTAAAGGTGAACATGATGAAAATGGGGACATTTATCGATTCTAAGAAATCGGTGTTCGTTGAAGAAAAGTTACCCAAATATTACAACCAAACATTGATCAAAAAACGCAAGGAAACCGCTTTGATTATACCTTCTGCAAAAACACGTTGTTTTGTGTTGTTAAATTCGATTGTTTTTGCTGACGCTTCCATTGTTTAGCCTATAGGTTGTTCTTCCCACGACTTTGATTTTAAAAAAATAATAAATGGTTGGACGCCTAAATGAAATGACGGATTTGTTGCAATGCTGCAGTCGGGAAACCAGACAAACAAGTTTTGCAAATAGCGAAGCAAAGAAATGTGTCCTCGAGAATTCACGAAACTCCGCGAGACTGTCGAAACGACAAGATGAGTGTTGAATTTTACGTGCACATGATAAGGCCTAAATTTCCTCAAACACTTCAAGATTTTGTTATTATTAACTCTTACATAGTATTGATAAAAATGGTAAGTCGTGAGCAAAGCTGAGAGTAAAGCAATATACGACAGATTGATAATATTAACTTTATAGTGTGAAAAAAATGCAGTAATATTAATGGCATTATTTAAAAGCAAAATTCTGTTAAAAATTATATATTTTACTTAGGGCCTACTTTTTTTACGTAACGAAATTGTAATGCTATACTATTTGCTGTTGACAACTGATGGTTGCGATTTTTTTCAGGAAATAATTTTCCAACATCCTCAACTGCGGTTATCCAGGATGAACACGAGACACGTGAATTCAATCAATTGACAGATTGGATAGTGTATAGCCTATAGGCAGAGATATCAGATGAATTCTTCGAATTGGCAGTCCCAATACACGATGAAAACATAACATGTTCTTCTTTTATAAAAGAAGAACAAGTTATGTTTTCTTCTTTTTGTGGTTTCTATAGAAACCACAAAAAGAAATCCTTACCGACATATCCTGTTCCCCGTTTATTTAATTCAGGAGAGACATTGATCATTGAATTCGGATGTTGATTTTGTGGCTGTTTATCCAGGATGGTTTTCCTTTCGCGCTAAAATTGACGTTTCGATCGTTGCAAATTCGTTTTCAAAGGCAAAGTGTTCTGCTAGGTTCAAATACTCTTGAAATCTCTCTCAAGTTGGACTGAATTTCCAGTCAAATGTTCACGTTCTTATAACATCAATCTTTGTAATTTTTGTTTAGGTCGCCCTAGCCTAGCCTGTAAGCAATTTGTCCGCAACAATTTTTTTAAGATTATATTTTTCTATGTGACACTGGAGGAACGTGAATGTTGCCCATGAATGTGCCCTTTAAAGGAACCTACTCGGCCGCGGCTAAAAATGTTGTGATAAATGGTCCGAATACTGACAGGGCAGGGCGACTTTTTCCTCCTTCTTTTTGTCTCTTTTGTTTGAAGGGAGGAAACGTGTGAGAAATTTATTCACCAACACACAATTCGTGACACGAACCGCCGGGTAAAATTAATGTACGTACAGCCGCAGAACTAGCGTGCGATTTGGTACCGTCGTGACAGGGTCTGTGACGCGAAGGGAGCGGCGATGTCGTGGGCTATATAGAAGGCATAAAGGTACAAAAAGGACCATTTTCAATTCGGATCTTCAGGCTCTAAAACCCAAAATCGATCACTCTGTAAGATTAAGCAGACTTGAGGCGGATTAGACACTTTGTATTTTCTGGGAAATGATAAGACCTTGACAAGGGCGGATTCATACGGGGGGGGGCAACGAGGGCCATGCCCCCCCCCCTAAAAAAACCCCAAAAAACATTTTTTTTTTTTTAAGTGGCGTCGCAATAAAGGCAGGCACTGCTTACACCACCATCTTTTCCTCCAAAAGATGTAGTTCAAGTGGTCAGAAATAGCCACAGATCGCAGGGGGCCTTTTTTCGGGGCCCTTAAGAGGGCCCCGAACCCCACGCCGTATTTTTGGGACCCACTTTTTGGGAGACCACAAAAATGTTTGGCCCCCAAAAATTGTGTTCTGGATCCGCCCTTGGACCTTGATAGTTATTACCATGAATCGCGCAGCCTATTTGGATTATAATTAAACCTGCAATACATTGCATTGCATTATTCTGATATTGAATTTATTGTCAGTAATAATCTACAGACCAGTGGGCTGACAAAATGGCGGAAACTACATATCCGTAAAAATTAGTCTATCGTTCATATGCCATCAAAGCAAAAGAACTGGTAAAAGTTTTCACGCATAGAGGCCTATGAGTCATTGCAAATTATACTGTATACTTGTGTTATCCATTCGACCTTTCCTATGTATAATCGTTTTTGTGTCAGAGCATTTTACATTATATGTATGCATCGGGAATGCCGTGAGCATACATTTTGATAACATCGACAGCAAAAGGCGACCAGACTGGTTACTTAAGTAAACTACAATAACGAGGATTTCGATGGAGGTTGGGTACCGTAGGCAAGGAAAAAGTAACACTAGCCCCTAACGCTATCACTGTGTTTTCCTACTGTGAAATGACAAGGTATCAGACTATTGATCAGCAAAATGGCGTCGTAAGACAGAGTCTAGACTTGCATTATTTTGGGGTAATTTTGTTACCAAACTATACGCAGTATATCATAGATTTAGATGACAAGGGAATTATATTATTGCTACAAATACATAATTTCATATATATTTTTATCATAACATCAATAGCGCCAGTTTGTCAAAGCAATGCACTTTTAAGAAAAAACTAGAATATTTTACAATCTTGCTGTGGAGGCTTGTGCATTCGAATCGATACTGCAGCAAAGTGTAACATGCTGTGTTATTTAACAAACTGACAAGCGTATCGCCCGTCAGTATATATATATGTTTCTATTATTGATGTATACGAACGTGGTTGAAATTTCCACGCTTTGGACTTATTAAAGTGTCATGAAACATGACATTTTCGATAACGGTCAAACTCATTTCAGGAACTGCAATTGATCCAACACACTCTAAAGTCCCGGGTCAGATTTGACCCAGAAAAGGGTCATGTGGGGCCTGACCCTTTTCCGGCTCAAAAATGGCACTTTTCTGGGTCAACATGGACACTTTTCCGGGTCAGAATGACCCGGACAATGAGTCACACAGTGTAATTGTGACCCAGAAAAGTGTCATTTTTTTTACCCGGAAAAGGGTCAGGCCCCACCTGACCCTTTTCCGGGTCAAGTCTGACCCGGGACTTTTAGAGTGCAGAGCCACTATAGGCCTACACCATTATAATGTAAAAGCCTTCAGAGGGGAAGATAGTTGTTTTGGATACCGTTTGAATAAACTATTGTCTTAACTGATCTTTGAAATGTTGCCTGATTTTTTTCTTTTTCAAACGAGAGCAATTTGAACAGAAGCGTCAATGCTGACGTAAAGGCTTATTACATCATCTCCATCTCTGCATGCAATATCTATGTCAAAATAAAAATGCACAAGCCTTCACCACTAACAAAGAATATCCGCAAGAGTCAAGATGTTACAAGGTTATCGGTGGTAGAGTGTGAGTCGACGAGACTCCGGAACCGTTGCTCCGTTCGTACCCTCCCCTGGATTTCTCTAGCACTTCGTTCTCCTCAGGTACCCGAGAGTGAGTGTTCAGGAGCTCGAACCGCGCCGCTACCTCGGCTAAAGAGCAGGACATGAGACTGTTTCTCCGTGGAGGTGGATAGAAGGTTTCCGTTGTAATTGTACTCCGATGTTGGGTTGAAATCTCCGGCATGGACCTTCTACGAGCTGGTGCCGGGGTGGGGGTGGTAACGGCGTTCAGGAGGGCTCTCCGAGGGCTGAGGTGTGCCCCTCCTCCGCCCCTACCTCTCTGATTCATACCCTGTGTCATCACAGCCGGGGTGCTCTTCCTGCGACAGCTTACTTGGCCCTCTTCGATGGTCTCAAGGAGGGCGGGGTTGGAGCATCGCCTTGAGATGGAATCCTCCTTCTGGAGCAAGGTAGCCGGCGCGCTGTCTCGCCGGTACAACCCCGAAGGAGGTCCTCCTGCTGCGTCCGATCTAGACTGCCATCGGATGGGGGTCACCAGCAACCGATCCTGTAAGTTCTCTATGGCAGGGGATTCTAACTCCGGTAGGGTATCCTTGTCCATCCCCTCTTCCTCCTCTGTGATGCCACTCCCCTGTCTCTTCTTAGCAATTGATGCCTTCTCCTTCAGGCGAGATGTTGCTGATGGTGATGATAACGAGGATGACATACCGACGTCTATGTCGTCAAGTGATAAGGAACGAACTCTGGAATGATCCTGCATGGTGGTCGACGGCTTCACCTATCGTTAACTGACAGATGAATGTTGACCTTAGTCATCAACATCCTGAACCCCTGTACAATAGTCCACGTTTATTTCCTCTTTCGATAGTGATACACTTCAGGTGATGAGGGTCACAGACGCGATACTAAGCTTTCTGTGCACAGGAACAAACTTGACGTTCACACTATGCGATTCCAATTGTATACACTGGTTTCAGTTCGTGCCAAAGAAGATGTTTTCAAAACTACTCACCTTACTAAATCCACAGATCTGAACACTGAAGATATAAGGAGTTGAGTTGATGTTTTGAACATCTTTACGTTTCGTTTAATAGCGGTGAAATGTAAAAGTCGCTTTCTACAACGGTTGTAGATTGTGATCTTTAATGTTTATCTTCCAAAATTAGCGTCTTCCAAAGTGGGCTATGAACCCACCACAAGGTTTGCAAACAGAGAAGTACTCTCCCGAAAATGATGGTTCACTGTCAAACTGTTTATAATCCACTTACTAATATAAGCTTTCTGAATAGTAAAGGCGTTCCTATTTGACAGACAGGCAGAGAATCAACTGGATATAAGCAAGAGCAATCTTACGATAACGGCTGAAACTGTTGGCCGTTCCTCAATTGCTCTCGAGTTTTTATTCCCCGAAATCCCCTTCACAGCTATTGCACGAGTCACCAGCAGAGCTGTGAATCTTTATTGATGAGAGCCCAAAACTGACGAGCAATTCACAGTGGCTATGGTTCCCGGGACTCTCCGCCGTTGTTTACTCATCCGTCAGCTTGCCGGCGGGGAAAAGGTTGAAGCCACTTTAACCATCTCTCTGCCGCTGATGACGGCCGTCAAATAATCACACACTATACGGCGAAATCAAAGTGTCCTCAAGACAGTCAATCTAACCGGGACACAGGCTCGAACATCTGCGTCCCCTTCAGCGATAAAAAACACAGCCAGCACCCAAAAAACCCTGGTGCTTTTATTATAACAGGCGCAAACTTGAGGTCATTCATTAGACGAATCCCCCGTTGCACTGGCTGACACGACTATTGCATCTCATTTTCCAACCAGGGTTAATATTTTCCCAATGGTTATTAAAATCGTATGCGCCGAGCATTGATGCGTAACCAACTAGCGCTCCACCGCTGCGTGTATAATGTGCATGCAGATTATTCCTCTTTTTTTTTTAAGTACCATCGGTCACACAGGTAGGTTTTATTGGACAGATGATAGCATGGGGTAGGTCACTGTTGCAAAGTCCACACTTTGTGCCTATATCGTTGATCACAAGATGCTCAAAATGTCAGTGTTCTTAGGTCTCCTTACCGTCTCGGTCCTGCCTCCTCACACCCCTGGCTCTCTCGTTGCCTCTCCCCTCGCTGGAGCCGATGAAGAGAAGCGATTTGTTTTGCTCCAATGTACACATCTGATGATAAGGTTGTCATTGATCGGGAGATGGAGAGAGCTAGGTGGTCACGTGATTCGTGTGTCATCGCCAGTCAGGTTCTCGGGAGTAGAGGTTTATTCCTCCTCCCCAGGGGCCGATTGGCAGGCCCTTCCTCGCCTCATCCCTGAGATGGTTCAATAATAACAATCACCTTGGCTCGCATAAGCTAGCAATCGTGGCCGAAATGGCACACATTGGGGACATGCGCACGTAAAGCATAAGCGACCGATTTCATCACATGCATTCTTTATGCATCGGAATTGTGTGTAGGCGGATATTCGCTGCGATATTACCAAAGGCAGAGTTGACTTGAACTCGGCAGGCGCGAAGCTGGCGCTAAAAATAGAACGCCCTCTAGTGTTAAAATATGCAAAGCGCAGTAATGTGGAAAGACTGGTGCTAAAATAAACATGGAAGATATTATTGTCTGGGCACTTGTCAGCACGTACGCCCTTGGGTAGCGATCCAATTTTGATAAATTAGTCTGCCTGTATGCGTGACACGATTCCAAAGGACAATATATTTTATTTCCAGGTTCCATTGCTCTTAACATCTTTCAGTCTGATTTTTTTTTCTTAAACAACCTTCGTTAATTTTAAAACTCTTTAACAATTCCTGTTTCCTCATTCAGTTCTTATTAAAATAATTGAAGATGAGTAAGGTCTTTTTATTTTAATCAATTTAAGCAAGATTAGATGCCTTACGTCAACAGGGGGCGCCCTGCAAGTAAACAACATGTGAAAGTATGTTTTTGGCGTTACACACTCTTTAAGACATCTGACAAGAAACAATTTTTTTGCATGGTACTGTATACGGAAACGTTTTATTACTTTTTTAAATATTGTGGTAACAGACAAAGTGCACTTCAATAATTTAACTTTGGAAAGTCAATAGAAAATACATAAAATATTCCATTTCATCCTGGTCTGTACACTTAGTTGCCCTAGCAACCGTTGCCCAGCAACGGGCAACTGTTGGTGTCTGAGACGACATAACAACACAAGGTGTGTTTTTTTTTTCAGTGTTATTTTTCGTTTTCAAATACGAAGTTGCTACAAAAAAATACAATAAAGAACAGCAATTTGAGATTTTTTTTAACTTTTGATTTCTGGAGAGGGCAGTCATGTTTTTGTTGTTGTCAATACAAAAAGAAATTGGTTTATATACAATAATTACAGGCCCAACAAATTTGTAATTTAAGCAATATGTATAGGCAGCACAGGAATTTGTAAAACAGTTCATGTTCATTTTAAAAAAAAGTTTTATGATTTAAGCACAGATGAAGAAATTTCAAATAAAAATTATAAGATTCCACTGATGCAGCGGACATAATTATTTCAAAAACCTTTTAAAGTTTTGTTCCATGGATGAATTTGGTTCAAGCTCCTTTAGGAATTTTGTTCTGGAAAGATGGTCAGGTGTTTTTCAGCCACACCTTGGGTTTTTGTCAGTGACACACCCAGAAGACTTGTTGCCATAGAAAGAAACAGTTTGGATACCATTTTGTTGGGTTCCCAGAAGGCATACTGATAAACACTATGGAGTTGGAAAACACAGTACAGCACCAGCCTAGCTTAAAACAGGTTTAATTTTGAGACTCAAGACTTAAAAGTGTGAAACTTTTTCACTTCTTCAGTCCAGCAATTTTTTTCCTGCAACCAAGTAAAGCCATGGACCGTAATACACATGTGTACAACATTTCACATGATTGACATAATATATCAGTGGGTTCGGACGCTGTGGGTTTGGTAAACGTGATTTTGTTTTTATAAATTGTTTAATCAAGTTCTACTTGTCAATGAAATTTTTTTTATTTTTTTTTTCTTAAGGGAAGTAAAGTCCAAGAACCATTCCTTTAACGACTGTCGCATGCGCATTGTGGTCAGTGACTGAACTTGGTTGTAGAAAAGAAATTGCCTCCAGTCCCTTGATACATCATCGTATTATGTACATGTAAAGTCACCATATTTATCAAGAAGAGCAAAGTGCGATCACTTTTGGTCAGTGGCGCACCCAGCGGGGGGAGGGGGTTGGCCCCCCCCCCAAAGAGGTTGTTTTTGGGGTTTTTTTCAGTCCCACGATTTGACCTTGGTGAGATGTATGTGGACTATTTTCGAGTAGTATAATAGGGATGTAAGTGGCACCACCAAAGTCAAAATAGTCCCCCCCCCAAAAAAAAAAATATATAAAAAAAATAAAATATTTTTTTATGCGGCCATAACTTTTGGGCAAAATGTTTTGAAAAAAAAAATTAACTTTTAAAAATTTGAGGCCCCCCCCCAAAAAAACACATCTTGGGTGCGCCACTATTTTTTGTGTAGAATTTGAACTGTTCTTGAACACACTGAAGAAAATCAATACCCACTTTTCAGGGAACTCAGTAATTTCGTCATCAAAGATTCTGCCCCACAGTTATGAATTGGCTTGTCTACAGGTTTCAAAATAAAGTACACTAACTAACAGGCTTTTCTCTGGTCAAGCCTAATAATGTGATAACGCCACTAAAAAGTAATAGCGCCCTCTGCTGACAGAAAATTGTAAGCATGACAGGAATTTGGAGATTTGTTAATTGCCAGAATAGTACAGTACATGCATATTTTTCTCAAAAAGCAAATGATCGAAACTGACTAGAAGTGTGGCTTTTTAAGGTCAACATTGGCAACTGAATAAACGTGGTTTTTTCCCTGCCACTTTTTTACATCTACCAATGGAGGGTTTGGTGCAAATAGGACATGGTATTATTAAATGCAGTACAGTTAGAAAACTTCTGCACGAGAAATCCGACTATTGCATTCAGTTCTTGTTCAACAGGGGCAAATTGAGTTGTGGAAAAAAATATCTAAGGCTCACTAGAGAACAATATGTACTATCTGACATGTTCTGGTGAACCATAATGAATCATAGATTTGTGACCATTTCTGTGTTCCAAAAGGAGGCGTTTTTGAAGTCCTTTCGGGAAAACGATTTCTAACACACTTCTTACCATGGAAAGAGACACATGCTTTGATGGGGGATCTTTAACTTAAGAAAACGAGTGACAAGATTATAAGTAGTTCAAGTTTTCCAGGATGTGTACGACACTGAAAGAGTTAAGCAATGAACAAGATGTGTGCTACAATTGACATGAAAGCCGTCTGCTACTCAGCTGATTGAATAAGCATGTTGAGTTTCTTAATTTTCCATTGACAAAGCGGAATCCCTGTGATATTTCCTCAATAGAGGGAGCCATTTACACAAAAAGGCAAACTGCCTTCAATTACAAAACAAAGTTGTAGAGTTTCAAATAACAACACGTAGACTGTAAAAATTAAATAGTATGATAAAATATAGCCATAATTGTTTGCGATCATAAATAATAAATAATTTATGAAGGAATATTAATACATGAGTCACTGACTCCAGAAAAAAAAGAATTTCTGACAATTTCTAGCAAAGATAACTACATGATTATTGCTAGTCATTTACACAAAGTTTGTTTGAGCGTTGCCTCAAATTCCAGTTTATTTCCTTATTGATGATTTCACAGCGACTGTTCCTTTTTTTTCAAGGAATCTCCGCGATTCGCTTTATTCTCCTTAGCTGTAATATTAGCCAATCAGGTTTCTGGTATGAATCATGAAATGAAGTCGCCCAATCAGAATCGAGTCTGTATAAAACACCGCATTTTACAACCCTTTGTCACGGTCCCAACTTAAGTTTTAGTAGTTTCCGGCAAAGCAAAGGCACGAACATAGTTTAGCAAACTCAACAAGCGTATATAAGGCTAAAATGCCCTTTGTAATATCTTGGCTCAACCATTCTGTAAACTGACGTCTGATTGGTCAAACACCAATCACGTGACCCAGCAGGAATACTCCAGCGTTTTGTGAAATCACCAATAAGTGTCTCGTTAGTGCCGCCCAGTTCATACTGACTCCAGAAACAAAGCCACATTTGTCGATGACACTTAATAAAAAAATTGAGAGAGTCGAAGCCAAGGTGCATCCTGGGAAATATTTCACACCGGTATCCATTGCGCGTTGGTTCCCTGTGCTCTCATTTGACAGACGGCAGCATGCCTCCGTTTGGGCCGTTTGACGCAACCCAAGCTGTGAATACATCTCTGCAAAAGCCACAAAGACAATAAAAATCACAATAAACAACTGCTTATTACACAATTTTTGACCGGTAAGCTGGTAGGACACACACAAATACAAAAACAGGCTGACATTTGAGATATAACAGGCTATAACGGGGTGTAACAGATATAACTGCTCGTGGAGGGCAAGTTGACAATATTGGAGAATAACCCTCATAATGGCAGCCTCTGATTGCATTGAGTCTAAGGTTACATCGTTGGCAGGATTTTTGTCACAATGGGTTGAAAGGATTCCGATAGGGGAAATTCATGGTTTGAAAGGCACGTGGGAAATCAGTTGGCTCAATTGGATTACGGAATCTCTTTGCCAGTGTGAATCAAAGAACATTTACTGACAAAGGAATTTTTTTAACTGGCAACCATTTCAATTTTGCGTCACCATTTTGTAATACAGTCACAATTAAGTCAACCAAAACTGAGTTTGAAATAGAAACCAATTTCACAATGTCAATTTACAAAGTGATCAAAATGTTTTTCACAAGTTTTACAGTTCCAACATGAGCATGACTTATTTAGCAGAAAAAAAGACAAAATTTCTTTTACAATATTTTCCCCAATGGTACAGTAGAAAAGGAAACAATAAATCGTAGGATGCTTGATAGTAATTAACCAGATTTTTTGTTTAAACGCCCCATAAAACAACACTTGAAACACAGCGGAAAAGACAAGTAACATTACCAAGTTTTGTTAGAGTGAAACGCCATCTTTTGGGTCGGGTCAGCGCTCAGTTTGACCTTTGACCCACGCATATGGGGGAAGACCCTCCCCATCTGTATACCTCGACCCCGGCAATGCGTAAGGTGTCCACTCGTGTCTATATTTCTGTATTCTGTGCACAACAAAACATGGGAAATATAGACACTCCGTAAGGCCGGCAAACAAAAAAGTTCCAGTTTTCTGGTCTGCAAATACATCGCACTCAGACCATCACACGACAATTTTGTAATTTTTCTACGACGAAAACACCTCTGACAAATTCAGCCAACTTCAAAAATGCAAGTAACTTTTGGCTTTGTCGTAGAACATAGACAGGATTATTCTTTTCGAAAATGTTTAAGAAAATAATTTCTATTCTACCACAAGAACACACAAAAAAACAAAAATCTATCACAATATCACAAATTCTGCAAAGACCAGAATTCTGGAACTTTTCTGTCAGCTCAGGAGTCGGACCAACCCCACCCCCCATCTAAATCCCCATGCCCCGCCCCTACCACTAACACATTGAACTCATGCATGGCATAACTCTTACCTGCAGTGGTCCACGACGCATTCATTGCTGCAGTACTCGTTGTCCCAATCAGGGCTTTCTATACTGGGCTTGTTGCAACCGTTGCGGGTGCAGATCTGGTGATTGTGGGGTGGCATTCCATCCATGCCCATCTACAGAAGGGAGGGGAAAAGTGAGCTACAAAACAACTTCTCAGAGAGAACTACAAGAGTGCTATGCAGTGGCGGTCATTTTGCTTTTATACGATTTGACTAATTGAGGCTTTGCATGTTAGAGTATCGGTATCGTTTCGGTTTGCGGTAACACCATGTGGTAATAACTACTGCTTAGAAGATATTTAGTTCTGAAAAGAACTTGTCCTGCTTATTATCAACTTTCGCTAAGTAGTTTTTGTTCTGATAAGAACAGTCCTGCTTTAAGTTCTAAAAGAACTTGTCTTTGGTCTCAACATTTCGACTAGCCTGCTCTAGTCATCGTCAGGAGACATCAGGTATCATTTCGGTTTGCGGTAACACCATGTGGTAATAACTACTGCTTAGAAGCTATTTAGTTCTGAAAAGAACTTGTCCTGCTCATTATCAACTTTAGCTGAGTTGTTTTGTTCTGATAAGAACAGTCCCGCTTTAAGTTCTAAAAGAACTTGTCTTTGGTCTCGACGTTTCGACTAGCCTGCTCTAGTCATCGTCAGGAGACATTTTGCTTTTCTTACACACAACTCTATTGTAAGTTCCTTCATTGGCTTCAGCTTTCAGAATTTACACATAACCCCAGTTCAATCAGATGTTTAAGCCATTAATGATACACAGGCTCCAGCTGTGGTTTGTCTAGATCCAAGTGAAGCTTCATACATGGAGCAATAGAAGAGACAAAGACATAGCCACAGCTTTTACAATCCAAAGCCCGACATTGTGAAATGGGTACTCATACTGGAACCATGTTTTGGAACACGGTCAGGCTGGACATAAAGACTGTCCTTTTTTTAATTCAAAGCCTGGTGCTTGAAAACCATTACAATGTAGTCTGACTCATTAACATAGGAACCAGACCAAGATGACTTTCACGATAAAAGGGCCATTGTGATATTACAAAATGTTTTGGTTTAATAATCCACAGATGTGTCGTCAAGTAGAAACAGTTTGTATGACTGAGCCAATAGAGGGCGCTATTGCACTCACCATTGGGTGCGTCTTGATGACCCGCTGTGCCGACTGCATCTGGTTCATGCCAGGCTGCATCATGGGCTTAGCTGCAGATGCCATGGTTACCGTAATAGGCACGCCGGTTACTATGGGCTTGGGCGCAATGATGCGCGGTGCGATGTGTGTGTGGCCGGCTGGGGTAGGGGGCGCCACGGTGCTGACCGGCGCCGCTGTCGTTTTCTTCTGTTTGCTGGGTGATTGCTCTTCGATCTGTGTCGTGTCAATTGCAGCCTAGATTGAAAGGAACCCAAAAAAAGGAATATTGCAGAAATACTAAGAGGTAGCTGAAAGAGAACATTCTTTGATAAGTGGAGTTTCAAAGTCATCCCGATAGGGGTGCTGTGGTCCAATGGTTACGGTGTTTGACTCGTGTGCCGTGGTACACAGGTTCAAACCCTGACAGGGAACATGGTGCTTGTGCTCTTGGGCAAGGCACTTTACTGCGATTGCCTCTCTCCACCCAGGAGTATAAATGGGTATCTGTGAAGGTAGAGACCAATTTGCGCTGATTTCAAGCTGCTGCAGAAAAAAAATGGTCTCATTCCTGAAGAACTGGGATAATAATTGTGATGCGTATCAGATCATATTCATATGGAATCTGCGCAATATAAACGTATAAATTATTATTACTATCGCTTGTCAGATAACCTCTCATCGTTTTTGTAATAACTACCTTTGACACTAAACTTGCTCTGTACGCTGCCAGCTTTTTCAGGTATTCTTTCTTGGCAGTTTCTGTTCGTTGTTTGTAAGCCTGAAAATAAAAGACAAGAAAACATATCAATCTAAATGCAACACACAAAGATAACAATGTAAACCACGGCTTCAACAATGTCACACCACAACACTCTTCAGCAGACCAGGGCCATTTTTCAAACCGTGGTGTCATCTCGGGGGTTGGCTCCATCCATGGCCCATGAACTATTCATGAGTCTTCATTGTTAGAAGCAAAGGCAAAAATCAAGAGGTTGGCTATATATTATGTTTTGATGAATGGCCTAGGAGTCACTACATCTCAGCCAAACTGACCTGTTTTTGTTCGGTGCCGAGACTATCCCACATTGACGCTACGATCTTGGAGACCTCCCCAAAGCTGGCGTTGGGATTCTGACCCTTGATAGCGGCCTGGGTGTCCCTGAAGAACAGCGCGTAGGCCGAGACGGGCTTCTGGGGCTCGTTAGGATCCTTCTTGCGTTTTCTCTTGGGGGGCTTCTTCTTCGTTTCTTTGATTTCGGGCCTCTTGGCTGCAAACTGTTGCAAAATGAAAGAAGTGGAAAAGAACGTAGATGGAATTTTCAGTGAATAAATTGCAATTTAAAGAATATTAAACAAGACTGGTTGAGCTTAGTTGAGCTGAACCAGAGAGTCAGTCAGTCACTCAATACTTGTAATACTCAGTGACTCAGTAAGTAAGACTCAGGGATGCTAGTGGGTTTTTGCTCCAGGGCCTGAAAACTTTGACTTGTGAAAGACGGGCAAATGCACAAAACAATTGCCATGCATCATAAACAAATTGCAGTACCACGCATGTGTACGTATATATACATCATACTTTATGTCTACTTTAAACTAACAATTCTTACATTCGTGTATCGAGCCAGTATGGCTATTGGGCATCGCATGCACAATTTTCCTCTGTGCGTGAAGGGATGAAAGGCCTTAGTTTGTTTTCCAAATCATGAAAAAGCCTGAATTCATTAAGTAAACCACTCTTTAGGTCCTGGAATAAAAGTTTAAAGGTGTCTTAGCATTGAAAAAATTATCAATTTTTTTCCCTCTCTTGAAGCCATGAACAGATTGATAGAGACTACTAACTTACCATCTGAAATTCTATGATCAACAAAATAATTGGGAAAAAAATTTACTGAGAAAGAACAAGTTAAAGTGGTGGACTACAGTTAACCACAGTTTCACCAACTTCACTTAATTGCAAGCTAGTCTAAGATGGTCCGACTAATCAAGTCAAATATTTTGCAGAAGGGCCCAAGGCACAGTTGTATTGCTGGTTCTACTAGTGGTTGAAGAGTAGCTTGCAAGAAAACGTGCTCATAAATGAATTTTAGTTGACAGGTATGATTTTTATAAATTGTATGAAATATTAAATTTTAAAAGTGTGACTTTTTTTTAAACATTTATTAATTTGTTTTATTTTAACGCACCTGTGCCAATGGCGTGTTATCGTCACTATCCTCGCTGCTTTCCTGGTGTGGTGATCTCGTGTTCCCCGGACCCAGATTTTTACCTAACGTTGGATGCCTTCCCATCATGCCTTGCCCCGGTTGCAGACCGCCGTGCATGCCGAGCTGAGAGCTGATCGCTGACTGGTTGATTGTGGACAGCTGACCCATGTGTTGATTGGAATGTGAGTCCATAGAGAACAAGTCCATGCCGTGTGACATGTGCGGCATGTGATACGAGGGGCTGTAGATCTGGGTGGTCGTCGGACCCGAATGGCTGAATGAAGACACTTGGGACGGCTGCATCATAGCGCTCATGGTGCCCAGGCTACCGGTAGACTCCGTGATCGGGGGAATGTCGAGATTATGAGGCGGGAACTGCGGATTGACCAACATGGACGTGGTGGCCGGATTGGGTAGACTCTCGGTCATGTGACTCAACGGTTCCGTAAAGGCCACGTTGGACATGGTGTTGGGGAAGTGATTTGCGGGGTCGGTCATGGTGTGACCGTGGGTAGGGGAAGGCAGCGTCAGGGCTTGTGTCAGGGACTGTGACATCGACGGCGAGCACGACATTGGGGGATTGGAGTGATTGACGGGTGATGTCAGCATCTGTTGGTGCTGCATAGGGGGCGGGGTCTGATTACTCATGGAGGAGGGGCTTGACATGACCCGACGGTCGTGCATGGAGTCCGTGTGGTATTGGGGCATCCCCTGGCTGCCTACTTGCTCGCTGACGGGCTGGGCTGTGAAGGCGTGGTCTGTCATGGTTGTGATATTGCTTTCCCCCATGCCCTGGGATATGGGTGGAATATCAAACTCATCATCCCCAAAACTAGGAGTGTGAAACGTCTGCGGAAACAATAAAAAAAATAAATAGATCATGCTTATAAGAAATAATTCTATGAACCTTAATACTTTCAAAACTTGGTGTCAGCAGCGAGGTATTTTTCAGAGTTATCTCTACCACAGAAAAGTCCCCTTTTACCCCGTCCCCTCAAGATGGCTGACACAATGAAGTTGGAAAAAATGTGAACATTGTTTATTGGATTCATTACATCCTAACGTTTTCAAAAATGTATAGTTTTGCTAATCCCCCCCCCCCCAAAAAAAAAACAACAATCAAAATACATTATGAACCTGACTAAAAACAACTTGAGTCAAACTCAGTTCAAAATCTCAGAATTTCTATATCATGCAAAACAGAAGTATTCTAGTTGCTCTTTTATGATAGCTCATTGTTTGGTTGTTTTCCGAGGAAGTCACAACTTTAAAATTGAAATCAGTAAGACTAAAGCCAGAACACTTTGCAGAACATTTGAGATATGCATTTGGTAAAAAACACTCTTAAATCAAATTAAGAAAAAAGCATTTTTCGTTAAGGACTTACAAATCTTTGACCTGTTCCACAGAAACTCATCAGATTTTCAAGGTATAAAAAGTTCTGAATTTTCCTGAAGGTGAACATTCACCTTTTTCAGATTTTGTTTCTTCAAATCAGAAGATAAAAGAACTTACTTGTGAAGACATGTTGGTGCCGGCCACAAAGTTGTTGTTATGGTGGACACCGGAAGGACTGCTGAAGTTAAATCCGTTGACAAAACTGACTGCTGGTCCTTGGCCCTGTAGAAAACAATAAAACGAAATAGAGAAAACTATGAGACAATTTATCAATAAAAAGAAATATCCTCAGCACTGTTGCTATAACCAGTCCTTCTGTTTGAGGTGTGCGATCACACCCCCACGCCATCACACGCCTAAATGCTTCCTGAGAAGTGCGAATAATTGCACCCCTGAATCACTCAGTACCGCACACCTTGGCATACATTTACGGCATAATTATACTTCATAATTTGTAATAAAAAAGTACGTCGGTGAAGAGAATATGGCTTTATTGTAAACCAAGATGAACATTTTGAAAAACAATACCAGATTGTTCAGTCCCAGCTTGGACCACAGAATCACACGCCTAGGAAAATCACACGCCTAGAAAAATCACACACCTAGCAAAATCACACACCTAGAAAAATCCAGGTGTGCGTTTTTCCACACACCTGTGATTTTCAAATTAGAAGGACTGTATAACAGAGTCATTATCAAAGCTTCCAATAACAGGACAACTTTTGAACTGTGTGAAGAAAGACATGGACCTGTCGACAAAAATAGGCAGGCCACGGTACAATTTTGGACACAAGTGAAGGAAAATGGTACATCCACTCCTATCGGTACAAAAATTGAAATAAAAGTCCTGATCAAAGCAAAGTTTGAATCTAGCACACGGCACGTATGATGTCAAATTCAGCCTCACAAGATGTGATGATAATCAAGTCTGCTGCCCTCTGTTGTCCAGAAGTGGAAAACTGTGATCCAGTGTTTTCTCATTTTGGTTTGTTTAAAAAATGATTTCAGGAAATGTGCAACAAGGTGTCGTAGAAATCGTAAACACGGCACAGAATGTAATAAAATCCACACACATTGGAAGCTGCATTGTCCGATGTTCATTTTCCCCTGCCAAAATACCCATCGATTATAAATCAATTACACTTATCAAAGCTTTTGACAAAACTTTGTTAATATCACGTATCGTACCAAACATCTGCATAGAATACATTAAAAAAAAAAGTAACAAGTCACGCTACAGGACAGTTGTAATTACTTTTTTATCTACAAAGGAAACTACTAAGGATAATTTCACCGTGTTTGCCTGCACTTTGATATGAGATGAGTTAATCAGTGATAGCGAATCATCAACAATGTTTGCTCAATTATCATTGCATCAGAAAACAGAGTACTTTCGATACAATTTTTTTTTTTTTTAATCAACCGGAATATTACACAAACTTTTAACGTTTAAGATTAATCAACCCATCAGCACCTGCAGTACATTGTGTTTACTCACTAAAGAATCAATAAAACCATAGAATGCTCGGGCAGTTCTGGGCGGTACAGTGAGTAATATGGCGGGGCGGTTTTGGGCACTACAGTGACTAAAGGTAAAAACACACACATCTAAATTTTTAGCTGATCTGCTTCATACTGTAAAAAATATTACCAGGTAGATAAAAAGTTCAAGTCACAAATTGATACTTGAGATACATGTAAAAAGAAATTGCACAAACAATATTTGTTCGGTGTCCAATTCATTTTAATTGATCGCCACTGTCATCAGCCTATTATGTTCACGTATACATGCGCACTTAAGAGAAATAATACTCTTTGAGAAAAGTATTTTTTCAGAGTGCGCAATAACAAACGATCTTCCATCATGGTTTGCCCTGACAAGCTCCAAGATCGCTAGTCCCAACTCTTCAGTTAAAAAAAAAAAAACCACGGCTTGACAACCCTGTTTGCTGTCGACGATGGACGAGAACGATCCATCTTTGTCGCGAGGGAGAAACATTGAGCGAGATGAACCGGTCTTTGCACTTTGCTAGTCCAACTTGCTTAGTTTCTCAATCTTTTGAGGTTCATGCATTCGCGTGTGGGCTGCTTGCACTGTGGATTAGTCCTATTAGGGCAATCTTGTTTCAAATTGAAGACACGAGTGGGGCAGTCTTGCTTTTTTTCTTGTTTTAATGTTGTTGTAAAGAGGATCTTAACGAGTGGTTTGTAGTGAGGGAATTTGCTTGTTAAACAAAAGCGTCGTCGCTGAAATTGTCTCTGGCACTTTGCATCTTCACTAACGTTAATCTTCATCGATTTTAAAGTACCTGGTGGGAGATTTTTTTCTGTTTCGGCTTCAGTTCCTTGAAAAGTGTGCATTTTCAGTGTTTGATTTTTCATTACTTGTCCTGTTTCTCCTTGCAAAGCTTCTTGATTTTGAAACCAACGAAACAATCTGACAGAAATGCTCACACGAAAAGGAAAAGAAAAAACACCCCAAAAACAACATAATCTCAGCCACGAAAACCTAAAATTGGTCATCATCATCAATTCAAAACACGTCTGGATTCAATCTACTTGGATATTTGGATAAGGGCTTTCAGGCACTGAGTCACAAACATAACAAAATATCATTTTTCAATAAAATGTTTTACAGAGGAAAAAAATTTATAAACTGCAAAGATATCATTTTTGTGTACATCTCGTACTGAAATTACACACTCCGATAACATGCAATACATCACACGAGTGCATGAAACTTTAATGCTCGTACATTTAGAAATTGTCAGGATGGGCTAGAAAATAGTGAATGAATGAATACATATACATGGTCCTGTAATACAAGTATGATTTTGTGTTGAAAATATTAATCATTCATATGACTAACAGTCTGTCTAACTGATATGGATGTAGCGGCGCGTTAGCGGGGGACCGCTTTCCACACGTTGGAGCCGGCCGTCGGACCCGGCCCTCCAGAATGGATCAGGTGGCGCGTTTGGCAAGGTAATTAATATCGCTGGGAGGACTCAGAAATTACACAGGTGAACGGAGATGATTGGATTGGGGGAGGGGAAAGGGGGGGGGGTGAGGAAAGGGTGGAGGGGAGAGAGGAGGGGGTCTCCTGTTAGATTGCACTGTGTTAAAGCAAAATACATTTAGTATATTGTCAGGGTGGGAGGGGGTGTTGGAATCTATTCCAAGATGACAATGTGATAAGCACAGTATATGGGTATCTTGTCGGGGAGGGGGAGTGGGAAATTGGGGGGGGGGGATCGGGGAGGGAGGGGGAGAAAAGCGGTTGTGGTTTACATGTATACTAAAGTAATCCTTGGTACTATCTTCGATGCTTAATAGAGGGAGCACAAATTAAAAATTATGGCCGACAGGTTTGCGATTAGCAGCATACAGGGGAAAGTGCATAGTTGAATTTTTACATTAATATTCAAACATGGAAGATTTTCTAACCTACTAGTGATAAAGGATGCTTGAACATCAATACTGCATTGCAAGCATTTCAGGTTGTACCTAGGTTTCCTTTGGTGAAAATCGAACCATTCCAAACGAATAAATAGATTTTCTTTTATTTCTCTCTGCATGTAACTGTATTTGTAATTAGTACATTTTTATACAATGTGTACAAACAAGGTTCTTAAACAGATTACTGCATATATTTATTTTTACATTTCTGCATGTTTAATTATGTACATCCCAACTGAATGGTACACGTTTAGAATGCGACCAATTTCAGAATAAATGGGTCAAATTCCCCCCGATGATTCATTAAAAAATATCGAACCATTCCCAAAACAGAACTATTCCTCCAGAGAGGGGAAGAAAAAAATTCAAAAAAAAAAAAAAAAGACGGAAAAAAATCCAAACATGAGAGAAGGGTCTACCCAGAGATAACAAGCAATATTAAACGGAAGGAAAACTGATTAAATTTCACACCTGTGTTTGCATTGGGACAATTTGGCCTGGGCTGCCACAAAATCAATATGTTGTGATGTGTCATTGGTGATTAAGATAGCACAAGTCCTTAGCCCAATAGGACGCCTCCCCAACCCCCCCCCCTTACAATTTTCTCCTCGATTCAACAGAACGCTGACATGTTTCCATCAGAGAACACAATGGTTGCACCTGCCCAACCAACGGAAAATAATTAACTTACTTTATTTTCGCTCTCGCGACACATCGTGTCTTACACACACACAAAAAACAGGAGAAAAACAAACGCCGCGCAGGGTCAACTCGGAATTAGGAAGAATTATTGGACGGAATTCAAATAGAAGCCCATTATTTGTCCACTCTACTCTCCAGTCCGCAAATAAGTCGATGGGACATCCAATAACACACACAATTACGCACGCAAGACGTAAGGACATTCTCCGAACCATTTTTTTTTTCTTGGAATGTTCACAGCAGAGATCTTGAATTTGCAAACCTTTGCCTTCGACTAAAGAATGAAAGGCCATTTTTAACTAATATTAACAACCCTCCTTTTGTTTGATCAGTCACAGGCTGTCAATCCTGTTCCCTGCCATGCCTTTTACACAGGCTAGTCACCAACAGTCAGACCATATTTCGTGTAGGCACTGTGACAGTCAAATTCCATCAACAGACAAAAGCAGGTGACTGGTAGGCACAACTGGCTTATCAATCTCCTACAGTCAAAGCATAGCTGTATCAGGTTTCATAACAACCACAGCCAGTCAATCCTGCTTTATGAAGGCAGGGAGCACTCAACTGTTAAAAACAGCCACTTGATATGTTTAAGATCAATTCTGTTTTAACCTTTTTACTGGTAAAATTTCCATAAAAGATGGAAGGATGAATTTATTCAATCGTGTCGTAAATTATCCCAAATTTCAAAAGGTCCTCTCAGGGCACCCTGCTTAAAACTAAATCCAACAAAAGCAATGTAGAAGCCTGCTGAATCTCACAGAATCCAACAGCGAGAACTAAAGATCTTTTGTTCTTGTTCTGATCAACAAAATTCAACGGAATAGCCCGCCCATTCGAAAGCGCTGGATTAAGCATGTTTCAGAATATACAACAATATGTACATTATAACATCTGTTGAGTACTCCAATGTAATTATTTGCAGAAAATTGTTGTATTAGTAAGGCCTACCACAGGAAAACATAATTACAGATATGTCATTGACATTTCACAAATCCCTCATGTTCCCACTTCAATTTGTGGGGATCTATCCATGTTTATTTTTCACACCTTAGAAAAACAACATGATTGACACTGTACATGCAATCTGTTTTTCTAAGCGATGCGTTATTGATCTGCAAAACTAACATGAAATGCTGGGTCCCCTATCGACCTGTTCAACGTTTCTGTCCGCACATTTATGTGTGGGGAATGTATGAATTATTGGGGGCCGTTCAAAAGACAAACGACAAATATCCAATAACGGGGGAAATTGCAATAAATATTGGCGACAGAATGCAAATGCAAAAATAGGAATGAATGACATGTAGTTGGTTTAAAAATCCGTCTAACATTGTGTCAGTTTGGCGTATTGATTTTGTTAAATGAACAAAATTGAAGCACATGAAAAGGTATAATATTTTTTTTTTAATTTTCATTAATTTCCTATATTTGACAAAATTTAATTATTCCACAAATAGAACATGTGGTAATTTGTTATAGATTTTAAAATTTTGACCTACATGAACTGGAAAATTTGTTGCCCCTGTTTAATAATTTGAAACCCCCAAAAAACCCAATCTGTCCTTTTTGGCACAAATTACAAGTAACTTAATTTTACTACCAAACATCCTCGGCCAAAAATTAAATCTTGTTTTTGAACAACATGTACATGAAGCTGATGAAGGCATTTTAAAATGATAAAAATGTAAACAAAAAACGACTGGGATGTCAAGCTCCAATAATTGACTGATGATGTCATTCACCAGCTAACCCCCCCCCCCTCCATCTCCACCATGTTTCCCCGAAGCACATGCACCCAAATTGCAATCAGCAATTTAATTGGCTTCCTTTGTTCTGACCACCTGTTTCCTAATTTCAGACCCACAAAAAAAAAAATCTGAGTCCACACACTGGTTAATAACAAAAGAACTTTGGCCAATGACAATGATTCTTTTGGGATATATATACAAGAAAACCGACATGAATGGGTGGTAATTCAGCTGCACCTGCTAAAAATAATGTCCGAGTGAAATATTACGACCATTTTTGGGGGAGGGGGTGGGTAGATTGGGGAAGGGGAAATGTATTACAGTGAAGAGTGGCAAGGCATGACAAAATGTTGATCAGCTTGGAACAAAAAATTCAAGGAAACCAATTTTGAAGCCTTGTTTTTGATATAAGTGAAGAATTGAAGAATTTTGACGAATTTTGGGGTATTACACATTAGAAAAATGAGACTCTTCTTTCAGATTTACAAGAAAAGAATTCCATTTTATTTTGGCAGGATGACCCATTCAAACACAGCTGAATAAGCCATTTGCGAATTAAATTGGAGTAAAATCTGGTACCCTGGCTTGCTCGAATGCTTGGCACATTTTAACTTTGAATTCTCCCGACCAAAGAGGCTGTTGCTATATCACTTGATTCAGGGGGCCCCTACGCTTAGCAACCCCCCCCAGCGGGGGGTGGGGTGGTGTTGTGTGTATCTCCCCCCCATGAACAACAATGTGTGATGCTGAGTGTCTCTTACGTAACTATGCAAGAGCTTGCATTGTATCATGTGATATACTGGCAGCAACAGTGTCTTTGGTCTTGAGAATTCAAAGTTAAAACGTGCCAAGCATTATGGGCCAGTCAGTGTATCAGATGTTATTCAAATTTAACTCACAAAGAGTATAGGTTATTCGCAAATGGCTGGAGATGCTTATCAATGAAGCAATCAATAAATGAAAACAATTTGTCTGATATTTATTCCTAGTTGTATTTGGACAAGCTTGAATTTAATTAAAATTGAATAACAGGATGACATTTATGATCTCTTAGTATTAAAAAAATATCAAAATGTCAATTTTGCCCAATTCTTCACCGACTTTTGTGTGGGAAAGAGAGAAATCAATAACTTTTGTCAATACTGATAAACGTTAAATGTCAGCATCACTATTGAATATTCAAAATGAATAAAATCAATTTCATGAAGATAGAAAAGCTGTTACATTATTTTACATGGAAGTTTATAATGAAAGAAAAAAAATGAATATAATATTCAATATATGTTTGGTTCGGTTTTAAAGAATAACTTAGAATATGAAACTACTTGCCAATAGTATCGTATGGTCTGACCCAGCAAAGAGTGATTAAAAAGCGGTACTTTCAGCATTTACAACATTATTAAAGACAAATTGTTTTTCAGAACCATTCGTTAAAATTTTATTGCAAATTTCATGCTTCTCTAAATAAAACATTACTTTTATGCTTTATTTAATTTGCACTTACACAAAAAGAAGGGGGGAAAAAGGCCCTTGAAAAAAAATATGCTTTGCCAACCAAATTAGGCTGTTGTCAATGACAACATGAACAATGCACATTGCCTGAACCAAACCATTAAGTAAATTACTCTCTCTCTCTCTCTGCGTGATTGGTTGCTATGGAAGCTAACACAAATGCAAATGATCCAGGATAAATTTTAAAAAGTGCAGCGACATGATTGTGGATGATTGACAACGCTGCAGTAAAACACACGATGAACGGCATCATGGGCACACAAAAGAACCTTGATAATTCAGTGGAGCGTTGCGACAGTACGGTACATAGTATGTGACTGTGGTTTTTTTTGTGTGGTGCCAATTATCAAAATAAATGATGTTGCGCATGATGGTTTTATTCATGTATACAGCACTACTTGGATCACATGAACTTACAAGTACTGGTACATGTATGATGATGAATATTCTTAGTATTTTGAAATTTAGATTTTTTTTTCTTGGTAGACGATACACACGTCTGATTGGTTGAAATTTTCTGAGAGTTAAATATGCCACATCTGTTGCAGTATAATTCTTGATAGGGATGTGACTTTGCGTTCGATTTTGTAAACGTTTAGCAAAAACTTTCAGGAAGCGTTTACACGTAAAGCCTTTCACAGAGGCCGGTGCCTACCCATTATGCAGATAGACACGATAAAGCAACAATGATTGACATTTTAAATTGCAGGGTGTCAATGAAAAAGCACCAACTTCACTATGTGTGCCCCGAATGTAAACAAGCACTGCCGTGCTTCTATGGGTTTTGTAAATAAAATAGGTTGGAAAACGTTAATAATATTTGCTATGTCAGTTTAACTCAAAGGATGATCCAGTGAACGTAGGTCCTTTTTTTTTATAATTTGAGTTTCATTTCAATGTTGAGTTTCAAAATTTGTAAACAGTTGTAGAATTGTTTTGGTTAAACGTTTAAACGCATGTACGTCACATCCTTAGTTCTTGACTCACTACTAGACAGTAACAGCGAAAGTAACAACCATTGACATCATTATGTGGTTTGCAACCTGGGCCCAATTACACGGCTCTGCTAACCATGGAATTCCACGCTTACAACCACCATTCTGTGCCCACAGTGCTAGCGCAAAAATTCTGCGCGATCCCCGTAAGCACAAGATCCTTAGTTACGGGGATACACATGCGCACAAACCAAAATACCTTGCTAATTTATGAAATACGCTAACCGTAAGCTCAGAATTTTCTGCTATACGGTAGTTAGCAGCGAGTCTTTACTTGCAGTAAGCGGTGACATCAAATTTGCGCCCTGTTCCTTCTCAAGGCAAACTGCTCCTCTCGGCTGATTTGTTGACTCAAAACTTTCGAGAAAAAAAGTGGCCTCAGGTGTTTTGAGACTGATTAAGTCCACGCCACAATTGCCAAATTTAATCTTGTATCATCAAGCACACAAAAATGAACCTTCTTGCAATTTCAAATATACAGCATTGGGAAACTCTGTGCACAATGCCATACTGCCTGCTATGTCATGATCCAACATTTTGTGTGAAATATGATAAACTACTAGAATCCGCATACAAGTTCATGTAAAATTTGTTGTTTTTTCTATTTGTATAAACTGAATTCGCATGCTGAGGAAACCTTCAACATCATTTGAGAGTCTCTAAGAGATACAATATTTCTTTTCGTTTGGAAACCCATTTGAAACAAAAGTAATTTTAGTATATTTGCATTATGTGGCAAACAAATTCAAGGTTGACTAAATTTATGACAATTCCACTTTTTACTGTTTGACGTAGCGCAAAATGTCCACAATAAACGTTGGACTGGCTGTGTACAGTCAACATGATGTTTAAATGAATTTGAAGCCCTCGCTAGTCAAATGTGATTATCCACGGAACAGAATCATTTAAGGAGCTTAAACCTCATGTGCCCTGTCCCAACAAACAGGAAAAAAAACCTGAGTCCGACCAGCCACTTTTGAGTCAACGTACTTTGCTAATTCTCTCTACCGAAGGCCCCGGGGTCCGCGTTTTGCCCGGCTCGCACTATCAATGACTGCCTCTCGCCGAGTGCCTTAAAAAGATTACTAAATAATTGCTGCTTTGCGGAGATACTGACAACTCGCTGGAGTGTAAATGGCGCAGGCCGGGAAACCAACGTTCGGGGACGCATCCCCTCAAGAAAGTAAGACAAAACTGGGAAGAGTCAAGTATCTGTACGTTCACAATTTGTTATTGAAATGTCAACCATTTGATTATATCTTTATGCTACAAAAGACAGATTTATGTACCATGTCAATACACTGAGCATGGGTGTATCATTTTTGCAATATGAAATTTTCTCCGAAAATAAAATTTTCATCAGCTACTGAAAGGCCATTTGATAAATGTTACATTTTATTTTATCAAAATAATATTTTTGATAAAATATGTTACATTTTATTTTATCAAAATAATACATCTGATAAACTATTTATTGTAAATGTTAAATTTATTTATCAAAATAATACATCTGATAAACTATTTATTGTAAATGTTAAATGTATTCTTTTAAGATTGAAAAAGATTTTTTTTAAACAAAATGAACATTTATGTACAAGTGCGAAAAATAATATCATTTATTAAAAACAGTAACAAAAAAATGTGTGTTGCGAAATGGTGATTCATTCTCGTCAATTTAAAAAAGATATCAGTTTTGAAGATGTAATTTCTAAATAACAAGACAGCAGCATTTGCAATTAATTCAAGCTAAACTGAGTTGGACATTTACTGGCCAAAAAAAATCCACTTTACCTTGAAAACGCAAATTCTTAAATTAATCAGGATCAATCAACTAAACAAACACACAAACAAAAACACAACCACAAAAAAATCTCTTTATGTTTAGATGTCGATACTCTTGAATCTTTCCAGCGTCGGGGAAAAGGAAAAAAAAAATCCATTAGCTTTAGAGTGGTTTGCAAATTTGAACCAGTTAGCAGAAGAGAGGATGGCGGGAGGAGAAAAAAAATGACAAAGCGGAATAAAAATTGTCTCAAACATGAGTGCATGGAGTGATTGCTTGTCGACTCATTTGCATTGCTTTCTGCCCTCAAGGTTGTCGTGTTAATTTAGAGGAAAGACTCGTTTTGCTTCCATTACAATGGTCTTCAACAATTGGCCATCATGGTCCCTGTCGTCATTCGTTGCTCGCATGAAGTGGGGGGGAGCAATGGAGAATGGAAAAAAAAACTGTGAAATGAAAGGAAGGTAAAGGCCTTTGTTAGGTCAGGAGATTCGCAACGTGCGTGTATTGTACGCGAAAAGAAAAGGCCATCGCGGTACAGACCGAAATTAGTCATTACATGTTGTCGCTGGCACGTTAATTTGATTTTGCCAAATTAAGTTTGGATAAGGTTGTATTTGTCATAACGCGGAGCTGGGGGTCTCGCCTTGTAATGAATATTTTAATTAAACTGAATAAATTTCCATCTGGATAATTTCCTGTTCTGGTCTTTTCTCTTTTTTTCCCTTAATCAGGAATAATCGGTTTTGAGAGCCCTGTCCATCCCATTCTCAGGAATTTCATTTGCTGCAAGCAATAAATAATTACTTTATTCATAATTTATTCAATTCTGTTTTTAAAAAGTGAAACGAAAAACAGTGTTTTCAAACATTAAAATGTACATGTACATGTAACAAACTAAAATTTTAAGAAGGAAAATTCAACAAAGCATAATCAAAGAACAAAGAGCTCATCTATATTAAAGAAACGACATAAAATACAGTAGTAACAAAAATACTTTTGTCTGCCAGTGCTAAAAATACCCCAACAGAAGTTTGCTGAAAAGTTTCTTAAAACATTTGACCAATCAATTTGAAACGGCTAAAAGAGATCAGACTAGAGTTATCTAGTGAAATCTCCTCTTGCAAATGGGGGGGAGGGGGAAAAAAGATATTTGTTTCGGAAAAGCGGAGCTGTTCTGTCATTTAACGTAAAACCATGGCCCAGGAAGATCTCGGGCTAACCTCCATTAGTTTGATTGGAAAAAAGCAATCATTTCGGGGTACTTAAATAAATGTGAAGTGATCATTTTGAAAGCTGCGCTCATCTTCTTCTGTGTGCCCTGAATAACCTCAATAATCCCCGAATTTCAGGGAACGTTTTTTGGGGGATTGCACTTAAAACAAACGTGAACATGGTGAAGAGAGACAGATTTTTTTCCTCGTTTTTATGATGGAAGACAAGTTACTTGCAAACAGAAATTACCAAAAAAACAGCAGTGTCTAAAAAAAAATCACTTGGAAAGATTCAAATTTGAAATCAATGTATCCGTCAAAGTTACCACTTTTATAAATATTCAAAATTTCAACTGCTTTAAAAAAAGGATTGATTTGTCTTCTGAATTTGACAAAGTTACAAAATTACAGTCAAATAAACTGTTTGGATTTTTGTACTGTTTTTTTTTTGCAGGACAACTAATTCACTGTACATGCTACCGTACATGTACATACCTTCTTGGGAATAAAAAAATAACAGACTTTTCTGAATTTAATTTGTATTTTCAAATGAATTGAAAGCAAAAGTGAACGCAGCAGACAGAGAAAAGATTAGTGCTGAGGATTACGCACATTTGTCGTTTCATAACTAAACAGAATCAGGATTCCACTTGCGCGCGAGAAGCCCCAGTTTGCAGCGGCGCGAGTGTATTTACAAGATACGGTAGCTGCGCAGAGGCTGGGCATTATACATATGCTCGGGGATCGATGCGAAGATGTCACTAAGTAAATACGAGAGGGATTGTGATTCCTGTTTATTCTGGAGCTGATTCTGTGCCAAATGCACCACTCAATAATCGTCAAGAGGAAGATGACGGGGCTATCGCATTCCGCTCCGCCAAAAAAACAAAACTCGCAGAGTGGCTGTTTCTTTCATTTTAGGTTTTATTGGGTTTTTTTTTTTTTTTTTTACTCAGCTCTCTACAAAAATATATCTGAGAACGCTCCGGGGGGAAGCAGGATGCAACAAAATAATCCAGCGATCAATTAGGGTGTATGATCAATCTGGAAAAACACGCGAAATCAGGGATCTGTCAAGTGGTGCTTGGACAGCACCGGAGGGGGAAGAAAAAGAGAGGGGGGGGGGGAGAGATGGGGGACAAGAAAGAAAAAGATGCAAGCATTAGAAAACAAGAGTGTCGTCCCTGAAGGGAATCTGAGTCGCCGCGAAGCTCTTTGGGCATTACTCTGAGGATGATTTCAAAGCTTTCACGCAAAGATCAAGTGATGGGTAACCCACTTATCATACAGCAGCGTGAAGGGCTTTTTAGCTCCTTGCGTACGTACGTACGACCGACCGAACGAACGAACGCAACGACAAGGACCACCAGGAAAAATCCAAAAACACAAGAAAGATCTTGCCAAATGCCAAAGACACTTTGCTGTTGGACGCACTTCACGGTCCTTGCTGTATGGAAATACAGCCATCGTCGCCTGTGTTCACCCTTGCATCACCCTGTCTGTCCCCCTATCTGACTTTATGTCCCCGCGCCGTTAGTTGTAATTGACACCTGAGTAGTCCACAATGCATAATGCAGTGATTGCAAGTTGCCATCATTATGAAAACAAGCGTCGCAATCACTGGGCCCATTTCGCCTCCTCTGGAAGTCAAGAACGGGACTCCGTTTTCCCAAATTTCGTCCGTAAATACACTCTGGAGCAGCTCAAGAGTTTAAAGAACAAGATGGCAAGAGGAACAACTTGGCCCTTCACGTTTACCTCAGCAGGCATCAAAGCAGGAGAATGAATTCATTTCAAGAACTAACCAAGTTAAATGTGATCCAACAGTCTATTTAAAAATCAACTTCCCAGTTGAGAAAACAAATATGAAACATAACTTTATCTACGTGTACATGAAGATCTACACAATGGTCTTTAAACAGAAACACGTTTCATTTAGAAAACGATCACAAACTTGGCACAGCCACTTTTAGCCTGTAAAAAAAAAATTACACCAAAAAAATATCTGCCTATTCTAATTAAAACTGGTATACCACAGACTCATGTACAGTCATACACAAGCCCATGATTTCACCAGGAAAAAAAATCCATATTCATAGCCATGAATTATCAAGCGAACAAGGAGAACAAATTACAGATAAGGTTGTTGCCGAATTTACAATGGCTGATTAATTAGGCGTCCAGTCCACCGATCCACCGATCCGTGGAAATTAGACCCCTACGCAAATAATTGATGACGGGCAAACAATTCTCCCCGCTGTCATTATCTACTCTGCCTTTCATCCATTATCAGTTCCATTTCTGCACGTCTCCGATAAAATGAATAATTTGTTTGTTGATACACGTACAAATTGATTTTCATGTCTGAATAGTAAAATTTGGTTTCAATTTTAATTTAAAAAAAATTTCCACATTGTTGGAACAAAAAAGGGCGGACGAAAATTATCTTCTTCAGGGAAAAACAATCATCTGATGTACCGCTGAATTTTTTACCAGTATAACAATTTGACTGTACAGAAAACAAACGAACATCAGAAAATCAGAACAAATTCTTAGAATTGTATGACACACGGTTGTCATAATTACTTGTAAATTGCTACGCGATTGTCAGTTACTCATCGATTACTCATTACAAGACTCGAGTCCAAGTCACCAAGACATGAACCGCACATAAAAACAAACAATGGCGATTGCCAATTCCAATTGTCAACGAATCTCTTACCCGCCAATATCCCGTGGGCATTCTAGCGTGGTTTCCGATAGAGGAGCTACCACCGCGTAGGATCCAAGCATTAGACTCCTCCGTTTGGCACTTCATCCCCGACTCCGGAACAAAACCAAAAAAACGGGCCACTGGTAAAAAATATTCGGCCCTTCAAAACTGGCACACCGGTCTCGACACAAAAGTCCCGATGAGTCCTTGCTAATATGAAACTCCTACCTTGGTTGTCGTCAGTTGTAGAGTTTTGCAAAATCTGGCATGCGGATTGACGAGTTGAAAGATTTTAGAGTGGTTCTCTGGTGGCATGCGTACGTACATGTGCCTGAGCCCCCCGTGATACAGCCACAGGTTGAATACATATACGACACAATCGGGAGCTTGCCGTGTACATTAAAACCTCTTGCCACAACACCATGTGTATAACAATCAATCAGGGACTAGTAGGAGGAGAAAAGGAGACGGGGAGATACAACGACGATGCGGGACGGAGATGCTACACTGGCGCTGACCTTGGTGCGTAGCCAATGGCATCGCAGCCTACAAATTGTATGCCTCATCCCGTTGCCCGTCTCAGTTGAGTCATCATTTACACACACTTAGTCCATAACACACGTGCATATGGACATATGTAGGGCCACCTCAACCACAAATTCCGTTTACGGTGCCTCAGAGATCCCAGTTTTCTCAAGAAAATTTCTTCATTGATTTTTTAATAAAATATTTTAATTAAATAAACGTAGAAGAACATCCCCCGCTCCAAAAAATAAAATCTCCAACGGGACAGCCACTTGAATTCTATGATTTGTTTTAAAGGGTTTTCAGAAAGGGGAAAAAATACTGGCTTCGGCGTTGAAGGAACTCTAAATTTTTCAAATACTTGGTTAATATATCAAGTTCACATTCTGTAAAAATATTCTGTGATTCTTTATGGGTTGTACAAATTCAATTAGACATAATATATCAAGTAATTTATAAAATGAAAAAAGGAGGGGGAAAATGCAGCAAATGTAGCCTTTTTCAAGCCATTAAACATTTTTCAAATAGGTTTTAATATAGGGAAAAAAGGAAATTTATCAACTACAGGTACAAGCTCAAGTTCTTCAATGGTTGCAAAAAGAAATAGTGAAATATAACAGATTGAGTAATTAAAACGAAAAAATGGCTCCACGTTCTTGCCAATTTTTAGCACATTAAACATGATTTTGACTGCTGCTGGCCTGACTGCCACTTCTTGGGCAGTCTTTCTCTTCACGGTTTAATGGACCCATTGTTGGCACAGGAACATCAATTTGTGACGCAGAAATTAATCTTGCTCATATTTCATTGAATTGTCCGGGGCCTTTTTCTTTTTGGCAGAATCGGGCTGACGCCGGAGCTAAATTATGTTTAAATAAGGGCAAGTGGTCGGAGATAGTCAGATTTCGGGAAATGTTGACGTACACGGATGCCAACAATGATGGCGTGTTTCTGCCGTGCTTGAACGGCAAGTGCATTGTACCACGCATTTACAAGTATAAAATTCAATCACAAAGAAAAATGTGTGGCAACGCAATAATACAAACCCTTTTTTTGACATTTTGGTTTACAATAACACCCGAATAAGGATATATTTAATTTATTAAGTTCCTTTGAAAAGAATTTATCGTGCTTTGATGAACCTCAAAGATCCTGCAATGCAGATTGACAAAAACAACCACAATACGGGACCAAATTTGCTTCAGTGTGTATAATCCCCAAGGTAATAAAAAAATATTTTTAAAAGCAGATGTTTTGTAGCATACTGTATATATTATGCAAATTCTGTAGAAAGAATACAATGGTATCTTATCCCGATGACAAGCTCAGGGAAAAGTTTCTGCTGAATGCGAAATAACAATTTAAAAAAAATGTTTTTGAATGATTAAAAACAAAACAATGGTTCAAAAATTGAGATAGAAGACTCTACCATACAGGAAACAATTTTTTTCCAGTTTTTTTTCAATCCACAGGTGAATTCACTTTAAATTCTTTAAAAAAATCTACCATTTATGTAAATACATAATATTTTCCAAAGGCATTTTTCAAATGAAATAAAAACTGGTAACTGTTAAAGTCACTTCAATGAAATTTGCAGCAAAAACATTGCTCTTCTTGGAATCAGAGTGATTTCCCTATCATGGGAATTTATTAGATCCCATGATATTGATAAATTTTACGGAATCAACTACCGGGTAGTAACAAGTTGATTAAAACTAGAGTTTCGACGGGGAAGAATCACTGGAGAGCCCGCGGGCTGTAAAACGAGCACGGAGCATTTAGCCAACGCGAGAAGAACGCAACGCAAAAACCCCTTGTGGGGATTCTTTCGTGCGACAATATCAAATCTCCGTACGTATTGGTGATACGGCAATCGCAAACATTCAGCGGGATTTTTCAGCTGAGGGCAAGGCGTGGGGATGTATTGGCGCGAACAACCCATCCCCGTGGACGTGAACGGTACGGGCCATATCAGACAATCGATGTTCCTTGAAACTGTGCGTCTACCGAGGAAACATCGGCAAGAAACATCTCTCTATATCAACATAGGATTGGTCTTGCAGACTATCCTAAATCCCAATTACTTTGGAAACATACTGTTTTCCGGTTGGTCTGCGATTAAGCGGAAAAATCAATTTACGTGGTTATTTTTGCTTTCTTACAAATGCAATCTGTGTGTACATGCATGTGCAGTGCATGCCTCAATGATTTTTCAAATTTTAATATTCTCAATTTCATGCTGTCTTTGTTACTTTCTGCATCAATTTTCTCAAAATTGAAGTTGCACACCCCGGACTTGTAGATTAAAATCATGAGTACAAAGTGAAGCAGGGAATGGTAATTTTTGGAGAAATAGTGGAATGTTTCTGTTAAGTATCTCTTAAGAAGTTCTCTTGAAAATCTGAAGATTATTGAGTCAAATTACCAAAAGAAGTTTTTGCTTTGTTTTGTATTTTAATTCCAGAAATGAAAAGGACTTTATTTTCTTTAACAAAAATCCATTCTAACAACAACCAAAAAGTTTTTGCTTTGTTTTGTTTTTTAATTCCAGAAATGACAAGGACTTTATTTTCTTTAACAAAAATCCATTCTAACAAAAAATACTTCATTAAGGTAAGCCTTGAGACGGCTTCATTTTTATTCACAGGAAGTGATTTCTAGGGGGAAAATCCCCATCAGCCAAAAAAAAAAAACAGAGAAAGGATTACGTTTAACCCATCCCACAATTAATTCTTTTGAAGTCAAAATCAATGACAAAGGAAAAGTGAGTAGGTGCATAATCAAATAATTTATACAGTTGACAAAAAAAAATTGACTGGAGCGACTTTGAATCCGCTCTGGATAATGACAACAAAATTCTCTAGCCTCGAGTTTATACCTCTGGTTCTTTTCAAAACCATTCTCTTAGTTGAGAAATTATTCGCACATGGTGTTTCCGCAAACCTTTCATTTTTTAGTATCTCCACCATGCAAAGCCTCAAATCTTACCTTGCCTACAGTGTTCTTATAGCATTTGGTCTATAATTCCGTTTTCATTTCACGCTCAGAGGAAGAAAGAAAAAAAAACAGATTCCAGCAAAACATGTCTCTATTACCTGAACGGACGTTGCATGGCAGTCGGCAAATTAAATTGCCGATTGTAATTGTTACGAAAGCTTTCAATGGAAGATAGGTTCAAGGATTGCAGTAAATTACGCATCGGCCTTGAGGGGGAATAGAAATAATGAGAAATGACTGGTTAGATAAACACAATCCAAAAAAAAAAACAAGAGAAAAGAAAAAGAATGCTACTGATTGAAAAAATCTCCACAGCGAAATAAATTTGATTGTCATGAAACAAATGGCTTTAATTTGAAACGGCACATTAATTCCGGATCTTGACGTCTCTTGTTTACAGGGGTTTCAAGAGTGATTTAAATGTAAATTTGATGATTAAAGGCACCCCGTGTCTACACATAATCTAGAATTGAACAACTGAAAGAACTGATTAATTTATTAGGGTGGGCAAAATGGTGTTTCATTTTAATGATAAGATGTGAAGTCTTTATTGACCGCGGAATTCAAATTTGAGGTTTTTCTTTTTTCATTCCTTTCAGCAAGATTGAACGGGAAGGCCTTTCAATTTCTATGATTTCAAATCTGAGAGAGGGACTCATTAACCAAAATGTACATAAATATATAGTAAAATTTGCATATTTTAGATCAAAATATTCAAAGTAATATGTTAATCCAGTCAAATGTATATCTACAGTTGCAAGTTGCACCAATTTCAATCTGCAAACTATGAAACAAAACAAAAAAAACGGCGATCTACAATGTAAATCGCACTCATGTAATAAGTCTACTTAATGATTCCATGGAGGTTGAATCAAGGTGCCGTTTGAAAGAATCAATTAATATAAACCAAAAATCCTTTGTTCTAAATGTGTGCACATTTTCATGCCAAAGGCAACAGCCAGAGTCAAACCACATGATTGGTGGCAGGTTCTATATATAGAATTGAATTACAACCTCGGTTTCTCCATCATCAAACGAACAAAGATCAGCCCGAAATACATCTTGATTCCTATTAGTCACCTGTATTAACATACCGTAAATTAAATTTGGGAGGGAATTTATTATCTGCCGGGGATTAAGTGACAAAGCCGGTCAGCCACGCGTGAAACTGGCGCAATACACCCTTTCTTGCAGCCGTACTCTGACACCAACTTCTTTGTCATTCTCGATTTTAAGGGCGGACATCCAATTTCGCACATTTTTTTTTTTTTTCACCATTAGGCCTACAACTTGTTCTCCGTTCGTACAACATGTTGAATTTTACATGATTGGTTGGTTATTACGGCTAATGTAATGCTATACTAATCATTCAGAATAGATGTCTAACTTTTTCCATTTTTATACAAGCTAAGTGCACATGGGCATGTCTCATTCATAAATACATATTATTTATACCTTTTCCTACCCCCACGTTTGCTACAACAGTAAAGGCAGACACATTTACTCTGCAATCAAGCAGTTTAAATGTTTTCAAATTCAATTCTCATCCCTCATCAAAAATATTTAAAAATCCATGGTATCCTCACGCATAGGCCTATATATACATGAACTTTATTAAGCTTTACTCTTGCTATACTGCAGCCCCCCCCCCCAAGGAAATAAAAGACAATTTGCAACATATAATTAAAACAAAAATTATGGCAGAAACATTTCTGCAAAATCATACACAAAACTGGGCTTTAACGATTTTGGTTGGTGCAACAGCCTACGTAACTCTTTTAGTCAAATCACGCTGTCGTTGAGTCAATATGTTCAATATTCTATCTCCATGACAACCCAAATGGAACCGCATGTAGTCTGGTTTTCCCCCATTGTGATTACATGTAACTACATGTAGATGCATAAACTATGGACAATTGAGGCCGATCCCAAACTAATTAACTTGTCAAACGACGTTTCAGACATAAGAGCACACACAAACATCGATATTAGTTAATAATAATGCCTCGGGCCAAGGAAGTGGACTTTGAAAATGTACATTATATTTCTCTCTTACTTTATTCGTTCTGTGTGTGCGTTACTCGGGCAACAATCATTTTTCATTATCTCAACTGCTTAAAAAAAAAAATGATAGGATAATTTTTGGAGTGATTTTGTTCTTCAGTTTGTCAAGAACTGTGCAGATTGGATATGTGTAAAGTCAGGCAATTATCGTTTAACAGAAAGAAAAGTCAAGGCCCAAAACTTGAAGCAAGTGTGCATCTGTTCATTCTTGGTTTCGTTTATTTGATACTTTTTTTAATCATCGTTTTCACATGATTTAGAAAGCTTGTAAATGAAGAAAGAAGTTCCCTTTTTCTTTTGAGCAATATTTAACAACTTGCTTTTATGGTGTTATTTGTTTTGCTTCCAAGCCCTTATTCGTGGAATTCCTGCCTCTCTCAACTTCTCAACAAATAAAGTGTTTACCTTACCGGTAAGTGATATGCAGTGTTGGACATGTCTTGTTCTAGAGAATTCTAAACCTCCCACGGTCTTCGTCATTTCGTCGGAGATCACAAATGAGTAACATTTTATAGTTCTGAGGCAGAAAAGGCAGCAAAACAATTTGATTACGTGTACATGTACATGTACCAATTGTATTATCTTTGAATGGTTTCGTGCAATCTGAATCTGCGTACCTCATACAAGTCCGTGCATTATGATTACAATGTACGTGTACATTATAGCTATGTACAATTGTATCACACTGTTTTACAATGGATCTATTGACTAGCACTTGCCATGCCTCTGTTGTGCTTTGATCCGAGACGTAATTTTACATTTCCAATAATTTGCCGATCTTTTTGTTCGTCTGAGGCTAAACAGTCCCTGACCGGTGTCCCACTGCGCTCTCTAGGAACCTAAATTGGGTCCCAATAGGGAATCATAGGAGTTTTGAGGTTTGGTTAACAAGCTTCATGCTATGAGAAAACTGTGTTGTCATGGCAACAAAGGTTTGATCACATGATGTCCAATCAACTCACACTGGCAGAGACTTTCATTTTGGACAAGTAATACTTTCATTTTCTTCTCAGTTTACTTTTTTTTTATAATTATATTCATTTGAATGTTTCAGATATGTGTCATTGTTTCAACCTTGCAGTCTGGTATCCTCTACTCGAACCCTTATTTCCATTGAGCTCACTTGCGAGAAAGTCTGGGAACAGACTCCTTTCCGAGATCGTCCATCATCCAGGGAAATCATAATGATTACAATGTCCCCTCTCACAGAAATATACAGTGAAATGTAGATCCTTCGAAGTACAAGACCGGAACCAGACCAGGGACCTGACTATTTCTCCCTGACGTCAGCCAGTTGAGTTGCGCAAGATGAGAAGTGATTCCCAACGAAACAAATTACAGACGACAGAAACCGCTCCAAAACACTCACGATGTGTACTCCAAGAACGAAAGGAAAAAAAGCCATTATCTATTTCAAGTTTATTTAGATACTAAAAGGTTGTCCGAGCGCGCCGTTCATTTGTCAATGTCAGTGCTTCTAATTCGTTACCATCTCACGAGTCTTTCCATCAAATAAGGAGGCTGGCAGCTGAACGCTTGCTGAATATGTAAACAACTCTTTAAAACAAAACCAAAAAAAAAAACCTGTTAAAAAACTTACAATTATTATTAAGTGCCTGATGACATTTAACAAGCCCAAAGCGTTGAATGTTTGACATGTTTACATTTGGCCAACGCAACCAAAAAAAAACCCTAATATCTCAAGCTAGTTTCAGGCATTTTTTCCCCCTTAAAACCATGCAATAAAGAGGATACAATATTTTATGAGTATGTATATAATATACATCTTTCTAATAAAACGTGGACCCATGTAGTGCACATTTAATGTTGTTCAGGACTACTCATCATGACACGTCTTTGTTCAACTTTTGCTGATGTGATGCTTTACTAAGAATCAGTCAGTATCCTAACACTCATAAATCACATGAAAAATTATAGCCAGGCAGTTGTAATTTATTTACAAGTTACGTTAATATTATTTTTAAGTGCTTCAACCCTGACCACAACTGACCCCGGGGTCTGGTACCCAAGCACCCCACTAATGATGCATCAATAGAAATTCCAGGCAAGGCACCGGCCTAAACAAAAACGGGTCCCCGTGGTATGAAGATAAATGAGATAAATGCTATGACCTCCCGGCACGACCTTTGAGGTCAACCCCCCTGGGGTCCCTAACTGGCTGTAATAAAACTTTAAGAGTTCAGGTATCAGTAGCAGATATACTCCAGTTCCCTGGAGGCAGATTCTTGTTACCTTGTCAAACATGGACCCCTTGTTAACCCATTTCCCTGAAGAAGAATTAGGATGAGCATCACCGGCTGACAAGAAACTGCATCTTATAAAATGGTTGCTGTCCATGGAGTTAACAAGTGCAAAAGTGTTATTATTTAGTGTTTCAATCAAAAAGCCAGGATGGTTACACTTCCATTTTCAAAACAGAGCTCTTGATAAGCACCGTCGATATATCGATATTACTCGATTATTCAATATTATTTTGATATCTAAATCGCTGATTGCAATTGTTTAATCATATCGAAATATTGAAATTGTCGATACTGAGGAATCATATCGAATTTATCGAAAATATAGAAAATGCGTCAGATTATCGTCAAAATAAATGTCTCGTTTGTGCTTTTATTTTGTGTTTATCATTTGCTGTATAATGAAATAAAACCTGGCGGCAACTTGTGCTTGTGACTCAAAATAAAAACATTGCGAAATGCCAATCGGCGTTGCTTTGTGCTCTGCGTTCGCTGGAATTCGCAGTCTCCCCGAATGTACAACTGGACAAACTCTCAGTGCTGAGATTTGCTTTAAAAATTTGAGCAATATGCTTCAGAGAATGCCGTGGAAAATTGTTTGTCATCTTTATGGTCTTTAACTTTTACATGGGATAATCGATATATTGAATATTCTCGCTACTGGATTTCCGAATATCGATTATTGAAAATTCTCATGTCGACAGTGCTTTTAGCTCCTGATGGGGAGTTAATTTAAGAAGTCCGCCCCCTTTGTCTTTGTTTCCAAGCTGCAATTTTGTGAGAAACACGCACTGCAATCTGTTAATTACCGGTAACTTGCAGTTGATGAGGTGAGAATGAAAGGGGGCATGGCTGAAGATGATCCTTGATTGTATTCACACTCACTACGAGATAAAAACAAAGAAGTGACTCTTTGAATTTGGGGCTTGAAGCGTGGAGGAAGGAACGCAAACTCCTCCATGCTTTAAGCAATATATGGTTTGCTTTTCTTAATGGGATACTTCAAATGTGTTGTAATCAAGAAAATTTGTACAGTGTTGGATTCAGTTAAAAGTAACGACCATGTTCCTTCAAACAGTATTTATCGTAACAAGTTACAAATTAAGGTGCCTTTTCAAAAAAGATACGTAAATGAAAAAGCAGTTGAGAAAAAAAATCTTTAGAACCTCTTTGGTCTTTTGTACAGTACAGGAACACTGGTTATATTCTTTACAGATTTCAAAATTGTTCTTCAGATTTTCATTTTTGACAATCACCACCTATTCAGTACATCAGTAATGAACTGCCATAGTACCATTCTTTCCAGAAAGACACACGCTGTAGTAATACAACGTCATAAAAAAATTTCCTTTTTTAGCCAAACCAAGTGTACTCGTACAAACCCTGTAATTTCTATTGTGCAAATCACCAATTACAAAAGTCAACCAATGGTCTGCACTTTTTTTCCTTTTATGCAAAACGACAATACCCAAGGTACCAGGTACATGCATTTCTTCATTAGACAACGTTGTCAATGTACGACATGTACTTGTTACGAATGGCTGCACTTTGCAGACTAAAAATACATGCATAATAAACCAAAATAATAATAATAATAACCATTTTAGAAAAAAATCCATAAGAATATTCCACTGGGGCTACTTTGTATGCAAAGATACATGTACTTTCATTCAAACCAAAGAAGCTTTGCCCTTGAACATTATAGGCCTATATAATCGCTGCTGAATAAATCCATGGACAATTGCTCAAAAATAAATGTTCAAATTTATAGTACCAGTACATATGTGCAAAACCGTTTTTTTAATCCAAACTGTACTGAAATGAATGCATTAGGTTTTAAAAGATTTTGATGGGATCAGGACTTTAGGATCTTACAGCCACTTTGACTTGAAATGTACAAGCAGACTTGATGTTTGTTTTTGGTCCATCCCTCATTTTGTTTGATCAGTCACAGACAGTCAAAATTCAATCCTGTTCCCTGCCATGCCTTTTACACAGGCTGGTCACCAACAGTCGGATCATTATTTCGTGTCGGCACTGTGGCAGACAAATTCCATCAACAGACAAAAGCAGGTGACTGGTAGGCACAGCTGGCTTATCAATCTCTGTCAGTCAAAGCATAGCTGTATCAGGTTTCATAACAACCACAGCCAGTCAATCCTGCTTTATGAACGCAGGGCGCACTCAACTGTTAAAAACTGTCACTTGATTTGTTTTTGACTGCTGAGCTGGCCTTGTTGAAATTGCCAGCCAGAGTTGACATACAACTTCAAAATTCTGCTGTATGTTAGGCCGTGCAATTTCCCATTCCTTGGTTTTTTTTGGCCTTAAGATCACCAAATTCTACCGTACATTCGAATATGGAAGATTGCAAAGGCCATCCAGGGAATTCTGAAAATAAAGAGACACATGCAATTCCACACATCTGAAGGTCCTTGTTTGTCCGGTTAATGGCTACTCTGGTCCACCATTGGTCATCCACTCCGGCCCAATATCTTGGGCCCAATTATACGTAGTAACCCGCTCTAGCACCTGCTTCAAGATAGAATCAATTAGGTCCAGAGCATAGGTCAGTACGAGCCCGTAGGGATGCCCGGCATTGATTCACAAACCCAAGGCAGAAACAACAAAATAATAACAGCTGAAAAACTAAAAAAATTGTGTTCTGGGAAAAGGGTTGACAAATATGAGGGATATTAAATAAATGCAAGGACCAAATTGGGCCAAGGAAAGTTGTTTCTCGATTGGTTTTAAAAAAAAAACGGAGCGATAATTTTCTGTAAAATGTGCAATTCTTGAAATCCTGCAGGTATTTACTGACTTAAAATATATTCAATTAAATAGTAACAGAATATAATTCAATTATGCAAATTTGATCCTTTTTTTTATAATTTATGGGAATTACATTTTACCGGGGGGAATAATTTATAGGTTTTTCCCCAAAATAGTCGAAATCCACAATTGTTAGTCACTGGCAATTGTTAATATCCTTGAAGTTTATTTTAAACACAGGTTTTAAATGCTGACAATATTCACCAATAATTTCACATCAAAATTGTTATTCATATGCTTCGGGCAATCTGTTCAGATTGTATGAAATTTATCATTCATATTTCCTTGTGAAGAAATGTACACACACGCAATAGTATTATTACAAAGTTTCCACACATCCTTGATGTACTCACTAAAATCTGAAATACGCCACAAGTTACTCGACGGTTTGAATTAGTAATAACTCCACGTAATTAGTGAGCTCCTTTGCTTTGCTTTCAACAAAGCCACTCTTCTGTCACTTTGCCTGAGCGCAATCTAGACTCCTCATCACCCTTAGAGTTACAAAGAGAACCAACGGACTCAAAAAGAAAAGAAAAAAAGGAACCCTTTCTCTCCATCAATTCATCCTTCTAAAGTCCCACGGCCTTGGGAGTACATTAGGCACTTAGAAGCAGCTGGTTCAAGCAGGACAAAACATCAGCAGATTTTTTTTTTCTCCTAATAATATCGTGGCTCCAATAAAAAAAATAACTCTTTTTTTGCAACACAGGTGGAAGACCGATTAGTGGGTGACTTAAAGTGGTCGGTTTCCAAACATCAAAAGTGTTTTCTTTTTTGGAGAATCAGATGTCAACAAGAAAGTAACTACTTTAAGTGGTTCTTCAAATAATTTTCACTTGTAGGGGGAAAAAGGGCTTTCTGCGGCGCTGAGGGAAAGAATTGTTCAGAATATGTTTTTTCTTTAAGAATTATAACAATTCTGACAGGAACTAATGAAGCTAAGCAGTGATGAAGATTTGCATGCAAGTTCATGCACTGTTGCAAGAAAACTCTCTTAATTTTTCTAAAGGTTGTCTTTTCTCAACAATGAAGAAATCAAAGAAAAAGGTCAATATCATATGAAAAACCAAGACGGTTGTTTCACCAAGACGGTTATTTCATTTGTAACTAATTTCCTGGGAACATGTCATTTGAACTTGTGCGTACATAAGTAAGCTAACGGTGTTACAGATTAAATTGCACCACCCACAAAATGTCTAGATGATGAAAGGTCAACCAAGAACATCATACATGTAGGCCAACCCAACTGAATTTGTTCTCGTTCTTCAGACAAGATCCTCCAGATGTTCCCGGCGAAGATCAACACTCATAAATGTTAACATCTGATGAAAGGAATTATATGGGCAGACCTGACAAGCTGATCTTGCCGAGTCAGGCTGTGGCATCAAAGTTTAAAGATTAATTTCTGAGACCTGACAGCCTTGATATGTACAGCCTTGATATGCACACTTTTTCTACAGGACACACAACCCGGGTATTGCATTTTAATTTTTCTTGAATAATCAAGTCACCCAAAGAACAACAAAAGTATAGGACATTTTTTGAGAATCTATTCATTATTCCACCTCCTATTCTGATTCATTGAACATTGTGTTCTCCCAAAGAGGTACATAATATACGTGTATACAGTATCATTCGCATGGTGTTACCTATGAACTTCCTATTTATTGATCATGTCCACCATGCAAACCCTCAAGTCTCATTATTCAACAACAAAAATAAAATTCGCCTTCAAACCTTAAACACCCTCTTGAAACAAAACGAAAGCAAAATCATAATTCCGTTATTTGCAATCAAATAAAGAAAAGACCAATTGAATGAAAAAGGTAGAAAAATGTACAAATCTAAAGCATAGCTTTACGCTCCATGACTTGTACAAGTACAACCATTATCAGAAAAATTTGAAGACATGCTCAGAAGTCGACACCAAATTCTGCTTGACAAAGAAAAAACAAGGAATCTTGTCCAATTTTGCTGTCCATGTCAATTCAATAAAATAGAATTACTGCTTCTTGCAACATCTCAGCCGTCTGTAAGTGTAACATACTTTGCAAACAGATCAGTTACAAATGGAGAATACAGCAATGAAATAGTATTTGGTAAAGCGTTCGCAGTAAGACTTGGCTTAGCACAAACAGATTATCAACTTCATTGTTTACATTCTAAAGTTTCACATGTGACTGACTACTGCTTAGCAAGTAACTAGCGCTGACAACAGTCAGGATAAAAGACCGCGGCCTCCCTTTGTATCAAGTTTCCTTGGCAAGGAGAATGACCTCATGATTACGACAGGTGATACAGTCAATAAAACAAATGCGAGTTATCTGTGGACTATAAGGATTAAGTGCGCTGCCAGACAGGTCAGGGGATTAGATATTGAATGGAGTTATTATGATGTTAATCCTACTAGTCTGATTGATCTGATCAATGGTGCAAAGGATTGGCAGATGGTTGGGGGGGGGGGTTGCGCTTCTGGGTGTAAGATGTAGACATCAGGAGAAACGTACACTTTAACTAATGATAACTTTCGGACTGCCTTTTTGGAGACCTCCTCCACTTGTTGCTTAACTACAGTTTCATAATTACATGTACTTGTACTGTTATTTCCAATGAAGTGAAAAAGTGGAAAATAAATTAACTGAACTGAACTGTGCTGAATATACCGAATATTTAAATATTCAGAGTCATCAACCAAATATTCAAATAGCATTTTTTTTCAATTCAAGTATTCGCAAAATGTAAGTGGTCTTTAAGGAGATGCTGAAAATGTTCATGATATCCTTGCAATAAGTTTGGTGATTATGTAATAAACTTGTCGAATGCCGCATTTTTGTCAAAAGTCACTTTCGCGCATAATTTACGAGCTTTCGTGACGACTACAAGCTCGAGTTGCTTCTTTAAAATCAGTCAAATATCAACCAGTCTGCTACCTCTTTGTCAATTTTCGACAAGCGCAGGCGCACGCAAATCCCGGTCGATGGCCAGTTTAGAGCTGGCCAATGTTAAACTTGATCAGCAAATTTGGAGAATATATTCGATCCAGTCCAAGTTAGAAGAATCAAATAATAAATTATTTGAAAATGCACAGCTGTTATGGACAATTTAAAATGTTTCAGAATTTCCATTTGCACTTCATGAAATTTTGTTTAGTCGAATCAACATTTTTCTTTTCTTTTTTTCTTAAAAGTTTGTCATTAAGTTCTACATAGTTACGTGCACTTTTTTTTGTACAAGTTTAAATTATACTACTTTCTGCTTGCCTTAATATCAGTGACAACCACTAAAGTTCATTTGCATATATGCATATTAACCCTCCCTCGAAGTCAAGATAAATCAAGTGACTGTTTTTAATAGTTGAGCGCTCCCTGCCTTCATAAAGCAGGATTAACTGGCTGTGATTGTTATGAAACCTGATATACATGTAGCTATGCCTTAACTGCAGGAAATTGATAAGTTTTTGTCTGTTGATGGAATTTGACTGTCACAGTCCCTACAAGAAATATGATCTGACATTTGGTGACTAGCCTGTGTAAAAGGCATGGCAGGGGAACAGGATCAAATTTTTGACTGTCTGTGACTGATCACACAAAAGGAGGATTAAATTTAATTTGCTGTAAGTCCGGCAAACTGGCCATCAACCAAAATTTTAAAGAAACAAGGATATTTTTCTTTTAAAACAGGCAGTGCACAGCTTTGCTCTTTCACACAGCTTCTACGTCTCCTAAATGTATCCTTTCATGACCACTGGTCTTCTATTCATACAATTTCTTACAAGCGATGTCTGGGAAAAAAAATAGATTTATACTTGACACAAAAATTCCATGTCAATTCTTCAACCTGTTCCTTCTTAACAGACGTAATTTGAATTGACATACGCAGTCGACAGACTGTTTAGTTGATTCCTCTGGAGGTTTTTTTTCACTGACGAAATTTACAACAATCCACGCATGATGACATTTTAAACGAAACATTCAAATGTCAATGCAATCTTACACCTGATCGGTCTGTTACTAATGATTTTGTGTCCTTGCGGAAAGTTCGCAAAGGGCTCAAGAATTTATTTAAGTAACGTTGCAAAATAGTTCGTATTTCTACAGTATTGTGTGATACAGCGACGCTTGCACATTTCAATTTAGATCTAGACTCATTCGGTCCTTATTTTTAATTTGTCGGAAAAAATCCAATCCATATCTTTCTTCAAATTTCAATTAAGATTTCTATTTAGTGATTTCTGTTTTTAGGTACAAATCTTGTGTTGGTTTTTGCACTTGAAATGAAATACACAAACACAATGGAACGCGATCCGCTAATTCAAAATCAAACATTCTAAATTGATTTTGATCCAATGCAAATTTTTTCAAAATGTGTCAATTTGTGACAATTTGGGAACTTGAAATTCACAGCTTTGGCAGTTTTGTAATTAGTCTTTCAAATTTTTAATCAAGTTAGCACATGTGGGCATAATGCACAGACAGATCTTTCAAATCTTACTTTTATTCCAACAGATTTCTTCCAGAACCTAAAATGTTACGGCCGTTTCGTTGTGAAGAATTTTTCTAAGCTTTCGGACAGAAAAAAAAAAATTGCAATTAATTTCCAACACTGAATTTCTAAATGTATCCATATCGGATATGTGATTTGCATGAATAAGGCAAGCAGAAAGTAGTATTGTGTGCTTCAATTTATTAATTATAAATGATGTTTAAGTTTACAAAGAAACAAACACCTTATATCGTCTGACAACCATTTTAGATTACTATAAAAGTCGGAGGAAAAATCAACATTTCCGTTGCGATTGATTTTTATCACTTTCGCATCCTTCTCTTTAATGCTCCCACCTGCTGTCAACAAATCGTCGAGCGTACAACCATACACCACAACTGACTTTTGAGAGATGTGTGAACATAACGGCATAAATCCTTCCCGATCCGATCTAAATGTCAAAGCTGCCACATATAGAGGTGATATTACGTTCACGATTGCCCGAGCATCCGATATCAAAACCACCTAAGCTTTAATCAATCACGTTTGATATGTTCGTACAAATCATCCTAAGATTTTTTTTTTTTTAAATAAATGAAGTAGACTCTGGTTTTTTTTACTTTTTTGGCTGATGTAATACATCAGGTAATTGAAATGAATTATTTAAAGCCTTTTCGTTCCTGAAACAGTTAATTTTCTCGCAGGTGCACCAAAGCAGAAGCATGCGATCACATCATTATGTGTCAGATCATGTACAAAATATTCATCGACCGTGCGAAACAATAACTAATTAATATTCACGCAACAGACATTCTCCTTCCTTAATTCAAAAATTAAAAAATACTATAATTTGGACAACATCCGAAATCTCCTCCAAAAAACGTTATCCTCGTGCAATCATAATTTCTACCCCGGGATATGAATTACACGTATCAATATTAACATCATCGCTTGCCTCGCTGGCACGTTATCCCATGCTTTGGGCAACATCAATAAATTACGCTGTACTCCCCAGACCACGACGACCTATTAATCACACAAAAAATTAATATCACATTCTCCGGTGAGTATGACGGTAAATCCCACAGGTGGGTAGCCCCTCGTTTAACCCTCTCATCCCTCCGCATAAATGGGTCTTACCTTGTACAGGTACTGATCGAAAGCTCCTGGCTCGAAATCAGTCTCCAGGCAAAAGACACCTTCCATGCTCCCGGAACGCCGGGCCCAACGAAGCCTGGCCGCGAGTGCTGGCTCCCCGCTCAATTCGCCGAGTCTCTTCCCGAAAATCCACCAAAGGGAATTTTTTCTTTTAAAGAAACCCCTGAGCTCACTTAGGAAGGGCTAAACCACACGCAACCGGATGAACAAAGGAACAGCTCCAGTAACGTCGAAGTGTCACTGCACCCACACAGCTATTAAACCCACAGGGTTAAGTCAAAACAGCGCTCCAGAACCAAACTTTCTCCTACTTTTCTTCCAGTTTCCTCGGGATAACGACTCAGTTAAAAAATAAAAATTAAAAAACAAAAATATGAATAGTAATAAGTTTGCGCGACAGATAGCCGGAGTTGACTAAAGTGGTGGAGGGGGAAAGACCACTTGTTACTGAGCCAACTAGTTGCTACCCGGAGTAATGACTTTGAGGGCTCAGCTAGGAGGAATCAATGAAGGGGGAGGCACATGTATACCTGTCAGTAAGCATTGGGTGCTGGCCAAACAAAGCCCTTATGGGTCCCATTCACGCTAACTCTGCGGCCGGTTTGGAAGTCACTCACACCACGAGAACTCCTGTAGGGGGGGCGCCTCAATAACCCAACCACTGTGTAATAACAACAGGCCGTAGTCTATAAACCACACATAACAGTCGTCAGGGCTTATTACCTATGCAACCCAACAAGGGGGCTGCTGGGAGACTCAAAGGGGGGGAGAAAAAAAACCCACAAAAACTCTCCTCTCTGTCAGCTTTGCATAAGCAAGTAGGTTTGGCACGAGACTGGGCAACCGCACACGTGCCACCAACAATGGGCCAGTTGGGATAATTGTTTGCCCACGCGCTCTCAATGGCAACAGCCATCCATGGCCCCTAGTAATTGACCTAAAGTTGGCTGTTCTGACAACCGCCGCCCCTCCCCCTGATAACCAATAACGCTTTGTATTGATCCCCGACTGTCACCATATAACTGTGTGGCTTTTTTTTTTCTTCCCCTTCCTATCCTGGTGGCATTTGTGCGGTGATTGCTAATATACGACCTGCCAGGGGTGATCCATACACATTACAGGTGACAAGTTCAACAGGTATATATACACGGACGTGCCATTGTATTGTCATACATGTATCGACCCGATTATAATGAACAAACGCTGGCTTCCGGCAAACTGCTCAAAGCAGCTATTCACCACCAACTTAACCTTTGGGAACAAAGTTCCAGATTAACTAAATCTATTCTTGGATTGAGGGGACTCAAATTAAATTGATTTTTAATTTAACTTAACTATGTATACATGTATATAAACACAGTCACCGCAGAGTTAAAGATGAACAAATCGCACAAAAATGGGTTTTCCTTTTACGTGTATTTCATAATGGCTCGCAGTGAATTAGATCCTAATATTGAAAAACTTGAATTCATTCAAAACTTAAAATAACAACCATTATTTGAAGTACATAAAAATCAATCATAATTTCAATTCCTACATTGCATATTGCAATGATTTTCACAGCATATGGCCCTCAGTTTAGTCCACTGCCCAAGTCATTTTGAAACTATTTTCTTAAAATCAAACTGCCTTCAAGCTGATTTACGTAAATTTGTTCCGATTGCGATGTCACCTCACAAACGGATTGGCTCATTCGACATTTTGCGTTCCTGACATATGCCGAGCTGTAATTCTTGCGGAGTACCAACAGGTACTACAACGTTGGCCCAGTTCACTGCATCATTTCCCCGGTCCCTCAATTTCCTTTTACATTTGTTTAATTTAAAAATATTTCACTGGCGGGCCGTAAAAAAAAAAAAATGAGCGCTTGACCTTTACAACGTACTTAGCAAACAGCACTTGCCTAGCTCAGACTCATAAATCATTGGAAATATTGCACTTACTGCAGCCAATGCTGGCTTGGAACTGAGCCTTTGACAAGTCGAGTGTTTAGATAAGCTATTTATATAGCAACACAGGAAAACAGTGTGCTTTTAGTGAGGGGAACTCACAATAAAATACACCCCCCCCCCTCCTGTATCCAACTGCCACAATTTGCAGCGCAGATGGCGATGACGATATGCCATTGATAGATCGCAATAGAACAATAAACGCCGTCTGCGCGTATTTATTTATTTTTGTGTGAGGAGAAGCAATGATTTACCAACTAAATTATTATCTTTTGTTCCCGATTTTTTTTTGTTCTCAATTTTTTTTGTTCCGAGTCTGTTATCGGGAGGAGGTGAAGAGTTAGGCAGTCATTTATTTCGAGACAAAAAGTATGATGCCAAAAGAAGGACCTCCTTCAAAAAGTTGTGAAATTATTCAGTAGTTATCAAACTTTATTAGGGAGAGTAAACAAATTTCTGAATTAAAGGGAATGTAAATATCCACACAAAAAAACTACCAAACTATTATGAAATAATACACATTTCTGGACTGTAAGTGAATGACAGTCCAAAGAATCCTGTAAAATCATGGCACCTGGTGCACTGACATTTTCAAGAAAAGTGGTATATTTGTATCAATTTCCAATGCTGGTCGGCCGACCAGCGTTGGAAACAACTGGCTTTTTTCAAATACTGCCCCCGATTTACCACATTATTTAGTCCGCATTTTGTTTGCAATGGATTACACACCTATGCACAGGTGCAAGCCAGCTAGACTGGTTCCCTACCCTCACAATTCCCAGACGTCTATAAATTGCTCTGTTTCATCTTAAGTGGGGTCAGGGAACCAGACTACAGGAACATGATAGCTTGGTTTTTCCAGCATCTATGAACCCAAAACTTCAAACAAGTCGGTGTAACAACATTTGCTATAAAATACTAACCCCCAAATCCATCCATTTCTGAAAATTATAGCAAAAGCAAATGTATTCCCTTTAAAGTGAACCTACGCCAATACGTGCCGCATTATCAGACTAAATTTCTTCCTCTCATACTTGATGGAATATCCGAATGTTTTACCTACATGTAAACCTCAGTTTTATAAAAAATGAACATTAAAAAAATCAAAAGTTGACTTTTACTAGAAAATACACCACTTTTGTCTAACGTAACATAATTGTTGTCAATGATGTTACATATATCATTTGAAACAATAAAATAACAATTATCTTTTTACCAACATCTGTTAGCATTAATAATCCTTATCACATAAAGTCTAATTCATGTATTTAAAAAAAAAGCACCAATGTGAATTTGTTTTACCCTATCAATAAAAACAATCTGATAAAAACATCAAGTACGGTTCAGCACAACTGCAATCAAATTGGGATCTGCTAAGTCCATCCGAGCTTAGTTTGGGTCTAGCATTACGTTTTTGCAAATTGTCACACCAATTAACTCCTCGGTAATGCCTTCATCAGAAGTCGGAACGCTACACAACGTGTAGGTATCAAAAACACCACTCATAGTCATGCTCCTCCTGTGTTTTGCATCCACTCGCTCCACGCCAACGCAGAGTGTGTAACAACACAATACCCGACCATTACAACACCACCCCCCCCCCACCCCAAGGGATGTTGTCGTAATATACCCAAAATCAAATTACTGTGTGCTAAAACACCCAGGCAGGCCAGACCCCTTGTAATCATAATCCCTGCGTTGCAATTATGATTTCGGAGTTATTCCATAAATCAGGTACTATATCTACCGGGAGAACCCCGTAAAAAAGAAAAACCGTAAAAGAAAAAAAAACAACGTGGCTGCGAGCGTTGTGGACACGGTAGCCCGCAGCAAGGGGATATCATGCCATTATGATCGTCATTACGGGCCGGGATTCTCCGGCCTGGGTATGGTTACAAGTAATGGATTTGTAAGATCTCTTCTCTTAAATGATATAGAACAACAGCTGTGGCTGTCTTTTAGACTTTCTCATTCTCCCTCTTTTTTTTTCTCTATTTCGTTGCTGGATTTACCCTGGAGATTGATGGTCAGACTGACAGCTCGAATAAAGCTCAAGGTTTCTTTCAAAGCAAACTGAAATAAATTATGCTTTATTAAAATTCAAGCCAAACAAACGAAATGCCTGCAGGGATTTTTTTGTTCCCCCTTCTTCTATTTTTTTTCCCTTTAGACTTGTCCTGCAGTGCACAAGCCTCCACTAATGAAATTTTCTCGGCGTTGTTTTTCTTCACAACAAAAGCTTCAAGTTTTAAGCGTGGCAATATTTTTTATTCTCTCTCCCGATTCGGAAATCTCTCCTCGGGGCAAAAATTGCCCGGTGGAGTTAACAATTAGCTGGACTGACTCCGAAATGAGAATTTTATCTTTTAGACAAACACGTTAAATCAACAGATTTAACATTTCAGATTTAATACACTGGTAATGACGTGCACGGTAAACACATGCTCAGGCCCTGTGCAGTGTTTAAATCATGGCGATTTAGGTAATTATTCAGGAACACATCCGCAGGCAAAATTAATCGTGGACAATTTCGGAAAATGGAAGTCTGTAAATGCATGGTAATTAGTTTTTCACGCTGAATACAAAAAATAATTATTTATTTAACAATTGTAGGCCTACATGTACATATTATTCAATATTCAGCATTCAATCAGTGTAAATTATTTAATCATTGTATTTAATATTGCTGAGATAATTGGTTTTGCAAGATGCGGGTATGACAAAATCAATTGTATTGATGTTCATTTACCTTTAACGTAATGTTGTTCAAACATGTATTTTGCTGATCCATATCAAGTTATTTTTATTTCTTGTTTTAGTCCTATATGCTTATAGCATTAATTTTTGTACAATGTAAGAAACAACAATGAATAAATGTCTTATTTATACCTGAAAGAGAAAAAGATTCATAAAATAAATTGTCCTCTTTTTTGAATATGGTATTTATTTTAAATTGCAGCTCCAACCATGATAAACAAAACAAAACAAAAACATACTGTATTTTTCTGAGATAGTTGAAACAATCCAGAGACTTATGACGACCATTTCTGACAAACATACATAATTTTATGACTCAACATTAATATTAACCAATTGTATATCTTACAGGAAGGAGGAGGTAAATACACATGCTTAACCGTCCAATCACAGGCATTTTCTCAACCATCCAATCACAGGCCTTCTCTCTACCGTCCAATCACAGGCCTTTTCTCAACCATCTAATCACAGGCCTTCTCTCAACTGGCCAATCACAGGCCTCCTCTCAACCGTCTAATCACAGGCCTTCTGTTACCCATCCAATCACAGGCCTCCTCTCAAGCCGCCGAGGTCATGTTTAGCAGACATCTGTTGGACTGACTTGCAGCCAGTGATATAAAATTTTATATCAAGTTTGTGATATTAAGTTTCACTCATCGGGTATGTCAAGATGCAGAGAAAGTGGGGGGGGGATGTCGTTATTAAAGAATGTGACATGGCAATGTGTCTTTGTGATTACAGAATGAGCCAGCTTCAACCGAACTTAAAGTCGATACAAGGGTCTTTGTTGGAAACTCTCAACGCTACATGGGCAATGACACTTTTTTGGAAGTCAGCGCAATTTTTGGGTTAAATGCTTGAAGACCTCCCCCCCCCCCTCCCTCCGACAATCAACCAAACTTGGGAAGAAAAAGGATTACAACACCACACAAATTCAAAGGGAGTATTCCTTCGGGATAATTTGCAGGAAATGAGCATGCATGACACAGAAAAGGACATCTTTTTAACAAAAGAGACTGAAAATCAGCACTTGTAAGAAATCATCATGACAGCTAAAATCTGAAATGCATATTCGCAAAACTAATCTACCGGAAAAGTGCGAGTCAAATTGTGTGCAATGCATACTGAATGCCTGTAGTAAGTACAGCCAGCTGATATATGCAAATTAATGAATCATGAATATTACGACCATACAAATCCTAATGGCACATGTTACCATACCGAGTTCCTGCTGCTGCAATGCAAATAAGCATCATGAATATTTATAAGCTGGCAAACTTGAATTTTGTACATAACTCAATTAGTGCCTAAAATCAGTTCCAGCTGCCGATAATGCTAATTTACATAATGAATATATTTATGACCGTACACCACAGAATTTTGTGAATAGCCAATGACTTTCTTAACCATTTCCAGCTGCTGTGGTACATATTTCTGTTCGCTTGTAGAAATGCAAGCCATTTCCACACCAGTTGTTCAGATGCAAATTTAATTCATGAACGTTTTTGACGTTCAAATTCAAGTGCCCCAGGTTGACAAATACACACACAGGTTGAATTATCATGAGAATATTTTCAACGTTGATTGCCATCTCAGTTAACAATGAATAAAATTTCAGACCAACTAATAAATATTTAAAGCAAAATGTTGTTTTTTTTATTTCATGTTCAAGTTTCCAGGAAAAATTTAATTACAAATGTGGCACGTAAATGTTTATTGTAGAGGTTTGCTCATGGCAAAACCCACTGTGATTTTAAATATTTAAGATGTTAACCCCGAACAGTTACAGGCAGTTCCATTTTAGTGAAATCAACGCTCTTTGTATTTTTTATTTTACGCAGTCTGCTACCGAAAAAAAAATGGATGTAACATAAAAATTCATTTCAGAAGTACCGGGTATGAGATACACTTCAATGTATATAATCGGTACTTTGATTGTTATTGATTGACTGGCTATAGTTGACCTGTGACTTCATACAGGTGATGCCACAGTTGATACCTCAGGTGGATAACCCGTTTATTCATTGGTCTGTGTTAGCACACTTCAAAATCCTGCCCATTATGATCACACAGTCTGGAGATTGAATGGATAAGATAATTAACCACGCCGACAGGTGCTTACGGCACAATGCCAAAATACAGACAATTGCTCCCCCCCCCCTTCCCCTGGAATCGCGCAGGGGCACGAATCAATGCCGATTTACACTGCATTTTGCCCAGCCACACGCACAAAGAGCTAACCGGGCATGACAAAACACACTCAGCCTGAATAATAATCATAATACCCACTTGTGGAGCTCTCCGGAGCTCTCTTCGTCCTACCCTCGTGCCTTCCCAGAGGGGGTAAAGCCGGTAAACCCAAGAGCTTAGTCAGCTCTTTAAAAAGCTCACCACCTGTCCCCCAACATTGACATGCTAATAAATGGCACACAAAGACTACAGCTAATCCTGAACAAATAGAAATTAATGAGGTTGTGTTTACTTGCTCAAGCATAATCATTCTACTCCTTTTTTTCTCTCTCTTTCTCTTTTTGGCCTGCAAGATTTTTTTTCCTTTCTATTCTCCACAATTTTTTTTCCTTTCATTCAGAGACCAAATGTCACCCTAAGCATAGCTCTATGCCCTAAGAGAAGTCAAACATTGTTTGGGGGGTATAGGGCTATATATGGTCCCCCCAGTGGGTACTTTGTTCCGTAGTAACGGGCCAGCATTCATGTCATGTCATTGTTGGCCGCATACTTTACTTAACAAAAGTCAGGAACTGGGATAACAGCATGGTTATATAAAGGGGTGAAAATATTAAATAACAAGTTGATTACAAACGCAGGTTGATCTTTTGTGACCTTTTTGGAAGGTGGGTAAAACCCTTACACTGCATTGTGCTTACACACAATGTATATACATGTATGTACATTGCAAATTATGCAAGCGAGCAAGCCATCCATTAAATCCACAATAAACGTACTTTCAAGCATTTGTTTTACATTTTTTGGCATTAATATTAATTTTTTTCTATTTTTACTCTTAAGATACAAAGTTAAACTACAAAGAACAATAACTGGCTACAAATTCACAAGCAAATAAAATATTGAGACTTTTTTTGTATCTTTGAGCCCTGATTTCCAACTGAATTAACCTTTTTTCCTGTTCTTTACAAATTCAAAAAAAAAGCTAAAGTAAAATTTCTGAATTTTTTATTCTGTAAAACTTGCAGTAATATTCTCTTTAATATTCTATGCCCCAGTTTCTCACTGATTCAAGTACCGTACAAAAGAACAACTTCACTTATTTCCAACAAACTGTTGTCTAAATGTTTCTTCTGATGTTTCATTGTGACAGGGACCTTGCCTCGGCCTCTCACAACAGACTCACGACCCTCTGCTATGTACACAGCTGTAGACTGGTGACGTATCACCCGGCCCCTATCACATCGCATGTAATGGAAGAGTAAACGCGGTCACGACACAAGAGAGAATGGACTGAAATAAGAATGTCAGTTAGAATGGTTGCAACATTGTGTGCACTGAGAATGTTTTCATCTCCATACTGCTCATAACAGTCCCATATAGTCGTGTTCCCTAACGTGGCGCACTTCGAAGCCTACCTGACTTTCCTCGTGTAGTGTTGCCAAACCTCTTTGTTGACAAACCTCAAATTCATGCAGTAAAATACTGGTACCGTACTTTTACCTTATTAATGCTTGCTATTTAACCTCGGTGAACAACTTCAGTTTCATAAAATTTAATCCGAAATTCAAAAACGGTGGCGTCCGGAAATTGGGCACAAATTGGCGGAGTGTTCCCTAACGTGGCGCACTTGAATAAATCTCGGAAAATTCCAAATTAACATTTAAGAATTTCTGTAAACTTGATAAATTCTGATAAATAATTATTATCTCTACTTACATACCCAGCCAGATGTTTGTCAGAAAATTAATTTCTTATTTGTCGGGGCATTTTCAAAGGGTTCACTTTGCACTTGAAAATAAAGTCGGAAAATCACGCCAAAATAAATTTTTCTTCTAGCTTTGTTACGGGTAAATAAACTCGCGATTTATGAACAGGAGTGTTTAGAACTTGATGAAATTTCTCTTTCTGTGAAATTTCAGTTAAAACTTTTGCTCTAGGTAGGCGCTACAGGCGAAAAATCAAAGTGCGCCACGTTAGGGGCCGCGCCACGTTAGGGTACATCAACAATACTAACTGTCATTTGGAGAGGCTCCAAAGCCACGTCTGAATGAATTGGCTACGACTTACAGTTACTTACACACGCCTATGGAAGGGGCTTAAGCCACTTCCCATAGACATGCGTGTTACTGCTAGCCATAGCCAAGTAATTTGGACACAGCCTCAGGACTTGTGCATGTGCATGTGCATGTAGTAACTTCAAAGGAAACAAAACGGCGCCCTCTAGTGACCAGTTAGAGCCAGGAAATGAACTTTCCTGGATAAAACCCTACCATTGGTTGATACACAAATTTATGTACAACGTATTTGTGTTTCAACCAAACAAAACGAGTCGGAAAATTTCCAACATTTGATACATAAAGTCAGGGATGAGATTTGTGCATTTTTAAAAAAGTCAGAAAATTTGATGAAAGGTCTGAAAGATGCATTTCTTTCTATACTGATAATGTCTTTCTCTCAAATTAAAAAAGTCTGATTTCAGACAAAAAGTCTGAAAAATCTCATGCCTGTTTATATGTAGAGACTTTTAAGCAAATATTTAACATTTGAAATTAACAGTCAACGTGGAAATCAACAAATCAATGGTCGAAATGTCAACGTTTTTATCAACATTATGTCCACATTCATTAGGATGTCACAGAGAGCAAATGATCAACGAAGATAACAGAGTTTTAGGCACTTCAAAAACTATGAACAATCCTTCACACTCATTCAGTAAAATCTGATTAGCAGGAAACACTATCATATTAATTCTAAAATTATTTTTGAAAAGGGTGGGCAACGTTGCAAAATACAAAGATTATTTGGACTATAAACTCTATTTAAGAATGTTACTTGACAATAATAAATTATAACGCCACTGAAAATGCAAAGAAGAAGTTTCAAAACCTGACCTGTTGAAGTTTCAGCTCAGTGGATATTAAACTTCAGAAAACAGTGAAAAAGCGTGCACGACCTTTTGATCCTGAAACACCATTTCGTCAATAGCACTCTTTAAATATGTATTCCAAAAATCAGTCAATTGACTAATTATTGGAAATCACCTACACTTCTTGATTTCTTCTAAATGACAGCCAGCCAGACAGAATAATTTGACGAGGTGTTTAGTACCCCTATGATCTTTAATCTCAAGTAAGCTTTTTGATAATAATTTTGTTGGTTACTTTTGGCATAATTGCAAACAATGCTACATGTATATTGCCTTTAAGCACAGTCATAAATTTGTACTACTACCCCCCCCCTACATGTACCGGTAGTTACCCAAGTTACAGATAATGTGAAGATATTTCTTCAAATTGTGTGAGAAAAATCCCCCCTCTCAAGACGATAAGCGGAAAAAAACAAGGATTATGGATGTACAACAAAATGTGAAGCTGAGTCAGTAGACCCTCACTTGTCAGCAAACCAGTCAGGCTGAGCCGTAAGGGCCACGTCCTGCCCCGAACAAGAGTAAGATAACAACAATCTCCAGCTAAACTGAAGTCAAGAGGATAAGTGGGAAAACAAAGGTTGAGGGGGACGCAAAAACAGTACAGCCACTGGGCATCTCAAGTAGGCCAAATTGAGTGGTGAAAGTACATGTGCATCTGGCCCCTGAAACATAACTATCTATCCTCATGGCCTCGGCCTAAACAGTTATTCACATTTTGACGATTATGATTCATGATTGGCAGGTGGGATGTTTGTACAAGACGAAGGTATTCTCCTTGTGGTCTTAGCTCCGAAATGACAGCTGCAAGTGTAGTGAAAGAAAACACTGAGGCCGAGGGGGAGACAAGATACCAACGCCAGATTTGACTCTCTGGGTAAATAGCCGTCTCTGGTATTATTTTACAACCAATTGTTATCGTAATGGCTACCGTTACCACGACCAAAAATAATTGACATTTTGGACTGAATTTTAATACCTTAGTGTCTGGACAAGAAATTGAAATGTTATCACATTGGGTAATGTTACCACATAGAGATAGACAATACATATTGAGAACTCTGGAAACAGGAATGTGTATTGAATTTTGACACGTTTAATCAGATTTTTCCATTTTTTTTTCTTTCAGGAATTAATGGGGTTTTGTTTTTCATTAAATCAATCCACTGTAAGTTTGCTTCATGTTTCATGCATTTGTGATTGTTTTACTCATCTATTTCATTGGGTTATTCACTATTACAATGTTGTACAGTGGCTCGACTCACGGATGTTGATATTGATTTGAATTGAGTTGAACTACCAAAAGCTAATTCTCTCTTGACTTTGTAACTTCATAACTTTGGCATACCAAAATGCTCTTCATTGGCTTGTGTTACATTGTCTTTTAGTTGTCGTTCGTGTTTCAGTGTTGTCTGATGAACTGGACTTGTACTTGATATGCGTTGTGTTGAAGTGGGTTTTCCCCCTTGTACTCTAGGCTGTGCCTATTAAATTGTACTCAGCTAGAACTCAAGTTTGGTAGTACTCATTTTTGTACGAGAGTACACATTTCTGTACTCATAATTAATTCAACAAAAGTTTTTTTCTGCACTGAGTGCATGGGTCAAAAGCCAGAAAAATATAAGATCTTCAAAAGTGTCCCGATTTTTAAAGGATCCACAGGTAAATTTGTTTGTTTGTTTGGGTTTTTGGTGTGTGTTTGTTGTTGTTGTTGTTGTTTTATTCTAAAGAATCTGTGAGTACTGTAGATGTTGGAGGCCCATTTCGGAAAATTTCATGAAGAAATAACTGCAGAAAAAAATGTTGCAACCTGACACCACTTCCGCGATTGTGTACAAAGTCTATGGAGAGTCAACAAAATTTGAAAGTATTTCCTAACAAAATTAGAAATGTTTCTCAGTCTTATCATCATTTTTGCCATGAATGACCTTCATTGAGATGATGTATGAAGAAAAAAAGTGGCGTCAGGTTGCAACATTTTTTTTCCATAATTGCAATTGGAAGACTTAACAAGCTGTTATTTAGAGGTAAAACAGTTTGAGAAGGCAAAGGCGCACTTTGTTTAATTTTTCTACAATGAATGTCTCTTTTGGAATCAAGCAGAACTAAGCAGCGTTTTTTGTGATGTAGTCTATCTGAGTGCTCACTCACTCACTCGCTTGTTCACTTTACTCGCTCCATTTGTTCCTCCCCAGTCTGTGTTTTGCTCCCCGAGTCTCACATCAGTGATTTGTTTCAACACTTGGCATCTCCTATTGATTCGGACAAGTGGCCTTGTACTCTTCCACCGGTTGCCTAGCGACACAGTGCCGTGGATAAATGCAATTACTGAATTAAATTAATCATATGACCACTGTTCTTCATCAAGGCCCAACAAATGATAACAACTTGGCTGTATTGCTGGCATTTCCCTGGTGATTTCTTGATGGGTTTTGACGAGTGACTATTTGTAGCTCACGGGAGTACAATTTGTTTGTTGGGGTTTTTTTCCCCTTCCACTTTTACGGCGTTTAATTCAAACTGATTTTAATTCAAACTGATTTCTCCACCGTAGAAAAAATGTACATTTGTACGTCTACTTCAAACGTGTTCATAAATTTCAGACCAAATTTTCATTAATATTTTTTTTTCCATTTGCTAAAGTAATTCAAGAATTTTCATGAAATAAATGAAACTTACATGTTTGAACACATGAGCCAACACAAACTTCAAAAGTCACATTTAATTTTTGAAAAACAATTAACAGCATACATTTTCTTTTTATCAATGGCATACAAAAATGATACGAGATGTGTCTTTACATTTTATAGTTGTGGTTTTTTTATATGAATAATTTTTGATATTGGCTTAGAATTTTGACTTCAAAACCTTGTGTCGCCTTCAATGATTTACATGTCTATAGGCCTATTTAATCTCTGTGTAAATGTCATAACCTTTCAATCTGACAATCTCACCTTTGAAATTTAATTTTGTTTTTTTCAGTGAACCCTTTTTTCCCAACAACGTGGGGCAGTGTTGACATTACCACTGCTGCTCTCCGAGGTAATGAATTATAAATCCAAGGACTTACCAGTATATTAAAAAAAAAAAAAATATGATCGAGGGAGCATCTCAATTAATTTGACAGATTTTTAAAGTTAAAATTGATGTTTTATTCATATAATAAAATATTCATAAATACATTTAAGACAGTTTATCCATTCCTATCGGTTGAGAGCCCGTCACGTGGGAGGTTTTAAACGGTTGATAAAACACCGCCTGGCTGATTTTAAACACTTTTCCTGTGTCATGTGATATGTGGACTCCTATGAAATCTGGTCCCTTTTATTGGTTGAACGTTCACAATCTCCACTTAGGCATGCGCAATACTACCAATGAGTCAGTATTTCATAGAGTCTTTCATATTTCAGCTCGGGCAATTATAAGTGTGCAGCCAGGCCCAAGCTGGGTTTAAACATTCTTGTAAATTGGCCAAGTACATGTTTATTCCCTTAATAATAATCATGCTATATTATATATTCCTGCAAGTTATTGAAGACAAAAATGGTATCAAACCATTTGAACTGAAGTTCTGTATTAAAAAAAACCTGACCAACTGTATAAATACTATATTACAAATTTATTTTGTATAAAGCCTGCCCTATATCGTCAAAGAATTTCTACATTTTACCAGTTTTTTTGGTCAATTTAAATTTGATTTTTAATTTGTTCTCTACACATGAAAATGAAAACCAATGGAGTCACAAAGTTTAAACAATTGTTTGTATCATTTTGAATTAAATTCAGAATAATACATTTGAAATGAAATCTGTGAAACACTTTTCATCAAAATTTCTATAATAGATTTGACATATATTTCTTTTATAAATCCTTTATATATTTCTATATTATCAATTAGATTTTGAATTAACTTTTAGTTCATCCACCTTGAAAAGGTCAAAATTAATCTTTTTCGTTAAAAAATTTTCCAGACTACTGATGTGGTTCACACCTTATCCCGAAAATCTCATCACAACTGACTCATCGAAACCATAAATTTAGGAGTTTATTTATTTATTAACACTAAAATATGCACCGGTACCATCCCCTCATCAAACGATGGCATGCAATTTCTGCCGAACTCCAGTATAAATGATCCATGTATGTATCCACACCAATAAAAATAAAGTGATTATAAACATAATCCCTCTCTCCGTCTCTCGCACGGCAAACTCAACAACAGGCTCGTCACAAAAAAAACCTTGCGCCGGCTTGTAATAACGTAATATGCACACACGGCCACCCGATTTCATTACTATTTTTGGCAACATTATTTCACGGCGATTCTCGCATAAAGTGACGGGATATTTACTTAAGCGTCTTATTGATGACCTAGTACAGCACATGACATTTCAGCCGAAGCCCAAAAGAAGGAGGAGAAAAAAAGGCGAAAGTAAATGTCAACAGAGAAACGAGGAACACTTCAGTGGGCATGTCCATTTACAATTCACCTGAAACCTTTGTTTATTTATACAACAAACTCACTTTCCCCTTGGACGCTGTTATTGTAAGATCGCGTTTTAATCTCAATTTAACACTTAGCCATACATAATTTACGCGGAGTCGTTCAGGTCTGTGACGAGACGTGGATGTGTCGTGAATCATCCAATGTGCTTCAGGATTGTTTGTCAGAAGTAAAAAAAAAATTGACGTTGGATGGTATTTATTTGAAAGGATCTGTGTTAAGTGCAAAATCCAATGAGTACTCGAAAATTAATTATATTGAATGTTCATCTATGTACAGTTCATTGGACTTAATTAGTCATATAAAAAAAAGCAGACATTCGTGCCGACATCTCCACAATACTCAAACTGTTAATTACTAGAGTCTAAAATCTTCCAAAAATCACTAATTTGCGCGATATTGTTTAACATTTACATAAAAAAAAAAACTTAAAAAAAAGAAAGAACAAAAACAAAACAGAAAATTCCTACCTTTTCTCCTTTCCTTTTAATATGAATGTGACCAGTTGAGGGCGCTAGACAATAAAATAACAAACACAAAAATGATTTAAATTATTTTGATTCAATGTAATGTTACTAAATGTACTGTCAACGTACAGAGTATAAATGCACTTCTACTGTATCCAATTTTTAAAAAAAAATCATCTTGTATTCCAACACAGGGTGTGCCATAACTGACCCTCCTATGCAAACATACATTTTGCGCAAAGTTGTCCTTTCACTGTCAAAATCAATCTAGAGATTGTTTTTTTCAACAGTTAAGAGCTCCCAGCCTGCATGAAGCAGGATTGACTGGCTGTGACTGTTAATGTAGCTTGATGAAACTATGCTTTGACTGTAGGTGATTGATAAGCCAGCTGTGCCTACTTCTTGCCTGCTTTTGTCTGTTGACTGAATTTGACTAGTCACAGTGCTTACTTAATATATGATCTGACTGATGGTGACTAGCCTGTGTAAAAGGCAGGGCTGGGGAAGAGAATTGGTTTTTGACTGTCTGTGACTGTTCAAACAAAAACTTAATTTTACATAAAGAAAATTAAGAGATCACCAATGCAGCAAATCCTGATATATATCCGAATGACCCTGATGTGGCAAAGAAATGCAATTGTAATTAAATAAATATTGTCAAGTTGCCGACATCTGCGACAAGATTTCTCTCTGCACGTGTGGCATTTTAATCAACTAAGAGCATGACCAACAGAGGGCAGTGTTTATTTTCACTGTAAGATCACCCTTGCATGTGTGTGGCATTCCTAGTCAACTATGAGCATGTACCCTAGAGGGCGCTGTTTTTACTTCCACTGTAAGGGAGTCCTCACATGAACAAAGCACATCAGCGATAAATAACTGACAACAAGAATTACAAACTGGCCAGTGGGCACTGCAGTGACCCGGTAAATTAGCAGAGCCTTGACCATAGTCGACCGAGACTGTCGCAAGACGTTGCCTTAAAAACGCCCTCCGGAACGGTAGTACTAGTGAAGCACTCTATTCCCGGAGTACTCAAACAACCCAGATGAATGAATCACCAGCATTCTCTCCCCTGCCCTGTCCTTGCTTCTTTTCCTACCCTTTTCGTCCGTGGACGATGACAACGGACGATACATCCTTGTTTATTCAACTCGCATCACTGCGTCCAATCACCAATCAATTACCATCAACTAATAGGCCTTACTCATCGGTTCTACCAATTAAGCCCACTCCAGCAACAGAAAATCACTATCCACCGTCGGGCCCTTCCTTGCCCGACCCCCACCCCCTTCCCCCTTCCCCCCCCCTTCCTGTAAGTCCCCCGCATCCTCTTCCTCCGATAAAATTCTCGAGTTGCCAGGATGCGTCCCAAGGTCCAATTCAAATTCATTATTTGATACCTTCTCCCCCCTCATCCCTAAAACGTTGCAAAGAGCCTGGATTGTTGATTTAAGAGTTTAGGCCGAGAGGGAAGAGGAAAAGCTTGTAGACTGTCGACAATATCATACATAATTAAAGCCACACGGGCCGTCTGGGTTTAATAAGTAACTTATGAATTTCTCCTCTGATTGATGGCAGCAAACAGGGAAGATACTCCCTGCGCAATTAATTATTTGCGATGTCAAAATTAATAACGGGAAAATCTAATTAGACAGAGTTTAGCTCGGGCGAGCGTATGATTGATGTTAGTTTATGATAGCTAAATAGCACGGTTCATCAACAAATTAGTTCTTTCGGGTCAGGTTGGGAAATTGAGCCAAAACTAATATCTCGGGGGGTTTTGTTTCAAACGCTCGGCCATTAGCAATCTGTTACTCTGTGATATGGAAAGTTATGGTTTTTGATATGATTATTCAATTTTACAAAAAACAAAAAAGACTTTTATATAAAAAAAGGTAACACAACACTTTGAACTATTCAACTTCCGTCAAAACCCAATAAAAAAAGGATTATTTTGTAAGACGCGCTGTACATTTTTCAGCAAGCCTGCCGATATAATCATTTGCTTAATGATTATCATGCATTTTTTGAAGTTAATCAACAAGTAAACATATTTTGTCTTTAAAACTGTCAAGTTTATTTAATTTCTTTTTTTCTTGATGATTTTTTTTTCTTTAGGGGGAGGGGAGGGAATGGGGGCGGTTAGCAGGGTCTTTCAAGAAGTCGGAACTGTTTGTTCATTGCTCCGATTAACAAGATCCAACCAAACTTTATGACCATTATGGATTCAACAGGGTAGGGAGAATTCAAGAAAAGATCACAACTCAAGATATTTACACAAATTTTTGTTAAAATGCTAATGTCAATCTTAGAAATAGAAAAATTTGAAATGTTTAAATAACACAGGAATAAAAAAAAAGAACATCTGAAATACAAGAAAACTAAAGTGCCACTAAATTTCTTTCTTAAATATTTTTTTCTAGTCCTGTAATTCAAATCAAATTTAAAATACAAGTTTGCCACGACTGCTCAGGCAAGAGCTAAAAATGTACATGTAAGTAGGTTAATTCTCGGATAAAACTGGAATAACAGGTCATGTTGAAGGCCACACAATCAAAACAACCCTACCAGGTCGATTAGGGATTGTCAAACGATCGGCCCATGTATGTATGCTCACCATTCTAAAATTACACTTGTAATACGATTACGACCACAGTACCTCAATACTGTATTTGTTTAATTCCACTTATTTAATTATTAATTTATCTAATTATATCAAACCACTCTGTAAGCTAGCTCAGCATTTTTTCATTCACATTGTTATCGATGACATATGTTTTCACTTCCACTCAGTCACAGCCCAGTGCGCTCAAGCCAGTTTCTATTAGTTTATCGTACAAACACATCTGTTTTGCCCATCATGTGAACTTTTTTTTTATCTCATTCACAATTTTCCATTTTTTTGTTGTTACATTGCTGCTTCGTGTACGCTATGGTAAGCACCTAATATACCAACATGGGCGAAGCCATATCAAATGTGGCAGATGGCAAGCCAATCAATTTTGTTGCCCATTTGCACAGCTTTATTTTATTTGCAGCCAAAAGCGAGGAAATACAAAGCTACAGTCAACCGCATACTTTTTTTCACACTGTTGGCTTTAACTAACAAGCTTACAGCTTTCATCTCCTCATAATAACTTAATTTACAAGCCAAATATAACCCCAACCCTCCTCAATCCTCCAAAATCCTCCTTGTGGTTTTTGGAGGATTTTGGAGGATTGAGGCTGAATGGTATTTTTTTTTAGATAAGGATTTCGGAGAATTGAGGCTGAATGGTATTTTTCAGAAAGGATTTTGGAGGATTGAGGCTGAATGGTATTTTTTTCAGAAAAGGATTTTGGAGGATTGAGGCTGAATGGTATTTTGAGGCAGGACTGTCTGACGATTTTGAAGGATTGAGGGGGTGGGTACCCTTCATTTGAACATAAGTGCAACATTTTTGGATGAGGAGGATTTTGGAGGATTGAGGATGATTCCTAGCAAAAAGGCCTAGGGGGTTAGGTTAAAGATATGGTACTCTGACTTGCTCTTGTTTAAGCTCTATCCTCTTTGATTGACATCCGTTTGCTATTTCCCAGGTTTGCAGCATTGCTAATGTTGTTAGCATCGTGACTTTGGGGCGTGATCCCTGGCTACATGGCGAATACTGGTATGGGTTTATGGCTTCTGACTAGCGCCCCTTGAACAAAAACATTGACAAAATGGGAACCCCATCATATGGCTGGACAGCTCCATTGGTGAAGAACCGGAAAGGCAATCTGGAGGTCATAGGTTCAGACCCCGCTTCAGTCAATTTCTTTGTTCAATTTTAAAGTATTTTATTCAATTTTGTTATCTTTACATTTGCTTACAGTCCAGACTAAAGACAATGCTTCTATATCACATAATTCAAAGCATGCTGTACGATAATTTTGAAATAACTAGTGCAAAGACATTATATACAACTGATGACGATGAGAATAGCACATCCTAGAGCAACCTAACCCCTAGGCCCTTTTGGCCAGGAACCATCCTCAATCCCGCAAAATCCTCCGATTGCCACCTTGTAAAAATTGGATTCAGGCTCAATCCTCCAAAATCATCTGGAAATTGTTCAGTAGAGGGGTGACCATTGCCTCAATCCTTCAAAATCCTCTAACAATCACTGTTAATGGGTTGAGGCAGTGCCAATGACATTCAAAGGCAGTGGGATGATATTGAGCATAATGCAGGGCTCAATTATGCATGAGTGAACATAAACAATGCTGGCTGAAGAAAAAAAAAGGGGGGGGGGAAACCTGCGTCGCCGCACCACTTTTGGGGCCAACCTCGTCCCCAGTGCTCACTTTATTTCCAACCTCGTTTCGAATAGTAAGCCCTGGATAGGAAACTTCCTTGCTGTATCCTGATTCGATACCGCAATTGGCTAGTAATGGATTTTTATCGTGTACTTGGTGCTATTATTCACAACGTGCAGTACGTGTTTTCGCGATCATTCATCCATGCCTTCTCGAAAATACTAATTTCCTTTCCAAATTGCTCATATTGATATGAAATATGATACTACATGTTGTCTCAATAAAATCGTTAAAGTTTAATTCAAAAAATCGTGTTTTCGTAACTCACCCCGTATTCACGCCGTGCTCGCGCTGCGACGAATTGACTCTGTTTTTACCCCAGACACCGCATACCAAACAAACGCTAATCTTATCCAGGCGCCAGACTGTTCCTCATTTGCATACGTGTTCAAAAATCTTGCACATGCAAATGATCCAATACCAGGGTGAGAGAGCAGGTAGTGATGGGCGCGTACTGTTCGACACCCTGGGGACGAGGTTGTTTTGGGGCAACCTCCATACCAGAAACCGGAGACTTTTTCTTTTTGGCCTTAGCTCCGACTATTTAATCCATAGTTTTTTTAATCAAGTGCATAGGCCTACATGTAATATAGTTGGGACATAGCATGTACAGTGGGGGTTAATTTGTAGAGTCAATTCCCAGACAGGATAAATTATGATAATGCTTTAATATCCACAGTTCATATATTAAGTTTAAAGCTATAGTCCATCATTTGCAGCCATCCAAAAAGTAACTGGCGTAATTATTGTTGAAAAACATACTAGGTTGAAAGATAGGAAGGGGACTAAACTCCCTGTGAAATTATTCTTTCTGGCAAGCTGTCATTTTGAAGTAATCAATGAAAGAAGGCCTTTTCAACGGTGCATGTTAAGACGCACCGTAGGAAAATTTAAATTAGTAGTTCGTTTTGTTATTCGGCGAAGCACGCGCAAGCGTTGACACGACGCTCACACGCGCGCAGTTGCTATAATTCGTCGGATCAGTGCACGACATCGCGTAGCTGCAATGGGCTCAGTGAGAATGTGTCTCGGACGCTGAATTCAGGCCAATTCAAAACATGATTCAGCAACTTTTGATTTGAAATTGAAATCCTAGAATGCAGTTTTTCTCGGAGTATACAGCTGAAGCTGAGCTGAACCTTCATCAGGTTAGCTGTTCAGTATCCTTCATTAGATTTTGAACACTTTTATTGCTCCAAACGAACAAAATGCACAAATTACAAATGATGGACTATAGCTTTAAATAAAGAAGATGCAACAGTACAAAAGGAATTGCCACTGACTGTGTTTGCATGTTTAACCCTAACCTTCCCAAATCCTCCAAAATCTTCTTTGCGTAAGTGGGGGATTTCAAAAGATCGAGGCTGTGTGGCAAAAGCGTGTAGTTGATTCTGGAGGACGCATTGTGTCAAGGTTTCAGGCTGTACCTTGCGTTGTTAATGCTTTGCCACATGCGCCATGCATAGGCCTAGATTATACTTAAAATCATCCACACTGCTTCTGGATATCATCCGTGCTGCCTCAATATATTAACAGTGATCGTTGGAGGCTTTTGCAGGATTGAAACAGTGGTCATCCCTCCAATGAACAAATTCAAAAAATAACAGAATATTTTGGAGGATTGAGGCTGTATCAATTTTGACATGGAGGTAAAACGGAAAAAATATATACATTGAAAAGAGAGATCAAGTTCTGTGAATTTTGTAACTCGCATAAATCTTCTTTCTCCATCGATGCTTGCTTGCCATTTTTGCGATGCCGAATTCAACCTGTTTCACTACGTAAGCCATCGACTGTTCCCGGTCTTTCCATCGTCACTTTGTTATAGCGCACAGCGGGAACCAGTCTACCACTGCTGCATGCATGACACATGTGCTTTGACACAAGGGATCTTGGTGATCATGTAGGGGGGACAACGGAGGTTTCCTTCCAAATTTGGCGATTGTAAAGATTTTTAGGCAAGATTACCATATGCGAAGTTCACTAATTTTCCTCTGTATTGACTAACAAGCCCCCAGATAGCAATTTCATGTCATCAAAGTCAATTTGAGCAGTGAGAAAATACAAGCATTTTCTTAGAAAACACTTAGAATTTTTCAGTCCAATCTCATAGGGTTTGTACACAGGGTGTTGAGTGAACTTCGTATATGGAAATCTTTCCGATTTTTATCATGAAGCTTTGGGTGTATTAACGTTTATTAATTAAATATTGGTACAGGAACGTGTTTGTGTCATGATGTCAAAATAAGTGGTCAACTAATCAGCTGATTGTCACATTGATTTCAATACGACATGAAACAGCCATCGATCGATTGGGTGAAAAAGGAACCATCTAACTGTGTGCGCGCTAGATACTCCTAGAACTATGAGGCTCCGCGTGAGCGGAGCCTCATAGATCAAGAAGCCCGCAAAATTGCCTGCAGCACAAAACACTAATAAAGTACAAAAACGTCCATCAAAATGCAGCCATTTCACACAGAACCGCTGCACAGTTTGCCCCTATACTCCGTACTTTATCTCATGACATACTCACGTATCTTGTGCGGAACAAACATCGGTGGATTCTGTCGGTTTTTAGGCCAAAATGATGAAAAATATGCCCTTTCCGCACTGAGCCAACCTGACACTTGAAACGTGCACGCATTATGATAGATCGATGATTTTCGGTTTGTTCGGCGCGGCGTTGAGTACGGTACAAGCGAAATGATAGTATGTGCATGCGTACAAGTGCATGTACCGTACCCCCTGCGGCGCGCTTCGAAAATCATCGCTCGATCATATGCGTGCACGTTTCAAGTGTCAGGTTGGCTCGGTGCGGAAAGGGCATTTTTTTCATCATTTTGGCCTAAAAACCGACACAATTCACCTATGTTAGTTCCGCACAAGATACGTGAGTATGTCAAGAGATAAAGTACGGAGTATAGGGGCAAACTGTGCAGCGGTTCTGTGTGAAATGGCTGCATTTTGATGGACGTTTTTTGTACTTTATTAGTGTTTTGTGCTGCAGGCAATTTTGCGGGCTTCTTGATCTATGAGTATGAGGCTCCGCTCACGCGGAGCCTCATAGTTCTAGGAGTACGCGCTAGACCCGTGAACGTGGCATTGTATACAACGCCACACGCTTCCCTCGCATAAAAACAAGCAAAATCATTATATCTTTTGATCCGCTACATATAACCACGTATAATTTTGCCCATAGGTAAATCACTTACTTGTTAGGCTTCCTGTGAATTCACGCGAGTGTTGGATCTGTCATTGTCAAGAAATTCGAAGTAAAATACGGCACAACTTTGTCACAACGAATGTTTTCAAAATGCGCCCTCTTTAGACCCTCCACCGCTCAAATCCAGTCCCCCCGTCGTACGTATCCGCGTATCCACTTTTAATGCCCGACACGTACTTTGTTTGGACATTTCTGCAACATTTTCCGACTGCGTAGCCATTTATTTTTAGGGGGTAATTTCCGCGTGGCAGGGTTTTCTGCAATTACTCCAGATCTAAATAGAAAGAGGGGTCCGGTCCTAAACATAATTAAGTAATCGCCCAGCCATGCCAACACTGCACTCCTTCATTCATCATACAGACTGTCCTGTATGTAAAATCCAGTCATGCCAGTCTTTACTCATTTACCCTCATTTACTGTTGTCTTGTTGTTGAAACATTTGTAGGTCCAAGTCTTATTTATAAATACTTTCACTCTGTTATCGTCAAATGTACAGTAATATTCACATGGACTATCAATCCATGAAAATCATTCTTTCAGTAAATGGTGAAATTCTGTTTCTAAGTGGAAGTAAAAAGGAAATTTACGAACCTCTTTGACATCCAGAAGTCGCGCTCCAGTCTTTTTCGACACGAGACGTCTTGCTCCCTGTATCGTCGGGATCTCATTACGCATGTAATCGCGTTTCAAACATTTCCCACCAAAAGAGCACCCGTCTTAATTCAGAACAAGGACGTGGAAAGCACGCCCTCTGTAGTCCAGTTTTGGACTTTGCCACTAGCACAAAAACTAATCACCTTTTAATATTTTAGACCAAGCTTTAAAATTGATTTAAATTTGTAAATCGAATGTAAACTTTAAAAATCAACATTGCCAAAAAAGCGTTATGTCGAGGGCAATTTTAGAAAGACGTTTTATGGCTGGTGATGGGTCAGTCTTTAGGTTGAAGATTATACACACCAACATAGATCAACAAAAATTTAACAATCCACATCCACTTCACAAAAGTAGGCTAAATATTATTCACTTTGAGAAACAAATTCTTAACAGGGGAATTCACATACACAGGCAGCCTTTCTGGTAAGCGTACACCCAGTTTACATGTTCATGAATATTGTTATAAATTTTGTGTTTAGACGTTTCACCATTTCTTTCCGTTTATCTAAAATAAATACTTATTTTCATTTCATCACCAACACTCAACTGCAACAATATCACACGGTTTTGTTTCCACTTCTGATACGAATCAGAATTTTTATTATCTACAAAAGGAAGTTCATGTACAAGCTTTGTACTATGCACAATTAAAAGTAGGCGACAAACAATATGCAAAAAGTTTCATTTTTTTATAAAATTTACAAATTTTTCATAAACAAAATTCAACAGATGCGCATTTCTTTCCCCATCTACTATTTACTTTTAACCTTTCGTTAACCCCTTTTTGTGGTGCCTGACACCGTTCCACCTAGTATCTCTGTGGCGCCCAAAGCCGCCCGAGCATTCTATGGTCTTACTGATTATCCAGTGAATAAACACAAAAATGTAGTATCTATAGGTGAGTAGAATGTAGTACGAGTTAATGACAATGAAATTACAACAATGGACTTGAGTATCAATTGTTAGGCCAAATAAAAAAAAAATTGTTTAGCGTCTCCGCCCTCTTCCTTTTTGGAGGCCGCCTCCTTTATTATTTTTTTCTTAAACCCCAAAAATGATAAATTTTAAACTGTGACATCATTTTGGCCTCTTTGTCTGTTGCATAGGCTGGTATGTCTTTTCCCCCTGAGTCTAATGGCGGGCATTTGAAGAAAAAAAATGCCGGCCATCTTGAAAAATAGCCCGGTCGGGCGGCCATTGTGGAGGGGAAAAAAAGGCAGGACGCTAAACATGGTTTTTGTTTTGTTTTTTTGGCCTTACATCTCATCAAAGCAAACTTCCCACCCATCTTTATCTACCACAGTAGCTCAATTACAATATGTATTTTTTTCTCTTTCCAAAAGGACAACTTTTGCCCTATTTTAGTTTCCTTCTTACAGAGACTCAGACTATTTCATGGAGAAAAATTAAGGAGTGAGGACAGAAAACAGCAAGTTCACAATATAATTTTCCATGAACACTAAGGTTTTTACATGTTGGGGGTTGTAAAAAACACCTAAGGCTAGCACACCATGTCTGCAATGGTTGGAAAAACTACCATGAATCAAGATCATGAAATTGTCCAAATATCCTTAAAGAAAAATTTGGCCAAGGCTTCAATTTGATTTTTGTGTTCCTGGGCCTTGAAGGTACATAGGATTGTCTGCTTTTGGCAATTGTTTTTTTTTTTTGATTGAAGCAACAAAATTGCCAAAAAACCTTAAGAAGGGTGCATAATATCCAACTTGTTGAAGTTTCAGATCAGTTGATACTATACATGAGAAAACAGGGAAAACATATACAAAATGTTTCGGGTCTCGTAACTGGATTCCATTGCTAACATGCTTATAAAACTGTGCCAGAGAGCACACTTTCTAAACCACTATCAATAATTGTTTTCTTCCCAATGATACCATTTCAGGCGGAATAATTTCACAGGGTATTTTGTACTGGTCCTATCTCCACTTTGAGCAAGGATTTTCTTGTTAATCAGTATGTACGTTTCTGGGTAATTAGCATAGAGCTATATTAAAGGGAATATACATCATTTGCTTTTGCTGTAATTTTCAGAAATGGATGGAATTGGGGGGTTGGAAATATATAGCAAATATAGTTACACTGACTTTTTTGAGGTTTTGGGTTCGAAAATGCTATAAAAACCAAGAAAAACAATCATTTTCCTGTAGTCTAGTTCCCTGACTCCATATAAGAAGAAACAGAGCAGTTTACATACATTGGGGAATTGTAAAGTCAGGGAACCAGTCTAGCTGGCTCGTACCCGTTCATAGGTTTGTAATCGATTGCAAACAAGTGGATGGTCAATTGGGGCCAGTATTTGAAAAAAAAAGGCCAGTTTTTTTCCAACGCTCATCGGCCGATCAGCGTTGGAAATTGATACAAAAATACCACTTTTCTTGAAAATGACAGTATACCAGGTGCCATGATTTTACAGGATGCTTTACACTGTCATTCACTAACAGTCCAGCAAGGTATTTCAAAATGATTTGGTAGTTTTATTTTTTGATGTTTGCAAATGTTGTATTTTCCCTTTAAATTACTAGAGCGCTAACTCGATGTACGAAGTGATGCCTGCTGGGCACATCCGTGTTTGTGCACAAACCTATGGAGAACTAGAAATTTTGTACGGCTTTTGTACGGCTATTTGCATATCTGCGTCTGTATTCCATACCGGTGCGTTATCGCAGCCGATACGCTCTACGCAAGCATCCGCAACGCGTGTGCGTATTCCCTGCAGATGCTCTTTGCTGTGACATTTTTTGAGCCGTCATGACGCACTTAAGTTGTTTGCGTATGTTCTACTTGCATGTTGCATGTAGAGTACACTTTCAAAATTCAATCCATCCAATTTCATAATGTTCTACAAACACGCACATGAATTCAAAATGTCTGAGCCCAGGACGGCTTCAAAGCGTCTCCGCACGTTAGGATGAGGAGTTGGTGCTCTAGTAATTTAATATACCTCTATGGTAATTACAAATGTTCGTAAGTACCTTAACACAACAACACCTGATTCTGAAGATAATGTTTGAATGGGGATTGGTATGTACAATTGATCAGAGTGTGCAAATGGCTTAATTGAAGCTGTGGCTGCAACAGACTAACTCGGCCATAATGGATTCTCATTGCTTACAGCAGCCATTGGTGTGGCTAACTGGGGGTGGGGGTGTGGCTAACTGAGGGTGGGGGTATGTGACACCTTCCCCCTCCTCCCCCTGGCAGTTAAATAACATCTTGTGTTATTTCAATTCAGTAACAATGAATGCACAAAAGGGTCAGGCTGCATCCGAATCAGTTGTCTAGAGCTAGGTCTAGGTCTGCGCCAATTGAAAATATGCGGAGACGCGCTGACAAAAGACGTAGCCGTAGCTCTGAAGCCCGTTTCGGACACGGCCTCACTCATGCACATCCCAGCAATACAAAGGCATTGCATCCTAAGATGGCTTCTAAGCATAAGATCTGTTGTGGGTTGAGTTAGGTTCCAGTTGTCGCTTTCTTCTGTGGCGGTTTCATGGCGTTCCAGTCTGGATAGACCTCCTTGAACCGTTCGATCAGATCGGGCTCAACTAGATGCACACCATCCAACTGGTTACCCAAGGTCATCCTAGAAATGAAACAAAAAATGTAATTTAAAAAAAAGAATTAGGCTTTCCAGAAAAATTCCGAAAAATTCATTTACATTAAAATTGGCGTCCTTACAGATGAGCGATTACTGTATCTGGCCAATGAGCAATGATTGTGGTGTATCTGTAAACATAGACTTGTGGATTTTGCACTTAGATTTCTCCTAAATTATGATCTTTTACTGTTATTGCCTGAAGCATTTGTCACAATGTAAAAAAGTGAAAAACTAAAGTCTGTCACGAGCCAATGTGGCCCATCAGCCTGGCGTTTATCTCCGGTTTCTGTAGCACGAAACGACTGAGAATATTTCTACTCCCCCTGGATGGGATGCTAGTCCATCGCAGGTTTACTCCCCAGCTAATGCCGGTACCCATTTATACTCCTGGGTGGAGAGGGGCAAGTGAGGGTGAAGAGGCTTGCCCAAGGACATAACATATGACCAGCAGTGGGATTCGAACCCCTGACCCTCTGATCACGAGTCACGAACCCTAACCACTAGGCCACACTCCCCATTTGTCACAAGCACAGCGTCTTCCTGAATGCCCCTTCTTACTTGCTGTTGCGCTTTTGGTTTATGTGGAATAAATCAAAAATTCACGAAATTAGGACAAAAAGCCCTTATTTTGTCGGGGTTTTTATATGAACTCAATCAGCTGGATACACCACAGTGATAAAAACAGTCAGACACGCTCAGGCATTTCAGTACAATCACCTGATATGTCTGTAGAGTACAGTCAACTGTCATTAATACAAACTCTGTTAATACAAACTCTGTTAATACAAATTCTGGTTAGAGCAAACATAAAGCCTTGGTCCCAACTGTACTTTATGTGCACAATGAATGGGACCGACACTCCACTTAATACAAAATACTGATATAACAAACTTTTTGGCTAGGTCTGGCTGAGTTTGTATTAACAAGAGTCGACTGTAATTCTGAGTAATTAGTAAATTTCTTACCAGTTTGGTTGGACATTGTGGGCTCGTCCAAACAGCTCAATTTTCCTTGTCCCCGGTGACAGCCTCTCTATGAGTCCGTAGATCTCGTCTGGTTTATGACTGGTTTCTCGGACTTCAGCGACGATGACATCGCAGTCTAGACCCTTGTTAAACCCCTTAGGATCACCTTTTCTTCCAACCTAAACAAACAAACAAGCAAACAAATCAACTTTAATATGGCAACATTTTATTTATTTATAGTTCTGTGAACTTTCGAGAAGCATTAACTCTACCCCCCTAGGGTGATTTACTAGGAACCTTCCTCACTCCTGCAAATTCCAACACCATAATATGGTAAACTGTGCACCTAAACAGTTGGACTCTATTTATTGGTGGTATGCATAACCCCATGTAAAGCATAATCAGTTTACTAGTGCAGTACTCATCCTAACAGATTCCAACAAACCCCAGTGTTGGAGTTTGACTGGATAGGGATTGTTAGGGTTAAGCTTCATATCAGTAACAGTGGCTGGGTTCTACCCACTTCAATCCTTCAAAATCGTTGAAGACTCCCAGGTGGATTAGTAGAAACTCTGTAGCTCAATACAAATTGTGCATTTCACTAATTATGATTGTGGTCTGTTTCTGCTGGTCTTGTCTTCGAGTTGCAATGTAAAGTACCAACCACACTGACCTTGTAACCCTTTAAACATATTTTGTGTTGGAAAAGGACTAGTGCCCTATGTTTCTGACACTTAATGATTCCAATGTAGATGACAATTGATTCTAAATATTGTTAAGATAGTAAAAAAATGTAAAAGGGTGTGATTCATTGCAATGTAAGTGGAATATGCAAAGTTTGCAATAACAAAATTGGAAAACACCACCTTTATATTTTAATTGGAGGTTATAAGGTTTGCCCAAAACCCCAATGCAGAAAAACTGAGCTGCAAAATTGTTAAGACTGTCAGAACTAAAACCAAAATCGACAAAACCACCATTTCAGTTGAAGCCATATAAGGTCTCCCCCCCCATCCCCCCAACATCTACATTTTAACGCATTCGTCACCCACCAGGCAGTGTTCCTTTCCGTGGTTCAGCCAATGCCCCGTGCGTCCTGTCCGGATCAGTCGCTGTAGCTGGTTGGTCTTGACCCAGATTAGTTCCTCGGTCCTCTCATAGCCCCAGAGTCTCAAACACTCACGCCCCAACTCCATAGCCCTGACGGGAAAACAAAATCATGGAATAAACATCATTCATCCTCAGAGGGAAGGTCGGGGAGGGGGTCAAATTGCCAAACAGGGTGTCACGAAAGGTTGTTGACAAATTAAAATTTACCCAAAGTATTGCCAAAATTTGCCGTCTAATTTTGTTTGTTTTTATCTCCAACACTGAATCAATGCAGCTTACATATTTCATTGTAGATACCGGCATCACTCACACTAAACCTTATATTCTTTCTTTTTTTAATAATAATAATAAAAATAAAAAATAAAAAATCTTATTCCAGGAAATGGAGAACTGCAATAAAAAAAACCCAAAATTAAATAATAATAATTGAGCTGAAAATACCTGATCAACTCATTCTCAAACGTTTGATTTTTTTTGGGTTTTTTTTAAAGGTAATTTTGTGGCACACTTTTGCCTCCAATACATGGAATCTTCATTTGAAATGTCACTAGAGGGCGACATATCACCCACCTCCCAGTGACCCAGAGGAATATATAGCCCTCGTCTTGCAGCATGGGAACATTCAGATGTCTCATTTCATCGTCCTGCATGGTTCCGTAGGGAAGCTCCATGTGGATATCCCAGGGCGGGTCAGCCATGATGACGGCAAACTTTCCCAGAATGCTCTTGTCCAGACTTCGCAGGTCGCACTGGATCCACTACAATGGTGAAAAGTGACAATGTCCAATGTAATATCAAAATGTCCAATGTCAAGCCCGGCGAACTCCTTGATTTTACCGGTGTCATATGAAAATCTGACTTGTATGAAAATCGGACTCTTTTTCCCTTTTATTGGTTAAACCCTCTCACATGACCGGTCCCTCTCCTAATTATCTATGCATGAGCATGCGCAATATCACCAATGAGTCCGTATTTCATAAAACCTCAATTCATGCTACACCGGTTCACCGGTTCACCGATTCACCGGATCATCAGGCCACCGTACAGAGGTGTACGATATTTATATTAACCAATCAGATTCTTGAACAAAGTCACGGGATTCAAAATTGACAGTTCCAATTTTGTCACAAAAGAAATTTGTCACATGCTGCTACCGTAAACCTGTATGTTATTGCTACCTTCAGCATGCAAACCTTCCAATCTTATCTAGAACTAGATATTTCGAGGATTTGAATTAAGTCAACAAAAAGTTCAAGGTTGGAAACAGTCCGAAGCGACTGTTTCATAAGATTGATTGTAACAGTTTGTTTTGGAACAACTCCAGAGTTTATTTATTACACTGAGTTGACATGTCTGAAACTAAACTCTATTGGTGTCAAAATCTAGTGGCGTGTTAAAGGGAATATACAACATTTGCAAACATCGAAAAACAAAACTATCAAATTTTTACGAAACACCTTACTAGGATGTTGATAAATGACAGTCTAAAGCATCCTGTCAAATTATGGCACCTGGTGTGAAGTCATTTTCAAGAAAAGTGGTATTTTGTATAAATTTCCAACAGTAGTCGGCCGACCACCGTTGGAAAAACCGAACTATTTTTCAACTACTGCTCCAAATTTACCATTTTTTCTGTCCAAATTTTGTTTGCTATTGGTCACACGTCATGAACGGGTGCAGACCAGCTAGACTGGCTCCTTACCTTACAATTTCCGGCATCTATAAATTGATCCATTTCATCTTTAGTGGAGTCAGGGAACCAGACTACTTGAACATTTTTGTTTTACTTAGTTTTTCCAGCATTTTTTTAACACAAAACTTCAAACATGTCAGCGAAACAATATTTGATCTATTATACTCACCCCTCAAATAGTTCATTTCTGAAAATTACAGTAAAAGCCAATGATGTACATTCCCTTTAAACTATTTAGTTTGGCACGACTCTCCAATTCCAGTTTGAAAATAATGTAATGTAATAGAATTGCATTGCAGGAATTGACTGCTGAGTGTTTCAGTGGCAAGACACTCCAACCAACACTTTTCTCCAAACTCTTATTCCCCTACCCCATCCCTCACACCACCCTCCCTAGACTCATACTGAGCCCCATCCTCCTTTCCATCTTACCTGAGCAGGAATCATGGTCACGTTGCTGTTGCTACGGACACCCCTCGGTGCACCCAGGATTTGCTGGTTATTGTCTGGCTTGGATGGGTACTCAATCTCATAATGTACATACTGCAATGAAATGTGTGTAATATAAAGTTTAAATGTATTTTAATGTTTTTGATTACATCACACTTTTGCTCATGAATATGGAAATTTGCATTCGCATGAAAACCAAAAAGGCACCAAAATACCCTTGAAAATGGCAAAACGAAAATTGGAAAAGACACAAAGGGACACAAAGGTGCATTTTCAAGGATTATATTAAAAAATTATCATTGCATGGGCCCTTTAAACTTTTAACAAGTAAATAGAAAAAAGAACTCCAATATGACTGTCTCAATACACAGAAAACAACCTTTAGGTAATGACACAGAGCACATGTGCAGAACCTTAACAATTTCTTGAGAGGAACCGACACATCCTTTTGTCAAAATAATCCATCCGTGGCCAACCGATTTCCTTGAAAACTGAAGGTTATCCCTTTCAAATTGTTTACTGCCATTTAAAGAATTTAAATACCACGTTGATTGATGTGAATCCGCGGACATTACCGAACTATGGCAGTAATATGTGATTGGCAAGTCAATGAACACTTCCGACTCTTTAGGATTTCTCTCAGCTATACTAAAATAAATGTTTATTGATTTTTAGATCAAATTTTTAAATATAAATATACCTTGCAGGTGTCCATGTGAAAACAGGTGTTTAGAAAAGAACAGTCACCAAGCGATTCTGGACAGAACAAAACAATATCAACATATATAAATTTGGCACGTAATATTAAACATGAAAGGAATGGGAATTACTTTTTAGAATGGCGAAGGTATATTGGTCAGACAAGAACTACATCTATATTTGTATTTTGTAAAGACATTGGCTACATTTTGAAGTTGAAAATTTCCTATAGGTTTCAAAAATTTGGAGTCAGCAGATAATTTAACTATTTTTTTGGGGGGGGGACAAACAGGATTTTTTATTTTTTCTAAAAACTTACCATCAGTGTGCTTGTTTATGAGTCGTCTGAAGTGAAGCTGAAGAAAAAAAGATTAACAATTTGTTTTAATCTTTAATCAAAAATCTGAATGTTTGTATCAGTAATAATGAATCCCACATGGAAATTGGTCCATGTCAACTATGACATGAAGCAGGGTTCGACTTTAGCGGTAGCCCGCTAGCCAAATGCTAGTCAAAACAGCGGTAGACTAGTCAAACTATTCCTTAAGTAGCCCGGCTGGCGAGTCAAAAATATTGGGCTACGGCAAAGATGAAAGGACAGGAAGAAATAAATCATTAAATTCAGAAGGCAAATTTGTATCAATTTTTGTCTAGTTTTATTAACTGTTTAGGGTTAAGCTATTAGATCTGTTTATTAAAAACACTGACAAGATTGCCTCAGGATACACGTTTTAGATGTATGCACATTGTTGTTTATGAGACACTCTATAAAAAGAAAAACATGCCAGCAAGTGAAAATACCCGCGGGCTAGTCTGTTTCAGTAGCTCGGCTGGCTAGTGAAAAAAAAAAATTACGATCGAACCCTGCATGATGTGGTCAGAAACATTTTGACGTTTTGGTAAGTGAACACAAAGATGTTGCGGAACATGAAATTATTTAATAAAACCACCAACTTAATTTTGCACAGGTTGCCCCTGGACTACAAAGTGGGGAAATTCTAAAAACACATCAAGTTTTCTTTTCCTGGGCACCCAGACAACCAATTTAATGATCCTTCAAAAGTTGTTTTCATAAATGCAAACATTTGGGGGTTGGGGTTTTTTTCTCGTCAGGAAAAAAAAAAAGAAATGTCGTAAATGTTACCTTATTGCATTTGTGATTGGCCCCCATCTCTTTCATACAGTCCGCTCGGGTTCCGTGAGCACAGAATTCTTGAACAGTGCCTTGAAGATGAGGAGAAATAATAATTTTAAAAAATGGACTAAAATAAATTTCAAGTTCAGGGGCCACCGGACATTATGTAAACAGCCGTCTTAGACAGTCTTACGATTGTTCTCCAGGGATAAGAATGAGCAAACCTTTTGTGCATTCACTGCGTCTGAATTAACACAACTAGGCTTGCCTTGTTGAGTTTGACCTAGAGTTTAAGTTTAGGACACTATTTTCACTCAGTGGATCTAACCTCCTAGTGGCAAGTCAATATTCAGAGCAATACATAAAATCCTTGAAAACACTGCAGGTCATTTTCAGGTGAAGGGATACGAAGTGTTAAAAGGCCTTTTCACACTAGACAACATCTAGGGGTGAAAAAAGGCCACGATTCAAACTTGAAAGTCTCAACCCTACGCCACCCAGAGATTGCTCATTGCTCATGTCTCAATGTGCATGTACAATCGAAGATTTAATGATGCAAGTTTAGTCACATTTTTGATGTTTTTTTTTTTAATATACGAATTTGTCAATGAAGAGCTCAGCATTTTTCATTTGTACGCTGCCTTACAGGCTGCCCCGAGTTTGAAAACTCGAGTGAGAAACAGTTGTGCAAATCCCCAGGGGCGAACTCGCCCCGGGGCGAGATAAACACGGTTTGCACGAAACGAGTCTGAAACGGTGCGGGGTTGAACTCGAGGGTGAAAAACAAAAGTAACCCCATGGTGTCCCCCGAGGCGGCCCAGGTAAGGCTCCGGGATGAGTTCGCCCCGGGGATGGGTGTTCTAGTGTGGAAAGGCCTTTAGTCACACAGAGAGTCACTGCAAAAAAAAAAACAGCACTGTGGAGAGCAGTGAAGCGTGACTGAATCTGCCTGCTTGCCCTGAGATTTAACTACACAAAAGAATTGTGCAAGGATTTGAAGTATTATCCATACTCCACAGACGATTACCTCAAAGGAATTAGAAGTGTGGGTGCTAACTCTATGGGCAAAAAGTGGTTTTTCCAAATTATAAGGGTTGTGAGGTGCAGAAGACTAGGAGGATTAAACAGACAGTCAATGGCTCAGTTGGTCAAAAGACAGTAGGCTGCCTCTTCGGGTCCAGCAACAGCGATAAAAAAAACAGTTTTGTGATTCCTAGAGTCATATCTTCCATCCACTACAATATGTAAATGTCAAAGAACAAACTACAATGTGATTGGTCGTTACCTCCTTGGGATTTGAACTTCTCAACCAATGACTGCTCCTTGGCTGTCGGAATGCTCAACAATTCAAACAACTCCTGTCCCATCTCTTTATTCTGAAAAAAATGAAACGAAGCACAAAAATATTAAACTGCATTACATTGAAATGTGTATTCCAAGTAATATCTTTACCATCACTATTCAGTTAACTCAAACTCTGGACAACACTAGCACTGCACTCCTGAGCCCTACATCAGCTGGTTAAGGTCATTGCAGAGTTTACAAAACTTTAACCATCAAAAAAAAATATACAAATTTGCAAATTTTCTTTTGACAGCACACTTTGAAAGCTTAAGAGAAAAAAATACAAGCTGCTTGCCTACTAAAGGAATCTGAAATGTAAAAATTGATGGCCTGTCATTTTGAATTTTTTTTTGACAAAGATTCTGCTAGGATCAAAATATCGGGCCATCTAGCTGTGTTTAATTTGTATATTTCAGGTCAACTCAGTCAGCAGGCAGTTTGCAGCAGTTTATTCAGTTTCATCTTGAAATGACAAGAATCTTTGTTAAGAAAAACTCTTGTAGATGTCAAGTCACTGTTTTAATCTTGTCCACTTCTCTCTTTTTCTACCCGTCACCTTCTCATACAATGGAACGATCCATTAGGCCCCGCCCCATGGCATTTCGACCAATCACAGCCAAGAGTGCACAACAGAATGTCTGACAATAGTCTGCCATGGGTGCATTCATGCACTGCGCGTTTGGGTAGGGACATGCAGTGTGGCACGGAGGGGACGCACATATTGTTGACTACTTGCAAAGTGGGCAGGGCTTATGACCAACTCCGGTGTCATATGAAATTTGAACTCCTGTGAAATCTGGTCTCTGTTACCTTATATGGACTGCCTGGGACCTGTCACTTTCTTAGTTATATCCACTAATGCATGCACAACACAACCAATGATTCCGTTTTTCACAGAGTCAAATCTTCACACTACACCGAGAACAGTCCAATATTATTATCCTACCTCTTGTTCCTTGAAAGATGTTGCTGACAGTAAACTCTCCAAGTTGTCCTCCTTCTGCACGTCGTGTTGCTCCTCCCCCTCCTGTTGTTGCTTCTCTTTGGACGCCGCAGTCTTGCTATTTTTCGATGCGTCGTCTTGCGTCTTTGGCCCAGGAGAACTTGAGAACAAAGACCAGTGAATAGTTTCGTAAAGAATCTTTTGAGACTTCTCAATAGACATGAGTGTTTTTTGTTTCCATTTCAGGCCATTTTTAGTACAACAAAAAGGAGTTATTTCTGAGAAAATGAAATGGACTAGTGTAGGAATGGAATATGGAAAGTTGTTTCTGAGATTATGCTGAGATTTTCCACACAGAGCGGCACTGAGCAAACGAAGCTATATACATCCAAAAACAAATTGGATACTCTAACCCTAAACCCTGACAGGTTTTCTCTAGGCATCCTGCCAAATGCAACAAAATGCAACTTGGCTGAAATAAGAACCCTGCTAAATGCAACAAATTGCAACAGTGGATTCTGTTGCATTGTGCAGTGAACCCAGTGCATACCAGCCTTGGCACCAAGCAGTTACCCTGCTAAATGCAACACTGGTTTTTGTTGTAACGCTTTGGGAATATGAGCAGTTACCCCGCTAAATGCAATAAGAAGCAACAAAGCACAGGGCCTTGAGTTGCATGCTAAGTGCAACAATATGCAACAACTTTTTGCCAGTGTTGCCTTCTGTTGCATTTAGCATGGTTAGGGTTGAATGGCTTTTGTTCTGATAAAACATTCTGAATGCAATTATTTAATCAAACTCACCCCTCTCGTTTTCTCTTTCTGCTTGATGGCAAGGCTGGGCTGACTCCTCTATCTCGCTCACTCAGCTCGACTGTCATAGCTGAGATCTAAAAACAAATGACAACAGGACTCAAAGTAGGGTAAGTATTTTGTTCTGAATGTAGTTTTGGTTCCACAAATAGATTTTAAAGGAACTATGAGTCCCTACCTTTCTCCAATATTATCTTCACCATCTTATCTTTCGGGACAATCATTCACAGTATTGAGAGTCCCAAATTTTTGGAATTGAGAATAGTGACCGTGTGTCTCATATATGATTTATTATAAAATTGAACTGTTTTTCTGAACTTACTCTGTCGATAATTAGGCATATACTGTCTGTTTATCATGAGAATGATCAGTCATAGCTTTGACTGTCACCATGGAAAAATAAACAGCATGGGTTATTACTATTGGGTTTTCTGAAAACACCTTACCCTATTAAGAGGCATGTGTTGTTGATTTTGGAAAACCCAAAAATTTATCTGAACTTGACGGTATCTTATATGCTTTATCCGCTCCATAACTAACAAGTGACGGCATTTTTGGAAATCCCTGTGGATGGGACACACACGTGAGCATACTGGTTTGTGCGCGTATAGCGCGAAATACGCACGATTAAGTTTATTCTGAATATGCACTTAAGTGTCTTCACGTGAGCGTCAGACGTTGTCAGCAGTGCGTTCGAATGTCTCTCCCAGTGGTCTCCCCCAACTCTCCCTTTCTTACTGTTGAGGGGGTACCTGTGCACGGAGCCCATACCAGGGCCCAATGTCATTGAGATGCTCCGCGGAAAATACGTTTGAGCAATTTTATCTGGTAATGTTTTGATTTTCATGGTCTTTTACCTTGTTATATTCCACGGAGACGACAACCAGACAAGGTTGGCCATCAGCTGTGCTGCCCTCTCTGACACTGGTGATTGAAAATGTAAATAAATAAACAGTTAAATGAGACTTGAGAGACCTTGCTCTACTCGGGGCCTGTAACCAACCAAGTCAGGTCATGAGCGCTCTTCCATCCGTCGCTCAAAATTAGTCAACAACCTGGCTTTCATGAAAAGATGCCGAGACTCCAACACAATAAAGACGAACAGAGCATACTGCTCGAAACGTCGAGTTAAACCAACTGGTTTTTCTCAGAACCACACAACTCACAAAGAGATATCATTCACACGGTGTTACCGCAAACCTCCCATTCAAATAAAAAGTTTCTTTGCAGTTTAAGTACAAAAGCTGAGTTTTCCTGAATATTTCACACTTGATCAGAAATCACGGAAAAAATCTAATAGTCAAAAGCATTATCAATACATCAAAAACCTTAGTTTACAGACCTCCCTTAGGATATTTCTAAATCCAATCACATCTTACTTTCTCTTAACATGGAAGACTCGCATGAAGAAGAACAAGTCACTTTTTAAAGTAAAGATATGTTTTTATTGTCGGTGATTTTAGAACTTACGTAATGAGTTCCTGGGCCAGGAACTTCTGGAGTAGACTTTCCACACTGGCTTGGGACACTTCATGGGCTAATATCTGGGAAACAGAAAAAATGCAACAAGTGTACAATAAAGATTGTTTCCCATCTGGAATAACAAATGGATTTTCACATTCAAAGTATAAAACTACTGTCTGTCTGTCTGTCGGGCTGTCAGTCTGTCTGGGGGAGTTGGGCGTAGTAGTTAGGGCTTGTGGCTCACGATCAGAGGGTCAGGGGTTCAAATCCAGCTGCTGGCCATATGTTGTGACCTTGGGCAAGCCACTTCAACCCCACTTGCCTCTCTCCACCCAGGAGTATAAGTGGGTACCGGCATTAACAGGGGAGTAGTTAAACTGCGATACTAGCAGCCAAACAGGGGGAACAGAAATGTTCTCAGTCTTTTCATGCTACTGAAACCTGAGTTAAACGCCAGCCTGATGGGCTGCATTGGCTTATACATGTATAATACCGTAATCTTTCTGTCTTTTTATTCACTATGATGTACTTTACATTTATTGTTGATTCTGTAATGCCCTTTTGATCATTTATATGCAAAAGGCGCATTATAAATTTAAATTACTACTATTATTGGCTCATGACAGACTTTACTTTTACTTACTGTCCTTCTACATTAATTGTTTGTTGATTTCTTAGTGAATATTTTGTGGGACATCAACTGCCATTTGTAAGATCACTTCATCCAATTAGGTCGATTGCATTCAGCTGCCATCTTTGAGGTGTGTTTTGTTACGTTATTTCATTAACAATGAATGCACAAGAGGACAACTCATAAGTATCCCTATACACACCTCCAATATGGCTGCAGTGCGAACAATCTACAGCCAAGATAGGGAATTGGGTGTCCCAGTCATTTAGGTAAAATAAATCAATCTTTACCATGTCATCCATGTAACTGAAAGCAGACAGCAAAACTATTCTGAATATAGATTTCCTTTTTTCTAAGACTACTAACCCTCCTTTACAAACATACATTCTGTGCAAAGTTGTCCCTTCAGTCAAAATCAATCAAGTGATTGTTAGGCCAATAAAAAAAGTCTCCGGTTTCTGGTATGGAGCTTGCCCGAAAAGTGGTGCGGTGACGCGGCTTTTTTGTTTTTTTTACCTGCTTTTTTGCTTCAAAATGTCGGCTGATGACTGCAAATGGTGCCCGACTAAACTTAGTGCAAATATATGGGAGTCCAGAGAGGCCACATAAAGCTTATTCTCGATCATAACCCATCTAAAAACACGTTAAAATTGTGCAGCAGCAGGATTCCAGTCAAACCAGTGACTTTGGCGGTTTTGAGACATCATCTTTCATTGGAATAACTAATTTTTCATTTTGCCGACGCACATGGCTACGGCGACGCACGCGCATACCAGAAACCGGAGACTTTTATTTCTTCCTTATTTACAGTCAAGAGCTACCAGCCTACATAAAGCAGGACTGACTGGCTGTGACTGTTTATGTAACTTGATACAGCTATGCTTTGACTGTAGGCGATTGATAAGCCAGCTGTGCCTACCACTTGCCTGCTTTTGTCTGTTGACTGAATTTGACAAGACACAGCGCGTACTTGAAATATGATCTGACTGTTGGTGACTAGCCTGTGTAAGAGGCACGGCAGGGGAACAGGATTGATTTTTTGACTGTCTGTGACTGTTCAGACTGCAGGAGGGTTAAATGTGAACTTATTTTCAATGAAATTGGTTCCTTTTGTCCACTGTCATTACTTTGTGTAAATATTTATAAACTACCTTGCTAAGAGAGGAATGTAAACTGTCCGAGTCCACAGGGAGTGACAGCGAATGATCGCACAGCCTCTCCAGAAGCTTCTTCTCTGTTCGTGGATCCAATTTATGTTGGGCAGCGACGGGGACTACCGTGAGTGGACTGTTAGTGTCGCTTCGAGAGACGGAAATGCCCGGAGTCCCTGGGTTTGCAGCGACATCTGAGATGAGAAACAAAAATTATAAATTCAAAATCAGCAAAGGAACATTAACGCTGCTGATACAATTGTTAATTTTTTATTTCTTTTATTTCCAGGGGGGGGGATATTTTTCATGTCTTTAATAATTTGTCACTTTTCATAAAAACATGCCATAATAATTAGGCATTGGCTACGGAACCGGTACCAGTTCCCGATGTCACAAGGCAACAGAACCTGCAGCAATAACGCACACGTGTACGTCAGTCGTTGGGAATTGGTTCTCAGACTATACTTCCCTTGATAAAAAATCCTCAAAAAGCAACAAATCGCCAAAAAAAGGACAATTGTCATTTCATTGGGAAGCAGGACTTGCCGTTTTGGGGAAGAAAAAAACTTGTCCCCAGGAAGAATCAAACCCAGCATTGAAATTGAAAAGACATGAATTGAATCTGGGCCTGAGAAACATTTCCAATTTTTTAAGGAAATACCGCTAAAGTGGCGTTTGGATATTTCATTATTTCCAACATGAGTAATTGGACATAGAACTCGAACTAGAATACCCCCCCCCCCCCACAAACCCCCGGCATTGCCCGGTGCCCTTCTTTCATTCACCAGTTATCGCCGCACTGCCACTGCCGTCACTCGGACCACTCAAGCCCAGGTTCTGCCGATCTTTCTTTCTGCGTTGCAAACGTTCTCTGAGGTTTTCTTGGCGGCGTTTGACTGCCTGAATATCGCTCCAAGTGTCTGACATTTTGGAACTCTGTCAATATTGTGATTTTGATAACACAACTTTACACAAGGAACCACGAATGTACATGTCATACATTATAATCGGGATGGAAGATGTTTCTCTCAAATATTCAGTACACATGTACGTGACAGCGCCCTCTATTGGTGTCGTCTGTAGTGCAGTGGTAAATATAATCCAAGTTTTTTATACTTGGGAAATGCAAACTCCTCTTTTCACACATGGCATGACTGAATGTAAACAAGGCAAATTACAAATGTAATACTATTTTATGTACAAAATTATAGCACGATGCCTCTTAAATCGACTTTAAACAAAAGAAAACACAAGTACTGATGCAAAAATTTAGAGGGAAAAAGAATGGTACGGTATGGGGGATCGGGAGTGATCGAATAATAGTTTCATGTTAATCATATAAAAACACAAGAGAAGTTTAAAAATGGACATGACATAATGTTCAAACTCTCCGAAACCATTTATTCTCTTTCATATACCGACAATCAACAATCAACTTATACCACCGTACAAGTTAAATAGCGCCCTCATTCTCAAATGGGACCGCTCTCTGCAGACTAGCGCCCTAAAGTTGCCAGTCTACTTCTTGAAATATCCCCACATTTTGAAACCGTTTCTCTTTCAATATCGACTTTATATTAAAATATAAGTTTAAAAATAAAGAAACGGGCTGGGGAAACAAATCGGTTATACACATTCAGTCAGCCATGGTGCCTTCCGCTTGCCAGCAGGTCGGGGCTATCACTTATCAGAGATCTCCAGCCTTGTCTGTTCTGCGCTGCTCTCACACATTCCCTCATACGTCTTGCCGCTCCACTCCACGATGTCTGTTGTCCACTTGCGTCTGGGACGTCCTGTCTTCCGCTTTCCTTCCACCATTCCCTCTATGAGCTGCCTCTGGTGACTATCAGCTCGGATTATGAGCCCAAAATATAGAATGCTTTCTCTTCTTTAGTAGCCGATTGAATTTTATTTACACAACCATTTTATTTACTTGACACAACCAAGTTACATTTTCACTTCCAGAACCAGGCAGGTATGGGCGGCCATTAGGGCAAAAAAGACAATCACAAAATTAAAGTTTAGCAAAAATAAAATAAATAAAATGCAAAAAAAATAAACAATAACGTACAATTAACAATGAAAATGTAGGACAACAAAACAAAATTGAAACGTAAAAAAATTAAAAAAAAACAAACAAAAAATAAAACATTCGTGTTAAATGTACAATAAAACACAAATTAAACTAAACCCAACATTACTGTAAGCCCCGCGAAGAATGTAAACCCCAAAATTACTGTAAGTATCGCCACGAATGTAAACCCCAAAATTACTGTAAGCCCCGCGACGAATGTATACCCCAAAATTACTGTAAGCCCCGCGTCGAATGTATACCCCAAAATTACTGTAAGGTCCGCGACGAATGTATATATCCCAAAATTACTGTAAGTCCCGCGTCGAATGTATGCCCCAAAATTACTGTAAGCCCCGGCCGCGACGAATGTATACCCCAAAATTACTGTATTAGTCCCGCGACGAATGTAAACCCCAAAATTACTGCAAGTCCCGCGACAAAATTGTAAACCCCAAAATTACTTAAAGCGGGGTACCAGCTACATGGACTGGTACACAACAACCCATCACTGCTGCGTGGCCGCGCTACATAGACTGTACACGTGCAACTTTTGCGTTTATTTGGAGGGGGCGTAATCATACACGAAGCCACTATGTTACATGTCAAGTCGGATGGAGGGGAATTTTTTTGGCGGGGGGGCAGCCACCATGATCAATTAATTTTGTCAGATTGGGCATTTTTTTCTTTTTTGAGAAGTGATTTATAGCTGAGAACATAGCAAAGATGGACCGATATGTGCAGGCTAAGTTCAGGGTATAATTTTATTGTTGAATTTGCCAATTTGCCGCCGTGAAGTATTATTTAAAGGGGAATAAAATTGGGTTTTGGGTTTTGTTATAATCATCAGCAGGACTGTTGCTCATTATTTTGTACTTTTTGGGCTAGGAGTAAAATGATCAGAGGACCGAAGGCTCTGCAAACATTTTTGATAGAGAATATTTCTGTTGATTTACATTGGTATGGATACCAGTGTTGTTTAATGAGCTGCCCAGAGTGCCCTTTATTGCGACGACACATAAAAAAATGGGTTCTATTTTTAGGGGGGGAGGGGGCGGGCCTCCGTTGCCCCCCCCCCTAAAAAAAATCCGCCCTTGGAGGGATGGGGGTATATACCCCCCCCCCCCCCATTTTTGACCAAGGGGGATGGACTATTGGATCACATTCCCACACCCCTTGCCCACGTGGTGAGAAGACAAAAAAGGGCAGATTTTGAGATATTTTAAACTTCCCTACAACCAAAATGTATTCAATAGAGTACTGAAAAAGGAAGAAAAAGTACAACAGCTTTAAATGCGCCTTTTGATGTAAGGTCAAGGGGCGTAGGTATACATGATGTACATCATTTTGTTCAACTCCCCCCGCGTGTGTGGTGTCCAGCAAGAGTCCCCCCCCCCCCTCCCCCTTTGAATTTTCAGGGCCGTGCAATTTTTTATTAGTTTAGTCATCCCCAGTCCCCAGAACAGATTTCCGCCACTGCCAGTTTGTTTCGAGGAGGGCCCGTTTGCCGGATGCTTTTTTTGTGGGTATTACAAATAGACAAGTGGCATCTTTTTACCGGTTAATTTCTCTTAACGTTCACGAGATCTCGCCTTTTTGACTGAGGAAGAAGGGTCTTAAATCTTCTTTGTTGCATTCGCGTTTTTTTAAATTTGTCTCTGAAATACGCTCTAGGCATTATGTACCTACACTGGTACCGATGGCATACCAGTGTAAATCAACAGAATTTTCTCCTACAACTTACAAGACTTATAGCCATGCTGGTCGCAAGATAAAGTCAAAAATGTTCATCAGTTCGCAGAGCCTTCGGTCCTCAGATCATTTGACTCCTTTCCCAGAAAGTAAAAAGAAAGAGGAACGCTCCTGCTGATGCTGATAACAAAACCAAATTTTATTCCGCGTTAAATCAACTTTACTTCACGGCGGCAAATTGGAAAGTTTTCTTGGAATTTTCCAACAATGAAAATTATTCCCTGAAGCTGAACTTAGCCTGCACATATAGGTCCATCCTTGCTATGTTCTCAGCTATAAATCACTTCTCAAAAAAGAAAAAAATGCCCAATCTGACAATATTAATTGATCATGGTGGGTCCCCCCCCCCCCCCAAAAAAAATTCCCCTCCATCCGACTTGACCTGTAACATAGTGGCTTCGTGTATGATTACGCCCCCTCCAATTAAACGCAAAAGTTGCACGTGTACAGTCTATGTAGCGCGGCCACGCTGCAGTGATGGGATGTTGTATACCAGTCCATGTAGACTGGTACCCCGCTTTAAGTAATTTTGGGGTTTACAATTTTGTCGCGGGACTTGCAGTAATATTGGGGTTTACATTCGTCGCGGGACTAATACAGTAATTTTGGGGTATACATTCGTCGCGGCCGGGGCTTACAGTAATATTGGGGTATACATTCGACGCGGGACTTACAGTAATTTTGGGATATATACATTCGTCGCGGACCTTACAGTAATTTTGGGGTATACATTCATTGCTGCCTGGACTTACAGTAATTTTGGGGCATACATTCGTCGCGGGGCTTACAGTAATTTTGGGGTTTACATTCATTGCTGCCTGGACTTACAGTAATTTTGGTGCATACATTCGACGCGGGACTTACAGTAATTTTGGGGTATACATTCGTCGCGGGGCTTACAGTAATTTTGGGGTTTACATTCGTGGCGATACTTACAGTAATTTTGGGGTTTACATTCTTCGCGGGGCTTACAGTAATGTTGGGTTTAGTTTAATTTGTGTTTTATTGTACATTTAACACGAATGTTTTATTTTTTATGTTTATTTTTTAAAATTTTTTTTACGTTTCAATTTTGTTTTGTTGTCCTACATTTTCATTGTTAATTGTACGTTATTGTTTATTTTTTTTTGCATTTTATTTATTTTATTTTTGCCAAACTTTAATTTTGTGATTGTCTTTTTTGCCCTAATGGCCGCCCATAGTATGGTGCATGTTATTTAAATAAATGCAATTGTATGATGACCAATTTTAATTTTGTTGGTGACAAAAAAAAAACATTGTGGACAAAAGTGCGTCAACTCAAGATACGTTTCAAATTCCCAGGAAAATACAAATGGTATTGGTGCCATGAATTTGGGCACATTGTTGGATTTATATAAGGCATGTTCCTACTGAGACCAGTCAAATTCATCCTCACTTTATTAACTCATGAGTGAGGCGCATCAAAACCACTTATAATGAAAGCAAGATTGACAGCAAATACCACATCCCTGAATGATTGACAGCAAATACCACATCCCTGAATGACCCAGCTATAGCTACATGTACAATGCCTAGATGACGACTCTTGTGACGAGATGCGATCAATAATGCATTGTGTCGCTGTTAACAATGCCCCAGACTTTTGTTAGAAATTTAGGACTGGCAGCGTCTCATGCATCACGTTCCATGTTTTAATTTAAGGCTGTAATCCGGACGTTTGTTCGTTACTCGGCGGAAAGACCTACATTTGAAATGTTCTTGGAAAGATATTATTCAGGGGTGTGAAATCTCAGCTTTATAGCTGATTTCAGCTTTTTTTGTTTTGGATTTCAGCTGTTTTTCCCTCACTTGCTGTGTCCAAAAGTATAACATGTAGGCTATAGGAGATTTCCAAATATAGATGATTTCCAAATTTCAGCTTTGTTATACCTATTTCAGCTGTTTTCAGTTATTTTTTATCAGTGGTCACTCACACCCCTGATTATTATTAATCCCCAACTGCTTCTTAGAATTTGGTTGAACATTTTGTTTAGAATTTGTAAATCCAAAACCGTGCAACAAAATATAAAATTCCTTGCGAAAATAAAATACTAGGCCCCTACTAGTACTAGTACTACTACTACTACTACTAGTAGTACTAGTAGTAAAAAAAAATACTACTAGTAAAAAAAAACCCTCGTAGGATATTAATAGTCTAGCTATTAAATCACGTTTAATACTAAATACCATGGTTCATATTATTCCTCCATGATATTTTTAACCATGCAATGTATAGGCAGTAACTATATACATTTATAAGGATACCAAACATTAAATAAGTCCGCCAAAAATTTAATAGAATTTTACTCAACAGTTGACATAGAATTAGTCAAGCCATAAAATAAATATTCACATTCTGCGATTGCTCAAAAAAACGTTTTAAATGGGGTGGAAATGACTCTGAAATATAAAAGCATAGGCCTACCACCACTACCCCCCTCGAGCACCCCCCAAGAAAAAAAAAACTTGGTGCAACTTATCCCACGAATTTCAAACATCAGCTGACAAAAAATCTCCAACCTTCACTCGACTCATTTAGATTGCAGGATTGCTAGGAATAGTATTTGAAGCACAAGAAATCACTGTGAATTAAAAATTTCTTGGTTACTATCGAAGAGAGATACGATTTTAGAGGGAAAGCCTATCCGAGTCCTAATTATGCGAAAAATAAGGCACAATAACCACAATATTGTCGATTCGGCAAATATCGGATATAAATTTCAAGCAGGAAAATATAAATCCTTTAATTTCCCCCTTCTAAATAGGTCTACCATAATTTTCATAGGGGGCCTAGGCCTAACTGAATTTCCGGAAAATGCGTGCTAGCCTAGGGCCTACATAATCTGGTAAGTCATGTAAGTTGTACTACTTGTAGGACTAGGCCCTATTTAATAAGCCAGGGCCTAGGGCCTATTTATGTTGGATAGGCCTATTTTTAATATTATTCAATTAAACTTAAACTTTAGTTAAAGCGACAAAAAAAAAGAAACACGAGAAAGTCAGACATTATTCTAATCTCTTTTTTGAAGTTGTGGTGGCTCTGAAAAGAGCCGGTTGGTTTGATGGTGCTCAGTACACCGTTTATTTGGAGGTGGTGTACTTGGTGACTGCCTTGGTGCCTTCGCTGACAGCGTGCTTGGCCAGCTCACCGGGCAGGAGGAGACGGACAGCGGTCTGCACCTCACGGCTGGTGATGGTGGACTTCTTGTTGTAGTGGGCCAGGCGGGAAGCCTCAGCGGCAATACGCTCGAAGATGTCATTCACGAAGCTGTTCATGATGCTCATGGCCTTGCTTGAGATGCCAGTGTCGGGGTGCACCTGCTTCATCACCTTGTAGATGTAGATGCCATAGCTCTCCTTTCTCTTGCGCTTCCTCTTCTTGTTGGTGCTTGGCGCACCCTTGGCTTTTCCGGCCTTCTTCTGTCCTTTACCACTTGGCTTGGGAGGCATGATGATTGTTTCGTTTGGTTCGCAAAATCAGCAGAATGACGCTTCTCAGAAATCCTGCACTTTTTATACACACTGCTATGCAAATTAGGGATCCTGAACCGGATCCTGAACCGAACTTCAAAAAATAGATTGAATTTCGTGTCTGTTTTCATAGTGCAGTAATTTACCAAGTTAAAGGAAACGTTACGAATACGAGTAGCCTAAATAAAATTCAATGAACTTAATATTAATTATGACATTTATTTTTTAATAATATTAAAAAATAAATGTCATAGGGCCTGGGCCGAGATAAAGTGTTTGAGACAACCATCAAAATAAAATTTATTTCATCATTTTTCATTTTCTGCTCATTCTTTTTGGGGGGGGGGGGGTAGGCCTAGCCGATGACTTTTGGGAGAACATTCCATCGAAAGTGATGATCACCCTTTTTAAAATCAACGCAGTCCTGATGAAGCCTATCGTCGTCATTTTGGAAATAGCCGCCTACGCTCCATTGCAGAATACTAGGCTAGGCTACAGCTAGTATTTTTACTTTAGGGCCTAGGCCTAATTTCATCCAAATTTCACAGAAATACGAGCTTGCAGTCCTCTGCACGGCTTCCATCCGTACCCTTCTTTTTTTTTCTTCCAAATCCTGAAGTTCACGGCCTTCAATTGGCCTAAAAATGCTCTAATACCTGAGAAATTGAGGACATACAAATCGTGATTGGGCCCGCGTAGGCAAATTAGAGCCTATTTTTAATTCCTGTAGATACTCGGTAGATCAGCACCCACCGAGCCAGAGATCACAAAGAAGAGGGTAGGGCCTAGTTTATAAGTCAAAGTTTCAGTTAGACTTGGTTTCTTCAATTTTTCTCGCCCTCCGAGTAAAATGACACTGTAGTCCTCCAAACCCAATTCATCTCATATCCCACATTACATTATACTTGTTGCTTAAAAACTTCTCAGCTCCAAGAGTGCCATTTCACTTTAAAGTGAAATGCGAAGATAGAGTCGGATAAATTATTATTCATAATTATTTAAACATCTATCCAATGAAAAAAAACCTATTAATTATGAATAAACACAACAGAAGTAGTAACACAAGGACAAAACATTTCAATTTCCAGTGACAATGCACAATGTTCTCTTTTTATTCAGTAACTGCATGCTGTTTACAGAACAAATGAGCCGGACAAATAGTACATTTGTACATGTATTTGTAGATTTGAAGACAATAACAAAATAAGTCAATAATATTAAATATAGGTTTTGACCCTCGTTTCAAAATTTGTGTTGATTTGCAGATTGCTGACTTTTTAGGTAAAGCACACAAGGAAGCTTTTGCATTGTAAAGCTTACGCTACTGAAAACGGAATATCTTCAGTGAAAAAAAAAGGCGGCCATAATTTTTTTTTCTAAATGGAGTACCCTGTTTTCACAAAACCGGAATACAATTTTTGTTTGTGTCGTCAATTTGTTTGGGGATAAAACACTAACAACTCGTCAGTTTCCCTTGCTTATCTTCAATGGAGTACCATTACTTGATAAAAACCCACCTTTGAGTGTCAAATCATTAAATGAGACTGCTGACTGAAATACATGTAGATTCATCAAAGGGACGGAAGCAAAGTGAATGAAAACTCATGCACTTAAAAGGTTTGTTAACAGAACCATACTCCACATAAGCTACAAGTACATGTACATGTAAATTGTTAATTCTTGAGTATGTGAACACACCCAAAAAAAATGCTGTTTTAATAAGGCAAGAATGCAAACGAGTTGAAGTCGAACCAAACCTGTTCTGTAAATTTCATGCCGGTATATTTCTTTCCAGAATTTGGTGTCAAATTGTGCCCCAATAGAATGGTCAAAATCATGTCTTTTGTTCAAGCATAAATGTAAACCCGTTTGGAATACACGCAGCAAAAACATGCCTATAACAAGTACCGCGCATACATAATTTGGTGTTCAGCTGTGGGAATATTTTAATATGAAACATTTAACCTAAATCACCTTCACTATTGGATATATCTGAAAATCTGAGTACTTCAGCACAATAAACATTATTTTACAGCAAGAAATGAAAAAAAAACTGCATTATGTAATAATATGCATCAACACATTTTTAAGTCTCAAAGCAAGTTTTGTTTTACATAGTTATGCTGTGTGCAGCAGTACAAACATGCTTTGTAAATATAAACTTTACTGGTTAAAGATTATTTACATATGTACTTGCCCCAAATTTGAGGATCTTAGAGTGACCTTAAAAACAGTTGAGTGTTCTTTTCAGATTTTAATTCAGTATTTAACCATATGAATGATTTGGCAGTTTGTGAAATGAAATGTAATTTTGAAATCATTTTGAAATGATTCTACAAACAGGATTTCTGTGTACCGTGTTTCATCAGATCCTTTCTGGAGACAGTTGTGAATAATTTACTTAGCTTTGTACATTCAAGGTTCTGCTTAGCAAGAAGGCATTTACAAAACTAAACAATACAAAAAGAAATGTACACATATGTAACATGGGCAATGTGATTGCCTCCTCTTTGATTATAGGTTAATAATATACAGTATTTACAGTGTTCTCTCCTCGCGTCTGGATGCAGAACTCGGTTGCTTGGTAGACGTTGGTTCGCAACACATCCTCTATAACGAAAGAACTGACGAAACTGTGGAAATAAATGCAAGAAAGAAAAATAAGTCTCGATGTAACACTACATTAAATCCAAATTCAGACCAACACCGCAGCACACAACGGATAGTAAAATGGACATCTGGTTTGGAACTACCAGTGGAAGGAAAGAAATGGGTTATTTACACATTTTATTTTTCCGAATAGGAGAGGAATAAAATGTTAGTGTCAATGTTGAGGAAGCACAAGTGTTTGTCCGGTGGAAGGTGGAGTGCCCTACAAGATTATATTTCACATTTAAATATATCATTTATTTCCAACCAATATAATGGTAAGCAAATGTACTTGGGGGTTTTAAAACAAAATCAAAACCTAACTTTAACAACTAAGAAAGGCATGCTCCTGGGTGCTGAAGGTTTTTGGGGGAATTCTTTAGTGAGAAAAAAACTCTCATTTTCCAATGTAGATGGGAACGAAGAGTGATTGTAAAAGAAATCATGTTCACTTAATTATCAAGGGGAGATGTTCATGGGGTAAGTTATTACATTGCCATACATCATACACATTCAAATCTAGTTCAAGTACTTGGCAAAATGAGACAGCACACATGACAGCTGTGTCCCTTTTCACAACATTACTTTGGTCAAATTCTCTTTTCTCTTTTCCATCAGTGAACTTCCAGTATATTAACATTTCTCAATCCACCAAAATCCAACAAACTTAGTGTGGTTGGAGAGCATCTCATGACTCGGAATGCTCCTACATGTATTCCAATAGGAATGACGTACTTGGAACATGGCACTTCCCAGATGGAACCAAGAACCAATTTTTTCCTTTTTTTTTCCAAGGTAGAAAAGGCTTTTGAGCCAAGTTAGTGTGCCGCATTTAAGCACATACATGTACTCTCAAAACAGTACGTCGTTGTGTTCCAAGTTTTGTCCACTTGGAAACAGCACATGTTCCTGTTGGAACAAATCCAAGCATCCCAAGTTTTCAGATGCTCACAAGTCCACTGCACAACCTGCAACAAAATTGGGACTTGCAGCCCTTTATTATTTAAATAAAATGGTTATTGAGCTGTGCAATCCTGCACCACAATAATCAAGCAAAACCTGCTGTTGGATTTTGAGTGATTTGCTCGGGTTAAATACTAGAATTGTCACCAACTGCTGAATGTGTACGAGTACAGCATGCTTGGAATGTCTATTTCGAATGAATAGGCAAATCTAAGCAATGAAGGAAGACCACAGTGAAACAAAATCTTGGAAAAAACCACAAGTTGAGCAACTCAAAGTTTGGTTACAAAGCCGAGTCTACATGAGTATCCAAACAATGAGTTGAATGACTGGCTCTCCTAGAATTTGTTTTTCTGTGAAGTAACTACAGTTCTGTACAATTGACACCAAATTATTTCATCTACAATTCAGCAGCTAAAGGAGATGAGTACAAATATTTCGACTGTATCCGGATTATTGTGGGACAACAAAAGTCCATATTTGAATGAAGTTGGTTGCTTTTACCATCATTGCATGTTCCTGTTATGATCAAAGTCAAAGATTAGGATTGTAAGGTACTTGCATGCTAAACCTGGCTTAATACAATGAAACAAGAATGTCATTAAAATGTTATGATATGCACAACAGTTAAATTTATACAAGAACCAGATTTCAGTCAAATTGAACAGACCGAGAAGGTCCTTTTGCTTCATATCTTTCAATTACCCTGGTCTGGTTTTTTATATCATACCATCATCCAAAGTCGCAGTAGGGACACTCCCTTGATTGAAGTGAGCTTGTTCCTTCCACCAGACAAGAAGATTATCAATCTCATCCAGTGACGTCTCTTGGCTAGTGCTTTCCTCTAAAACCACCCCCATATCCTCAATGTTCTCCATGCCCACTTCATCTTCGTTATTTGTCTGTTTAACGCCAACAATGCCTAACTGGATAAGCTCTTTAAACACTGGCTGTTCCAAAACCAAAGCTGCGGTGTTGCTCGATTCCGATATCAGCCCTAGAGAAACATGGTTAAAATTGATGAACATTAGTATAAAATGAATGTGATGACAACATGGAGCCTGAAGCAAAAGCCCTGTGGTGACCTGCCAAAAAAAATAAAAAAATTCACCTACCCAGTAAACTTGAAATGTTGGGATGTTGATGAGCCAACTTGGCAAGAAGACCAGGACTTTTCAGTTCAAGTTGAGCAGCTGCTTTTAGTGTGTCCGCAAAGCTCTTCCCTCCATCCATCACACAGGCTTGGGACTGGGCCACACTGATTGGTTGCATGGGTTGGACCATCGGAGGGGAGAGAGCAGACTCCACAACATCGACAGCTGAATAAAACATATTCAAAGTTTTTCTTACTTCAATATTTCCAGAATTCAAGCTTGTTACAATACATTAACTGCAAAGGCCACAAGAATACAATAATTTTGAATAAAATGTGCACAATTTTTTAATTTAATCTTGGCAAAAAAGTCCATGAAAGCTTTGCTTGAAGGCAATTGAATACACAAAGAGCCACTCACCTCCACCATTAACCACTGGCATCTGTACAGGAATAATCTCTGGTTTCCTTCCAGATTCTGTTGAAAAGGTGGGAATACAATGCATTAGTAAGGCAATAATGCTCGGTATTTCCTTGAGATGGAAATAGAGAGGTAGGATATTGTGTCATGTCAAATCTCCAAAACAAAACCAAAACCACTGGATCAATCAAGGCCAAAATTTCCCCGGTTCCTCAAACAAGAATTGCATTTTCCCACTGGCAGTGAAACACTAGTTCGCACAAAATCTCCATAAAATCAGAAATCATTTTACTATTTCATTTTTTGATCTTTCAGCTTTCAATTTCTGTAGTTGCAAAGATTTTGTTTGTTTTAATGTTGAATTGATTAATTGATATCATGAAATGCCCCTGACAAAGGCAAATACAACACATCGCGATCAAATCAAGGTCAAAAGTTCTTTTTTAGAGTGTACTTGAGCTTCAACACCAGCCTGTGGATGATGCAGATTGAATGAACGTAATCAAATAATGAGACAAATTATTTTAACAACCTTTAACTAAATTTCTACCTCCATTTACAAAAGCTACCACCATTACAGATTTGCCTCATGATTTGACATTTGTCCATGAAAAGTTTCATGAGACATCAGTAAAGCATCTTATATCAATGCCAACGAACAACCAAATTCATTTTCGCAATTTTATTTTTAAGTTCCATTTTGTATAAAAATTGTTTTGATTTTGTTTTGGCAAGTTGTCATGTCAAGAGGAAAATAAAGAGACACAGAAAATGACGCCCGTTGCCATCAGGTTCAGAACCTGTTTGGGAAAAATTAAGTTATGCTGAGACCAAGACTTCTTCGCATTTCTGCAATAAAAACAAATCTGATATTAATAGGCACGTCACTAGGTCAAAGTCTCTGCTCCTACAAGCCCAAAATGTTAACGGTGCATACAAACATTTCGTTTCATGGCACTACGATTTACAGATCAGCTCAAATTGAATGCCAAAACTTTTTGTCAACATCTTCTCATTTCCAAATCAACATTGCAGTTAAATTGCATTTATCATGGAGGTTTGTTCGACTTTTTTGTTCTTTTAAAAACAGATGTATCTTTTTTTGGAATTTTCTTTTTCAATTGAATTTGGAACTACTTTAAGCCAATTTCAAAAGTAGTTTGAACAGTATTTCAATACCTCAACCTTTGTTTGGGTAGCAAAGCAAAAACAAAACCGTAATGCTGATGTTGGTTTCCAATAAACCCAGTAGTCATGAACATGAAAGAATGGGTATTAAAAAATGGCCAACATAATTTTATTAAATAAAACTTTTTTAATAACATGAAGGTGGGACAATGTTCAAAGACTACCATCAGCACTAATGTTTTCCATTGCCTTTCTCAGCAACCCCAAGCATAGGTATCAGTAAGAATAACCAAAGATATGTGACTGTACTGTACTGTTGAGCCGTGATCCAACTGTGAGCCTGGATGAACGTTAACAGCTAGTTAACGCCGCAGCCAAGTGCTATTGGGAAGCACAGCACACAAAGTGTGCGCTTTAAGCCGCAAGGGCAAACAAATCTGAAGGGAAGAGCAGAGTTCATTTGATGAATAAAAACCCACCCCACTCTTTCATAAGCAACCCTTCCCCAGGACAACTACATGGGTAACAAACTTGGGCAATGAACTTAACATGAAATGTGCTCAGCAAAATATATTATTCAATTTGGTTCAGTGTTTTAGTTTCTTCCGGGTTTTTTTTTTTTAAAGCACTTCACAAAAGTTCACTTCAATTGCTGGGAATAGATCAAACAGTGTCGGTCACTGCAGATTTTTTTCCGAAAGCTTGTTCCGCTTACATGTACATCTGAGACTTTTCAGTTGTAGTTAGAAAAAATAGAGTAGAATCCTCTTAGAGCACAGCATCATCAACAAAAAATGCAAAGGAAGTTTATAGATATTCCACAATCAAAAAATCTTCAGTCTGCTGAGCACTTTCCATGTACATGTACTTCTTATTTCTCCCAATGTGATCAATACTAAAACCATTTTATTTAACGTTTGATTTTTGATTCAGTTGACAGGGTTTTTCCCTTCCAATTGATGTAGATTTATATTTCTTGTTTAATCTTTCTTAAAAATCAATATCCTTGAGATTTCAAACAGGATGAACTTTTTGAAAACAAAATGGTTTTCTTTACATGGTTTTAACATTGATCACGTCAAAAATATCAAACAATCTATCACTGCACCATTTGTTTATCTAGAACACTATTTTATTGTGGCTTTTGGCTTTGCACAAGCTACTGAAAGCTTTCATCACGCTATTTCAACAAACGCACTGTCTGCACTTAACATTTCCGAAAATGTATGTTCAGATTTTCAAACAGTTGATGCAATGATACCAGATTTTAACTTTCAAAATAAGGCCGTATTGGATTTACAAGTTGAACTCTTTGCACAACTTCACAAAACAGCAGGATTTGTTTAAGGCATGAAAACCTCTTCAAAAATCATCCAAAAAAAGGTTACACAAATAAGTCAGGGTCAAGGAGATTTTTGCTATTCCGACATCCATCCCCATCTGGGAATATAGCATGTCCAAGCAGTGAACAAATTGTGGGTTAAGATTCTTAAAACCTGCTAAGTTGCTTCATGGCAAAGTAATGAAAACAAATGCATGCATCCCAATTCCAGCAGTTATTTACAACAAATAATGACAAAGGAAATCCACTTAGGAATTCTGGGCAATGCAATAATTACTTGTCTCTACATGTATCTTCTTTTTTTCAATTGGCCGGTTCATACCAATTTTCAAATATTTGACGATGTAGTTGCACAAGTATCACTTGTTAAAACAAGCGACAGCTTTCACATCAATCCAACAACTGCTGAAATTGTAATGATTAAACTTCATGCATCTTGCAAATCCAAGAAAATTTCACTTGTGTCACATGCATCCCCTTGGCAAATTTTTATTTGGGAAGCACCAAAAACAAACCCATCCAGCAGCATTGGCAGCTGGCTGAATTTCTGTTCATTCAACAATTGACAGGATGAACTGCTTTCTTGCCCAATTGAGCACACTTTGACAAACACGGCACCCTCCTTTCTCAATATTCTGAGCATTTCACAAGGTTTTCAATTTCCGCTTTAAATTTTGGGTCAATAAAGGAATGCTATTCCCTTCATAGTGCTGGCGATGCATGGCAGCAATAGCTTAAATGCGACACAAGTGAAAGTTTCTCATACGACCATAACACTTCACTGCATCCAAGCACAGCAAAGATGCTGGTACTTACCACTCAGTGGCATGTAGTTGAAGGGGTGAGCATAGAGCTCACTGGTTTTACTCGGTCCACTCGTGACCACAAGATAGACCTCCTTCGGTCTATCAATGTCCAGAGTTTTGTAGGGTGGCACTTTGCACACAATGTGGGTCTGCAAAAAAACAAAGGTTGTAAACGTAAGTCAATGCACTAGGACTAGATAATTTGCAACAAAATCAAGTAAAATGAAGTCAACAAAAGCTTCAGTTTCTTCGATAAAAAAATTGTCGACTTACATTGTGGAACAGTGCCTTGTCCATCTCACAGTTGCCTTCCCAGAGGACTTTGCCAAGTGGACAGAGTTCCTGCAACTTCACCTTAGTGTGCTTGGCGATGAAGTTCTTGCCAATAATGAACATATCCTCGTCACCTTTGACAGAGCAGGAAGTCAGGCTCTTTTTGACTATCTCCGGATGACCAAGTGGCTGAGCTGTTACAGGGGCAAAGGTCAAAGAATTTTTAAGTACATGGCTATATATACATTGTCAAAATATTCATACATGTTCACATTTTTTAATTCAACTCTAGATACAGTTCAGAAGTGCATGTACTTACTGCAACAGATTGGAGAAGACGTTTCCTGAAGTATCGTGACAGAACCATCAGGCCTTTTGATGAAGACTCTGAAAACGAGACGTACAGTTGTACTCTTCCTCTTTGATCTTGCAAGTCCTATTCTCTGTTCAACATCTGCATTCCTCAGCTTGAGAATACCCACACAGTCAACACTAAACAAAAATTGAAAGTAAACAAGAACCAAGTAAAAAACCTGCTAAATATTCTGAAGTTGTGAAACTAGGTTTTCAGGGAATGTGAACATTAAAGAATTATTGTGTGTACTTTACCTCATTTCCATGTTGTTGCCAGTACACTCCCAAGGGATCTCTATGACTGTTGTTCCGTCAATATCGATCTCTGTGCAAGGAGTTGTATTTCTGCCTGTCACTTTGCATGCTTGGTAGTAACCATGCGGTTTGATTTTGCCTTGGTCTGAGGCGACGAAGACATGTAACGTCACTCCCTCATTCACTCCATCAAGCTAAAGAGTAGAGAAAAATAAACCGTTACATCATGCAACATGTTTTAGGTTAAAGATTTTACTAATAAATTGTAAAATCTTTAGCAGAACAATCCATCTGCAAAAATTTGTTGATGTAACTTACCTTCAAGGTGGGGAATGCCTGTTGTGTTTCATCTTTGACACTGCCACGGCTGCCCTCTGTGAGATATCTGGCCCTGTGATGTTTCTCTGGCTGGACAAGCATGGACAATACAGCACTGCCATCAGTACTCGGGAAGGAAAGATTCAAACTTGGTGGCTTCGACTTGGCTACTTTGCGTTGACTACACTGTTTTGTGCTGTTGAAAAAATTATAAACTAACCAGTAAATATCCAATAACAAAATGATTTGTATTTTCCTGTCAGGGAAAAATGGGGTTAATAGCACTGGAAACAACACAAAAGATCCACATGTGACACTTCTTGTTTCACATGTGAATCTTTTACAAAGAATGAATGGGCCCGAGGATGGACACCTTAACTGTACCTGGTTCTGACTGGTACAGAAGCATTTCCGTTTTCTGTTGCAGGACCTTCTAGGTTGAAGGTTGTACACACGAAACTGGGGTCAGTGATTGCCAGTCCAAAGTCGAAACCTCCCGGTGGACTTCTTGGAACCTGGGCAACAGACCCAGGCGACAACTGCGAAATGGAAGTCCGGCGTACTTTTGCTTTAGGTTCCTCTTCCCAAAAGCCAGGATCGTTGTTATTTACGTCATCCTCCAGTAATGATGCGAGGGAGCTGATAGTGTCCTCATCAAAGGTGAGGTGGTCCGTGCCTTCGACAATGGGAGACGAAGCTGTGCTGTTACTGTCCATGCTGAATGGGCTTGAAGGTTCACTTGGGCAACTTGTGGACATTGGGGAGGAGACGGCATACGAGCTTTCCTCTGGGCTGCCCACAGCCTCGGACTCATAACCCTGGGTGATTTGGCTGGCCATCAGGAGGGCCAAGCTGTCACTTACACTTACCTTGTCGTTTGACAAGAACGGGTTAAATTCTTGACTTTGAGCAATGTTTGCAGTTTCGGACTTCACAGAGGATAGGTCTGAAGTTGCCTCGTTCATTGAAAGATCTGGATATTTCATAAAATTCAGATATAAAGGCAGATACTATCAGGTTGTGTCCTTCAAAAACCAATTCTTTTTCCTCAGGCTACCTTCAAGGGTGGAAACACCACATTAACAATACAAATGTAAAGGTGGTTGGTTGGGTTTTTTCCTTTGCTTATTCCAGTTTATATTTATTTCATTTTTTAAATATCAATTGAAATTGAATGATGGCTACTTTAAATTAGGCAAACGAACCAACACCAATACATTTGCATATTTCACTCAACACTCAATAAAGCAACAGTTAAATTTAGTTCAGATGTAAGTTTTATTAGCAAATCAGCACTAAACACATCACACCTTGGATACATTTACATGCAAATTATATATCTATTGCTATGTTTAAAATAACATCTATATTTATTCTCAAATCATATAGCTTTACAAATTATGTCCAATGGTTTTACTTCAAAACGTAGGCCTAGTTGCTGGCAAAACAAAATCCAACTTTTACTCAAGTTTATAACATATTTGGAAAATGACTTAGTAAAAAGGGAATAAAGCAGTTTTCAAGGAAACCATGCATCTCATGCATTTTGTTGACTTAACCACCACACACAAAATAACCAACTATATTTTTCTAATTATAAAGCAACAGTCTGATTGGTGAAACATTTTATCAGTCAGATAAATGAGCACTGATTATAAAATCAGTAATAAATGTACAAGTTTGACTTGCAAATTTAATACAATTTTAAGCTAAAGATTCACTAAATGGGCTAGTGGTTACGAAAACAATGTACATAGGCCCTATATACAAATTAAATTCTTAAAAATTCTTGGCCGGATGATATTTCTGTAAGACATTATTAGTATTACAGGCAGAATGAACTTTGAAACGGGGTTTTTCTTACCTGTCTTTATGGCTAGGAAATTACTTTGAGACTGCTGGCTGTCCAATACAAATGTAAAACCTGCAATGAAAGAAAACAAAATCAAAACAAAAGAATAAATTCCAAGAATCAAAGACAATGTCATCAACTGAAACAGCAATAGCAAGAAACTGTCCCCATGATAAGGCCCACAATAAGCTGATCAGAAAGTTAAATCCGCACACCATTCATTAACAAGAAAAACAAATCACATCCAGTTCACACCTCTCATAATTGCAAAATCCCCAAGTTATTTCCTCATTGCGAAACAAAATGTCAATCATTTTGTTGCCAGCGACCACACAAGAGCACTAAGCGATGCCTGGAATGCATGCGCAGGGTCCCCAGAAAAACTCTCTACGATGATTGGTCAATCCACTGAAACTCCTAATTTGCATAGCAGACGGTAAAATAAGCCACGCCCAGGTGCAGTTTTTCGGCGCCATTACTGGGCCAACGTGCCTCCAAAGAGAGAAACATATTTTGTTCCGAAATTGTATGCCTTTCCATCGCAAAATTATTGAGAACAAAATACTACCTCCTATTTCAGCATTTTCAGTTAATAATGCAGAGATTCTATAACTAATGAAGTATTCAATAAGTCCTTTAATGGATTAAAAAACAGAACTGCCCCTGGCCTTGAAATGGCGAAATTTGAGCAAATATAAAACCATGAAAACAAATGATTCGGACACGCACCTTTTGAGCAGTTATTGAAAGAATTTAGGTCTTCTACTCGTAAACCATCCAGCCCTAAGGAGTCCAAAGAAAACAACGGCATCGTATAGTTGCTGCGGCTTGAACCTTGGCAATAGAACCTTGTGTAAACTCCCAGAAATTTTGTGAAAATAGTCGTTCAGTGAGCAGACAATTTTTTTACACGTCTAATCCTCACGGCGCGGCTACAAGAAATGATGAACACGCGTAAGTACGACTCTTATTGGCTTATGCCGAGGGTGTGCGTGAAGGGTATGCCATTACGTCATTTTGCGTGAAGCTCATTGGACGCCGTGTGAATATTTTTATCCTCATTTGCATTGACGTTAGCTACACGTGAGCAAAATAAATATCACGTGATATGTACGTACGCGGTGCCGCGCAACCGGAATGGGGATTATAAATAGTAACTGACGTAATGCATAATGTCAAGCGAAAACAAAATTTCAGTTCAGCAGCAGAGCTTGCGCGTAATACATTATAATGTTGTGACTTGTGACCTATTGCGGATGCACGACAAGAAGGAAATACATCGTGAAAAAATCACAAGACATTGGTTTTAATTTCTTCACCAAAGTTCATTATGCGTGAAATTCGAAAGCATACGTAAGACATCTTTTTAAATTAAAATGAATAGCATAACAAGCTAAAGGCCTAATAAAACCAATCGAGAAATCGAAACAAACCAAACATGCTTTTAGGATATTGTACAATTTGGTGTATGGAAGACTACAGATGTCAAACTTACCTGAACATATGGGTTTTTATTATTATCAACACAGCATTCGCAGTGCAGTGTAACCACGGAGGTAGAATTATACCTTTTATCGGTAGCTGATGGGGTGGGAATGCACTTCCTGTGAATGATGAAATTGGGGAGGACAGAGCTAGAGGGACTTTCCCTGCAGGATTACGTCACGTGTTAAATTCGGGGCTGGGGCCGTGTGCAGAGCAGTTTTTGTTGATATTTCATTTTTATATAAAAAAAAATTAACAACTGTTCTGCTGGGGTTTTTTTATTTAAAAATAAATGCATCACATTAACACGAGTGGTTCAGTTTCCACGGCAATTTCATAAAAAAAAATTCTAAAAGGATATTAATTATAAAACTACACTTTCATAAAATATTACAAATACAATGTAACATTATTACTAAAGTACACTTTCATAGTGTAATCTTTATATCTAATACATGTTATATATTTTAAAGTTTTTTATGACTATTGTGATAACTTTTAAACTTTCAATGGGGACGCTGTTCAAATCCGCGACGATTATTAAATATACCCCCTAAATTAACGTCACACTTATACGGAATCAGCATGAATCAAGCAGAATAATTGTTTTGGGTGTCAGAACGGGGGGGGGGGGTGTTCGCATTATTGTTAAGGAATTCCTACATATATTATATATTATAGAGATAACCAATGAAATCGTCTTCTATCACAGTGCTCGATACATCTCTGTAGAGCTAGCTATAATCATGCAATAAATTTAGATTATGAGCTACTCAAGTTGGCATATTTCTCTTCTGGACAGACTGTTTCTTACAGGCACTTGTGCGTATAAGAGACTTTATTCAGAGGGTGAAGCCCAATACAAAAGCCTAGTTTCTCCGGTTAAAAAAACTTATTCACTAACCATAAAAATTAAAAATTCGTTTTGGAGAAAAAAAACCCAACCTTTTTTAAGTACGGGGAGATTTTATCTCTATACTCTACATGCAATATGCACCAAAGTCGCAATTTGCATCGATTTAACTTACTCAAATATTGTTTTTCTCGCAATTTTCTCGAATTCAAAATGTAAATTTGAAGTCAAAATAAACATTAAGATGCCTTTGAGGCAAATAATCGAAGTAAACACATAATGCGAAGTATTCTATTCATCCACACGACCGTCCTGCATCATTTATTAGTGCGTATTATTATTAGTGCCAGCCTTGGTACTGATATTGTATATGTGCGCTGCACCCGGAAATTATAAATTCAGTTTAGGCATATACTTTTATTTCTGTAGGTGTAGCCGCCGGAAATTTCCTTGGAGGGTTGTTGGAAAATTTGGTAACTTTCTATTTTTATCCTGAGGTATAAGGGAAAAGGGAAACCTAATAATTCAATCTTTTATATAAAAGACCCAAAATAAAAGCGTATTTAAATGTTGAACTTAAAGGTCCAAAATATAGGACGAAAAAAGTATGCCGTTTAAATAAAACATAATAAATAGAAAGGTCATTAGAACTCGAATATTTATTATTATTATTAGTCATTTCTGGTAATGAAACCAAGGATTCCTCAAAAGCGCCCTAGGCACTGTATCCCAGAAGCCTGAAGAAACCTGTGGAGAGAAGACAATGTGGGAGGAAAAGCCCAGAAGAATATTCTGGGGAAAACCGACGGAATCAGGCAGGGACTGAAAACCCAATCCACATATTGGCCCAGATGGGATTCGAACCCGCGGGTCACTGCGGTGGAAGGCGAGTAAAGTACCGCTACGCCAAGCTGACTCGAGTATAGACTCTTGGCCAATTGAAAGGCAATTTTGCCTTTAAGAAAAACATCCGGATAGGATCGAAATGTCTGGCCCTCCTCAAGTTTCGAGCCGACAAGCATTTTGTCTCACATGAAAAAGCCACATAGGGCCTAAGTTTATGCTCACGTATATAATTATACTGTGCACTCGTAAATGCACCAATATTGTATGTGACCAATACAAGTTTCGAGTCGACAATTAAGCATTTGCCTCACATTAAAAAGCCGCATAAATATTTATGTTCATGAATACATACTGCATGTACACTCGTGCACCAATAGGGCGTTTGCGACAAAGCACTTAAACACAGCAGCAATAGCAAAGGGCGGATAACCGAGGAGGCGGATAACCGAGGTCGGCTTACCCCCCCCCCCCCCTTCTCCCCCTCCCTCTGCCAAATTAATCGTCCATACTTGGGACGGATCCAGGAATTTTCGCAGGGGGGTGTTTCATCAGCAAAAAAATCTGAAATGTACACAGGTTTTGTTCTCCGGACACTTGGACTCCGAAAATCAATTGGGGGGGGGGGGGGGGGGATGGGGGGGGCTCCTACCATACTTTCAATGAGGGCGCTGTTCAAACCGGCGACAAATATTAACACTTTTATAACAAACTAGTGTACAAATACCCCCTAACCATGCTGGCTCTGTTCGTATTTTGTGCACAGGAAGACATTATTTCCAGTATAATTTTTTGGGCTCAGAGCAGGGCGGGGGGGGGGGTGCATTATTTTAAAGGAATTTCTATGATTTTTTTTTTCAATAGAGCTGGGGGGCCTGGATCCGCGCCTGCATACTGGAAACTACAAATTTCCTTCCCTGACTGAATAACCTCATGCACCGTTGAAAATCTTGGTTTATTCCCATGATGCCTTTGGCCCGTTTACTTTACTGGTGGGTTGATATGATTTCAACGCAGGCGTTTCAGCTATAGGAGGCCTATATATCTCCGCATTAAAAAAAAAGAAAAAAAATCTGAATCCGCCACTGACAAGACGGAAAAGACCATAAGATGAAAATGCTCAGACCATACATTTTAGACTACTTTCTATTACGGTTTGAGTGCCAAGAAGAAAACGCTATCACCTTCGAAATAAATAGACCTATAAATATATACAAGTATTTTATTACAAAAATGACATTTTGGAATGACACCTCATGTTCTTGTAATTTAACTTCAGAGAAACATGCGGATACATCATGTGAAATGGCTATAAGAAAGACGCGGGTGGTTCTAAGAACATTTTATTATTGCAGTTTGAACTCGACGTTTCGACTGCATGTATAATATTCTTGAGTACAGACCGTCATAGGGAGAATGCATCGACTCCGAATTAAGGGAATCATACATGTTCCTCTACCCAACATAATATTTTCGAGGTACACCCTGAAAAATATATTAATTATATATTTTCTAGCAAATGTTATTCACTTTTGAACGAGACATCGAACGAAATATGGAATAGATGTACTTTTCGATGCCAAACTGATTCAGACGGATCTTTTTTGTGCGTGTATCGCCCAAACCGACCCAAAATTAATCCTTTTTTTCAGAGGGTCGAAGAAGCCTAAAAAAAGGAAAGTAGTTTCTCGCTAAAATAAAAACATAGAAATTGAAATGCTTTTGAGAATAAAAATCTTTTGTTTATGTACGGGGAGATCGAGCATTTTTAAATACAATATCTGACCGTTTATCTCTCTATATAGGCCTAAAACTCTCCATGCAACGTAGAAAGTCGCAATTTGCATTGATTTAACTTACCCAAATGATGCCCACGCCCACGCAACTTCTTGAAGTAAAAAATAAATATTCCTTAAATAAGACGCTTTGGAGGCAAATAATCAACTATTCATCCATACGACCTTCCCGCATCACTTGCGTTAAGCTATGCTCGGTGCAGCTTGCTGCACCCGGAAATGATCGACTATACTTTTATTTTATGACAGTGTTACCGTTTCGGGCCGTTTGTTATATTTCTATAGGTGCAACCGTGGGGAAATTTCCATGGAGGGTTAATGGAAAATTTAGCAACTTTCCATTATGAGGTAAGGGGAAAGGGAATTCCCCTAATAATAAATCTTTTAGAACAAAAAAAAAATCTTTTTGTTGTTTGAAAAGGTTTCTTTTTTTCAGATACACTGCAGGCCTAGGCCTATAGAAAGGCCCGATGACGCGAGAAATAATTCGACCATCGCGTCCCTCATTTTACTCCGAACAAAATATGTAAACAAACTTCAAATGATAATTCTTTTATGCAAAGTCCACTGACATTTTGAAGCTCAGCCCGGTTTTAAACATTTTTATTGACACCGATTGGCCATAGCATGCTATACACAAATCGCCCCTGATAATCTTTTTTGATTTAGCAACACAAACCAATTTGTGATTGTGAAAAAACACAATGTGAAGTCCCAATCGGCCTCACTGTGCACTAACTTGGGTTTAGCGGCATGCAGCCATGCACGCCATAATTTCTGCATCAAAATCTTTGGTTTGTGTCTTGACACTGTCTTTCAGTGATAATATTTTATCTCCTTACGTGATTTAAACGTGATATTAAAAACGTTAATATTATTTTATGTAAACTTAAAATTGCTAAAATATCAAATATTCTATTGTAAATAAATAATAAGATCAAATATCATGTGAAATCCTATGCTGTCATTTTCGAGAAAAGAGTCTGTCATCAATTCCTCGCGATAGGTCCCGGCCATCGCGAAAAAAATGTGGTTTTTTTTTCAACTACTGTTCCAAATGGATTGAATTCATTTTAGTTTGCAATCGGTTACGTGTAGGCCTGCCCATGACTGAGTATTATTTTCACGAGTGACAAACTGGGGATCACACCAAAAGGGGGTGCTGCAAGTCAAAACGTATTAATGAACATTTCTGAAGGGTTTTCAACGGAAACCTTGCTTTGCCTCGAGAAAAATGAAGATGCATTTTCAGTTTTCTCAAAAAAATAATTAAAAAAATATAGATTTACTTTAGACAGGCGCGGTTCTAGAGCCAATATTTTAGGGGGGCTAGCAGATCCAGGGGGGGGGGGGCTCGTGCCACATTTTGATGGATAGCGCCAATAAAATCCTACAATCAGGCACACTATCTTAATTACAAATGTACCCTTGTCACGACTATTTCTTTAGGGGGAGACCGTTCGCATGTACGTCACATTGCTAAAGCCCCCCCCCCCCCCAGCCCAGATTTACTGTATTATTGTTCCTTGAATCGCATTTTTTTTTTGGCAAAATGGTGGGTGTCCATATACCTGCAGTGACTGGATAGCTAAAGGTTACTTAATTTTACATATAATAATAGTCAAAGTGCAACAAAGTCGAGGTTTATCATCTGTGTATATGTGTTATGCAGGCTCGATGGCTCAGCCCCTTTACACACTTTTTTTTTGTCAAGCTCATATAAACCAGACGCTTGCGCACAGTGCTGCTGGCTGTGGAGATGGAAAATGAAAGAAAATAACATTCCATTTGTATTTGTCTCTATTTTGAAAACACAAATATAATCGTTTTAGCCGATTTTCGGCTAACTTTGACAGATTTTTTTGTTTAAAAAGATTTTGACAGACAATTTGACAGAATGGCTTTTTTTTGGCAGATTTCTGGCAGAATTCTGCTAAAATTGTTATTTGATAGAAAAAATTGCAAATTTGAAAAAAATGGTACATTTCTTTAAAAAACTTCAATCTTTTCAAACAAACCCATGCATAATGGGACAGGTTGGTTGGTCTAGGTGCTGAGGTTCACTGGGAACCCCACTTTGTCGTGACGTAACGGCATTTTGCCTGAAATCTACGCAATATCTTTATGTGACTATAGATTGTGTGTAATGTAATTTGAACCTTAATTAAGGCAATACTACCACACTTGCATGTGATTTTAAGTGTTTATAGTGTATTTCGAGTAATTCTGGGGAATTTGGCAGATTTTTGATAAATCTGACAGGTTTTTGAAGTACATTTAGTAGAATTTGTCCATGACCTTACGGTCACCCTGGCTAAAATTCTGATGATAATTAGACAGCCGAGCAAGTATAGGAGCAGGTTGGCGGTTCGCCAAGAGGAAGGGACGATTCCATATACATGTACATGTAAAAGGAGAAAAAACATATAATAGCTTACGATTTCCTCCCCCTTTTCCGAGTTGGCCAACAGGCAAAACGAATTGCAACACCAAAACTGCCATTGATATACTTAAACTTTGTAATTCATATTTGCTGGGTCATGATTTTGTTATACATGTAGTACAAAGAAATCCTGAGTGCACGGTCCACTTATAATTTTTCGTCAAATTTTATACAACAATGGACCCGATCTGACCCTGATAAGCTTGAGGGGGTTATATGCTACAGGTACTATCATGAAAAAAAACCCATGAAATGAAAGAAAAACTAACATTCCAGATGTATGACAACTTGCATTTTTAGTCAAAAAGCTATAAATGAAATTACCAATTGCAACATAGATTCCAAGCTTCTGAGGAAATCTTTCTTTCCTCTCTATTTTATTGCATAATTACAATCCACACATGTCATGTGTACAATAATTCGTACATTTTAATGATATGAAATTTAAAATTAAATATTGTTAATTAAAAAAAATATTATATATTACATATGTATTTTTAAATTTAAAAGGAACTGAATATTATACAACCCATGAAACAATAGTCTGGGGAGGGGTTAGTTAGGATCAGGAATTAAAAAGCAAATAATGTCCCTTTTCATTTGCTCAATGTCATTACAAGTACATGTACACATCAATGATCAAGTTACAATTATGCACACTGGAATGTATTTTTATTAAAACCAACACCAAAATCCCTCAATTACAACATAGAATTTTGCATCTTTTTGAACGATTTGTACTGTAGAGCCCATATTTGTTTACATGGCTCTTCAATACATGTATGTACAATTTGGTTACTGTAATATGAGAGAAATGTTGTTCTGGGGGAAAAGAAGTCTCTCTAATACCGAGAATCTATGAACTTTCACCTAAACAATGCTTAAAGGGATTGTACATCATTGGCTTTTGCTGTAATTTTCAGAAATGAACTATTTGAGAGGTTAGTATAATAGATCAAATATTGTTACACTGACATTTTTGAAGTTTTGTGTTCGAAAAGGTTGGAAAAACCAAGAAAAACTAAAATGTTCAAGTAGTCGGGTTCCCTGACTCCACAAATAATAAAATGCATCAATTTATAGATGATGGAAAATTGTAAGGCAAGGGAACTAGTCTAGCTGGCCTGCACCCGTTCATGAACATGTAACCAATAGCAAACAAAATTTGGACTGAAAAAATGGTAAATTTGGAGCAGTAGTTGAAAAATAGTTAGGTTTTTCCAACGCTGGTCGGCCGACCACCGTTGGAAATGTTTACAAAAATACCATTTTCTTGGAAATGACTTCACACCAGGTGCCATAATTTTACAAGATGCTCGAGATTGTCATTTACCAACATCCTAGTAAGGTATTTCGTAAAAACTTGGTAGTTTTATTTTTCGATGTTTGCAAATGTTGTATATTCCCTTTAATTCAACAATATAAACTTTATATTTTATTGATCAAAACATTATTAAGAATTTTTGTAGGTGTTGGATTCTAGAACGGACAGGCTTCACACTGGGATTCAATAAGGTGCTAAAAACTAAATACCCTCTTCTCTTCTTACCCCCTAATTCAGCCTAAATTTATAGATTGCCTTGCTTTGCTTTCTCATATTTCCTAACTTGCCTCATATACGAATTTTTCGAAGTTTCAAGAATTTTTCTCGGATTGGAACTATCAAATTTTATCAAACTCTCAAAATCGGGACTTCGGCCGAAACAAATGGATGCCGCGGTGATGCAAATTATTGCAGTGAGTCCGAAGGTAGTAATCTGCTTGCCATCTTGATAATGAGTAAAGAAATCCAACAGGAACTCCTGCCCGCTGTCAGTCCAGACTCGCTGCTTGTGATCCTCTGACGATTGGAGAAATGTTGCAAAAGGCACTGTGAAGACATCCTGAACCTCCTCTGGGTTTGGGACGGGATCAAAATCCTCCGGTATGAACCCCACGAATGGTACGACTAACGTTCCCCGCCGCGCAAATACCGAGCCGAGTTGGGAGATGATTTCAACCCTGTCCCTGGCCAGTCCGATTTCTTCTTCGCTTTCCCTAAGAGCTGTTTCTCGGAGATCTGCATCACCTTCGTCGCTCTTTCCACCGGGGAAAGCAACCTCTCCCCGGTGGGAATTCAAATTGCTGGACCGTACAGTCAACAGGACGTGCAACTGGCTGTTGCGGTAGAAGAGCGGCACTAGAACGGCAGCTCTTGGTACTGAGGTTGGGAGAGGAGGGAGGCCTGCAAGCATGTCCGCTGCATCGGTCTGTCGCAGTCGAGCGATCACCTCATCTTTTGTGGGTTCGGTGAAAGCTGACGAGGATGGTGATGAAACCTCAGCCATTCCTTGAAGACACCTTGGTAAAAAGAAACAAGTTAAATTTGTGTTACTCATATGGGGCATGTGTTCTTATTCCTCCATGGTTCACTTCACTCGATGCACGCGATTATACGGGTATCAGGACGGATCCTACCATTTCGTGCGTGCATGACTCAGAGTACCAGCGTACCATGCGTGACCTCAGAAAATCAAAAGTTGTGCTCGTATGTTTGTTGTTGTGTTGAGGTCCTTTTCTTCCTTCAAATTTCTTGTCAATGCCAGATCCGATGCTAGCATAAATTTACAGAAAGCTTTATTCGTAAGTACTTCAAATAGTGGAGAAATGACGTGTCGCGTAAACATTTAGGGTATTCTGACGCTATTCTGGAACGTGCCGTGAAAATTGAAGCCACGTTTACGGGTCTAATTCCTTAAATGTATTAGGTTGATTATAGGCCCTAGGCCTAATACTATTAGTAATCACAAAAGTAAACTGGAAATAATTACAAAATTAGTGTGATCATGAAGAAATATAAAAAATGCAAATAAAAATTGAATTTTTTAAATCCTCCATCATCATCCAATTCCAGTCCTCCATTTATCATCCATGGTGTGTTAGAACCAATATTTTTGGGGGGCTAGCACGGTGGATCCAGAATTTTTTCAGGGAGGCGTGCTGAAATGTTGACCGGTTTTCCGGGGCTCATGCCATATTTTCAATGGGGAGCGCCAATACAATCATAAAATCATTCACACTATATTAACTAATGCACCCTTGTCACGACTATTTCTTTAGGGGGAGACCATTCGCATGTACATCACAATCCTTCTTTTTGCTAATGCAAATTTTTTTTTACGTAATTTATTTTGGGGGGGCTACACATAATTTTGGGGGCTACAGCCCCTAGCCCGCGCCTGATGCTGCCTCTTCATGAGTTGCGTTTCTGCAACCGGCCCTACACTCAACCATGGAGGAATAAAAAAAAACGTGTTTATTCCTCCATCAACATTATACATATCCATTGAAAAATAATCCATGATCATCACATGATCGTGCATGTGGGTTTTGGCCCCAGGATGACAACAGCCGGTGTCATATGCGCTGTACGCGAGGTACGCATTTATGGACTGCATGCTGCATGGACTGGGCGCCGGCGACTTACACAATAACAACAGCGCATGCACAGCTAGCTAGCTGGACCGCTGGAACTTTACTTACATCACTAGAAATAAGACAAGTTACTTTGCAATTTACATCACTTTACAAAGTGCTTATGGTACGATCATTCAATATTTGCTCACCTGGACGGATGCAATGAAGACAACAGGGTTTTACTTTTAGAATGATGGGTTTTGAACAAAAATATGCGTAATTTAGTGAATACTAATCCATGGGCGCGTAGCATTGTGCAGTAAAACTTTGACGAACCGGCTTTTTCATTATTAGAATCCATGCAACAACAGGCGAAAAAATTACGGACGCCGAAAAGGAACGTAAACTATATTTCAAAACTAGTTTCAGGCCCGACACACCCATTCAACTAAACGGGGTCATTCTAGGCCACCGTGAACCTAATTTGGCCTGGGCCTACTTACACTGTATGTGTTTTGATACCACTTGCAAAATAGTTTGGTAAGAAAAACCTAAAATTGCTGTGGTTGGCATGTGGCTAGGTTTGATTTTATTATGTTTATGGGGCTAAGACTAGAGGTGATTTTCCTATGCTGAGCTGTTTATTTCCAACTCTAACACTAGTAACACTACAGTCCATAAATTCACAAGATGTAAACTGTAATTTTTGTATCATGATGATGGCAGAGGGTTGGGTGGGGAGGGGATTGAGTAGTGCAGTAGTGGGGGGAATTGAACTTGAACTTGAGGAGAACAAGTCTGATGGATGATGATTAAGGGAATAACATGTGTGTTTGGCCGGTTTTAAACACTCTGTTACTTGTGTTAGTGTTTTAGACCTGTGAACATGGCTTGTAGTATACAACGCCACGTTTACTGGTCTAACTCTATTTAAAACTGGCTGGAGTCTACCAAGCTGAAGGTGAGGGTATAATTTATCAGCATCCAGACTCCAACCGGTCTTAAACAGAGTGTTTATGGGCCTACCGGCCAAGCATGTACATGTATATTTATTCCCATTCATGCCATTCATAAATACTTTTTGGTCAAAAAAGCAATCAAAACTTTTCGGTCCAAAAAGTCGAAACATGGAGCCTATATAGCTCCTACTCCTAGAACTATGATGCTCCGCGCTCACGCGGAGCCTCATAGTTCTAGGAGTATATAGCTCCATGGTCAAAGCAATTAGTCAAAACTTATAAATTTCCAAAGATTTTGTTCAACACTATTTTATGTTTTTCGAAACACCCTTCTAGCTTCATTATGGTTATGTTTTAAACAACTCCTTAAAATTATATGGAGATTGGTGCGCGCATCCCGCTTAATGCGCGATGTGGTGCAGAATGCAGCTGTCCCGGTGTAGTGTGAATTTAGGACTATGAAATACTGACTCACTGGTAGTATTGCACATGCCTACGTGAGCATTGCATTGTGAATGTTCATCCAATAAAACAGTAACTAAAATGTGACCAGGATATGTGTGCCCGGTTACACCTCTATGTTCCGACACCCCTATGTTCCGACTGCACATATTCCTATTCCTAACCCTAACCCTAACCCTAACCTTAACCGGGAGTAACACAATCTAGGTTGTCGGAACATAGGGGTGTCGGAACATAGAGCAGTCACCGTGTGCCCAGTACAGCACAGCATGGAGGAAGGATCACTATAGATATCCCGGACACACTAGCATGTTATGCTAGGAAAATGCATGTTGTGTCGTCACTAGCCCTATAAATGTGGCCAATTTACTGGACTACCTCCGTAAATAAAGGCCACACTTCCACCATGTACAAAAACATGTAGAACTTTGTCAAATTTTGATTTTCACATTTAGGCTTAGTTTGTAGTTTATTTTTGCTTTACAAGCATACTCACCCTCTTTATAGGCTAATCAGAAAGTGCTGCCTTTTTCAGATGTCTATTTTTCGTGAAATTTCCAGATTCGTTTGCACACGTTTGCGTATCAAAATTTCAACATGAAATTTCACGAAAAATTTGACATCTGAAAAAGGCAGCACTTTCTGATTATAGCCTATACAGAGGGTGAGTATGCTTCTAAAGCAAAAATAAACTACAAACTAAGCTTATGTGTGAAAATCAAAATTTGACAAAGTTCGACATGTTTTTGTACATGGTGGAAGTGTGGTCTCTATTTACGGAGGTTGTCCAGTAAATTGGCCACATTTATGGGGTTATGTTGTCACTTTAATTTGAAGTGCATGAGTTTTCGTATTTGGTGATGAAAATGAAAAAAAGTTACACTTTTTATTCAGGAATTTTGACCCCCTTACAGTTGCAGGATCCATTCATATAATGATTTCCAATCATTTTCTTTACAATGTTGTAGTCAAACCATGATGGCATGAAAAGACTCCTCAGTGTCGTCAAATCACCTGAAAGAAGATCTTTGATTTGTTTGTGAGCACCAATAATGATGCATCTTATGAACTAGCAAGCTATGGCCATGGCTCTGCAACAGCGGCCCCACATCCGCAATCCTCTCATGCGGATAGCCTATGAGCATCAGACAAACACCAAGTTCAACAGGCAAGAAATCCGACGTCATTTTGATGTAGACAAGGTCAGTCTTGGTTTCATTTCTCAAGTAGATCTCAGATCTTATTGAAAAATGTCTTCAGAAAATCAATTCATCTTTGCTGTAGCCCAATAATTTAGTACTTGCCAGCTGGGCTACTTCAGGAGTAGTTTGACTATAGCCCGCCACTCGGGGGCGTAAATTGGGGGGAGGGGAGATGGGGGGGGAGGGGGATGGGCTATTGAATCATCCCCCCCTCCACTTTTTCGTGATGAGAAAAAAAATTAGGGATTTTGAGGTAGTTTTCGAACATCCCAACAAGATAAATGTATTCAACATCACTGAAAAGTGGAGAAACAAAGTACAAAAGCTTTTAAAATGCGCCGTTTTGATGTAAGTGCGAGTATACATATTGATATACATCTATATCCTAAAGAGCGCCCCCTAGTGTAATGTGGTGTTGCCCCCCCCCCCTTGGAATTTCCACGGCATGGCAATTCTTGGATTTTGGTCACCCCCATCCCCCTCCCCCACTCGCCGGCACAGATTTACGCCACTGCCGCCACTGTTTTGACTAGCATTTGGCTAGCTAACACTAAAGTCGAACCCTGGTTTTTGTTGAATATGACATAGCACATAATAATCTAATGGGTTAAAAATTCCAAGAACAATAATTTCCACAGACTGTGGGTTTCGGTTTTAAAATATTCAGTCAATATGAGGGTCAACACAAAAGTAAACAGCCCGGATTTGAGTCGGTGACCTCCGGAGAATGATGAACCAACACTCTACAGCTGTACGGCCTTATGTTGGGAAGTTGGCAGTCGCTTTTTTTTTCTTTGTTCAAATGTTTGTGTTGAAGTAGAAAAAGAATAATACAATTACTTTTTTCTTTTCGACAGTGGTACAACTGCAACTTGGATGACTTCCCAGAAGATCTCAGGGTTTTGTTTCATCAGTGTCACATGGACGGCGCTACAGAGAAGTTCTTGGACAGCTGCTACCAGAAATCTGATTGGATAATCACCCAAGCCTGGCACTCACTGGCTAAGGCGTTCCTAGGTTTCTTTATGTCATCTACCTCGATCAATGGGTAAGGTTTTGGATGAATGCCCACAGTTCAACCAGTGGTGCTTTGCATGCTTCTTGGTTTTCTTGTAACCATGGGAACTGGTTACAAGATACTGTAATTTCATTGGTCGACAACGGCCACGGGTCCAGTCTGTAAAAATGCATATATAATGGTTAATGTCATATACCATTTGTGTTGTGAGGCACATGTAGAATCTGCATTCACAGTCTCAACTGACAACTCGTGCAATATAAAGTTGTGCTACAGCAGTTTCATGTCCGGCACTAAAGCCTGCAGTTATGGCACGCCAGACACTTAAGAGGCATCAACACTACAAAACCTTCCCAGATCCTTCAAAATATCTCCCGGGAGGGTTTTGCGGGATTTTGTAGGATTGAGGAAGATATAGAGCCCAGCCACTATTATTTAATATGGGACTTTTGATGACATTTGAAAGTAAAAGTCCGAAAATGGGAGGATACAGGAAGGTTCCCCAAAACAAATCCGATGTAGACATTTACACAATACCCTTTTTTTTTCCCCCGAAGGTTACTAGACAGGGGATGCATGTTTGTCTTCTCCATGGAGCAGTTCCGATCTCTCCTTGAGATCAATGCAGACTTCAAGGCTGACCATCTACTGGACTTGGGAGCCGGGGATGGGAAGGTGACGGAGATCATGGCAGGTCATTTCAGGAGAGTGTCTGCTACAGAGGTGTCCTACACGATGCAGAGAAGGCTGCGGCAGCTGGGATACACGTACGGTAGAAATCTTGGAGCATCACAACTCAAAACATCATAAGTCATCACAAATCATTGAAGTTCTAACAAGTCCTCACAAGTCATTACAAGTCATCACAAGTCATCACAAATCATTAAAGTTCTCACAAGTCCTCACAAGTCATTACAAGTCATCACAAGTCCTCACAAGTCATTAAAGTTCTAACAAGTCCTCCCAAGTCATTACAAGTCATCACAAGTCCTCACAAGTCATTAAAGTTCTAACAAGTCCTCTCAAGTCATTACAAGTCATCACAAGTCCTCACAAGTCATTGAAGTTCTAACAAGTCCTCACAAGTCATTTAAGTTCTAACAAGTCATCACAAGTCATTACTAGTCATCACAAGTCATCACAGGTCATTGAAGTTCTAACAAGTCCTCACAAGTCATTAAAGTTCTAACAAGTCCTCCCAAGTCCTCACAGGGCCATCACAAATCAACCACAAGTCATCTTTCTATAAAAGTGAAGTCACAAGCTATTCAAATGGACTGTAACAAAGGCATTCCTTTTTTTTAATCTCTTGTTTCTTGTGACTGGACTTGTGAATCGACTTGTAAGTGTGACTGGACGAGTGTTGGACTTGTGATGGACTTGACTACAATATACTGATTTGGGATGAAGTTGTGCTTGCACAAAGAGTTTGTTTCAAATCCGAACGTACATTTCCGTCTCTCCTTGCATGCCATACCCTAGAGTAATTTTGGGTTTTATAGTCTTGGACCTTCTTGCGTTGTGGACCTCCAGTTCTTGGTCTTGGTCAAGAAGGTCATGACTAACTAAAGTTTTGTCCATATAGTAGTAAACAGTTATCACTCAAGTATGTGGAAGTCTCCCCAGAATTTCAGGAAATTTATGAGTGGGCAGTTTTGAATTGCTTTCATTAGATATACCCATGAGGAAATCTGTCACACATATTACATTTTTCCTCATTTTCTCCTTTTTCATCCAGAATTCTCGGCCTCGACCAGTGGGCGGGCCACAAGTATGATGTCATCAGCTGCTTGAATCTGTTGGATAGGTGCGAGAGACCAGCTACCATCATGAGAGATATCCACAGGTCACTGGTCCCCGGCGGTGTGACGATTGTTGCTATGGTGCTTCCATTTAAACCATTTGTTGAGTCAGGTAATAATGAAATAGCAGTGTAATCAAGTCGACTTAGTCAATCGCAATTCTATCACAAGTCTTCAAAATAAATCATGTCTATCACAAGCCAACTACCAGTCAGTCACAACTTAATAAGTCAATCAGGTAGGTCACAAGTCATCTTAAGTTAGGTCACAAAATCCACAAATACATGTAAATTATATGAATAATATGGCAAAGGGATCCGATAGTTCATTTGAATAGCAATTGACTTGTGATGATTTGATCATAACGCTGGCATAAAATAAAAGTAAAAGAGTTTATGGCCATTCTTGGATCCTATTGAACTTTTTAGGGAGCATACGCTGCTATTATTGACAGTCTCAGGTGCACTGGGCTGTAATTCCACATTCATTTGCAACTCTGCCTTCGTAGGCTTCCATGATAATCATGGGTTGAAAGAAGATACATATAGTATGATAGAGTATCTCTCCAAATTAAGGACGATCAGTTTTCTTCTGGCAGGATCTGAACCTACCAAGACATCCTACAGGAACTTGACATACTCTAGATGCCGTATAGGTTCCATGATACTCCTGGGTGGAGCAAAACTACATGAAGTTCAGTACAGTGTCTTTCCCAAGGGCAATAAAACTTTCCCTTGTTGGGATTCGAACCCACCCAGATATACTACATTAAAACTTAACATGCTGTTGATGCTCTGAGAGGTTCCCATGATTCATTTTGTATAAAGTTAAGCAAATATGGTACAGTCGCTTGCCCGGGGGCACTAGGAACATGTCCAACACAAGGCTTCGAACCCCAAGTCTGAGGAAGCCTCCGCACTTCACTGTAACCAATTTTAGTAAAGTTCTGTCTTTGCTATCCTTTGCAGGTTTTAATCAAAACCGACCCGTGGAAAACTTGCACGTCCAAGGCAAGACGTGGGAGGAACAGGCAAGGAGTTTGATCGTAGACTTTTTCACGCCAGCCGGTTTCACGGTTCTGGCGTTCACCAAGTTGCCGTATCTCTGCGAGGGCGACACAGAAAACCCCTTCTACGTCCTCCGAGATGTTGTGTTTGTGTTGAGGAGAACTATGGACGCTGGGGTGACTTTACCTCATGTGTCATGTGACTCCGGTGCCGATGATAGTGACATTGTTGTGGACATTACTGGCTAAGGTGCCCCAAAAGTTGGAATGTTCCCATTTTGAAAAAACACAACCAATATGTAACATTTCCCAGCTGGAATGGGCTGTTGCTGAGAGTTTTTTTTCTCAATAAGTTGGTGTCTGATAGTATTATATAAACTTCCAACTATTTTTATAAGATGGAATTTGCATTGGGGAGAAGTAAATCTTATATTAAGTTCTGTCCTTTGCTGACATATTTTTATAAACACTGTATACTCAGTGTTGTCTGAGGGCCAACGAGAATAACTCCACAAGCTTTCTCATGTGGGACTCGAACCCATAACCTCCCGCTTACCAGTGCAGACTTCTTGCTACTCGACCACCGACATTGTCAGGGTCGGCTGGCCGATTTGAGTCTGATGTACCGCACATTTTTATAAGATGGAATATGCGTCGGGGAGATTTAATCTTATAATTTTTTTTTTTTGCCTTTCAACTAATGGTTGTAACTTTGCCTTTCAACTGATAGTTTAACTTTGCCTCATTGCTTTAAGATGCCACTTAACTACCATGCCATTAGTATAACTTAAAGCAATGCTCAGTTTAAAATGCAGATATCTCAACCTCGTCCCCAGTGCTTACTTTATTTCCAACGTCGTTTCCAATAGTAAGCCCTGGATAGGAAACTTTCTTCCTGTATCCTGATTGGATACCGCAATTGGCTAGTAATGGATTTTTATCGTGTGCTTGGTGTTATTATTCACAACGTGCAGTATGTGTTTTCGCGATCGTTCGTCCACGCCTTCTCGAAAAATACTAATTTCCTTTCCAATTTGTTCATATTAATATGAAATATGACACTGCATGTTGTCTCGATAAGATCGTAACAGTTTAATTAAATAAATCGTGTTTTTGTAACTCACGCGCTGCGACGAATTGACTCTGTTTTTACCCCAGACATCGCATACAAAAACAAACGCAAATATAACGCATATCCAGGCAACAGACTATTCCTCATTTGCATACGTGTTCAAAAATCTTGCACATGCAAATGATCCAATACCAGGGTGAGAGAGCAGGTTGTGGTAGGCGTGTACTGTTCGACATCCTGGGGACGAGGTTGGCAGATATCTATATGCTCTCTCGGTTTTCTTAGACCACCCCCCCCCCCATGTTATATTTGTCAGTGCATTTTGCTCTTATCTGCCCATGTCCAGTATTATGTTACGTTGCTTTCTGAAATAACCTTAGTTACTACTTTTGTTACTTACCCCATGTTATATTTGTCAGTGCATTTTGCTCTTATCTGCCTATGTCCAGTATTATGTTACGTTGCTTTCTGAAATAACCTCGGTTACTACTTTTGAAATAACCATTCAAGCAAGTAAGGTGTAATAAATATAAAAGATACTGATGGAATAACGGCGTTATGTAATGAGATGTGAGGTCAACACCCCCTCTTGCCCCAAATACCATCCCTTTGTTTAGAAATGTATAATATATGTAAGCACACTGTTGCGGACCGTTTAAAATTAAGACTGATTTTGAAGCCAAGGGAAAAGGCATTTAAACGAAACACCGAACCCCAACAAACTGAGAATCAAGCCTATAAGCCTCCAATGAATGTTTGGATGAAGGTCCTAAATTCTGTTTGTAGAAAGTGGTGAGCCAGTTGGTAAACGTTCCACAAAAATAGTGTGTTTCAGTTCTTCGGATCCTCATAAATATCTTGCATTGTATTAAGGGCTGAACTCGGAGAGGAAAAACACAAGTGGGGAAACAATGGCTCAGACTGAAATCAAGACCAACGGGGAAACATTCCAAAGCTGTGATTTCTTCACCGTTTCATTTATTACTCAAACAGACCCACGCTGGGCCAACGATTTTACACCACTATGGGATATTTGGTAGCTTGTCTCAATCTTTATACAAATCGAAAGATGTTGACCGGTGACAGTTTGTAACTAATCACGGTTTTGAAGGGTTGTAACGTGTATGACGTTTTGAGTGACTGAGGATGTTCTTGATGATTGAGGACTGCATCTATTTAGCAGCGGCAGCGGCCTTCTTTGCCTTCTTCAGCTTGTTCACCTCGGCGTTGACGATGCGAGTCCTCTGCAGAAAAAAAAACGGTGTGAAATGAAAAAAAAGGAAAAAGATTAACAAGAGAAAACACCAACACTAGGTTTTCCTAGTCAAGCTGGACATAAAAACCGCAGTCATTATCTGTATTCAGTGGGGTGCTGTGGTCCAATGGTTACGGTGTTCAACTCGTGTGCCGTGGTACATGGGTTCGAATCCTGTCCGTGGGAACACGGTGCTTGTGCTCTTGAGCAAGGCACTTTACCGTTATTGCTTCGTCCTTCGGATGGGACGTTAAGCCATAGGTCCCGTGTGTTGTGTAATGCACGTTAAAGAACCCAGTAACACTTATCGCTAAGAGAAGGGGTTTGCCCCGGTGTTTCTGGCAGTGGCTTGCAATATGCGCCACAGCACCTTGTAAACCCTTATAAGGCGCTACATAATGGGTCTCACATTTCTCATAAACTTCATTTACCTGTCTCTAATAATAGACATAATTTCCAGCACCATGAGTACCTAATTGTTGGTAGATACGTGCGCTATATAAGAATTCGGTATTATTTTTATTATTATTCTGTGACCCAATCAGTCAATAATTCAGTCAGTCAGCAAATCGGCCCGTCAAAAGAAATCACGCGAACCTTTCAGTCCCAGCAATAATAAACCACAAAGACAACATGTCAATAGCCATACCTGGATGGGACAAACGTAAACAATAAGTAGACAAATCTTAGCCGAATATGTATCTGATTTGCAAGATATTTCGGCCATTTTTAAGCCCAAGATCATTTGTCTCTCCTGAAGTACAAGCCTAAACACAACAAATTAGTTGAACAGCACCTTAACTATCCTAAAAAATGGTCTGTAAAAAAAATGATACACTGCCAATGACGTACCTTTTTCTTGGCGATCATGAGCTTGTAACGGTCAAAATCTGTCATGTTGGCTTTCTGGAAAGGTTACCAAAAAAAGAGAAAAAGGTTAAGAAACAAATTTAATATAAACTTTTACATACTTGTATGTAAGATGTTTATCGTATGATTTGAGACAAAATATGCCGAGCAATTCTTCCAAATTTTAAAATTTGAAACAGGAAAATTGGCTTAAGAGATATTTGAGTATTCCATGGCGCTTTCAAGTTAACTACAAAGGTTTGCAACTTTTTTCCTGGAGGAGGGGAGTTTCAATCTGCGTTTTTAGAATGAGATGGGTTTTGCCAACAGATTGCAAGTAGCTTTTGTGACAATTTCTGCTAAGCCTGCTCAACCAAACCGAAAAGCAACACCTGATTATACTACCGGGCTGGTCATATTCAATGCTGCACACAATAAGCCAGTTCGGTATTTTAAATGACCCGAGGTCATTCGGGATAACATCGCGGACGTGATGTTACGCGATGTTACGCGATGTTACGCGCACGCCCATTCTGCTGGTAATTTACACGCAAGCCTCCTGCACCCATGTTCATGCACCTTCTAAACGCTCATCTAACCTGAATGACCCATGACCTTTATCATTGTGCCTATGCGCAGTGGAAATACCAAACTGGTTTATGACAGAGTCAAAACTGTTTTGAAAAGGGGGTGATGGAACCCTTCCATGGTTCCCTTCCACTTACTCTCTTCTTGGCATCCAGCTTTCTGGCCCATGTGGTGGCGCGCCACTTCTTGTCAATCTCGGCCTTCTCCCAAGCGTTGCGGACCGTGCCGGTGCGGGCCGAGTGCGGGATGCGGATCTTGAAGGTCGTCAGGTGAAGCTTCTTCAGACGAATCTGCTGACGAGGGAAACGGGTGCACGGGCCGTCCACTAGCGCCTGAAATGAGGTACACAAACATCAACATGCGGTAACTCTTTATGTTTGGGGAAAAAAACTGACAAATGAAAATTGAAACATATTTACTACGGGAAATGTAAATGGTCTCGTTTACAAATAGGTTGGCGTGGACATCCAGGAACTTCTGAAATCTCGTTCCCAGACCCGTTTTCATAAAAATGAATGGTTCTTGAGTCTGGGGTGCTGAGTGGTAACATGTATGAAACACAGGTGCTAATGAAAAGATGTTTTTATCAGCTGCAGTAGTGCCACGCTGCCCTGTAGTCAGTTTATCAGTAACCTTAACCCTAATAGAACTCAACCCATCAAACCCCAACAGCATGTTTTGTAGGAATCTGTCAGGATCGGTACAGTACCCAAACAGTGACAGTCTTTTACATTGGGTTGGCACACCTCCAGAAACAAAGTCAGAAATATGTGTGTGCAGTTTTCCATATGGTGTTGGAATTTGTCAGGATGGGTATGGTTCCTAGTAAATCATGCTAAGGAGTTAAGGTTAAGGTAATTCTTGCCAAATCTTTACCCTTTTCTGGTCGATAACGTCAACGATGGCGCATAGCTTGCCCCTGTTCCTGCCAACGGCCACAAAGGCCACGCGGCCGATCTCCACAAAACGTTCAAAAACCTGCAACACAACCAAGAAACACATCAACATCTGTTATGATGAATTATAGCATGGGTGTGGATGACAAACAAGCATTGTAGTTTCTAAACAAACCTATACAGTGACCAGTCAAACTTTGAATTATTTTTTTCTTGAGTACTTCCCCCCCCCCAAAAAAAAATTTGTTTCCCACTTCACCTATTAAAGCATAGAATATACGAAATATAATTTGGAAATATATGTCAGATTTTAAACTGAAACAATTTAAAAAATAATCTTGATTTTTTTTTCAAGGTACCAGTCATCAGTCGAAGAGGAAGGATCGTGATTGGTCAGTGTTGGAGGCATGAGCCTGAAATCTTCATTCTGATTGACCAATATTTGAAGTTTTCAACATTTAATAAACAGACAAATGCATACAACTTCAGATTTCTTCCTCTGCTGAATTCAAACCATTGCCATGGAAACTTGACATTGAAACAATATTCACAATGTTAATATTTACATGAACTGATGATTAAAACAATAAGCACCAAGTCAGCAAACAAAACAATAGGCCTACCACTACCAGAACAAAATCTGAACAAAATATAAATCCCCTAATGAAAAAAATTATATTTTGAAAAATTAGTGCCAAGTGTAAGTTTTATTTGCAAGATGCGTCTGATATTTTGAGTATCTGTACAAATCGGCCCAGCTGTAATCTGCAAATGACAGTCAATTGCAAAATGACATTTGCAGCCTCATGCAGTTTTTTTTGTTCAGAATCAGATAAATGCATGGGTTTTTTTTCGCGATCGTGTATCTACGGGCCCGGTTCCTATAAGGGAACAAATCCACTTTTAAATAATTTGACCAACCAAAATAGTAGTTGTCAACATTAACCTGGACATGTCATAAATAAAGGGCAGGGTTTTGAATTTTTGAGGGAATTTTGGGGGTATAATGATAAAAACGACAAAACGCAAAAAATAAAGAGGGTGAAATCTGATATTTTTGTTGGGCAATGTTGGGTTTTGGGTCAAGGACAAAGTTGTGTTGACCGACTGAAGCGGTTTAGCTGGACCCTACCATGCCTACTATTGCCAAACCATGTCCGAATGTTAAAAAGGCGATAAGTTGGGTCCAAGTTTCTTGGACTAGTAATTTTGTGACTTTTGACTTTTTGTGTAATAAAATGTGCCTTTCTTACCTTTTTTGACCCTCATGGCACTCGGAACGTAACAGTGTCTTTTTGTTCTCTTCTAATTGAACTTGAAGGGTTTCTAAACTACACAATTACCAAAAAGTCATTCGTGATTAATTAATGTAATTTTATAAAACTGTAAAATGTATGTATGCAAAGCCTATGCAAATATCCGTCCGGAAACTGGGCAAAGTACTACAGGCTTTTGCATGCAATTTTCGCCCACTGTTTCGGCCACTAAAAAAACGTACCAAAATACACCTCTTGATTCAAACATACAGATTTTCAGTCACATTTCTACCACTACTATGTCTTTTAAGGTTCCTGTACATGAGAAATAAGATACGGCAACAAAAACATTTCCGCTACAATCGCACAAAATTCAGGGCAAATTGTCGACCATGCCTTACCATGATTTGGGGTCCGCGTGAAAGAGACCGAGGTGACGTCACGTACTCTACAACTTTTGACCAAGAGAGGGCGGTATCGCGCAAAAATAGTGTCTACTTTGAAAACAGAAAGCTGAACACTGTTGTTGAACATGCCTTCCAAAAAGTGCCGCTTACGCCCTTGTTTTGGCGATTTGTGCGCGAATTCAGAGAGATATGTTATCCTTTTATCATTTGAAGATGTTTATGGTGAGCAATATTGCCTTCTTTGCTTGTAACTATAGTTATATGACTAGTTTAAGAATTTTTTTTTTGGGGGGGGGGATTTGCCCTCCCTTGGCCTTGCCTCGTCTTCCTTGACCTCCCCCCCCCTCCCCCACCCCATGGAGCTAGAAAAACCTGACGCCACTTTTTTCTTCATAGGGCCTATATCATGTAGATCAGTCATTTTTGCATAGATTTAGAAAAGACGGGAATCTGAGACTGAAAAACGTTTCCTATTTTGTTAGAAAATAGGCCCCGTAATTAGAAATTTTTTTTGACTCTCAAAGACTTTGTGCACAAGTCAATCTTTTACTTAACAGTTTGAATATAGGCCTATATTCAAAACCAAAAGGTAGTGGATATTTTGCCGGAGGTAACGCCGGCAAACTAACGTTTACTAAAGGTTTGCCAGTGGCAATCCATATCAACAGAGGGCGCTGTACTCTTTAAGATAGGGCTGAATTATAACATGTATTAAATTCCCACCAAAGTTGTGTAGTACAGTCGGTGCAGTGGTTAAGCAATTTGGCTCTAGTGAGTAGCATGTCCCGAGTTCGAATCCTGATCCCCGCCACAATTCCAAGTTTTTTTCCCCATCCCCAAATAAATAAGAATATTCTTCTTTTATTATTTTAATATGTCTCAAAACATTTTATTGCAGAGTATTACTTTTTCTTTTTCAGATTTGTGGCTCTGGAGGATTTTTTTTTAAAGGGAAATAAAGTCCGAAATTATAAAATGGTCTGATTTCCATCTTGTAAATATACAAAAATACAACGATAATATTGGCATGGAGCCAGACTAAAATTTGTCACCGGAAAATGTTTAAGTACAAAAAAACAGTAACTGCGCATGTTCAGTGCATATCCGGCAAACTAACGTTTACTGAAGGTTTGCCGTCTCCGGCAAAATATCCACTGCCAAACTAAAAACCCTCGAAAATGGCCCCCAAAACGCAGCTACATCATATCATGTACATAAATACATGAATGTTTGGTACATTGCCCCCCTCACCCCCCTCCCCATCAAATGATGTCGTGCCCCCCCCCCTCAACTATCACATTTTTCCATGACCAGTGATTTGTCTATGGTGCTCCTCCCCCCCCCCAAAAAAATTACTTCTTTGTCAAGCACCGCACCTGAACTGAAAAAAAATGAGCATGCAAATAAAGAGCGGCAGAGGGCTTGTGCTGTGTGAGGGCGCTTTATGCAAGCTCTCTAGATATTCCCACAGTTTTACTTTTGTTTCAAATAATGTTTGATTTGATATATTTTCCCAAACATCATTCTTACAATAATGAACAATTCCAATTAATGGAATACAGTCGAATCTCGTTAGTACAAACTCTGTTAATTCAAAATTCGGGTTTTAACAAACATAAGCCTTAGTCCCAACTGTGCATTTATATGCACAATGAATGGGACTGATGTTCCTCTTAATACAAAATTCTGAACAAACAATTTGGCTAGGTCCGAACGAGTTTGTATTAACGAGACTTGACTGTATACAGCAATCTGGAGATCAATGGTGGAGGCTGGCAGAAAGCCGAAGTTTACACTTGGTCAGGCCATCGTGATTAAACAATTAAATTAAAATTTGACACCAAAAAAACATAACACTTCAAGTTAAATATAAAACTTAACTAATTATGAATTATTATAGAAATGTTATATTTTTAATTTGACTGGCAGGTGCTGCTACTGGTGTACCCTCAAGTTCATTCCTGCAAGAAATCTTCACAAACCTTTCACAAATCAACTATAAAAGTGGTAAGAATGTTGCACCCCAACTATTGCAATTGCCCCAACTGTAGTTGGGAAAGACCCTACTATTACTGGGATCGTCCAAACTATAGTTGGAACGATGATATGTTGGGGCGTATCAGGAATTTAAAAGCTATACTACAAATAACTCCAGAAAATGTTGCTTTTTTTCAAAGATAATAAACAGACCGGCAAACAATAATCTGTATTTCACTTTTCTTATCTTTGCAGATACGCTCAGCATTCCACAAAGAAGACACCACTTTGCCATTGTGGATCCTGCCTCCTGCCAAAACACAGAAGCTGATTGGCTGACAGTAGATGATTTGCATACAGGCTCCGCCTCTACAAATGGCAGGAGGTCGTCTGGGAGAGTTGCTGGCTTGCCAGAAGGGCAAGAACATTTGGACAAGGGGAAAACTGATGAGATTAGCACAGGGTAGGTTGTAAAATGCTCAAATATAAGTAGCAATTTCAAAATTAAACCCATGTCTTAGAGATGATACTATTGTCATAAGGAATTGCAGTCAACTGTCGGGCTCAAATTAGCAGCCCGTGAAATTGGCCCAGTAATTGATTTTAAAAAGGTAGTGGCTATCGTTACGTCAGCCGTAACACAATTTTCATCTGCTATCGTTACGGCATTGCAAAAACACCATTGCGAATCTATGTAACATTTATAACTGCCCTTCCAAACAGAGTGCTTTGGCAGCTCGATTGGTTAAATGCTCAACCACTGCGCCGAAGGTCTCGGGATCAAATCTGCACTGTGCCAAACTTGTTTTCCTTTTTCCCCCTTCTTTTCATAGTTGGCTGTTTCGGCACTTTTGCCGAAACAGCCTTTGTTTTCGTTAAGATTTTTATTTTTTTATTTTATTGGGTTTTTTTTAGCAGGTGTCGGGTTAAAGATGCATTTTTCCCCATAGGGTTTGTACACATTTTAAAAAGCTCCATTTTGGCACTTTCGTACATCCAATCGACGATACACTTAATACACACTTAGACCATCACCCACAGATGGTCCTAGAAGAAATTTGTGATCGTGACGTCATCAGGTGTCACGTTACTTCACATTAAAGATGCACATTTTCCCCTCTGGTTTAGTACATGTTTTAAAACGCTCCACTTTGGCACTTTCGTAAATTTGATGGACTTTATACAAGGTACACACTTAGACCACTACCCATAGATAGTCATAGAAGAAAGTCGTCATCGTGACGTCATCAGGTTTCAGGTTACGTCACATTAAAGATGCAATTTTCCCCATAGAGTTTGTACACGTTTTAAAACACTCTACTTTGGCACTTTCGTAAATGCGATCCATGTTTGACTTGGAACACGCTTAGACTACCACCCACAGATGGTCTTAGAAGAAAGTCGTCATCGTGGCATCAGGAGGTGTCAGGTTACATTACATTAAAGATGCATTGTTTCCCTATTGGTTTTGTACACATTTTTCTTCAAACTGATACACTTTTTCACTTTTATACATGTGTTTCTGATTGATTGTCAGACACTAGTAAGACCAGCAGCCTAAGGTGGTCCCAGGTGAGTTCATAACGATGACGTCATCATGTGTCACGTGACGTGACATTAAATGAGCATTTCTTCGAATCGCTTTAACTTCGAAAGTACAAGTCCGATTGGATTAAAACTTGGTATGCACATTCACAGGGATGGTTTATAGATGAACATTGAAGTGACGTCATCATCAAATGTCATGTGATGTCCCTTAAAGGGGCATTTTATTCTTTTATAGGCCTATATATCTACAGAACTATAATGTTGGATTTGGTTTAACTTGACATGTACGTATTATAGTGTGCTGTTATATAGATGACATTTACAGTGACGTCACTGATTGTTCGTCACGTGCACAGAGTATTTCAAATATCCGAAACAGCTTGTGTTTGTACACAAACACATTTCTAGTTTTTTTTTGTTTTTTTGTTTTTTCTTCTTTTTCAGCCATTCCCCATAGCATTTGTACACGTTTTTACAGTGGAAGGCACTTTGGGCACTAAAATCAATCCGATTGACTTTATACTCGGCACACACTTAGACCAGCATCTGAAGATGTGCCTCGAAGATTGACGTCATGGTGACATCATCTACTAATTTATTATAGAATTTTTAATATTTAATTTTTGACTTTGTACACAGAAATAAAAAAAAGTGTCGATTTTCAAAGGGCATTTTTGACTCTGCCAGTAATTTATTTGCACCAATCTTTGTCCAAGCATATTTTTACAGCAGTTATCAAAGGTACAATACCGTGATTTTGTTTATTTCTTGTACAGTAAGCCACAACATTTATCTTTAAAGTTGATTGCAAGATGTAACAAAACAATTGTTGACTGCTGTGATGTGAGACATGACATTTATTTACTCCCGAGAGAAGCAGAGCACTTGAGTAGGCGCTGAGCGTACTACATGTGTTCTCGCAGATTTTTTTCAGTCTCCCCCCCCCCCCAAAAAAGGTTGCTGACAATTTTTAAGGGCTGTACATCACAACCAGGAACAGTTCTGGGTACCTGACCGCTGATGTCAGGATTGGAACGGGTTCCAGATTATGGGATCGAGTATCCGTACCCAACTTTATAAATTACTTCTAAGTGACTTCTCCGACAATAAAAAAGAAAGGTTTTGTTTGTCATTTGTGGGGAATTTTCTAGATGAAAGCCAGGCTACATGGCAAAACAAAACACATTTCATGTTTACCACGCACGCATAAGTTGCAATTTACACCGTAAGGCCAAAAAAAAAAAGTATCCAGTTTCTGGTATGCATGCGCTTCACCGTAGCCATGCACGTCAGCAAAATGAAAAAGTATTTTTTCAACGAAAGATGATGTCTCAAAACCGCCAAACTCACTGGTTTGACTGGAATCCTGCTGCTGCACAATTTTATCGTGTTTTTAGATGGGGTTACGATCGAGAATAAGCTTTATGTGGCCTCCAGAGTTGTAACGAGTCACTGATTTTTGTGACTCGAGTCGAGTCGAGTCATTAGGTCAACAAGGTCGAGTCGAGTCGAGTCGAGTCACAGAGTGTGGTCGAGTCGAGTCGAGTCGAGTCAAGTATTTAGCTCGAGTCAATTCGAGTCACAAATATTTGAACACTATATAATAAATTACAATAAAAAGCAACAAACACAAGAGAGAAATACAAGGCACCAGTATATTACAAAAATCCAAAGACATAAAGTATGCTGTATGGTACCCTACCAACAGTTTCCATAGCTAGCTCACGTCACAGATAAGAAGATGTGAAACTTCGGACTTATAACTGGTTTGGCTTCGGGTCTAGATTTTGTTGTTCGCTGATCGCTGACAACGTCAAAACCTAATTGCATTATACAAAACTGTTTCTGATTATTTAAAGGTGGGCCCGTCCGTATTCATTTGTTTTGTGAAATCGGGACATAAATTTAGCCAGCGTTCCACCAAGAACTTCAAAATCGCCCGAAACCAATGATGAAACCACGGATTGAGAAATGCGTTTTAAGTCTGGTTCCGGGTTTAGCATTACATGCTATAGAACCACAAGGTGGGAGTCCGCGACACGGTATATGTTTGTCGTATCATTATGGAGGAAGGAAAACAGACGGCCGCTGTATATGAACGTACATTATTCGCGAACATAACGTGATGTGAACAAAAGCTGGCAACGCGAACGGCGCGGCGTAAGTTATTGCAAATATTTTTCGCAAATAAGTTTTGCTTTTATTTTTGGGACTCGAGTCTTATTAGCCTTCCTCGAGTCGAGTCGAGTCATTCTGATGAGGGACTTGAGTCGAGTCGAGTCATTTGCTCGCAGTGACTCGAGTCGAGTCGAGTCATTTACCCGTCGGGACTCGAGTCGAGTCGAGTCGCCCAAAAAAGTGACTCGAGTCGGACTCGAGTCGAGTCATTGACTCGAGTCATTACAACTCTGGTGGCCTCTCTGGACTCCCATATATTTGCACTAAGTTTAGTCAGGCACTATTTGCAGTCATCAGCTGACATTTGAAAAAAAAAAAAAAACGGTAAAAAAAACTCCAAAAAAGCCGGGTCTCCGCACCACTTTTTGGGCAAGCTCCATACCAGAAACTGGAGACTTTTTTTTGGCCTAAAGCTATAAACAATGATAAAGCTTATTGTACACACTTGTATCTTGCTGTGCTGACGCAGCAATGTGTGGCTGTGGTAGTAGTATCATGCGAACCTTTATGAACAATCTTAACAGCAATTTCCGAGATTTGAATTTTAGGATTGGGTTTCTTTAACGGGTACCCAGGTACCCATGGGTTTTTTTCAATTGGGTACCTGGTTCCCATACAACCCGTAAATGCACACCGACGTCACAAGCTTTTACTTCACAATAACAGTGGTGTCTGTAATATATTATGCCAGAGACCTGTTTTCTCCGAACAATTATTATGGGACAAAGGACATGTTTGTCCAAACTGCTTCAAAATGTATATGGCCCGGGATTTTTTTGGCACTAAAAACTATCGCTTTGCTGCAGGTAGTTCTGCCACGCCTACTGACCCAGGTACATACAGGTCATATGAATAATTCTTATCATAACAATTCTAATCATTTTAAGGCCAAAAAAAAAAAATACTTGGTCTCTGGTCAGTGCGCGCGTCGATTTTAATCATGCGCGTCAACCTTTTTTTTTCTTCAAATTAACACGGAAGCTACAACAAGGCAAATGATAAAGGGCACCAAGGCAAATTATGGAGGACACCAATGTATAATGAGGACAAAAAAAAAGCAAAATAGTACCCACCTTGTCTGTTCAATACAAGCTTGAAAAAAAAAAAAAAACCACAAAAAAAAAAAAAAAGCGTCGCCACATCAATTCCGGAACTTCGGTCTGACAAGAGACCGACTATTTTTTTTTTGGCCTTATAAATGATTATACGTGCATGAACGAATCTGGCTCACTGCCAATGGCAATCCCAGATCTTTTGTGTTATGATAAGAATTATTCATATGACCTGTATGTACCTGGGTCAGTAGGCGTGGCAGAACTACCTGCAGCAAAGCGATAGTTTTTAGTGCCAAAAAAATCCCGTTTTCCATCAAATGTTTTCTTTTGGAGACGGCAGTAGTTATAAAGTTGAAGAAAAACTTGTCTTCAGGGGGATTCTGATTGTTTACTGTGACTTCAGTGCTGACTTTGTCGGCAAGATGAATCTGAAAAAAAATGCAGCTGTGACGTTGAAGTAATAATTTTAGATACGTTCAATTATTCTTGCACTTACTGTCATCTATGGCAATCCAGGTGACAATTATTTTGTGTATCTGGTCTTGGACAATACTGTTTGAGGTTGAGATTGGCAATTGCTGTTGGTTTCTGGCCTTGGCGGTGGCGGCTGAGGGTCATTGAGTTCCACTTAACTGATGCGTAGTCTGTGAGTGGTTTGGGGACTCGTCATAATACATTTGCATAATGTACATACATAATGCACAATGTATTACAATGCAATCTAAAGATAGAACTTCAAAATTCTCTACAATTACTACTCCCGGACACTCCAGCTAGGACTGTCGTTAATATTTCTTACCCAGACTTCAAGCTCAGACATATTGCTAATTTACCTGATACCATTAATTTCTATCAGAAATTAATTTGTCATATTGTGTCTTGATACTGTAAATTCATTGGTCTAAAACTGTCACGTATCTAGTCTATAAAAATGACTGTTTACCTCAGATACATCGCATTTCACATGCAATTGTAAATTACCTCATTTGGTACACTGACTTGCTCAGAATGCTTGGCACATTTTAACTTTGAATTCTCCAGACCAAAGACACTGTTGCTAATCACATGATTCGGGGCAAGCTCTTGCATAGTTACATAAGAGACACTCAGCATCAATACATTGTTCACAATGGGTGAGAATGGCACAAAGACACCAGACCATGCCGGAGCTGGGGGTTGCTAGCATAAGGTGCCCCGAATCACGCGATATAGTAACAGTCTCTTTGGTCTGGAGAATGTAAAGTTAAAACGTGCAAAGCGTTGGATTTAGTCAGCGTTCCAGATTTCATTCAAATTTAACTCGCAAATGGCTTATTGCTGCTACATATTTTGACACAATTTCAACCAAACTTTGTCAAATGTATCAGTAGCCCAGGCCAAACATGACCAAACTGGGGTCTGAACCTACTTTCATCTTGGCTGCAATGGCTAATATTTAATAGTAGAGTAAATATCACGAGTGCCTTGTGGTTCTCCCCAGGATACTGTCGAGTTTCACCGTGAAATATAGATAGACCTATTGTTTTTAAATTGCTGTTTTTGTAGCAACATAAAAGATATTAACTTTTGAATGAGACATCGAACCCCCAAAAGAGTAATTTTCAGAGGGTTTAAAACATCTAAAATAGAAATAGTAGTTTGACTCTGTTGAAATACAACTGGAAAAGTTGCACATATCTAATAGGCCTACTTGTTCGTATCCAATAGCTTTAGGTTTGTGCTTACATACAATGCCATGAGCAAGGAGAAGCGATATAATAGAAAAAAATTCTGCACATACCGGTTGTGATTGTAGTACAATATTGTCCAGACCATTTTCAAAGGACAATGTGCGCATGTCTGATAAAAAGCCTCTAAATTGTAAATGACCTGAACACGCCATAGTTGTTAACCCTAACCTTCCTCAATCCTCCAAAATCCTCATTGTGGTTTTGGAGGATTTTGGAGGATTGAGGCTGAATGGTATTTTTTTAAATAAGGATTTTGGAGGATTGAGGCTGAATGGTATTTTTTCTGAAAAGGATTTTGGAGGATGAGGCTGAATGGTATTTTTTCAGAAAAGGAATTTGGAGGATTGAGGCTGAATGGTATTTTGAGGCAGGACTGTCTGACGATTTTGAAGGATTGAGGGGCTGGGTACCCTTCATTTGAACATTTTTGGATCAGGAGGATTTTGAAGGATTGAGGATGAATGCATTTTGAGGCAGGACTGTCTGAAAATTTTCTGAAAATTTTGAAAAATTAAAAAAATTTGGAGGATTTTGGAGGATTGAGGATGGTTCCCAGCAAAAAGGGCTAGGGGGTTAGGGTTAATGATTATACACACAAATGAATTTGGGGCAATGCCAGTCCTGGAGTACTGTCTGTTATGGTAAAAGGTATGCAAATAGCACATGGAACGTATCTCACGTGATCCGCATGTACCTACCTGGGTCAGTAGGCGTGGCAGAACTACCTGCAGCAAAGCAAGAGTTTGTAGTGTCAAAAATTGCCTGTTTTCCATCAAATGTTTTCTTAGGAAGACAGCAGTAGTTATAAAGTTACAGATAAATATAGTCTTCAGGCAATGCTGATTGTTTTCTGTGATTTCAGTGTGGAGATTAATCAGAAAAAAATGCAGCTGTGATGTTGAGGGTTACCGCACTGGTGAAGCCATATTTTTACATTTTGTAATTTGTACCGTACTGGTGTCGTACTGGTGCATTGCAAAAGGGTATCTGTGCTTTCGACAGTGGCAATCCAGGTATCCATTTGTATATCGGGTCTTGGTCAATACCGTTTGAGGTTGAGATTGGCAATTACTGTCGGTCTCTTGCCTTGGCGGTGGCAACTGAGGCTCTTAGAGTGCCGCTTAATTGCTGGCAGGCTACGTAATGCGTAGTCTGTGAGTAGAAGGCGTGTGCATTCGGACAATGCAATCTAAAGATAGAATTTCAAACTTCTCTAAAATTGTTACTCCCAAACACGTACTCCAGCTGGGAATGTTGCTACAATGCCTTACCCAGACTTCAAACTCTGGCATATTGCTACTAAATTGTATTTTTATAAGAAATGACGTTGATATTGTGTCTTCATACTGTAATTTCATTGGTTAAAAACGATCACATATCTAGCCTACAAGAATTGCATTATAAATCACCTTATATACGTCACGTTGTATATTAATGTAAACACAGCGTTGCATATTGTTGCTTGTGCACGGTGCGCGCCTTAATCATTAATTAAAGGTACAATACCGTGATTTAATTTCTTTCTTTCACAGTAAGTCACAACATTTATCAAAATGTAACAAAACACTTGTTGACTCTTGTGCTGTGGGACACGTTTTTCTTAGTACCCTCGGCTCATTCTCGGGTGCTCTGCCTTCCTTGGGAGTAAAAAATGCCATGTCTCACTGCACAACAGGCAACTTTTGTTCACTGTTATGGGATAGTCCATTTGTAGATGTGTAGTATACAATGCATTGTGCACAAATATTGAATGGCTCAGAGTGGAATGGGAGGAATATTCGCAAGGTAAAATCTGGACTTTTCCATTTCACGAGGCGAAGTTGAGCGAACTTGAAAAGTACAGATTTTACCGAGCAATAGGCGTAATACTCCTCCCATTTTACAATTTAAAGCCAGATCCTTGTCATATATTTGAACTTTTATTTCATTACAAAATTGGTGGAAAATTTATTTCTCTCTTCCAAACCACCCCTTCACGAAAATGTTCGGAACAATTCGCACAATGCTGAACGCGCACACCAGCATGCATTTGCACACAAACACCGCGTCATGGAAAAAGAATTATCATACCGGTAACTGTGGAATAGTATTTCCCATTCCCCATGGGCGAATGGGACTTTTTGAGCCCGGCGTGAATAGTAGCAATACCGAATGTCATGTGATGTGAGTTCCACCATTCAAATGACAAGGATCTGTACATGTATGTCAGTTATATGATATAGTCTAGTGATATCTATCAATAAGAATGAAAAGAGATGTGACCACAAAAAGCTAAAACTAAAAGTGCAATCTTCTTCAGACAAACTGCATTTTACATTGCATCAAAACTAAATGCATGTACCTTAAGTTTTTCATCTAATTTGACACAGATATTACTGTGACTTCGATAAACTTGGTCAAACTACAACTACATGTATGCCTGTACAACATTCCAAAACATTTTTTCAATAATTTCATGTAAACGTTTGCAAAAAATCTGCATACATTTATAACTGCAGTCGTTTTTGTGTGAATAATATACAAAAACCAAAAGAGAGGGCAAAGCATAAAGATTGGCTTTTAAAACACAAAAGAACAAGTTTGTTGATCTATTTTGCAGTATATTTAAATAAAACACAGAATCACAGACTGCCTAGAATATATCAAACCACTTTTTACAAAATGGGGAGAAATTTGTAAGACTGTCCTCTAAAATATCAATCTCAAGACATTTACAATAAGATGATGATTTACCTATCTGTAATGTAGGAGAAAACATAACTTATTGAGGCATGTGACCATGGCAAATGTTGAAGTAAATGGCCATCCTTTAACACTTTTTGATTTTGAAAAAGACAGTACACTACTGACGGGGAAAACTAAATATTTGTTTTTAAATCTCTTGTGTGAATTCCTTAATTTGGATTGCAATGTGTGCACCGCTTGCAACTTTTGAAGCATGATACCAGAAGATTGATTGTCGCTCGGCGAATTTCCCCATTCCTGAGGTAATAGATGGCGACGTTTACCCAACTGTTTGACAGTACGGGTAGCACATACAGAAATCGGATCAGCATGGCACTGTCATTCTCTATTAATATATTGAAGCATATGAAAGGCAGAAGATTGAAAAACAGTGCACTCAATGCAATGAGCAGCATGGTGTGTAGAGTCTTGGTAGCTGGCCTTGCGAGTCGGTTACCCTGTCCAGCGGGCTGGTTGTCGACGTGAATGCGGCGTGCATGCTGGCGCGAAATCAGGAAAAGTCTGGTGTATACGACCGTAAGTGTCAGCATACAGCTCAGTAAAATGATCGTGTAGAAAATTTGCATGTAGTAGGGACTCAAACCATTGGAGTAAAAAATGCACCCCAGTGAAAAGGTCAGGTACCCGGCTTGCCAACCACTGAGAAGACCATACCCTGTCACTATGCACAAGACAACTGCCCATGCAGCACAGGCCGTGATTCGCGCTCGCTTCACTGTCACTAAGGAATGATAACGGAGCGCATACACCACAGAAATGTACCTGTCTACAGATAACAAGAGCAGCGAAGAAATGGATCCTAGAATACTGGAGGGGAGCAGAAAGGACTGCATTCCACACAGTGCATCCCCAAACGGCCAGTCCCCATAAATTACCGAAGGTATCATTGGGATGGCCCCGAAAATCCCCACCCCCAAATCGGCAGCCGTCATGGAGCGCAGAAACACTTTAGTGGTGTCTTGGATCGTGTCATGGACACGACTCAGAGCCAGGAGACAAAGTGGGTTCAGTGTTAGGAGTAGTGCGGTTTCTGTGATGACAAAGATCAGGCTCATAACATCAGTAAGGTAATCGCTGGTCCAAGTTTCTGGCTCCGTGGATACATTGAATGGAGAGGCATTGTAGAAACCCAAGTCCATAGTCGTTTGCGTTAAAGTAACTGCAGTCATCCTGGAAACAGACGATACTAAGAAAAACACGATGACTGGAAAGTTGTCTCCAAGCAGAACTGTAAATTATTTGAAGTCTGAATTCTGTGCTAGTATTTCTTTACAGATGAACTGACAGAGTGTGATGACAGAACAATATCAGTAAACTAAACAGACGTTGGTGATTTGTGAAAAAGTCTCGTCGGACTTGATGCAAAATTCAAGATACAATTTGGTTTGCTTGGAGAAACGAGGACCACTGTTCAACCGCAGTTGCGAACATCTCAAGATCTGCATCAGCACTGCATGTATTATGCTGCACACTGTGATTTTGTGACTAAAAAAAGGGGTGTGGCTTCTGTCTCACAACTGTGTGTGCAATTACTGCTCAGTTTGGTGATTAATTGCTATAATTGTATTGCTAAGGTCTCTAATTGGATCGTATACAATGTAGACCCTTAATCGTCAGCTTATGGTGACAAGAGTCAGATCCAAGCCAAATTGATATCCATCAAGAGATGAAGTTTAGATGAACAAGTAATGGGTATACCACGTCAGATTTGTTTACCCAGTTGAATGATGTCGTCACTCGAAGCTAACTAAATTCATTTCGAGGATGCGATCACACTTCTCGTCACTGCGTGGGTGTCACTTGAAATACGAGTGGGTTTGAAAGTATTGACTTTAAAACGCAGTGCAATATTAGGAAAATGAGGGCTGATATGCTTGTCGGCAAAATCTATGTACACTCCCCATGTTCTCACTGCAAAGTATTTAATTTACTTCTGAGGAGAAAAAAACAGCCTTTGTTTATGTTAAAGTTTTTTTTTCCCCCCTTTTTCCCCCTTTTTTTTCAGCCATGCCCCATAGCATTTGTACACGTTTTCATTGTAGAAGGCACTTTGGGCACTAAAATCAATCCGATTGACTTTATACTTGGCACACACTTAGACCAGCATCTGAAGATGTAAGCCAAGTATTAAAGCCATCATGACGTCATCACGTGACTTGTGACGTCACAATATATGTACATATATTGAAGGCCTATATCTCCATAACTACATGTCCGATTGGGTTGAAACTTGGTATGTACCTAAAGTGGGATGTGTTATAGATGAAAAATTCAGTGACGTCACGATGACGTCATTATGTGACATGTGACGTCACATTAAAATTGCATATTTTAAAGGCCAATATCTACAAAACTACAGGTCTGATTAGGTTAACACTTTGTATGTACCTAAACCGGGATGTGATCAAGATGAACATTCAAGTGACGTCACGATGACGTCATAACGTGACATGTGACCTCATATTAAAAGTGCATATTTTGACGGCCAATATCTACAGAACTACATGTCTGATTATGTTGAATGTTGGTGTATACCTAGACCGTTACAGATGAAAATTGATGTAACGTCATCATGACATAATCACGTGACATGTGATATCATAATTCAAAGCCCTATGAGAATGTAATTACATATTACATGCCACCATTTATTAAAAACAGAACTACACATCCTTCCTTATACATAAACTTAACATATCACATGTCACAAGAAGTTACCGAAACAGCCCTGTGTTTGTCCAAAAAACATAAGTCTAGAAATGCATAAGAAATCAACCGTACGCGTCCGCAGCATTCTGTTACCGGCAAGTGGTAGAGTAGGTTGAGGTCTTTATTTCATTCAGTGTGCGTGAAATCACGTGACCCTTGCTTCCGGTCGAAAAAGGCCAAAACCGGAAGTGGCTTATTATTTGAAAATGGTGATAGATATAAACTTGCTTTTAACGGTGTTAGTCTCTTAGCTAAAAGTATTCTTCAAATCATCTACCAATGACGTCATGCAATCTTCGAGCGCCCTCTAGTGACAGGTTGAACATTTGCAAAAATGTATTTTGAATAGATGTATGTGGCGAAGTTTGTCGGAATCGCCTAAATATTGGTGTATATGATGACCTTGACCCACTTAAGACGTGTGCGAAGTTTTAGGCGAATGACATCATCAGACCGGAATTTATAATGAAAAGACCCTTTTTCATATGAAAATTCCTGAAAAATTAACCATGGCAGTTTTTATGTTAGTTTTTACTTTAATTGTCGATTTAAGGGTAGGTCTAAAACATTTCAAAGCTTCGAGGCAATAAGCGAACTCGGACATGCCCTGCGCACGCTTAAAACTTCAGGTTGACAATACCTCTGCTCTAAAACATGCACAGAACGTCCGTACATACACGTACAATGTACGTTACGCACATACATGTACATCGTATGTCAGTCAGCCTGCAGAGCATGTGTTGCCGAGGTCAAATCCTGTCCACATCACAGTGACCGTTTTAGCCGATTGTCGGCTAACTTTGACAGATTTTATGTTCATGCATGCGCATAGTCAGGGACGTATAATAAAAAATCATAATGCCGAAACAGCCCTATGTTTGTCCACAAACATATGTCTAGTTTCGTTTGATTTTATGTTTTTAAACAAATAGTCCTTTTTATTGAAGTATTTTAAAAGGGAAATTAAAGTCCAAGAACCATTCAGTTGATAGTCTGGTTCCAAGAGCCAAAGATGTTGAATACTATTAGGTCAGGGAACCAGATGGTCGACTGCCATAACAATAGCCACTGCATTATAAATGAAAATGGTAAATTTTCAATTGAATATTCAGTAAAACTCGTCATTGAAATTAATTTCACTGTGATTGTCCTTTCCCAGTGGACTTGACATCGCATTTTCTGAAGCGATCCATGCCTTGGCAGACAAACTTCCTCTTACCGGTGAGAAAACCAATAGCTGGACTCTTAAATAAAACTTAAATGCACTGATTATTTTTTAACTGACTTTTTTTGTGCTTAGACTGTACTGGTTCAATCATCAAAATAGTAATTAAGGGAATTATTTTTTTGAAGTGCCGTATTGTTGGTTTTAAAGAAGATAAATTGTATAAATGTGAGGTTTTAAAAATTTAGAAGCAATTAATAGTTAAGGTAGTTAACGGCAATCCGGAGGTCGCAGGTTCAAACCCAGCTCCATCCAACTTTTAAAATTCTACCAAAATTAATACAAAGCTGAATTCAGAATTCCATCAGTAAGTTCAAACATTTACATTAATTTGTATGAACCTGTATTATTTTAAATGTTGAGTTTTAGTATTGAAACACTTCTTTTATATTTTCTTCATTTTTCCCCCCATTTTGTTGCAGGGCATTATTTGGACGTCATATGGCTTACTACAACCAGTACAGATGTACCAATCACAAGTCACATTTCTCTCTACGGTGCTCTGCAGCGACTATGCTCCTGGCATGCAGGCCTCCTCACCGTAGTCTGTGAGGACGCCACCCCTGACAAACCCCTCAACGATACCCTGAACGAATGGGTGAACCATCTGCAGGGGAGGGTGGTGAGGGGTGGGGATTGGTTTGCTGAGGCTGTGGGTCAGGGTATGGCATGGCGGGGTGAGGTCGTTCTAGCAGACGGAAAGGTTAGATAATGTTTTGAATCTTTGTCAATAGTAGGTTTGTTTGTTTGCCTGTTTGTCTGTTTGTTCTTTGAATGAATGGTTGTTTGTTTGTGCTTAATTTAATATTTATTGTTGCAGTATATAGGGTTTTAATACTGTTCTCCATCATAACCCTACTTCAGATTATGAGAGAGTAACTTTGAACATTTCAGGTTTGTGCTGATGTTGTCTCCCCCCCCCCAAAAAAACCCCAAAACAAACAAACAAACAAACAAACAAACACAGTTCAAGTGGCAGTAAGAAGCATTCCACATAACTGACCTGACCAACCTGGGGCCGACTCAGAACTACTTATGCTCAGAAAATTACAAAGGAAATATAATTTGTGAGGCGTTGTGGCAACATGAGACGGAACTGAGCACAGGCCGTAGTTAAGAAAAATTTAAAAAACTGAAAGGAGATGATTTTTTCCCCCGATTTTTTGATTGATTCATATTTGTAATCTTTGATATGTCTACTACACATATGTTAAAGATATAGCATAAAATACGGGGAATAAAAGTGTATTTAAGGAAAAACAATTGGCATCTTTCATTTTCACGAATACAAAACTCAAAACTTGAATGGCCTTTTTCTCAGTATTTTACTTTTTAAAAAGCCATAACTTGTCAACTGAATGTCCAATGGAAGTGCAACAAACAGTACTGTTAGGGGAATTTTATTCCCTTTCCTAATACCTGCAGACCCTCATTTCGACCTCTGCCCAGTTCTGTCCCATTTTGCCAGAACACCTCACATATTCTTTGGAAAAATCAATATGCAAGCCAAAATGCCATGTAGTTTATCGCTGTTTTTTTGCTGAATGCTGAGGCTTTTTTTTCCCGTCTCTGTCCAAATATAACTTCTTTGTTATTTTCCAAGTTGCTACCACAAGTTGTCAATTAAATTGAAGTCCCTTGTTAGTTCTTCTTGTGTTCTTCTTTTCCAGGGACAGAAATCTCTGTGCATTCCAGGATTAGTCTTGAGTTCAAGACCCAATGACAACTCGGAGATTCAGGTTTCCACATCGGCTGACAACTGCAATTGTTTGTCCCCAAAAGGGAAGCCATGCAAATCACATGCAGCCAAGAAGGTAGAATCCATTCAGCACATTCTTTTCCTTACATTGTTTATCCCTTTTAACCTCTCACCAATCAACTGAAATCTCCCTGTATTTGATGGATTTTGGACTTAATATTCTGATAAGGGTAGAGAGTTAGCCATAGATTCAAAAATCTTTTCTACGCAACGTAACTTTCATTAAAAATGTCTGGCCTCAGTATTATTTCTTTTTTTTCTCTTCAGATTGTTACATTTTCAAGACAGTTAGAGGTCGTCTGTTCCGTCCGTCGAGCAGATGTTCCAAGCATCTTTGTTTCTCCATTACAATTCTCATTGTATCCTTTTGTCATTTATCCTCCAATAAACCAGCCATTTTTGCAATGAAGTTCCATTTTGCACATAGGCCGTTGGAAAAAGCACTGACCGTAATAAATATTTCATTGGTTGAGAGCTTTAGGCAAAGGCCCTTGGCTCAGACTTTAAGTCTGAAAACATACTTAAAACAAAGTTTAGACAATGCCATTGTTGTCGCTTACAATTTACCTAGGTTTTGCTCCTTTTTTTGTCCTTTATTTGACAATTCAACCAAATTTTGTAATTAAGGGTCTTCGTCTGAATTTTTCAATAGGGACCTTAAAGCTCTCAACCAACGATTAAAGAAATCCTTTTCGTCATATTCTGGTCAATTTTCTTTACTTTCAAAATGTTTAAATTAGAATTGCATTTTTCATTTGTTTGGTAGTTTGACCTTAACTTTCAACCACTGACCCAGACACTGTCTACCCAGTAGCAGACTGCCCAGATCCGAGCACTTCCTGTGTTGGTTGAGGGAGATCAGCCAATCACACGACGCGGCTGTGATCATGAGACTTCCCTGTAGAACACTCACGCCAAACTCTCGCTCCAATCGCAACGCCAGGCCGATCAGTACAAAGGCTTGGAAAGAACACATCAAGAATTGTGCCGGTGATTTGAAAGGTAAAACATTTTGACTAGAAGTATCTTTAAAAAATTTCAAACAATTCCAAATGATGTGTATATGTAATGCGTGATGGAATTCAAACTTCTGAGGGTTTCTCTTCAGTATATAAAAAAAACCTATGAAATATAGAAGCGTTAATGACTGTACTGGGGGAAGTGCAGAAATTGTAAAAAATTTAAAAATTGAAAACTTTCTATGGAACAAATTTGGCATTTTCCCCTTATTGTTATGTTCTGTCAACTGAGCAAAATTCACATTGTATTTATGATTGAACCAGATAGGCTATTAATAAAAGATTGCAAGAAACAAAATCAAATTTCAAGATGGGACCCTCCAGTGCAAGTAACAATAATTTCCTCACTACTTATTCTATTTTTTCCCGAAGCAGTACCAGACTTGCATCTTCACGAGACGCAGGAGTTCTTCTACCTCCTGGTACATTGTGATGGAAAACACAGTCAAGATCTCGTAGCGGAGGTGATGTACTCGCCTCGTGATCTGAGCGGAGACGTGCACGCTAAGCTAGCAGAGTACCAACAGTCACTCATATTCGATGGTTAGTTATTTTGAGATCAATTGGTCAATTTTGTTTGAATGGAAATTTCAAGAGTTGTAGTCATGTCATCACAAGTCAGTCACAAGCTGATCACGTGTCAATCACAAGTCATCACAAGTCAAGCACAAGATAATGACAAGTCATCACAAGGCAATCACAAGTCATCACAAGCCATCACAAGTCAATCACTAATCAATCACAAGTCAATCACAAGATAATCACAAGTCATCACAAGTCAATCACAAGTCAATCACAAATCAATTGCAAGATAATCACAAGTCAATCACAAGTCAATAACAATTCAATTACAAGTCAATCCCAAGTTGATCACAAGTCCATCACAAACCATCACTAATCGCAAGATAATCACAAGTCAATCGCAAGATAATCACAAGCCAATCACAACCTGTTCCACTGAACTGTGACAAAGACACTCCTCTGTCGTTGTCCATCCCCTGTTACTTGTGACCTGACTTGTGATTTGGCTTATAATTGACTTGTGATGGACTTTGTAATTAAGATGAACTACAGCTCTGGAACTTGCCCTTTTATAGTTTTGAATTTCATTTAATATGAACGGATAATTTGAATAACATTGAATTCTTTGTTCAGTATGTTGCTTTTGCATTCGTCTTTGGAAGTGGTAACTTTCTCATAAATTATTAATTCACTTTACTTATAATTTTCTCAGTGACATATCACTTTTATATCATTTATCTTTTAATTTGTGTGTGGGCACGTGTGGTCTAGCGGTGGAGCACAGGATTCATGATCGTGAGGTTGTGGGTTCAAGCCCCGTCGTGGTCATGCGTGTTGTGCCCCTGAGTAAGGTGCTTTACCTCAATTATCCCTCTCAACCCAGGTGTTAAATGGGTGCCGGCATTATTCAATGCTGGGAGGGTAACAGACTCGCTGTGGAGGAGGTGTGGCAATCCCCCACAGCAACATATGAGTCTGGCCCAATCGCTAACGAAAGAGACATGGGCACTCCGTTTCTGTAAGCACAGGTTTGCCCCCTTTACCTTTTTTTTTCTTTTCCATTGGCCATTGTGATTTCCAGTCAGAATGTTTTCTATGAACATTTCATTTTCCAGACCTCCTGGGTGCTGGAACAACACTGAATACAATCCCAAGTCTAGAAGGTCATCAAGTGCAGACATTACTGGAAACCATCAAGTTAGCTCAAGCTGAGGCGATCAAAGCTTTCCTGGGTAAGTCTTGCAGAAAGTTTGTCTCAATCCTTGCAGAACCTGAATTTTGAAATGTTTACGTTGAAGGTTGTAAATGTAACATGTATGTGAAAAAGTTGTGTTCACATTCCTTGCAGGTAAAATTTCATTTCTGAAAAAAATACGACAGAGGCCCGTTTTTGCCTTTTTATTAACTCAATGGAAAACCTTTTTTTTTCTTTTATATTTACGGTGAAAATATTGATAGTGATATTGGCTATGTCATGACGCTTGCCTTCCTCAGTTGCAAAGGCAGAAATGTTTGGTTTTTAGGTCTAAAGTACACTAACAAAATCAAATTTTTTTATTCATTTTTTGTTAGGGAGGGATTCAAAATTCATCTTTCAAAATTTTTTTTTTTTTTTTATTTTTTAAACAAATATTTGTCCTGACAGAGGAGAGGAAGTCTGAAGGCAGGGAACCGGCCATGACCATTGGTGAATTACAGCAGCTGATGGGAACCGTCTATTCCGTTGCCATGGCAGAAATGGGTGAACTCTCCAAAACAAACAAAGCAGACGATGACAACGATGTTGTAGAGGACTTGAGAAATGAAAATGTCATCTCGGGTAAAAAATTACGATAAAATTATTGAATTTTGTGTAATACTCTTGTGATTGGCAGTATTTCTGATGTTGAGGATTTCTTGTCCAAAAATGACCTTACAGAAGTTTGCAGTTCAGCGCTTAGTTTGTCTTGAAGTTGATAGTAATTCTCAGTAACTGTTAATTGGGGAGTCAGGTAGGCGTAGCGGTACTTTCCTCGCCTTCCACCGCTGTGACCCGGGTTCGAATCACGCCTGGGCCAATATGTGGATTGGGTTTTCAGTCCCTGCCTGATTCCGTGGGTTTTCCCCAAGATATTCTTGCAGGGTTTTCCTCCTACCTCTAAAACTTTAATATCTTCTCATTGTCTAGTCTCTACACGTTTCGTCAGGCTTTGGGGCTACTAGTACCTATGGCACTTTAGAGGAATCCTTGGTTTCATTACCAGAAATAAATAAAATAGATTAATTTGCCCAGTTGTCAGAGTTTAAAGCAAATTTTCACTTTGGACTGTTTTCACACAGAGTTGGATTGCAGCCCGTCCAGCTGGCTGCAGAAACTGGCTTTGCAGAACCACGAGGCTTTGGAGAGGAAAATCAAACGTTTCAAGTCAGGCGAGATGATGCTAGCCGGGATGGCTGTACCTGCTCCTGCAGATAACAGTGAGTATTGGCTGATGTGACCTGTATTGACCTGTGACCTCGGTTGACCTGTGACCTCTATTGACCTGTGATCATGATTTACCTGTTACTGAGGCCGTGTCCGAATTACTTGGCTGGGAATTACACACGTGTCTATGGCAGCGGCTGCAGCCTCTTCCCATAGACTGATGCGTTATTTCCAGCCGCTATGGAATGTGGACGTGGCCTTAGAGCGATTTGTTACCCTGATTAACCTGTGACCATGATTAATTTGTGACCTTGCTTGACCTATGACCGTGATTGACCTGTGACCTTGATTAACCCATGACATTGTTGTTCCATACTAAAACCTTGGCCTATTTGCCTTTTAAACAGTGGGTGTTTTCCTACAGAAATGATTTTGAAGAAGTTACAATTTTTGGTGATATGAGCCTTTTCTCTTTAGGCCAAAAAAAAAGTCTCCGGTTTCTGGTATGGAGCTTGCCCAAAAAGTGGTGCGCCGACGTGGCTTTTTTTTTTTTTTACTTTTTTTTTTGCTTCAAATGTCGGCTGATGACTGCAAATGGTGCCCGACTAAACTTAGTGCAAATATATGGGAGTCCAGAGAGGCCACATAAAGCTTATTTATTCTCGATCATAACCCCATCCAAAAACACGTTAAAATTGTGCAGCAGCAGGATTCCAGTCAAACCAGTGAGTTTGGCGTTTTTTAGACATCATCTTATTGAAAAAAAAAAACTTTTTCATTTTGCCGACGCGCACGGCTACGGCGACGCGCGGGCATACCAGAAACCGGAGACTTTTTTTTTTTGGCCTTAGTCAACACCATAGCAGCCATGATTTGCATCTGTTTATGTACATGATGTATATGATTGTGGCTTAGAAACTTCTGGGGATGTATTTAAACTTTCAGAAATTTTATTACCTTGGTTATTCTGTTGTCAGATTGCAAAAGATGCCAGTAACAAATATTTGTCAGTTTTAATATTTCTTCTGTGTTGTTTTCTTTGGTTAATAGCTATCACGCTTACTGCAGAAGAATTCCTGAAGCACTTCCAAGCCAGCGGATTGCCGAGCACAGAGGATCTCTCTCCCATCTCCATGGCATTGACCGACAGGGCCGACGGTGTCAACACGCAGAATGACTGTCCTGGCTTGTCCTGGGATGACCTCAAGAAGGCGACGTTTGAACAGGCCCAGAAATACACCCATGCAGGAATTCAGTAAGTCTTCAGTTTTTTTTATGTTCTCTTCTTTTATCTCTGTGAACGTCTGCAACATGTAATCAGAATCTTGATAACCACAGATCTGTTTGTTACAAGCAAAGTTAGAGTAGAAATGGGTTGTGAGCCGATAAGTCTTCTCATTAATGGTCCTGAACTAGAGTTCTGATTTTTTTTCCCCCAAGGTACTTTTCAGATTCCGGGCAGAGTCAGAAGATGGATACTCGCTTCTCCAAGATGCAGCAGCGTTACATTCGATACGAGACAGCGTCCACCTGTTCCTCAGATCAAGCAGCCTCACCAGCGACCCTGACACTCCCCCAGCCATCCACCTCCACCACAGATCCCGCTTCTGACACTGTTCATCCCACTTCTGACACCAGTGAAACAAAAGGTAACCCTCAGAGGAACAGGCAGAATGCGAGGGGTCAGCGATCGGCCGAGAAGACCCAAAGGTCAGCTGAGAAGGGACAGAGGGCAGCAGACAAGGGTCAAAGGTTGATGAGGCTTCAAAGGTCAGCAGAGAAACGTCGGAGGATGGTGCTAGAGAGGAACCACAAGATAAGCCCCGGGAGACCACTAGGCAGAGGCTTGAAGAGGAAGGGCGAAGTGACGGTATCGCCAGCAAAGAAAAGGTATCAGAATAGAGTGGGTCAGTTTTTGTGCTCTAAAGTTTCATAAACGTCTTAATGTGTTCTCCTGACCAAGTCAAAGAGACATTAGAAATCAGACGAAGATAACTTTGAAGTGTGTAGAAAGTTTATTAAAACTTGGAGCATAATTACACCATATTTTGATTTGGAAGTTAAAGTATACCAGATCTTTGGTAAACCTTTATTCTGCTCTATTTGGATTTTTTTTGTTTGTTTTTTGTGTTTGTTTGTTTTTTTTCCCTTGTTTTTGATTTGTTTATGTAAAATTTATATTTCAGATTGGTTGCAACAAGAACATCACCCCGCAAAAAAGTAACCCCAAATGTGGCCCAAGAGGGAAAGCCACTCTCAGCGAAGACAAATAAAGATTCTAGTCAATCGTCATCAACTTCCGGCTCCAAATCAAGGACGATGTCCCGATCTGAAAAAACAAGAATGGTAAGAATATTTACACCTCAGCCAATCAAAGTCTTAAAACTTTACTCCAATATCAAAATACTACATTATATTTAATCCCTGATGAGTCTATAAAACCATGCGGTGCTTGGGCGGTTGGGGCAGCACAGGGAGTTACAGGCAGGGCAGTTTAGGGCGGTACGGGAACTAGTGTTGGGGTACACTCAGAAAAGCTTTCACAAACGTTCCGGTCTTTCAATTCCCAAGAATGACCAACTTTCAATTCCGGTTTTAAAGAATTTTAACAGAGGCCATGCAACAAAGTGAATTTTTTTTTACGATAAAATAACAATGTTGAATCTTCTTGTATATTATTGTTTGTTTGACACAGAAACTACGAGAGGTCGTCAAAGAGTCGCTTGTGAGTCGAGGGATCACAAAGGAAAGCAAATGCTACAAAGCTTGCATGGAGAGATTGTACAGAATGGCCGAGATGTATGTCAAGGTATGTGAGATGTTAAAAGGATTGTGTATGACTGGTTCTTCACCCCTTCTTTGGAATTCTAGTAAATAATGGGTGGGCTGGGACCCAGCTAAATTTAACTGTCATGTGTTAGGCTAAACAGTCCCAGCATTGGTTTGCATATTGTACCCGTTAAAGACAAGGACACGAAGACGGTTTGATGGAATTTTTAAAAATCTTTTTAGGATCCCCCTCACCCACTTGTATTTATTTTGAATTGCCTATACCATCAAATTTTGACGAATTTCAATAAAGGAAGGTTAACACCTTCCATTTTTTTACTTTTGGAGAAAATTGAGTTTTGCCAAATTTTATTAAAAATGCAAGGTTAAACTCTGATAATTTTGACTTTTGGAGAGAAATCAAATTTTGCCCTCTTTAATAAAACATCTACGGTTGACCCCTTAGAATTGTGAATTTGAGAAAAATCTAATTATCTTTTTTAAAAAAATGCTAAATTAACGCCTTACAAACTTGATTTTTTTAGGATAAAAACTGCATAGATTATTTTAAAAAAAATTAATTTTTCGAAAAATCAAATTATGTCAAATTTCAATAAAAAAATGCAAGGTTAACCTCTTAGAACTGTGAATTTCATGAAAATCAAATTATTTCAACTTTACATTACAAAAATGCATTTTTTGCAACAAAATTTCGAAAAACAGGATAAAAATGGATTTTGTCCATTTTCAATAAAAATGCAAGGTTAACCCCCTTACAATGTGATTTTTTTGAGGATAATTGAATTTTCACCATTTGACCAACTTTCAGTTACAAAATGCAAGGTTAACCCCTTACAGTTTGGAATTATTGCAAAAAAACCCCAAAAACGGATTTTGTCAATTTTCAAAATGCAAGGTTAACCCCTAACAATATAATTTTTTTAGAATTGAATTTTTCCCATATTTAATAAAAATGCAAATTTAACCCCTTACAAGTTTGCGCTTTTGAGGCAAAATAAAAAATTGGGATTTAATCTTATTTTTCTCCCCAGGATCTGAAATCGTCCAAGGGTCTGGATGAGCAGATGAAGAGTATAGCGGAGGCCAACGCAGACTTTGTGGTGCAGTTTGAACAAAACAGAATCAAGAATGCTTAAATTTTGAACCAGTACATTTCGTTGAAGTCACTGTAATATGATGTCACGCTTTTGTGCATTTTCCTGCGGGAGCCAGGTGGGGACGCGAACCACCAACCTCCCATAAGAAAGCGCACATGTAAAAAAAGTGTGATGTCATTTTCGATTCGGGTCTATTTAAACTTGGTGATTTTGAAGAGATGGCCACCGCCATTGTAGATGCAACATTTTCTAATTTTTGTTTATTTTTACAAATTTTGTCTGAATATGTATGTTTGTATTTATTACATTTTTTAAATTTGATAAATAAATCCTATTGAATCCCAAGTAATCTAGTTTGTTCTGTTATCGTTTGGTCTGTCTGTTTGTTTTGGTGCATCTCAGCTGCCTGTTGTCTGTTTGTTACCAAAAAAATTACAAAAAGTACAGGCATTTACTATAACTCAGTATTAAACAATACAAATTATGAAACAACTTCAATGAACATACGGGGAACTCGTTATGTGATAACTTCATAGCACTCTTTTATTTTCCTTTGTTTCACACAGTGACCAAACAAAATATAGTAAAACTCAAAACCACGTAGAAAAGTGTTAAATCATTTCTATGTACAAACTGAAACAATGGCTGGAATGGTTTTAATTGGACGGAAATGTCATATTTTGGTTTTACGATTTTGGTTTGCATATTTTAATTTCGGAATCATTCGATCATTTATACAGTACAAATGCTCAATGAATTGAACAGTGAATTTGGACGAATACTAATACAAATGCATTTTTTTTTTTTGGACGGATGTAAATTTGTCATTAAAAAAGCAACATTACACAAATATTGACTGCTTCGAGTGGTGTAGTAAAACTAGTCTCCCGAGGTGATCCATGAAGCATTCTATTTTCCCCGAGGCGAAGCCGAGGCAAAATAGAATGCTCCATGGATCACCGAGGGAGGATAGTTTTACTACACCACAAGATAAAGCAGTCAATATTTGCTCTATAACACCTCTCCCACAGATTCTGCTTGATTTTAAGCGACAACTGATTAATTTAATCTGAATACAATAAAAATTTACTTCTATTTGAATACGAAATTAGTTGAAAATTCACTTGCACTTTTTCTAACTACCCCTTCACGATATGTTTGAACCCAGCTCTGTAGCGCTCGCGCTTGAAAACATTACACGCAACGTACCCCTATGCATTTTGCACACAGTGCGTGTAATACTTTGGTTGCTTCGGGTATAGTACTTTGGTTGCTATGGTATAGTACTTTAGTTGCTATGGGTATAGTACTTTTGGCCGTGCACTGAAAGATAGCAAAAATAGAAAGTACCATGTGACTCGCTCTCGGCCAATCAAGATGCAGAATCTGTGGGTGAGGTGTTATAAAAATGAATTTTCTCTGAACATTTTAATAATATTAGTTCAACACAAGATTTAAGAGGTCCCCTTTCAATTCATTTGGTTCAAGAATCAGAAGAATTGTATCAAATATTTACAAGTTAGGTCGTATATTTTTACATAATGCAATACTGTAATTTTACATAAAGAAACACAGCGTACTTCAAGCGATATCATACACCAAGTATATTCACTACACTTTAAAATAATGCTCTTCAAAGAATAACTACGCTTAGTAGTAAACTTAAAGTCAGATTCTCAACTCGTTATTTACTTATTAATTTATTAAAAATTAGTGAACACTAACTTACATACATATGTTAAAGTCTTCAAAGACAAGAAAAAAAAACGTAAGCACTTGTGTCCTAAGTACAGCAAAGCTGAAAAATGACAGCATCTAGTTTTTTTAATAATATTATTAAACAAAATATAATAGAACTCAAAACCACGTAGCAAAGTGTTAAATCATTTCTATGTACAAACTGAAACAATGGATGGAATGGTTTTAATTGGACGGAAATATCAAATTTTGGTTTTACGATCTAGTTTGCATATTTTGATGTTTCGAGAAAAACCGATTTAAAGTTGGTCATTATTTTGTAGGCTCATTCCATATACTCCCTGTGTAGGAATTCAAACTATTTTGTTTTTGCGAGTAAATTATAGATTGAACTTTATTGTATGCAATCCGTGTGCATCTGAGTTGCTAAGTTTTGAGAAATTCAGCTCCAAAGTTATTTGTCACTTCGTGAAACAGATTTTTATCACGTGTTTCCTATGTTATACAACGCGCGTAATAGTGGCCGTGTGCCAGATACGGAGATACGTCGGTTCGTGAAACGCTAAATTCCAATTTTTCATGTCGATGCTCCTTTGTTACATATGCTAAAGTCTTCGCAGACACAGACTGAAGAAAAAACTATTCACTGTCGTAAATAGAGCGAAGCTGAGAAATGAAAGCATCTAATTTTTAATATTATTACAAACTTCATATATCCTTTTATTATTACCAACAACTTAATATCCACATCAGATACATTACTTACAGAAAACCACACAAGCAAGATCAATACCAATCTCACGGAGTAATTCCTTTCAAGTAGAAGGTCCAAGCCACGTTAGCGTTCCCACCGGCCGACCGCGGGCACGTCACCACCAGCTTACCCATCCTGGGCGCCTTGGTAGGGTCCGGGTTGCCGTCGTACCCGACGATGATGTTATGCTGTTTCTTGCCTCGGATGCTCTCGCCGGGCTTGCAGGAGAACGCCGGGTTGTCGACCTGGAAGGTGAACGCCGTGGTGTGGGGGAAGATATTCCGGAACGGGATGGAGGTGGTCGAGTTGGCTTTGATGGTGTACGGGCCCTGGGGTTTGGGCGGGATGCAAGTGCCGAAGAGGGGGAAGGTGTACTCTCCGCCCACGCTGGAGGTGACGGTGAGGGTGCCCCGGGTTTCCCCGAGGCGGGAGGGTTCAAAGGTGATGTCGATGCTGACCTCGGAGCCGCCGCTGGAGCCTGGGGCTGCGGTCAGGTTCTTGTCGGAATGGAAGTCACTGTTATCAACCTGTTAAATGAAGTGGTGTGGATGATAATGAGAATTTCAAAAAGTGCATATATAATAATAATAATACCCGCGTCTTATATTGCGCACGTATCTACCAACTATTAGGTACTCAAGGCGCTGGTAATTATGTCTTTTTTTAAAGACAGATAAATGAAGTTTATGAGAAATATGAGACCCATTGTGTATATCTGCCCCTGTCACCACTCAAGGTGCTGCATTATTATCCCTGATTAGCAAGCCAAGAAAAATTCCTTACACTATCTCTGCGCCTTAGTTATATTCCTAGTTATATTTCCTCGTGGAAATCTGGAGGAAAACAAGCAAGTACCAAGTAGGGCACAGCTCAATGTTGCCATTTCAGGGACAAAGAGCCAATTCAAACACTGCCATTTCTGCCTGGCAAGTGCTCCTGGTTTGGGAGAAGCTATTATGACAAAGTGTCTTGCCCAAGGACACAAATTCTTGCCTCCCTGGACTCAAACCCACAATGTGAAAAATAACTCATGATCTTGAATTATACACACCAGACCATGAGTCCATGCATAATTCTCCAGTTGGTACAATTTTATATATGTTCACTGCACAATAGAAATTAGCTTTTCCTTGCTATAACCATAGAGCTATGTCCATGCTATAACAAAGCATTATTCCATTCAATTACAATACAAACAAGGCAAAAAGCAACATAATCAAGATAAGGACAAACTTCCCAATTCTCAGAATTGATTTCAAATTCTAACATACCTTGCAAGTGTATTCTGTCTTGATCTTGGCAAAGTTGACAAACCTCGCCGTCTGCTGCTGATTACCCCCCAGCGGCGCCCTGAGGTACACAGCCTTCTCCGGCCCTGCTGCAGTTGCTGTCAGCAGCAGGTCATATTGGAACATGCCCAGCTCGGCGCTGCTTAGCTGTAACTTGCTGTTGGTCACGCCGGTCTTGAGAGGCAGGAACTCAAAGCTCAGAGAGCCCTGGTGTTGGGGAGGAAAAATATTGGTCATTTGAAGAAATCTGTTGATGAAGATTAATTTTATCAAGAACTGGGGTCTTAAAGACACCTTACTGAATTCAACAGAACAAAACAAAACTTTCATCTTGAGCTTGCAGAATTCATAATTACATCTATAAAGTTTTTCAATTTGTTTCTGGGACTATGAGTGACAAAAATATGCAACTAAGTTTTTATTTTTATAACCTTTAAATTCTCTTTCCATATTTCCCCTATTGAATTAGTCGTGAAAGTGAGTCCCAACTCAACCAGTGTGTTTTCTAGTCATTGGCTTTCAAATTAAAGGGCAAAAATACTTCAAAATTAAATTATTTGAAGTAAAGAGGTTTTTGAAGCGCTGAAATTATGTTTGGAAAAATGACAATTTTCCATATAATTATTAGAATTTTATAAAAAAGTAAGGTAGCACTATTTTTAAATGACTAACTAGACTGAAAGTGTGCATAATCTTTCGTAGCTACAACTTCTTCATCAGATGCGATGAAGAGGGGCATCATCATACAAGGTTTATATAGGGGTACATGTACAGTCAAAACAGAGGGTGGTAATCAATCAATTATCAATCAATAATTGGAACATTGGCGGTAGGAGGGGCTCAACTGATATATTTTTCAATAATTTTCCTAGCATCTTAATAAAAACACTGAAACTTTCTTATTTAAGCTTCATTCGCCCTACCTCTGACTGCGGAGGGACCACCAGCTGTGGAGGCAGCATGATATCAGTGACGGGGCAGTTAGTAGTGAAGGTGACAGGCATGCTGAGGGGATTATCCAAGGAGATGGTGTGTGAGGTGCTCAGACGAACCGGCGTGGTCATCTCGATGGTGTCGATGATGCCTGGGGCGGTGCTCTTGAAGGTCACGTAGTAGAACTGGAACTCATTGGATACTTCGTTGCGGAAGATGACCTGAATGAAACAGCAACAATATATGGTTATCTAGCTGTAAGACATATAGGATCATTTGCTTTTCATGCATTTTGTTCATTTTGAATAATAACACCACTGAAATCCAAAGAAGAATGTTCAAAACCTAACCTGTTGAAATTTCAGCTCATATAGGATCATCTGCTTTTTTATGCATTTTGTTCGTTTTCAATAATAGCACCACTAGAATTCAAAGAAGAATGTTCAAAATCTAACCTGTTGGAATATCAGCTCAGTGGATACACTTTTTGAGAAAAGAGCGAAAACCATGCACGACCTGTTCATTACACAAAACACAATTTCGTGCACAGCACTCTGTATTTCCAAAAATCAGTCAATTGACTGATCGTTGAAAATCACCTACATTTCTTGATTTCTTCTAAATGACAGAAAGCCAGATGGAATAATTTCACGGGGTGTTTAGTACCAGTACGATCTTCAATCCAAGTAAGTTTTGTGATAATAATTCAGTATGTTACTTTTGGGATGAAAGCAAATGATCCTATATGCCTTAAACAGGTGAAAATTCTTTGTCATTTGGAATGGTGGACACGTGGAATGTTGCTGATTGAGGCTGCCTAACATGGCTGTGTCAGCTCCCTCGGCAGGTGTTCAAGCTAATGCGCGTGCATGGGGCATGTTCGGAATGTCTCGGGTCTGACTGCCAAATTTCCCAAGACCAGATTTGATCCATTTTGTCAACAGCGCACTCTACCAACTCTGGTCTTGGTCCAGGAATAAAGGTGAGATAGAACCAGGCTATATGCAGTACTATGAATGTTTAGTTACAAAAGTGCTTTGCAATCCTCGGGCCTTTTACCTTGGCAGAGTAAGATGCCTCCTTATGACAGAAGAAGTTGAGTTTGTAGTCTCTCTTGCTGTGGCCCGGCACGTCGATGTAGTCAAGTCCCTTCAGTGTGGTAGCCGTGTCTAGTTTGTCTGGTTTCATCATCTCAATCACTACCTTGAATCTGGAGAAATGGGAAGAAAAGTCCAACAATCAATTAAAAAGGACTAGACTTGCCTAGCTGAGCTGATACCAAAAGTCTCAATTTAGGACATTATTTATACTCAGTGAGTGACTCGGGGAGTCAGTCAGTCAGTCAGTCAAAGGACTAGAGGCTGGTAAAGCAAAAACTCTTTATATAACGCTGCTTTGGTAGCTCTTCTCTAGATCTTCTCTAGTCTAGGTCTTCGACAATCACAACTACATGCACACATGCTGAAAATAGACATAGCCGTAGCTCTGGAAGCCTCTGTTTCAGACACAGCGTATAGTCTTTGACAGCTTACTTATATTTCCTACACAGAATCCATGGAGCTAGATGTTTGAAACCTTGGCTCCGTCTCCAGTTTTGGATTTTAGGCCGCTGACATGGGGGACTCAAGTTAGATCCATGATATGTCAAATCTTTTACTTAGAGAATTTCCATTTGGTTTGGATATTAAAGGCTTCTACTTGATTCTGAAGCCACAACTAGAAACAAAGTCATAGTTTCGGAATTGCCTCAATTTCCTGGAGCTTACCTCTGTGGTCTCTTGAGCCAGTTTGAGACGGACAGTAGCTCTGTGTAGTACGTCTTACTAGGCACCTCTCTAGTGACGCTGCCTGCTGCCTTAGGGGGTTCCGATACGCCCGTCAGATTGTACAGGAGGCCTGAGCCGTCCGGTAAGGCAAAGAATACTGTCCCCTGTAGGAATGAGAACAAATGTTGATGAGATGGGTGAGACAAGAATACTGTCCACTGTAAGGGAATGGCAACAAGATATCACTGTCAAAGGTGAGGCAAAGAAAAGTGTTTCCTGTGGGAATGGGAGCAAAACTCGATGTTAGGTGTGGCAACAAATACTGTCCCCTGCAGAAATGGGAACAAAAGTTGATGTGATGGATGAGGCAAGAATAGTGTCCCATGTGGGAATTTGAAAAAAAAATTGATGTTACATGTGCCAAAGAATGTTGGCCCCTGCAGAAATGGGGAACAAGATGATGCGATGGGTGAGGCAAAGAATACCGTTCCCTGTAGGCATGGGAGCAACAATGACTGTTATGGGTGAGGTAACGAATACTGTCCCTTCAAGAATTGGAACCAAAAATTGCAGCAATAAATTAAAGGGAACAAAAATTAGCATTGCGCACAAAAACACACTTTTGCGGTCGACCAGACACAGAAAATAGAGTGTGGATATCAAATGCACGCTTGTTAACTCAGCAATGGCAAGACACATGCAGGATCAATTATCAACAAGCAAAAACCTGAATAGTCTTCATGTGACTACCAGGCATATAGTGGTAATGCGTTCATGAGTCCAACCTAACTCTATCTTTGTAATTGTCACCAAAGTCTGCTGTGGAAATTCATCGTCTACCATACTCACCGTGTGCTTCTTTCCTTCGGCCGTCATGATTAGCGGCCTATACGTCATCTCAAACGGTTTACTCTGCTGCGGTTCCAGCATGATAGTATCCGCCCCGGTCCAGTGCTCCCCCTCGATGACCGGCCGTAACTCCCAGCGTTGATTGGTGCGGTTGTGCAGGGTCAGGGAACGCGTGTCCTTCACACGGACGTGGGTGTTGAAGTGTAGGACTTCCTTCTGGGGCTGGCTGCCCACGCACATGCCGGTCAGGACTAGGCGTAAGGGGCGACCACCCTCAATGTGGCAACGCAGTTTCTGTAACAAAGAAAAACGGTTTGGGAAAAACTTACTGGAGCATACTTTGTGTTGTTTTTCGAACTAAGATCTAACAAAGACTTTCAGGAAAAAAAGCGTGGCAGTGTAGCATCTGTTACAGAAAAAACACTTGTTGGAGAAAATCCAGTGATGAATGTGTAAATGCATAACAAAAATTATTTAGTGAATCAAAGACTTTATTTTCACTTAATAAAAACATTTATTAAATTCAAAAACACTAAATTTGAACAAAATCTAAGAAACAAAAGATTACTCATAACTGAATCTGCAATCTCAACAAAATATCCAAAACATGCCCAAAAAGTGTTTCTGGCTCCAGTCAAAAAATCATAATGTTAACAAAAAAAATTCAAAATTGGTAAAATGTACTTAAAATTCTACCTTATTAATCTAAAATTCAGCCGCTCTTCCTATATTTTCAAAACCACTGTTTTTTTTTAAGGGGGGGGGGGGGGTGTCAGCTTGGAAAGCACATTTTCCAAGCAAGTTTTTGTCCTAGCAATATTGTGAAATATCGAATAGAACTTACATCATAGCGGATATCTTGGCTCAGGTCCTTGGGGAAGAAAGTGACTTCAAAGGGTACGGTCATGCCAGGAGAGACGTAGCCCTCGGTGGGACTGATGGAGAAGTCGGGAGCAAACTTCTCAACGTTCCACTTGAAACTGGAAAGAAAAGCAAACAATAAAACTTCAAGCCTGACATAGGATTTTTTTAACTCTGTGATTCCAATCCCGTTTGAATTTCAAAATTACCACTGAAAAAGAGCACTTTTCAATACCAAAACCAAAACATGATTGACTGAATATTTGGTACAGAATTATGTACGCTTGTGAAAACAGCCATGTTGGTCTGCTTCCCCGTCTGCATGCCATGTCAAAATACTGATTTGTAATTAAACTTGATGGTGACCAGTCTGTTTTTTTTTTCAGGCATCCTTCCAAAATACTCAAGAACTTTGTCTCGATGATAAAAAAGAAGAGTTGGATATAAAAGAGTTCTAAGATGGATTTTAAGCCTATTTTACGACTGAACAGCCAATGTGATGGATGAACTAGAAGAAAAGACATTGCTGCCAATGTATAGTAAACCTGCATCACTTGCAGTTTTTAAGTTAAGTTTCCTGGGTCTTTAAGACAAATTTAAGAGGACTTGGGGGAACTCGTTTTTACCCTGCTCCTATGTCGCCAGTGTTGTACATGAGCAGCTTGCGCGTGGTGCTACTGCGCTGGACCACGGCTCCAAAGGGAATAGACTCCTGATCCAGGCTGATATCAATCCCCTGGCAGGACCCTGTCACTACAAACAGTGGCTGGGACAGGCCGGCACACTCAAGCATCACCTGGAAAAGAGGTTAAGAATGTGAATACAGCAGAGTCATATCAAGACTGCAGAATACTGCTCAGAATATAAGATGATAAAACTTTCTCTCACAACTCCTCACAAGTGCAGCATAAGTCCTCATAAGTCAATCACAAGTCATCGAGTCTTAAGTCAAGTCACAAGCTTTTCAAATGAACCATGACAACGGCATTCATTTGTTATTGTTCATACAGTTACTTGTGACTGGATTCGTGAATGGACTTGAGATTTGGTTGTGACTGAACTTCTGATGGACTCGACTACAAAACTGCAATGAGCAATGGAACCATAAAAGTAAATTCCATCACAGCGTTGCATTCTTTTTACAGAAATCAACAAAGGAAATAGTAAAACACAATTAAATGTGAGAAGAACCTCAGGATCAATTCTAAGGAAATGTCACTTCATGTAGGATGTGAAAAAAAATAATCCAAATGTTGCACAAGATAGGATTCCATTCCGGGCCACAAGACTTGAAGGGTTAAGAATGAACAACTAATGTCAACCACCAACTTCCAGGTGTCTTTGGAAATGCAAGCAATGTAGGAAGAGAATACCATGAAATCAAGAAGGGACTGACAAACCAATCTACAAGGTGGACCAGTTGGAAGTAAAGTACAAATCCACACAGATAAAAACCAACTTTAGAATACCTCCTCTGTGAACTGCGGGATCCGACACTTGGGCGTGAAGACCAAGTCAAGATTACAAGTGCCTCCTTTCGGTTTGAGATGGATCTCTTTGGTGGGAGCCAGGGACAGGACCTGGGGCAGCTGTTGGAGGATCGGACTGAGTGGTGTGATGACCACGGTGAAGGACAGCGGGGCCGGACTGTTGTTGATGACCGGGACGGTACGCTTGACTGCCTCGCCGACGCGCAGGGCACCAAAGTTGACCAGTTTGTCTTTTGGGTTGGCCACCTCCACTCGCATCTCGGTGCCCTCGCCAAGGATCTCCACCTAGAATTTGAAAAATAAGATCAAAGGCTTTGGTTAAATATATAATTTGGAAGAAACAAAAGATGAAGACTTCTTTAATACAAACACATTTTTTAGAACCAAGAACTTTTCTCTGAATAACCTTTGATGGAATTTTGCATCAGGGTGTTATATATATTTTTTATTGGGGGATCCTATTTATATTCATTGCTATGTTTAACCAATCTTAATTTTCTTTAAAATTATGTGCGATGATTTAAAACATCAATTAGCCACAAACAAATATTTTAATATCAGTTTTGTCCTCAATCAATCCTTTTGAAAACTAGGGATTCATGCAAGTTCTTAGTGTTTCTGGTGTAAACCTACGATGGTTCTCGCTTTAAAAAAGAAAAGCATGCAAGGGAGCTCCAGAAACTACATTGACAAAACTTCACTGCACACTTCTGCCATGTACTAGCTGAGACTATGAGTGTACAATAGTGCATGGTTGTTCAAGGAAACATATTTTCATATAGGGCTCGTTCAACGACGGCCATCTCTGTAGGAAAACCGCAACTGCGTATTTTATGTACTCAAGCACGCATTGCGCAGTGTTGAAAATGTTCCACACACGCAGGCTTGTTGCTCGAAATGTGTTCGAAATACAACGCAGCTGATGCGCGTTATGCAAGTTGACGCTCAAAATGCTGATGCAAGTGGATGGTCTGTCTTTAATTTTCTGCCTGTCAATCCAACATTACCCATCAACCAATTACATTACAACTTTGGTCCCAAGTACAGTGAGAAATGTACACAAACCAACAGCGGTCAATCAGGAACGGTCAAGTAATATGAGTCTATCGAACCAACAGCCTCCATACCTGAGTCCTGGACAGCCCGTTGACCTCAAAGACAACCAGCTCCCTGTATTTGATGGCCTCCCTTGGGTAGAAGGTTAGCTGGACGTCACGGCTGTCGCCCGGCTGTAAGACGCAGGCTGAGAACTGGACCTCAAGATGGGAGGTACTGGTGTACAGGCAATCAACGCTGTGACAAACAAGCAGACCAAATTACATTGAGATTAAGTGCTTAGCATGGAATACACTTCCTAAGCAGAAACAGGTTGAAGCCCAAAAGTCATGCAATTGGTTACTGCTCGACTCAGAACCCGACCTCAAGATGGGAGGAACTAGTGAAAAACAATTGCCTTACCTGATAGCCTTTGAATCCCTGTTGGTCACCGTCAGCACATTGGACAGGGTGGGCATGCCAGCGCGGTGGATGAAGCAGGGTCCAAAGTCATACTTAGTGAAGGAGAAATGTAGACCAGGGGCCACGCCCTGACCAGCTAGGACTATCTGGTAGGTGGGACCGTTGGTCACCTGATGAAAGGGGAAGGGTAGGGTCACATTAATTTAGAAAAAGTGTTATAAATACACCATGTGAAGTAACTTTCTCTATAAATGTTAATTGGTTCTGTGAATAACCAAGGGGTTAACTTTGATTCTTCTCTGAACAACTTTTCGTTTTTTGAGGGCACTTCATGTGGTCCACCAAAAATACTCCTTCTGACCTCTGGTCTTAATAAATATACTTCTGGGACCTTCAAATTGGAAAATTAAGTTGTAAAAGTTCTTGAATTTGCAAATTTTTTTCTTTATTCACTGGGTTCTTAGGAATATGATCCACTGAAATGGCATTTACAAAATTATTTGTGGGATATCAATTCATGGAAACTGATAACGTCGCCCGACTTTGAAGAAAAAAATTGTACCAAGAACTAACTTGTAACTTCTTATAATTTAGATCACATACAGACTAGTGCCACTTATGATTACAGATGCACATTCCATAAATCAAAACATCCATCGCAGGACGGGTTTTTAGGGGGTGGTCTTGCTTAGAGGAGAATATATGAATATTTGGTGGTCGCCCGGGTATAAATCAACAGTGACCAAAATATCTTCAAATCCAGTGCAGTTTTGATGAATCTTTGGTTTTATTAGTGGAGAGTACAAAAGAAAGGAGTGTGTCTTGGGAATGTGCTTGTCCGTGTCTTGAGTGTGAGAGCATGTACCTTGAGAAGGAGCTCACAGCCCCGTAGGGAGGTCTTGTGAGGCGGTTTGAAGGCCAGCACGCAGCGTTTGCGGTCGTTGCAGGGCACCAGGCCACTCTCAGGGGAGATAGTCACCATCTTGACCACCTTGCCGGCGCGCTCCTTCAGGGTCCACTCAAAGTCAAAGTTGAACTTGCCTGAGTTGACGATGAAGATGGACCGCACGGCTTTCTCATTCACTTCCACCTAGGAGACGGAATGACGAACGGTATTTAACAGGATTTTGACAATAAATGGTGAAAATTTAAAATTTAATTTATGATTTTTGTAACTTTAAATTTATTATTAAGTACAGAAAATCTGGTTTTGAATGAAAGGGCCCAAAATGGTGTTTAATACAAAAAAATCCTTTTTGCCTACCGTTTGCAAAGTGGTAAGGGGACTAGATAGATTTTTATGTCAAAAAAATTTGAATTGTTAGATTTTTTTTTATTTCATTTTTTTTTCTCCGAATAATTAACAAATCTTTTTGAAAATCACAAATATATTTACTCAAGGGCACTCGGTAAAATGTAGGGCCACAAGTACTGAGTATATTTGCCCAAAATCTTCACTTTCATTGTGAAAGATTCTGTTTGGGCTTGTCCACAAATACAACAGTCAAAACAGGTAACTTTTTCTCCATTTTTGTCCTATACCTCTCCAAAGTTGATCTCGTTAATCCCCCTGCATGACAGAGGGATGTTCTTGCCCGTGGAGTCCTCACACAACACCTTGGCGTTCATGGAGTATCCCTCTGCCTTAACATTCAGGTAGATGGGCAACGTCTTCTTCTTGATGTTTATCTCTACGTTGAAGTTGACTACTTTCTCCTCGTGGGGGGTGAAGGAGACGTCAATGGGTATCCTGGGTAGGAATTGCAATGATAAATCTCAATTATGATCGGTCGTGAAAGTTGCGGAATTGCTTATTCAAATGTCAGCGGAATCTCCAAGCAGGAATGCTACAAGTGAAATGTGGCTCCTCTTTCAATTCGCACTACAAATTCAACTCCCGCTAAAATTTCACAGCGAATATCTTGTGAGGTCCAATTTGAAATTACTGTCGATGGTCAAAGAATTCGGTCTTAGATTCCAACATTGCTTGACTTGGGCTTAAACTTCTGGATATCTGGAGAAAAAGACCCAAATTTGACAATTTGCTTTTTTTGTTTACCTGCCAAATGGAGGAATGACACCATCCTTGGGGGTGACATTCAGTTCCGAAGAGAAGGCTTCCGAGTGACACGACGCCTCCGAGATGTCAAAGGTGAAAGGTCGACTCTCGTTGTTGATGAGCTGGACTCGCTCGCTGGCTGTGTTGCCTGTGGTGGCAAACAAATAAAATGTGACGACAAATCATTGATAAAATGATTCAATGTTGGAATATTCAGTGGTTAACTGTAGGTTGACTGTAAAGATGGCATTAACCCTTCAGCACTTGTATTAAATTGTATTACATTGTATTTATTCCTCCATAAATCAATAAAACCACAGAGTGCTGGGGCCGTTTTAGGCAGTATGAGGAGTGAATGGCAGGGAGGTTTGGAGCTGTACAAAACACCCAAACTACAAAAATGAAAGTTTCAAAGGATACACACCACTGCTTTCACTATATTTCAGATGCAAACTTCAGGGCAACAAAAGGCTGAAAAAAATTATTTGGGGTGCTTTAAAAGAAGAAGTAACAATCAAATTTTGGAGGTCCCTTTGTACTGCGTACTCCATTTCTGCTGAAAAATACACATTTGTACAAAGGAAATTAATCTTCAAACTAGGCTTGTAATCAGTGTTGACATGACTTTAGATTTAAGTAAACAAATTGTAAAGCAATGGTTGGAAAGAAAGATAACTGAACTCACCCAGAAGCAGAGACTTGAAGTTGATGTGGGATCTGTCGGTGGCCACCGCAGGCTCTTTAGCGTCACCCACTAGGAGGAACGGGACCAGGATATTCTGCTCAGGGATGGTGAAGCGCCAGAAGGATTCCACGATGCCCAGCTGGGAGGGGGTGAACTCAAAACTGATCTGAAATAATGGAGGAAAAACAGAAACATATCTTAAAGAAGTTGTAATCAATGATCAAGTCAATCACAAGTCAGGTCAGATGTTACAAATAATCACGACGATAAAGCTGTATCCTCTCTGAGTGATCCCCGTTTGCTATTTCCCAGGTTTGCAACATTGCTATAAATGTTGCTTGCATTGTGACTTTGGGCGTGGTCCCTGGCTACATGGTACATACAGGTTTATGGCTTCTGACTAGCGCCCGTTGAACAAAGACATTGACACAATGTGAAACCGCCAACATAGAGCTGCACAGCTCAGTTGGTAGAGCACCGGAACGGCAATCCAGAGGTCGCAGGTTCAAACCCCACTCCAATCAATTTCTTGGTTCAACTTACGACGATAAATTGTGGTAGCTTTGGATGACAATGCCTGCGTTGCATGCAACCATTCACAACAGGGAATCATGTAAAACAATGACCAATTCAGATTGAAATACGCCAAATCAAATTATTTCCAAGATTTGAAATCATTTTGACATTTGAAACAGTTAGGAGCGACAAAGCACGAAAGACTGATCATTGCAGTCGTTCAGACTGACTCCAGAACCTAGTCAATGGAAAATTAATACATAAAGATACCCTGGGCATCTAAAACCAAAAATCTAATTGGGTTGACCTCAGTTTCCCCTTATTTTATTTGGAAATTCAGTACAACCCAGAAAATTACTATAAAAAGTTCCCCCGTCTTACACCAAAATATATTTGTCTAAAAATTAATGTGGCCTGACGTTGCGAACTTAGCAAGTTCTTCTTCAGAGGCTAAAACAAATATATTTGGGTTGACTTAAGTTGCTCCTAACATTATTTGGATTGGTGCGACTCAAAACAGGTCTGGAACAAGTGTTATTCAACCATGATTGATATAAACAAAAAACTTACCTCCGTTTTCTTGCCTGGTGCGACAAACCCTTTCGTGGTCACGCAGCTGAACTGCTTCATTTTCTTCGGGTCCTCCTCATCTTCGCAACTCCAGACGAACGAATACTGGGTGTTTGTGGGATTGATGATGTAGAAACCCCGCCGGTTCCGCACCTGGACTCCGACGGAGCTGAACTCAATGACCCGCGTGTTGGGGTCTAGGGTGGCGCCCGGCGGGGCCCCGCCCGGACCGCGGAGTTCCGGGTTGCGACGGGAACCGGTGATGTAGTCGGAGTCCTCGAGTTCAAAGTGGCAGTAGGGCATGAGGCTGCGGCCGCGGACGGCGATGACTGGGCCCTGTTTACCTTCTTCAAGATTTGGGATCCTACACCATAGACAAGAGAAGTAAATTTTCTTAATCCAAATAATATGAAAATGATAAATCTTTATAATTTTTGGCAGATCATGCTGCAAGCTCGGCATTATTTCATATCTGCGTGTTAGAATATACTACTTAGCAATTTTATATTCTAAGCACAAATCAGTTGGGTACCAGTCACAAGAAATATCAATTACATGAATTTTGACTGGTAACCTGTTCCTGCTAAGCAAATATAATCCATGCTTAGTTCATTTCTGTGCTGAGCACAGAAAAAGCCTCAAGTTTAAAAAAATAACTTAACCACTTCCAAAAAATCACTCGGGCCTCACAATGCCCCTCTCCATTATAGTTTTTTCAATACATTTTAAAAATCAAAATTAAGGTTTTTAAAGGCTTTCCAAGTGCTAAAATACGGGCATTTATAGGTTTTTAGGATGCAAAACCCTTCAGTTTTTCAGCACGAGGTAGCAGAATGAAACAAATTGCTTACCTCAAGTTCTCCGCACTAGATAAAGTTACTAATTTCATGAAAATTGCCAAATTCTTAAACACTTGTCAAATTGATACTAAATAAAAAGTTCAAAAAAAGTTGAAAAGTAAGCCAGAATAAAGAAAAGTAAGCCAGAATAAAAAGATTTCGAAAAGTTTAATTTTCAAAATTATTAAAAGATTTTATAGGTTTTATAGGTTACTTTCACAACAAAATAGGCTCCCAAGTTGAAATGTAGGTTTTATAAGTTTTATAAGTTTTAAAGGTTTCCCTGTGAGGCCTGCATCACCTAACAGCCAAAGTTTTGTTTCAATTTTTAATCCTTGTATACAAGCCTATCCTCCACCTACTGCGGTGTTGTACTTGGCACAATAAAATGAATTAACCAAAAAGAATAAATTGTTTATAAACCTGCAGAAATGTAAACCATCTACAAATTTTCACCGTGTGCCAAAGTCCAGTGTTGGAGGTCTCGAGGCCGGCCTCGGCCTCGAGAACGATTTTCATGGCCTTGGCCTCGGCCTCGGAGGTTGTGGCCTCGACTACAGCACTGCCAAAGTCATCATCAAAAATTCCCAAATTTCAGAAAACAATGTGCTACCCACCTGCAGATGATACGCCCCTCAAAATCATGCATGTCCAGCGGGGAGAACTTGACCACGAAGCTCTGCTTCTTGCCGACCCCGACGGTGCCCATGTCTGGGATGACGGTAAACGGGTAGACGTCTAGGGATTCGGTACCGCTGAGCGCCGTGCTGCAGCGCGACGGTAAGCGTAGCTGGTCCTCGTCAGCAAAGCTGACGGACTTGCGTCGCAGGATCTCTTCTTCCATGACGACCTGCCAGTTGTAGGAGAGCTGGACGGTGCCCTTGTTTGTGAGCTGGAACCTGTGAAGGGCCGGGAACCAGGGAAAAGTTTCGTGAGAAAATAAAGGTTACGAGAAGGGTAACCAGAGAAGTAACAAAGCACGTGTTTTCATATCCTCAAAGTGATGACCAGAAAGATATTCCTACGGTTTTACATAATGCTAAATTGAAGAATCTTTATGTCTGTGACTCTGGCAATAGTGACGATGCTTATTACTAATACGATGCTACTTCTATGAATATTTTTACAAACTGTTGTCATTTGTGCCCACAAAAAAAAGAGAAAATCAAAATTTTCTTGAATGGCTTTTGCCTTAACTTGATAGCTTCTTGAAAACATAAAATGGCTCTAGTCCAACTACTGCATACATCCTTTAGCCTAAAAATTAAACTCCACCAATAAATTTTGTGACACCAACATAAAAATATCTGCTTTCCATTCTGCCATCATTATTAAAAATAGACTTAACAAACAGCTTTCAAACAGCCAAGAGCTATGCATTGTTCTATGCGTGGACTCGGCATATCACGCATGTAGACAATTCATTTCGTGCATTTTGTACAAAAGCTCAGAAGAGTCGTTAATCCTTGTGTAGAGGATCTGTGATTTAACCAACAAAACATGTCCAAACTGATTTTGTTGCCCCGTTAAACGACTGGCAGTAAATTAAATCATCCGACTTACGCAAACTGTCTGGTTTGGAACATGAGCGTGTCCTTGAAGTGGATGGAGTCTGTCTTGCATTTATACTTGGCATAGTCCGCATTGGCGCTGACACGTAGCTCAACATCACGGCTTGTATCGTCCAAGGGTGTATGGACAGGCTCTGGCTCTGTCTCAATAACCTACAAAGCAAAGGAGAAATAATACAATGGAAAGGAATCACTATTTTTGTACATAACTTCCATTGTGCGTATTATTTACTTTTGAACAGAAAACATTCTTCAAATTTCAAGAATTTAGAGAAATATAAGCTTGTCTGATAGCTAGTCACAATTTTATTTGGTGTCAATCCAAAACATTTCAAAGACAAAAGAGACAACTTTAAAATGACGGTTGAAATATTTCTGTCATAAACCTATCACTACACCCTCAGTAGAACCAACTATCATCTAAAAAAGTTTCAGATGTGTCAGGTGATCGATTCCAGCTGCTGGCTATATGTTGTGTTGTTGGGCAACACACTTTACCCCCACTTGTACCTTTCCACCCAGGAGTATAAATATGTACTGGCATTAGCTGGCGAATAACTTGAGATGGACTTGCATTCCATTCATAAATAGTCTCCGTCGTTTCATGCCACGGAAATGAGAGATAAATGCTGGCCTGATGACAGGGCTCCTTGTACCTTATGAAAACATGAGTTTTCCCTGATATTTCCTGAAAGTTCCTTGAGCAATATTTGCACTTTTACAAGGTTGCTGGGAAGTCACGAGGTGGCTGCAGCAAAGCAACTAAGATGCTGATAATACCCAGGCAACTTGTTGACAAGCAATGGCCTCCCTTCTCCCCTTATAGCCATCCTTTCCTCTCCATACGCAACAGAGATGCACATACGCCAAACTGGCGAAAACCTTTCTTTTTCTCCGAGTTTTGGTGTTTTTCACAAAAATCTCCCTGAATTTTCCCTGACTGGAAAAATAGAAAAATCATTTTCAAGGTGTTCCCTATTTCTGGAGTGAATGGGAGCCCTGTGTGATGAGCCATATTGCCTACAGACTTTACTTTACTTACCTTTTTCTTAGCTGGTTTCGGCACCTCAGCAGCCAGCTCCCCGGCAGCGATCTTTCTCCTAATCTCCTCCTCTGTCTTCTCCTTATCAACCATCTCCAAGGCAGCCTCCTTGGCCGCCTCTTTCTCCTTAGCTCCGCCCTTCCGATGCTCCTTCTTGGCTTCTTTCTCTTCTTTCTTGGCGTCCTGGTTGGACTTGGGTCGGTTGGTCGAGGCCTCGCCGGAGGTCGGTGGTCGGAGGAGGGAGGCCACGGGGATGTCCACCCATTTGACGGTCCGCATCCTGTCGTCCCAATCAGCAACCTGCGATTATGGAATGAGAAATGGATAACATTACTCAATTGTAGTGGATAACTTTCAATTTTCATTTCCAGAGAGAGTTCCTTGAATATGGCATGTGGTCTTTAAAGTTTTCAATCTACAGTGCTATGGGCCCTTTTTTAGGAATCCTTGGTTTCATTAAACAGAAGGAAAAAAAAATTTAAAAAATGTAAAAAAATAAAATAATATAAAAAAAAATTAAAAAAAAGAAATTTGAAAATACGCTCTAAAATATTAACAAATAAATGCTTTAAAGCTTTGCATACTGAAAAGACACCTTTGAATAAGTTTGTAGAGGCTACATGTACTGCGACCAACACTAAAAGAAATGGGCAGTTCTGAACAGAATTAAAATATTAAGTGAGCAGTATACTTGACCATCATCAGAAACAAAAACATTATATTTAGTAGTTTTTATTAGTACACATTTGAAAATGTTTATGCTTCATGTTCACAATTTTGTGGAATAAAAAAACAGAAATTTAACTGAGTGGGCCTTGAACCTATGATTCTGTTTACTACACAACGCTTTTCCAATTATCATTGCTAAGCCTTCAATGGCAGTTTCTTTATGTCATTATCTCAAAAACAATTTATACAGCGACCAGTAGGTCACAGGTTCAAGTCCAACCCTAGTCAATGCTTTCTGTTCTTTTAAAATTGTTTCATAACCAAGGTGAAATTATCCAGGCATTTTACCTGATCGACCGGCTTGTCAAAGGTGATCTTGCAGACTTTACAGCTGACAATGGAATCCAGTAAATTCACCGCCTCGTCTGTCTTGAACGTGACGGAAATATCCTTGGACAAGCCGCCGTGCAGGTGACCGACGGAGGGAGAGAACTTGAGCTGTGGGTGCTCCGGCCACTGGAAGCGGACGGTGTCCGAGGCGTTGTGATTGGTCATCGTGAAGGTCAGCTGGTAGGACTCGCCCACGTGGCAGTCACCGAACTGGATGTGATTGGACGGCACAGCTGTAGCAGACACAAAAGGCAAAGAAATCTTAACAACATGGTAAGAACAGAAGTCTCTTTATTTGTTCTTATTGATGAATTCTATGTTCACTACCATCCACGAAACTATGGATTATTGGTCAAAACATCAACAGCACCACTTCATGAAAACAAAATTCCCTTGAGTTTTCCCTGATATTTCCCTGAGAAACTGCCAAAATTCCATAAGAAATATTTTCACTTTAACGAGGTTGCTGGTAAGTCAAGAGGTGGTGCAGCTCAGCCAATTGTTATTGTCTGGAGAGGTGTGTAATATTCACACTGCATAAACACTAAAAAGCAACACATACTGGAATTTGTATCCTTGTGGAGACATTCCTTTGTTCTCGTGTACTAAAGTTTTCGAGTTTGAAAGATTTATTTAAAAATGCTCTTATTTTAACCAGAATTAATATCCTTGGCTGTAGTTTGGACTTAATAGCCCTTTTCTAAAACTCTTTCATTTGCGACAGATCAACATAGCTTGGAAATTCCTAGTTTTTGAGTAAAATCCATATATCTATTTCATGAAAACCTTGTGGAGACGTATTCATCTATAGAAATTGCCCTGTGGAGACGTATACAATCTTTTGTTCCCTATTGTACACACGTCTCCAGAGGGCACGGTGTATCAGATCACCTTAGCTAGTCAGTCAATGGACACAACTTGGACACACGGCAGAAGACACACATACACAAAACTGGCGAAAGCCTTTCCCTTCTGGGTCACTGTCAAATTCTCTGACTTTTCCCTGATTTTTGGTGTTTTTCCCAAATTCCCTGAATTTTTCTTGACTTGAAAAATGGAAACTCATTTTCAAGGTTGCCCCTGATTTTTCAGAGTGGCTGGGAACCCTGGCTTAACGGATCGGTGTATTGCATACCTGAGACTTGGCTGTCGTCCCCAAGTAACTGTTCCACGTTCTCCTCGGCCGGTAAGCTGTGGATATTCTCCAGCGTGATCTCATCCTGGTACCCCTCACCGACCAGCTGGACCACCCGGTCCTCGTACTGGTTGTCCACGACGGTCACACGGATGGACCCCTCGCAGCGCTGGGCCCCGTCCGGCTTGAAGACCACTTGGAAGGTGGCTTCCTCTCCGACACCGACGATGATGGAGGCGGTGTGGGGATGGCGGATGGGCTCCTCAATGTCATCTGGTGGGGTGAGGGTTGGAAGATGAAATGATCAATTATGAATTTTTCATTACAAGCTTGAAGTAGCAAATTAG